>OV702282.1:13157387-13832462 GCA_916181665.1 Avena sativa | reverse complement strand
CATATCAATTCAGAATCCATAATATGTATGGAAAGGTCAATCAAAAGTCACTGATTAAATTCCTAAAAAAAGATGGTCACTCGTTTAAGGGAAAATTGGTTATTTATCTAAAACTAGTTTAATGCCCGTGCTTTGCTACGGTGTCCCAAGTTTATTTCATACCTCACATGTAACATTCAACGGGAGCACCATATACATAGAGAAAAAGAGCATACAATTGGGGTTAATCAAACTGCAGATCATGCTATTGGTTGTATCGTCCTTTCTCGTTTTCGACATTCTCTCTTAATCATTTTCCCTCTCTTCCGGAAAGTGTCTTAGGCACATGGGAATTAGTGCTCCCTTCGCTTAAATTTTTGAAAATTTTAAAACCTCAAACATCTATGTCTCTAAAATTTATGACAATAAATATATAGATGGATATATATATATCTGTGTGAAGTGTACGGAAAAATGTATTTCTGGTGAGACTATCACTCTCCATCACTATACTAACTGTATCCATCTTTGCAGATGAGGAACAATACATTCATGTATGTTCTTTTCATCAGCATAATATTTTAAACGGTCATCAATTCTACCAAATACAAATGCCATAATAATTATCTATGTGTCATTTTACATCCAAGGATGGAATAGTGTAACAAAGATACAACATATAGGACGATATTTTTTCCATCAGCGTGATATTGTGACCATCCATATGTAGAAGTGAGGAACAATTCATATATAGACACTGAAAATATCCATTAACCAGAAAACATTCAGGTGTAGGGACACATGTGAAAGACATCTCTAGAATCATTCCAATAAAAGATATTTTTTAGGGACCAACTTAAGCAACTATTTCCTTGTTGCGCTGCACCCTTTCTTCAATGGCAGTGCTCTCTCATACAACTGCAATACGTTTTTTTTGGCTCCCTTATCCAAGTGTTGCTCTATTGTTCCTCGTACTTTGCTTTAGCTCCGTCAAATACAACATGAACAACAAAAAATAAATAATATTTCTTATACATATATCCTCACTATCAAGTCAAGTATGTACTATTTTAAGTTTTTAAAAGTCAGCTACATCTCTTATGTTCAAATTACTTAGTGTCCTAGTGTGCTTGTGAGAAAAATGTAACAGTTGCTGAAATTATGTGAAAAAGGAACCAATGCTGCATAAAAATAATTGCAATCGGGTCTTAATAATCTGGATAGAAAGGACATGGCTAGCAATAACAATAAGAATTTAAAAGTATACTATGTTCTGCAATCTAAAAAATTGACAAATGATGGGGTAAGATATATGAGACAGGAGAAGGATGATGACTTATTGCATGATCGAGCTGTAATAATATATTTCTGGATTGTATCTTGGTTAAGGAGAGATCACATAGTATACATTGGCTCAAATAGAATGTCCATGTATCTCTCTAATCTTTTGTTGCAATTTAAAAACAGATTTTGAGAAATCCATGATACCTTCTTGATCAACATGGTTTAACTTTATGTCATCTCGCGGAAGAGATTTGATTATAAGTGAAATTAAACATATAGTTGGCAATATAGTTTGCTGCAACAAGAAAAAAATATAGTCACTACGGTTAAATAGTGTGCCTTAATATCTACCTTAGTGAAAAAAATATTCAAAAGTGGAAACAATTTTTAAAGTTTATCCGTCAATCATACAAAGTTGCCAATAGTGAAAAAATCTAGACTAAAACTATATTAATGCTCACCTACTATTTTCATTACATGTGTACACATATTCGTTAATAAAACATACATAAAGCTCTGCCATTACATCAATTGATGTTACCAAAATAATTCATTTTCTTATTGAAGTGATCCAAGTCGATCTCTTGCAGAGGTGGAAACAACTGTAAATGTTTATTGTTTAACCAAAAGAGTTTTAAAATAGTGTGAAATTCTGAACCTGCAACGATTGATGCTCAACCAATAGTTTCAATACAAAATGTTGTACAAGATATGCATATGAACCTTAGTGCAAATATGGCATCTTCATCAAGCAATAAAGCATGCCAATTGAGTTGAGGAAATAGTTATGCTTGCATACCCCTGGCTTTTACAAGTTGATGTAACCAATTTACAAGCCCCATGAATGAAGTCCTTCAATTTTCTAGACCAGGCCATGTCTTCAACAACATGAGCACATGTAGCTCTCACTATCTGTTGGTACTAAACAATAGACATAGCATACTTACAATCAGTATACTTTAATAAATTAAATGAACTGAAAAGTGAGGAAGAGTAGTGCATACTTTTTTGATGGGTGCAGAATCTTATATCTATAACTTGATAATTTTGAAAGAAAACGAGAGCAGAATGAATCTTTTTTTTACAAATACATACCAAAGGAATCAACATTGTTGTTCCCGGCCTGTGCAGTCACCTGCTATTTATGCTTTGGATCCAACACCTATTAGACTTGCGACTAAAGAAAGGTCTCATCAGGTCGTATGGCACTTACATACTTAAGATGTTGACTTGATGGATACCCGCACCCTGTCAGTGACCTTGTAGCTAGCATTCTGTGGGTTGCTGCACAAGATTCGTTGGCTCCTGATAGTCGAGAACAATCGACGAGGAATCAAAGTTCCCAGTATCAATGTCGAGGGCCAACATCCCCAAGTGTCCAGTTCAGGTAGGAACATGTTTTTTGGTTGATTTGTTTGATGACAGGCAACACATACCCCCTCCATTTAAATGAATAAGGCCTATATTATTTTGGAAAGTCAACCTAAGTGAAGTTTGACTAAACTTTTAGGAAAAAGTATCAACAATTAAGATATTATATAGATATATCATATGAAAATATAGTTCATGATGTATCAAATGGTGTTTATTTTGGATTTTACATGTTGATGGTTTTTTATAAAAGTTTGGTCAAACAACGCGTAGTTTGACTTTTGGAAAAGATATAAGCTAGTCATGTTAACCTACGTAAATATGAAGATCAATACCTGTTCTGAATATTTCTGTCCAAGAACCTGTGCTATTACTGTGAACTATGATCATCTCGGCCATGAGACATCTAGAAGTCTGAAACTTCCATCAGCAAACATGTGAAATAAGTGAGATGATCAACAGTTAGAACCATTTTGTGTGTTATGTGATATTACAGAGTGGACTGAGATTACTATTCTGTACAAGTAATAAAAATTTCAGAAAACTACTAAGTTTGACCCTCCAAAATCCTGCGGTAGCTCAATAGACACTAATTATTTATCAAACTGATTGGCCCCGGAACAAATTGCATCTTCACACTCTTAGTCTAACATAATGAAATATTCAGGAAAATTGTAGCAGTTACAAAACTTTCATTTCATCAACTATATTTTCTTTCAATAATCGACGGTCAGCACCAACAGATATAGTAGCTAGTATATCCCATAACACTATGTGATTGATAAGTAATCAAAGGGTGGTTACCTTGTCCATCATACATATGTCAAATTTCATCACATCGTTCGTAGATGGGGGTGTAGATCTCCTCCAGTGCCTTCTTCAGCAGCGTGACCGGTGCATCGCCAGTATGATTCAGGACGGCGGCCTCCTGCCGTCCATCTCGCTCGATCGGCATCAGCAGCTCGGACCGTGGCCGCTTGACTTCACGTGCACGAGCACCGTGCCAAAGGAGGAGTTCCCAACCTCGTTCCCTGTCGTACCTCAGCCATTAAGTTGCGTGATAGAAGCGGCGTCAGCGGTAGCGGCAAGAAGCTGAAGGAGCGCTGACGCGGGTGAAGGGAGATGAGAATGGGCGAGGTGTGGGATGGGAGGGAGGGCACCGCTGTGGGAGGGGCGGGTAGAGTAGCAGAGATGGTAGGACGATTGTGTGCCGAGGATATCGGATCCAACTGAATAATTTGGAGAAGAAAGGTACCTTGATTTTCTTGGCACAATTAACCGGGCGAACCAGCCAAAGGTTTGTTGGGAGGGAAGATTTGATTAATTAGCTAGACTGATCCGAATTTATTAGTGGTGATGGTATCCCTGCTGATATTACGACCGCATTGTGCGGGAGGAGAAAAGTAGGTGGCGACGTTATTTTTGAGGGATATCTGATGGTCCGGATGCTCTCAATGTTTGATCTCAAAGTGAGCCACCAACTCGAATTTAATAGTAAAGATTTTATTAGCCTTGGATTATGTACCCAAAGTTGATGGTCCATTGGTAAAATACCCATAAAAGGATTAAATATTTTTATGATCTACCCAAGAGGGGTTTTCTATAAATCAGACAAGTATAACTCTTTAATTGCTTGAGAAAGAACTAGCCCATTTTAATCTCTGCATGGAATTCATCGGTTTTTTAACTAGGTCGCATGGAGTTGATCATCTGGTTCTTCTTCCTGGGTTGAATGATTTAACTTGAATCGCTCCTTACATTAGCTCTACGATCTTTCTTTTCATCTCTTAGAGTATACTTTTTCACCCGATGAATACAAAAAATGGTTACATCATAGATTGATTTTTTGGAAGAACAACACTGCAACTCGCAAGAACATCTATAACCATTGCCACTGCCATTAGGACGGAAGTTGATTAGCCTAACATTAAGTAATCCCCGGCTCAAAACAATATTTATCAAATCGCAACTCAGTAGAACAGTGATGGAGGCCGAGATAACTGTGTCGTTCACGAGCAGACTGCTTTGATGACAGTCCGGGACACGCATCGGCGGGCAGCGTCGTGGTTGATCTGCAGCCAACAACCATCATGGTGAGAGACGCCCGTGTACCCCAAGCTGATCCAACGATGGTCTGTGATCTAGTTGATCAAAACTGACCCATCCAAACCATTCATGAATGCCTTTGTTTCATTAATTTCATCAATAGAGGGCTAGAACTACGATTTCTCTTCCTACTACAGATGGAGGGGTAAAGCGTTACTTCCTTTTCCATCAAAGCCCCTTTGCGGGTATTTTACCAATAAACCATGAACTTTGGGTACATAATCCAAGGCCAATCAACTTTTGGGTAAATAACCAATTTTCCCCTCATTTAATTCTAGTATATGCTGCTTGTCACTGGAATCCATCATCTTTACTTGGTCCTGTAGAAAAACACCAACTCTGGTCCAGTACAAAACAACACCAACTCTGTATATGTGCTATGTGGAGCGAGCCATTGCCCAGACTTCATTTGTTCAGATTATTTGCCTAAATTTGCTAGCATTTCTTACACTGTAGTATATGTGTACCTTCTTGTATCAATTTTTCACCATAAAGTGAAATATATTGATGTGGCCTAAACTATATATACTCTGAAGTTTGAAGTAGCTGTGTCAGAAGTATCTTGTAGTTTTGTAATTGAATAAGGTCTGAATACTGAACATTTTTTATCATTGATTTTGCAGGGCAGCATTCCAAGTTACTCTGCAAGTGATATCGCTAAAAACATAGGGGGCAACTGATCACTTTCTCATGCTAGTGAAAGCTCAAGAGCAAGAAAGACTACAAAAACTAGTAATGCAAAAGTAAGTACCCTTGTGTTTTTGAGTGTTGATGCTGGTAAAGAAAGGACATATCCCTTTATTGAAGAAATGCCTCCTGGTTAGTGTGCGCTGGCTTCTAGTCGAGGAGGCGCAGGCGCTTCTCGTCGAGGAGGCGCAGGCGCTATGGAACGCGAGGTACCCCGTCCCGCCGGACGTTCGCTTTCGGTTCGGCTGGGTGCTCAGCATCGATGGCCTACCGGTACTATCCGTTCCTACGGGCATGGCGTGCACCGCGACCATCTACAACCACTACTGGTCGGTCCTCACGCCGGAGGAGCACAACGACCCGCAGTGGCACCCCGACAATCGCCACATGTGGGCGTTCTTCGCCCAGCGGCATGAGTTTGTAGATGCTTGGTCCGCGGTGGAGTACTGGTGCGAGAAGGCCGAGCGCTCACCACCTCGGCTACGTCATCGACCTAGACGACGACGACGGGGATGGCCCATTGGATATTCAAAAAAATTGTAGGGGGGCACGGCTGGGAGGCAGTGCCTCCCCATTACTTAGCACACGCCGCCGCGCCCCCATACGACCAAAGAAACGGCTGCGCCGGACACCGCATGTGGGGCATGAGTGGAGATGCTCTTATGCAATTGTTTGATAATGGTTCTGCATCCTATTGCTCAAATGGCTTTCCCGTAATCCTGTGTAAGATGTTCTTTCTTATGTACTAGTGTTGCTGGCGTTGACTGCTCTTTCTGTAAACTGTGTGATGATGCTGGCTGCTTGTTCCCCCTTTCATGTGTGTTTGCATGGGTCAGCTGGCGGGTATAGGTGGGCAGGTGGGCGCCGGTTAGAATGAGCAGACTGAAACAAATAGAATTTCTAATCCAGATTCAGTAATATGGACGTAGGTGGTCAGACGGTGGGCAGCCGTGGACGTGACCATTTACAGACTGACCTCCACAGACCCCCTCTCACCACACGCACATCCTAGACCACCTCGCACGTCCATACCGCTTTGAGCGCCGCCTGCCTCCGACGGCGCGCCACCCCACTGCGTGCACCTCCCCACAGGAGGTCCGCTTCCCAAGCTCCGCCCTGAATCCCTACATGCCGCATCCGCTGGCCGCCGCAAAATCCCGTGGCATCTCCCAATCCAGGACCTTGTGCCTACTGCCGAGTGCCGATAGTAAGAGGTCCGCTTGGCCTGCATCTTCTCGCGGTCCGCCTCCAAGGAGCAACTGGACGCATCCTAGTGGTCTCTGGAGAGGAGCCAGATGCTCTTGAATCGTGAGTCTAGAGTTTACAGCGACTCGATCTATGTCTCGATTAATTGTTTTTTTTAAAGGAGCATATATTAATATCAAGAGATACCAATTACACCTGGCCTCTGCAACAACGCAATACCCTATTAGCATTACGGATGCACACAACCAAGAAAAGATAAATAAAACTAAGAAAATAAAATACCCGCTACAGTGTTCCGGTCCTAGCAGCAACAGTACAACCACCACCAATACAACACCTGAACTCCAGGCTCTTCAAAAGCGACGCCTCCAAAAAGGAAACAGTGCACAAGCGCCGTCATCGCCCGATCAAAGATCTAGATTTTCACCCTGAAGATAATCCTCACTCTCAAAACAATGCTTTCAACAAGACCATTGCCAAACACAACCAGCTAAGGCCAGACCTTGGGTTTTCACCCTGAAAGGTAAGATTCTGAAATTCACCTGTGTTGCCGCCCCCACTTACATACGGCTGGTGTTTAGCCCAGAACACCAAGCAAGTCCCTCAACTGTACGACGACTCAAACCTTCATAGAAAGATCTCCAAACCTGGACTTCATGAATTCTCCACCTCTGACTTCACCATGGATCGACAGTCTCCTGGTGGCAACAAAGGACAGAGCTTCGCGGCGCTCCCTCCTGAACCAAACGGTCGGAATAAAATATGGGTGCACACGACCGAATACCATCCGATCCAGCGAACTGCAGACATAGAAGCGCTGGTACATTCGCCGGAGGAGCCTTCCGGAACTCCCAACACCGGCCAAATCAAGAACCATCCTCATGAAGGTGATCATCTCCACACAAGAGGGACCCTAGGCCGAACCATCTTTATTCGACCGGCCGACCAACTCCGACGGGGGAGAAAGGCCACCACCACCATGCCCGGATGAACCCAGAAGCCATCCCGCTGCCGGCTGCAACAGATCCGATAGGAAACGGTCGAGATCGGGCTCGACACGCTCTTGTGTCAACACCCGGATTTTTCAATCCTAGATGCCTGTTATGCCATACCTCGCAATCCCAGGATTACCATTTTTGCGAGACATAACAGAATTGGATACCATAGTACATCATCCATTACAAACGATACATAAGTTCTTACACAAATAGGGATCTCATGATCCAGTTCTTAATACAACATCAAGCAACGGAATACGTAATAATAACGGTAGCGTAGGCGAAGCTCCATCTTCGGGGTCACAGGCAATGCTGACAATGGGAGATGATCCTAGTTGTCGTAACCTTCCTAGGGTCCATCTTCCAGGTACTCCTCTTCATAGTCTGGCCATGGGAATAGCCAGGGAAAAAGCCATGAGTACTCTTTAAGTACTCGCAAACTAATACTAACAAGTAAAAGGGGTTTTTGGATAATAGGACACTAGGCTCTAGGGTTGTTTTGCAAAAGCCAGATTTATCTCTACTAGGTTCCAAAGCTGGTCACAGTTTTATAACTCCTAAGTGGGAACTTGTATTTCATATCACAACTCTGTTGTGGTCAAGTCAAAGTCTCAATTCATTTCACAAGTTATTTTAAAAAGTCTGACGGGGGAACAGTATGGCCACTCCAACTGTCCATAACCGCGGACGCGGCTATTCGAATAGTTTGACACTCTGCAGAGATTATACACTTTCACCACAACATTTGATACATCCGTCAGGAACAAATCCTGAATTCACCATACTCAGTATGCGGATAATCAATCCTAACCTTTCAATTACACGCCCTAGTATAAGCACCTCTCCTGTGAGTTTGGCCTCCCAACCATGACCAACTGTCATCTTGGGTACTGCACAGGTGGACAATCTTCACAAGGTAGCCTCAGCTCAGACCTTGGCCGTGAGGTAACTAATACTAAGGGATATAAGTTTTCAGTCAAGCCCTACCCAATATTCGGGTATTGTGGTTGTACGATAAAATTGGAATGGTATCGCATCCAGACAACCATCAGTTTTTATAAAGGGCTAAGGCTCATGCCTCAACATTTTCATCACCAAAATCATCTGGTGTTCAGAAACACATGTCAAAACATCTCAGTAGAATGATCCATCATTCTAAGGTTTTCATAACCATTTTCACCAAGTATTCCCATCTAAAGTTGATCAAGTTTTATGCTTAGCACTAGCATCTATTGGTGGGGGTAGGCACTAATGAGGGGTGGTAAACTTAAGGGAGTTCTAACTAAGTACAACCTTATATCTTAGGATGATATCAAGGTTTTCTAGCTTAGGCCAAATTTTATGCTCTTTATGCAACCTTCACATATCTTTCTAGTATCTACCAATCTCTTAAGTAAACTCTAAGTAAGCTTTGATAAAGAAATAAAGTAAGAAGCTTGCAAGTAAAACTAGGATTGATTTATCAAATGGGTGTGATCACATATGCTTAAGGCATATAGTGGGCATAGTAACAAGTAGGGGTTTCTTGCATCAGTAGGGTATCTAGCAAGTGTTAGCTTGCACATTCACTAGTAGTATTAGGCTTGCATCAATATCAGTATAAGCTTGCCTTGTGCAGAGCAGTGGTTGAAGTTCTCCCCGGCTTCTTCTTCGTAGAATCCTCCTTCCTCCTCGTATCCTTGGTCGGTACTAGCGTCTATGAATAAATACGAGGTACACAATCACCAAACAATACTTAACTACTTGCAATCATCACACACAAAGGTCCTATAGATGATCTAGCATCATCTCTAACATTACAAGGTTAAGGCTTGATTTAATTCCTTTTATTTTTAGAAAAGTAATTTCTACTCATTGAAAAACTACTTAAGATTTAATATTCTCCAAACCAAACATGGGATCATGTTGACACATGTCATCACCACATATTGTAGTCCATGGGAATGTGATTTAAAGTGGTGTCACAATTTAATAAGGTTTTACCCTTTTATTTTAATTAATTATTGTGTCTAGAAATGCTTATGTAGCATTCTTTTATTACTTGAACATTATTTCTGCAAGTAAACCTATATATTTTTATGTATTCTAAAAGGTATGGTTAAATGTGATTTTTGAGAGTTGGAATCAACTCAAAATCTATTATGGTTTAAATTTGAAAAATGTTTGAATGCAGAAAAGCTTCTGCCTTGTTATTTTTACCATGGGTGATCTATAGATCCAAATGAATTGAATCCAACGGGCTTGGATTCAGCATTCACGGACCTTTCTAACAAAATTAGTTTTATTCAATTTGGTGCACTGAATCGATCTGGGTTGATTTTTGAAGTTGGGTACAGAAGTGTGTTTGAATTGAAATGGAAAAAGTTTAATTTGAATAACTGGGCTGCGCGGGAAAAGTTAACGGGCCGGCCTGCTAAGCGCAGTGCTCCTGCAGGCTGCTTAAGTGGGTGTCCCCACTCGTCAGTGACACGGGGCTGGGCGAAGCGGTATGGGGCAACGTGGGTCGTTCGATCTAGTTCTAATCCAACGGCTGGGAGTCATCGTCGACGCGAGACAACGCCGGCGAGAACGAAACCTAGCGCGGCCAGTGAGGGGTGCTGGGGGCTCACCGGGGTGCGGGCGAGGGTCGGCGAGGAGGGCGAACGACAAAGTCGGCGACGGCGAACTCAGGGGTGGTCGCGGCAGCTCCTGGGGTGGAAGAAATCGATGGCTCCCTTCTTCTCCAGAGGCGGCGGGCTCCGGTGAAATTCCGGCGGGGTGGTGCTCGCCTTGCTCTGAGAACGGTGTGGCACGATCAGTGAGGAGAGGGGAGTAAGATGGTGTGAAGAAATCGAGCGGGGGTGGCCTCTATTTATAGTCGAGCGAGGGGACCGTCGGGGCGCACGGTGAGCTCGTCGGGCGCGATGTTACAGGGGGCTAATGGCATGGGCAAGGGTAGGGGACGGTGCTGTGTCTCCTGGGATGCTCAACGACATGGTTTTGAGGCATGGGGCGGTGCGGCTTGGTCTGGAACGGGCGATGCTCTGCGCGGCAGAGGCGGCGTCTTCAACGGCGGGCGGTGGCTGTGCGGCACGGGGCGGCAAACGGGGATGTCTGGCGGTCTCCTGGGTCGGTGGCGATCGTGTGTGCACGCGGTGAGGGCGGCGCGCGGTCTGTGGGCGCTGGTCGAGGGTGGTGCTCTGGCGCACGCTCGGCATGGTCTTGAGCGGTCTGGGCGCGGTTCTTGCGCGTGGTCCAGGGCTTGGCAACGCTCGTGGCTGGGACAGCGAGTGGCGGTGGACGGTGGGCTGCCTCCCAGACATGCTGGCTAGGCTTGCTGCTGCTCCTAGCTTGCTGTCGACTATGGGGTGGCAAGGGTGTGCTCGGCTGTTCACCATTGATGGCAATGGCAAGCTCACAGTGGTGCTAGTGCTTGGCTAATCTTCCTAGATGATCTACTGAGCTGGTTGTGAGCTAACTAGGGAACAAGTTAGGCAAGAATCACTGCTCACAATAGTGTTTGATGTTTGTTTGATTTGTGTCTACAACCTGTTTGATGAAATGGCCGCATGAAATCAAGTTTTGAATTTTGAAAAGTTTTTTGGTGGGTTTGCTAGATTGGTGCTGGTGAGTCTGCAGATGCTTGGGTTTTGAAAGTTGAGCTTGTTTGAGTGGTTTTTGAAAAAGTGGGATATTCCCATATGATAAAGATTCAATTTTGAATTGTCATTTAAACTATGCATTTGAAAGTTTCTGGATGATCACAAAGTGGGCCTTGATACTTTGTTATGAGTACATTCAAGGGGTGCAAAGATCCAGAAAAGTTTCTGTTAGGTTCTGAAAGTTTGAGACAGCCAAAGTAGGCATGAGAGTTAAATTGGTCAAAGTGACCATTCATTTAATATATGTGTTTTGATTTACTTGTCTTTAGAAAAAGTGTGGGAAATGTTTTAGATGATGTTTATTTCACCTAAGAAACATTTTACAAGCAATGAAACAAACAAACAAGGTGGTTTTAAAATAATTCAAAATCCATGCATACACATATGCATGCATTCATAATTTTATTTAGAAAAGTTTTTGTTAACCCTAATTTTGATGATTAGAGTTTGATGATCCAAGCTTAGTATTTTTGGGATGTTACAAACCTTCCCCCCTTAAACAAAATCTCGTCCCGAGATTTGAAAAAGGACGAAAAGATTACCTAGGATTTGAAGAGATCGGGAAACTCCGTCCTGATGTGATCTTCGCGCTCCCAGGTAGCTTCCTCTTCTGTGTGGTTGCTCCACCGAATCTTGAGAAACTTGTTGCTTCGGGTTCGGGTAGTTCGAAAAGCTTCTTCCAAAATGCGGATGGGTACTTCGGGATAGGTCAGGTCATCGTTGATCTCTAGGGTCCGGTGATCAATATTCTTGAATACTTCGGTCTTCTCGGGGACTTCAAGACACTTGCGAAGTAACGAGATATGGAACACATTGTGCACGGTGACATCTCTTCAGGTAGCTCCAATTGATATGATACTTCTCCTCGACGGTTCAGGATCTTGAAAGGTCCGATATATCTGGGGGCTAACTTTCCTTTGAGTTGGAAACGCTGCATTCCCTTCAATGGCGACACTTTCAGATAAACAAAATCTCCTATATTGAAGGCGAGGTATCTACGTCTCTTGTCGGCGTAACTCTTCTGTCGGGATTGGGCGGTCTTGAGGTGCTCACGAATCTTGTGAACCTTCTCTTCTGCTTCTTGTAGGATGTCGGGTCCGAAAATCTGGCTCTCTCCTACTTCCGACCAGTTCAAAGGGGTGCGACACTTTCTTCCGTACATGAATTCAAATGGGGCCATTTGCAAACTGGCTTGATAACTATTGTTGTAAGAAAATTCTGCGAACGGCAGACCGTCTTCTCACTTGGATCCATATTCTAACACGCATGCTCTCAGCATATCTTCGAGTATTTGATTTACTCGCTCCGTTTGTCCATCGGTCTGAGGGTGATACGCGGTACTGAAATCTAGGCGGGTTCCTAAACCTTCCTGAACTTTCTTCCAGAATCTCGAGGTAAACTGAGTTCCTCGATCCGATACTATGTTCTTGGGGACTCCATGCAAATTGACGATTCTAGCGATGTACAACTCCGCTAGCTTCGAACTCTGATATGTGGTCTTGACGGGCAAGAAATGGGCGACTTTGGACAATCTGTCTACTATGACCCAGATAGAGTCATTTCCCCTACTAGAAGTAGGTAGTCCAGTGATAAAGTCCATTCCTACAGAATCCCATTTCCATTCCGGAATCTGCAAAGGTTGCAACAATCCAGCAGGTATTTGATGTCCTGCCTTGACTCGTTGACATATATCACACTTGGCGATATAGCTTCCTATTTCTCTCTTCATCTTATGCCACCAAAATTGCCCTTTCAAATCTTGATACATCTTAGTTCCTCCGGGATGGATAGAATAAAGAGTATCATGAGCCTCCTTCAAAATAACTTCTTTCAACTCAGAATCCGCTGGTACACAAAGGCGTCCTTTACACCACAACACTCCTTCTTCGTCCTCGGTGAATCCAGGTACTTTGCCTGTACCGATACGACGCTTGATTCCGTCGATACTAGCATTTTCCTTCTGCGCCTCCTTAATCTGACTGATCAAAGTGGGCTGGAGTTCTATGCTAGCCAAAAATCCTTCACTTACTAATTCCATTCGAAAATCTTCCATCTCCTTGTGCAAACTTGGTTGCTCCTTCAAAATCATGGAGTTCAAGCGTCACGGCAATCTGCTAAGGGCATCGGCTACTACGTTGGCTTTACCAGGGTGATAGTGAATGTCCAGGCCATAATCCTTGATTAGCTCAATCCATCTTCTCTGCCTCATATATAGCTCCTTCTGAGTGAATATATACTTTAGGCTCTTGTGATCCGAATAAATCTCACAACGATTTCCCATCAGGTAATGTCTCCATGTCTTTAGGGCTAGAACTACGGCTGCGAGTTCGAGGTCATGGGTTGGGTAGTTTTGCTCATGTTGCTTCAATTGTCGAGATAGATAAGATATAACTTTGCCTTCTTGCATTAGCACACATCCGAGACCAATCTTGGATGCGTCACAATACACATCGAAGGGCTTCGTGATATCCGGCATGATCAAGATTGGGGCTAAAATCAATCTCCTTTTGAGTTATTGAAAACTCGCTTCACATTTGTCGGTCCATTCAAACTTCTAGTCCTTCTTCAGCAATTGGGTCATGGGTCTGGCGATACTCGAGAATCCTTCTACGAATTTGCGGTAATATCCCGCCAATCAGAGAAAAGCACGAACTTGGGTTTGAGTGGCTGGGGCTTGCCAATCTTCTACATCTTTCACTTTGGCAGGGTCAACGGCAATTCCTCCGGCGGATACAATGTGACCGAGGAATCCTACCTCCTGTAACCAGAATTCACATTTGCTAAACTTGGCATACAACTGATGCTCTCTAAGGGTTCCAAGAATGGTCCTTAGGTGTAGCTCATGTTCTTCTTCTGATTTGGAATAAATCAGAATGTCATCGATGAAAACAACGACAAACTTATCCAGGAAGTCCATAAAAATCTTATTCATGAGGTTCATGAAATAAGCGGGGGCATTGGTTAATCCGAAAGACATGACCGTATACTCATACAATCCATATCTGGTGGTAAAGGCAGTCTTTGGAATATCCTCTGCACGAATTTTGAGTTGATGATAGCCAGTTCTAAGATCAATCTTAGAAAACACTTTGGCACCGGTCAACTGATCAAACAAATCTTCTATCTTGGGCAAGGGGTACTTGTTCTTGATGGTGACATCATTCAACTTCCGATAATCCGTACACAAACGGTTACGTCCATCTTTCTTGTCCACAAACAAGACAGGTGATATCCATGGGGACGCACTTGGTTGAATCAATACGATTTCCAACATGGAATCCAGTTGCTTCTTCAGTTCTGCAAGCTCTGACGGGTTCATACTATAGGGTCTCTGGGCTATGGGTCCGGTTCCAGGGATTAGTTCAATGATAAACTCGATATCCCGATCTGGGGGCATACCGGGCAAAACATCTGGAAATACATCGGGGTATTCACAGACTATCCGGACTTGGTCAATGGTAGGTTGGGCTATACTCTTGTTGCATTTAAATTGACGAGGTAAGGTTTCAGATATATGCTCGACTGATATTCCGGCTGTACTGGTCATGGTGATGGCTTTCTTGCACATTCAATCAATCCTTTATGTTTGGACATCCAATCCATTCCTAGTACTACTTCCAAACCTTTAGTTCCGAGTACTATCAGATTAGCATAAAAATCTATGCCATGGATTCGGATAGGGACGGCTTTGCAAATTTGCCTAGCCTTGGTGGTTGATCCGGGAATTTGCACAATCATCACATGCTTCAATTTGGTTGGTTGAATTTTACTAGTGCATGCAAATTCTTCGGTGACAAATGAATGCGATGCACCAGAATCAAACAACACTCTTGCAAGTGCTGAATTAACAGAAAACATACCCAGCACGACGTCTGGCGCTTCCTGATCTTCTTCAGCATGCATGAGAAAAAGACGGCCATTGCGCTTGAGTGAATTCCCTGGGGCAAATCTTCTTCCGGGATGAACACGCCGCTGCTGTTGAGCTGGGACATTGGCATTGGGGGCTGTAGCATTCTTCTTGTTGGGGCACTCATTAGAATAGTGGCCTTTATTTCCACAGTCATAATAAGTCACTTGCGACTTGTCCTTGGCTGCTACAGGCACAACATTGCTTCCCGTCCTAGGGGCAGGGTTGGTGTTGGCGGTAGCATTGTTGTTGTTGAACTTGGGTGGGGCACGGTGAAATTGCTAGAGTTGCCGGGGTTGTTGTGATTTCCTCCGGGTCTAGGGTTTCCACGGTTGGGATAGGTCGGACGGTTCATCGGGGTTCTGTTGGTCCTTGGGGCAAATCCTGGAGATGGGTTAGGGCGGTACTTTGGGGTCTGATGGGTTCCTGGCTAATGCATCATACAACGCTTGCGGTTCTCATTGGCTTGGTTGATCTTTCCTTCCATCTGGATGGCAGAGTCGACAAGGGCTTCAATATCTGCAAAGGGGATATTGACTAACACCGTCTGCATCTCGTCATGCAGACCATTCAGGAATCTTTCTTTCTTCTTGGTTTCGGTGTCTATCTCATCCGGGGCATACCTAGCTAATGACAAAAATTTGTCACGGTATTCCACTACAGTCATTCTTCCTTGCTTCAGCTCTCTGAACTCGTCTCTCATTCTCTTGATCAAACCTAGTGGCACATGGGTTCTGCTAAACTTGACCTTGAATTCCTCCCAGGTCATCATCTGGCCTCCGGTCATTGCGCGAACACTGTTCCACCATGCCCTGGCATCTCCGGCTAGATAATGGGTGGCGAACAGGACTTTCTTGTTGGCTTCCACTCCGGCGACTTCTAGGTTATTTTCCATGGTTTGCAGCCAATCATCGGCGTCTAGGGGATCTTCTGACTTAGTGAAAATAGGTGGGTTTGTGTTCTGGAAATTCTTGAGCTTAGATCCATGGTGGTCCTGGTTTCCGTGGCCTTGGTTGTTGTGGGCTAGCTGGGCTATCTGTTGCAGAGTGGCTAGGTTGGCTTGACGTTCTGCTCTTTCAACTTCGCGGTCAGAAGTCAACAGTTGCAGGATCTGCAACATCGGGTCCGGGGCTGAACCACTTCCTCCACGTGGCATCTGAAGATTTAGATCGATAATGAGAAAAGAGGGAAATTTCTAAGGTTTTGGGTCTTTGAAAAGTTTTTAAAGTTTGACTCAGGTTTTTCTAGCAACTTGCTTTTTCATTCATTCATTCATTCATAGCACACAGTACAACACACACCACAACAAAGAAAACAGATGGTTTTAAGAACCATTCTGGAAACTACGATATAGTGGGACCGAATACTACTCACTACGCTAGTGCTCAAGTGCTACTACTCCTCGGAGTCTGTGGCTTCATCATCTTCATCATCATCGATGAAGGCGAAATCATCCTCATCGGTGAAGAAGTCCATGGCCTGATCCTCCAGAAAATCATCGTCATCGCTGAGATAGGAGTAAGGGTCTCCAGGAAGATCCTCTCTGGCATTCTCCCTTTCCTCCAACTGCATGTCTCTCTCGTGGATGGTCTCCTCCAAAGATGATATGCGGTGGCGAAGACGGGCAATAATACGCTCCTTCTTGTTGAGCTGACGGCGGCGAGACTTGCGATCCCTTGCTAGCATGGCGATGGTCTGGTCCTTTGTCTTGATGATGGCAGACTTGTGGTTGCAGTAGTCACGACAGTTGTCCAACTCCTGCTGACGATCATACATCATGAAGCTAAGGTGGTCCAATTGAGTCTTCAGCTCGGGGTGGTATGGGGCTTCCAGTGGTTGTCCATTTGCATCACGCCTTGGGCAAAACTCAAAGCGAGTACCCTTGATCTGATTGATGCTCTGACCACACAGACGGGAAAGAGCTTCCTGCATTGCTCTGGCAAGTCCATCAAGCCAATTGTTTTCCCTCAAGGTAAACTGAATTCCCTCCGCAGTGGGAGATTCAATCTTTCCTCAGAGAATTGCAACAATTAGCCACTGCAGATCTTCTCCTCCTTGATCATTGAGCTGAGCTTCGAAGAACTCAGGGTGCGGACGCTCCAGAAGTTCTGAAAGCTGGTCCAGATCCCTCTCAAAGATAAGGTCTCCTCCATTCCCAAGTTGGTAAAACTTGCTGTACTTCACGTCCATCTATAAAAATAGAGCATGAGTAGATTAGCAGGGTGATCAAGTGTGTCAAAATTTTATGTATTTTGTAAGAGTTTTTGAGGAACATGAATTTTTAGGAAAGAATTAAAGAGATAAGAATGAGAATAAGTTTTTGTAAATATTTGTTTTCTTTGGTTTTGAAACTAAGTTTTTGGGTTCAAACGTCCAGTCTAACTAGGGTCTCCTATGGTCAGGATGACTCTGATACCAACTTGTCAACACCCGGATTTTTCAATCCTAGATGCCTGTTATGCCATACCTCGCGATCCCAGGATTACCATTTTTTGCGAGACATAACAGAATTGGATACCATAGTACATCATCCATTACAAATGATACATAAGTTCTTACACAAATAGGGATCTCATGATCCAGTTCTTAATACAACATCAAGCAGCGGAATACGTAATAATAACGGTAGCGTAGGCGAAGCTCCATCTTCGGGGTCACCGGCAATGCTGACGATGGGAGATGATCCTAGTTGTCGTAACCTTCCTAGGGTCCATCTTCCAAGTACTCCTCTTCATAGTCTGGCCATGGGAATAGCCAGGGAAAAAGCCATGAGTACTCTTTAAGTACTCGCAAACTAATACTAACAAGTAAAAGGGGTTTTTGGATAATAGGACACTAGGCTCTAGGGTTGTTTTGCAAAAGCCAGATTTATCTCTACTAGGTTCCAAAGCTGGTCACAGTTTTATAACTCCTAAGTGGGAACTTGTATTTCATATCACAACTCTGTTGTGGTCAAGTCAAAGTCTCAATTCATTTCACAAGTTATTTTGAAAAGTCTGACGGGGGAACAGTATGGCCACTCCAACTGTCCATAACCGCGGACGCGGCTATTCGAATAGTTTGACACTCTGCAGAGATTATACACTTTCACCACAACATTCGATACATCCGTCAGGAACAAATCCTGAATTCACCATACTCAGTATGTGGATAATCAATCCTAACCTTTCAATTACACGTCCTAGTATAAGCACCTCTCCTGTGAGTTTGGCCTCCCAACCATGACCAACTGTCATCTTGGGTACTGCACAGGTGGACAATCTTCACAAGGTATCCTCAGCTCAGACCTTGGCCGTGAGGTAACTAATACTAAGGGATATAAGTTTCCAGTCAAGCCCTACCCAATATTCGGGTATTGTGGTTGTACGATAAAATTGGAATAGTATCGCATCTAGACAACCATCAGTTTTTATAAAGGGCTAAGGCTCATGCCTCAACATTTTCATCACCAAAATCATCTGGTGTTCAGAAACACATGTCAAAACATCTCAGTAGAATGATCCATCATTCTAAGGTTTTCATAACCATTTTCACCAAGTATTCCCATCTAAAGTTGATCAAGTTTTATGCTTAGCACTAGCATCTATAGGTGGGGGTAGGCACTAATGAGGGGTGGTAAACTTAGGGGAGTTCTAACTAAGTACAACCTTATATCTTAGGATGATATCAAGGTTTTCTAGCTTAGGCCAAATTTTATGCTCTTTATGCAACCTTCACATATCTTTCTAGTATCTACCAATCTCTTAAGTAAACTCTAAGTAAGATTTGATAAATAAATAAAGTAAGAAGCTTGCAAGTAAAACTAGGATTGGTTTATCAAATGGGTGTGATCACATATGCTTAAGGCATATAGTGGGCATAGTAACAAGTAGGGGTTTCTTGCATCAGTAGGGTATCTTGCAAGTGTTAGCTTGCATATTCACTAGTAGTATTAGGCTTGCATCAATATCAGTATAAGCTTGCCTTGTGCAGAGCAGTGGTTGAAGTTCTCCTCGGCTTCTTCTTCATAGAATCCTCCTTCCTCCTCGTATACTTGGTCGGTACTAGCGTCTATGAATAAATACGAGGTACACAATCACCAAACAATACTTAACTACTTGCAATCATCACACACAAGGGTCCTATAGATGATCTAGCATCATCTCTAACATTACAAGGTTAAGGCTTGATTTAATTCCTTTTATTTTTAGAAAAGTAATTTCTACTCATTGAAAAACTACTTAAGATTTAATATTCTCCAAACCAAACATGGGATCATGTTGACACATGTCATCACCACATATTGTAGTCCATGGGAATGTGATTTAAAGTGGTGTCACAATTTAATAAGGTTGTACCCTTTTATTTGAATTAATTAATGTGTCTAGAAATTCTTATGTAGCATTCTTTTATTACTTGAACATTATTTCTGCAAGTAAACCTATATATTTTTATATATTCTGAAAGGTATGGTTAAATGTGATTTTTGAGAGTTGGAATTAATTCAAAAGCTATTATGGTTTAAATTTAAAAAATGTTTGAATGCAGAAAAGCTTCTGCCTTGTTATTTTTACCATGGGTGATCTTTAGATCCAAATGAATTGAATCCAACGGGCTTGGATTCAGCATTCACCGTCCTTTCTAACAAAATTGGTTTCATTCAATTTGGTGTACTGAATCGATCTGGGTTGATTTTTGAAGTTGGGTACAGAAGTGTGTTTGAATTGAAATGGAAAAAGTTTAATTTGAATAACTGGGCTGCGCGGGAAAATTTAACGGGCCGGCCTGCTAAGCGCAGTGCTCCTGCGGGCTGCTTAAGTGGGTGTCCCCACTCGTCAGTGACACGGGGCTGGGCGAAGCGGTATGGGGCAACGTGGGTCGTTCGATCTAGTTTTAATCCAACGGCTGGGAGTCATCGTCGACGCGAGACAACGCCGGCGAGAACGAAACCTAGCGCGGCCAGTGAGGGGTGCTGGGGGCTCACCGGGGTACGGGCGAGGGTCGGCGAGGCGGGCGAACGACGAAGTCGACGACGGCGAACTCAGGGGTGGTCGCGGCAGCTCCTAGGGTGGACAAAATCGATGGCTCCCTTCTTCTCTAGAGGCGGCGGGCTCCGGTGAAATTCCGGCGGGGTGGTGGTCGCCTTGCTCTGAGAACGGTGTGGCACGATCAGTGAGGAGAGGGGAGTGAGATGGTGTGAAGAAATCGAGCGGGAGTGGCCTCTATTTATAGTCGAGCGAGGGGACCGTCGGGGCGCACGGTGAGCTCGTCGGGGGCGATGTTACAGGGGGATAATGGCATGGGCAAGGGTAGGGGACGGTGCTGTGTCTCCTGGCGATGCTCAACGACATGGTTTTGAGGCATGGGGCGGTGCGGCTTGGTCTGGAACGGGCGATGCTCTGCGCGGCAGAGGCGGCGTATTCAACGGCGGGCGGTGGCTGTGCGGCACGGGGCGGCAAACGGGGATGTCTGGCGGTCTCCTGGGTCGGTGGCGATCGTGTGTGCACGCAGTGAGGGCGGCGCGCGGTCTGTGGGCGCTGGTCGAGGGTGGTGCTCTGGCGCACGCTCGGCATGGTCTTGGGCGGTCTGGGCGCGGTTCTTGCGCGTGGTCCAGGGCTTGGCAACGCTCGCGGCTGGGACAGCGAGTGGCGGTGGACGGTGGGCTGCCTCCCAGACATGCTGGCTAGGCTTGCTGCTGCTCCTAGCTTGCTGTCGACTATGGGGTGGCAAGGGTGTGCTCGTCTGTTCACCATTGATGGCAATGGCAAGCTCACCGTGGTGCTAGTGCTTGGCTAATCTTCCTAGATGATCTACTGAGCTGGTTGTGAGCTAACTAGGGAACAAGTTAGGCAAGAATCACTGCTCACAATAGTGTTTGATGTTTGTTTGATTTGTGTCTGTAGCCTGTTTGATGAAATGGCCGTATGAAATCAAGTTTTGAATTTTGAAAAGATTTTTGGTGGGTTTGTTAGATTGGTGCTGGTGAGTCTGCAGATGCTTGGGTTTTGAAAGTTGAGCTTGTTTGAGTGGTTTTTGAAAAAGTGGGATCTTCCCATATGATAAAAATTTAATTTTGAATTGTCATTTAAACTATGCATTTGAAAGTTTCTGGATGATCACAAAGTGGGCCTTGATACTTTGTTATGAGTACATTCAAGGGGTGCAAAGATCCAGAAAATTTTCTGTTAGGTTCTGAAAGTTTGAGACAGCCAAAGTAGGCATGAGAGTTAAATTGGTCAAAGTGACCATTCATTTAATATATGTGTTTTGATTTACTTGTCTTTAGGAAAAGTGTGGGAAATGTTTTAGATGATGTTTATTTCACCTAAGAAACATTTTAGAAGCAATGAAACAAACAAACAAGGTGGTTTTAAAAGAATTCAAAATCCATGCATACACATATGCATGCATTCATAATTTTATTTAGAAATTTTTTTGTCAACCCTAATTTTGATGATTAGAGTTTGATGATTCAAGCTTAGTATTTTTGGAATGTTACATCCTGCCATCACCATCCGGAGGCAGAGGCCGGGAGGACATCGTCGCCCCTGCCTACGACCTCCCACCGCCGACCGCCTAGGCCGCCATCGTCCGCCGTCACCGAAGCACGGTGTGTCATCCCCTTGCCTTGCACCGTCCGCCGCGACCCACAGCAGGGCAAGCCCCGCTCCGTTGCCGAAGCTCCCAGCGCCAGAGCCACGTCCAAGCCCAGAGGTCCACCCCGCGCGAGCAACCCCAGGAAAGGAGACGAGGAGGCGCCGCCGCCGCCGCCGGCCGGGCTTCGACCAGCCGCGCCCTCCTGGCGGTGGCGAGGGAGGGGGAGGGAGGGGGAGATGGCGGCGGCGCCCGAGATCTAGGGTTCCCCATGACGCCACGCGGGGGCGACGAGGAGGGAGGAGGGAGTCGGGATGTGTGTCTTATGTACTGTACTAGTTCTAATTGTTCTTGCCTGCATACACACGTACGAACCACTCTCATCTATCAATTTCATTTCCACGGTGAAATTGATCACAGCTTAAGAGAATCTCTTTTCTTGCTAACTGATTTTAATAACATGCATAAAAACTATAGCAATCTAATGGAGGCGGAGAGTTTTTTTTGTGGATCGAGTAGGATAAGTGACAGGATGGTTATACTCATATCATTTAATGTATGCGTACATTAAAAAATGATTTTTTTTCTTTTAAAATGGTCATTTGCACAAAGAATGGTGTATATGATCAAATCACGAATAAACAGCTTATGTCGGCCTCCGAGGCATTAGGATAAATTATACCAAATCCACAGTTTTGCATTTATTCAAACAAAACGATTTTTAACACCGTTCTTGACTCATATCAGCTTTCTCGCAGTTCACGGTTCACAGTAAATTTTTCGGAATCCATGGTAAAACCAAACACACCCTTAGTGTAGATAATTATTTTGGTTGTTTTTTCTTTCAACGGTCGATGATAACACTATAACATAATCTAGTGTGAAAAGGTGCTCATAAGACATTGCCTATGTCCATGAATATCTTGTATAGTTGATTTGGTTTTTTATAGGCACTCTTTTTTGTCTTGTGGGTCTTTATATGCGACCTTCAGTTCAGCCGTGACACCTTTATATGTAAATATAAGGCCTTACTTTTAGGCTGATTTTTGAAAGATTGCGGAAGTATAGATTGTATTGATATTGATTGTGGCGATTACAACATGATCCCTTAGGCTGTTTATATAGTACTAAAAGACTTGGGGGGCAAGAAGACTATTAGAGATTGGATTACAATATGAAACTACCTAATATTGCCAAACTATGACATACTCTAACAGCCTTCCCCGCAGTCGGATCGGTAGTGACGCGAACAGTAGGAGCGTTGCGGACGGTCTGACTGGAGCATAATCCGAAGTCGCGGACTGGAGAGGATGTCGGTGGATGCCGATGTAGCCAAAAGTGAGGAGATGTAGTGGTGGTCGATGGTACCGTTGGTAAAGTTGTCGCCGTTGATGAAGTCGATGACGTTGATGATTTTGTGTTGTGGTTGATGCCGTCGTTGAGCCTAGAAAATTCGCCATAGTGATTGAGGTAGACGTAGTTTGAGAAGTAGCTCGACCCGCAATGCCGAGCTTGCCAGACTCGGGAGCGTGTCAGGGACGAAGGCACGCGTCGATGTTGCCGATGCCGGACGTGCGAAGACAGGGACCATCATGAGCCATGCATGCCAGAGCCGGATTGAGGAGCAAAGAAAATTTTCCGTAAACAATCGGTGTAGAAGTTGTCCGCTGTGTCGGAGTAGACGAAGTGGCTGCAAGAAGAAAACTGAGCACAAACTTATGCAAATAAAAAATTAGACTGCGACTCTGGCGGCAAGGTCATGGTGGACGAAGACGATGGTGGTAGTTGTCGATGGCGATTGAGTTCTTGCGGTAGTCGATTTCAGGGATTAGACCCGTATTTTCTGCTTGTATGAGCGCGACGTCGCTCGTGTAGAAGAACTTGTTGGCGTTGACGATGACCACGATTGGTGGTGGCGGCGACGATTTGGTGATGTTGTTGGTGTAGATGGTTGTCGGCGATGATGACCACGAGTGATGAAGGTGCAACCCTTTGTTGAAGGCGAGACACGTACTTGGGAAGTGCGTCCCGGTTGATGTTGGCAAAGACGATCCGGCGCGGTCAATGACGATGTATTCGGAGATGCTGTGACACCCCCGGGATCAGGGCTAAACAAATCCCATACCTCCGTCTGATATAAGCTTAACCTTGAGCTCGGAAATATCCAGTGAAGAATCGGTAACACAACAGTGACCCTACGACACAAAATTTATTACAGCAAGCTCATAACTGAGCAGAGAACCAAATTATTACAAACAGAGGTCACTGACCAAGAACATCAAACAACGGAAGAAAAAAATATGCTATTAAGTATAACAAACTTAACAAATGGCCTAAGAAGCCTGAAGCATAACGATGACGTCCCAGCCCATAGATTCTAGGCTGCCGGCCGGGAACCCCAAGCTACTCGTCGATGTCGATGTAGTACTAAACTGATCTTCAGGGAATACTTACTCTGCCAAAAGTATCAACAAAGCAAGGGTGAGTACAGGGTGTACTCCGCAAGACTTATGGCTGGTGGAGTTGTTTTGCATAAAACCACTTTTGTTTATGAAACAAGAGGGAGAAGAAACTCGTCTAGTCAGAGTACTTTAAAAGGGGATAAGAGAGGGACAACTCTGAAATATTGATCATCATATTTTGATATCCACCAAGTCATCATCATCTACCAACTAGGATCACCCCCTCGTACCCATGAGGAAGCATCCTTAAGCACACGTTGATCTACAAGTTTTGTAGTGGTTAAAGTTATCTATGATCTTGAGTCCTGTCGCTAAGTCGTTCATAACCGTGTACAAGGCTTTTCGAAAATATTATTACCCTGCAAGGGTGTACAACTTTACCCACACATACTAACCTTCTCTTAATGCCACATGATTAGCCCTCTTCCTTGGAAGGCCAGCAGAGGGTGGTTAGACACGACCTTTACCTTGCTTTCGCCGAGACCATGAGTCACGCAATAAGTATGATTCTGCCGTAACGGGTCAAATCCTGAAGCCAGTACTTAAAGATGTGAGGCGAGGTTGGTTTACCAGGGGCGCTATCTACCCCAAGCAACCTCGGCCACGCTTACCTACCTGTTATGAATGCACCTGCACCCGGCAAATCTTTCAAAAGGTTTTCTATGCATATGTCGAATGGAACGCCCGAACTATGTGACTCATGGAATTTACTAGGCAAGTTAGTTGCTCGTGAGGTTGTCCAGGCCCCGTGTGGTTACACGCTCGTCTTGGTTCCAAAGGCAAGAACTCAAGTCCTAGTGGTGGCGATCATGGGACTAGAAAAACCACATCCCACCGTGGCCTCCCATTCAAGCCTTAGCATGTTTAACTCATATCACTAATCTCATCTCATCACGTTCTCCTGTCATACTAGATTCTCTACATCTGATACATCATCTGGATGGACCAGAACTGACAGCTATGCATGGCTAAGCAGACACATATATAAGCTCTAGCAGTGCACACAAGCCAAACCTAGTTATGCTAGGAGCATTGGATCAGGTAATATAAGCTCAAAGGAAGTAATGCAATAGATATGACACTCGATCTACCGATAAAAGACCACAGTAGAATCGTATGCAACATGGCAGAATTGAAATGCTTTCAAAATCATAGGATTATATCATGGTGGGGCTATGCTTGCCTTTGCCTGTTGATAGCAGATAAATAGATCTTCGGAAGCCTTGTACTTGACTTGGTTATAGTTGGTCAAGTATTGTTCATCGATCTTTGATCTTCGTCGGTGTTGATCTCGGTCTTCGATCTCGATCTCGTATTCTACCGAGAAGAACCAAACACCGGAAAGAGAGGGAAACAATCAACACATGGCATCGATGAAATTCTCAAGCAAGAATTATGATATGACAAGTTAATTTCTATTGAAATGTAACCCTAAAGCATGCTCGGCAACTTAATCGGGGTTCCGAGGGGTGCAAACCCTAACTCGGAGAAACTCCGGATGTATATGAGAGGAGTTGGTTTGTTCTTCTAATTAAACTTGTCATTTTAGTTGTTGATCAATGCATGATGATAGCTTAAATATCCAGGTTTCATTTTTCTGAACATTTTGATATATTATTTGTATTTTTCTGACTTATAGTTAATTAGTTATTGATTTTATAATATTAAATCAATCAAACTCTGGAATTACTTAAATCATTTTAAAAAGGTTTATTGCGTCACACTGATGTTAGCACATGGTGGGGGGTCGTTTTACACCGGGTCTGAGGCTACCCACACTTACTGATTAGTGGGGCCGAAGCCACGTCGGCACGCCACGCAAGCAAGAGGGACCGGTGGGCTGGTTTGATTGGGTCAGACCCACGGGCTGGCATCACAGTGACGTCACCCTGACGTCACTCGATGGTGAGCCTCCCAGGTTGAGCACGGGATGGTTGCGTGGAAGCACGCTGGGCCGAGAGAGCGGGCGCGCTAGACGCGCGAGGCTGCGGGGAGCCATAAGGTGGCGGTGCCACTGGCTACGGGTCACTGGGGACGACCGGCGGCGAGCTTATGCGGCGGTGGCGACAGAGCTACTACGCGCGGCCGAACCAAAGCGAGAGGGAGACAGTGGGGTGGTCCAGGAGGACCAGAAGCTCACCAAGAAGCGATTGACGAGGTCGGGGAAGCTTGGCATGGTCTGAGGGCGCCAAATCGACGGCGACCGACGTCAGGGAAGACAAGCTCGCCGAGGGGAAACTGAGGCTAGATATCTCGATTCCTTTGGCAGGGCGACGCAGTGCAAAACGGTGATCCCAGTGGCAAGCTCGGATGGGCAAGGGGCTCTGTAACGACGACGACGAGCGGCGTCTGCACGAGCTAGGGTTTGTTCTCGCGCGGGAAGATAGAGGGAGGTCGAGAGAGAGGGACTGCAAGGATGAGGAGGAGCAAGGGAATCACGACGCGGCTCTTATCCATCTCCAGAGGCTGCGGATGGCGGAGAGTAGGCGGCAGGGATCGACGGTCGGCGGCACTCCAGGCAGCTGCTTGCCGCCGACGGGGAAGACGACGAGGGACATGAACGAAGGGGTATGTGACCGGGTGGGCTGCAAATGGGCCAGGTGGGCCGCAGGAGTGCTGCGCGAGCGGCAGGGAGTGGAAGGAGAGGGAGGTGGGCTAGCTGGGCTGGCCTGGTTAGCTGGGTTGCTCCCTTTTTTTGTATAAACTATTTTTTCCTTTTTCTGATTCTGTTTCCTGTTTGTAATTTCATTCAAAACTGTTTTTGAATCACTTCAAAAATACTAGAAGCTTTACAAAAGTATAGAAAATAATTAGGGTCCCTTTTAATCCATTTGGGATCCATACTTTTTGATACTTTTCAAACATTTTCAAAACCATTTGAATTGTTTTCAAATAGAGGGAGAGGTTAGGGTTTATGGTTTTGTTTATTTTCTTCAATGCACAATCAAACCCTAATTAATAATTAGCTAGAACTGGGGTGTTACAGCTCTATCCCCCTTACGAGAATCTCGACCCGAGATTCCAAAGGTAGGAAAAGAGACAAAAAGAGAAAGAAACATGGTCACTCTAAAGATAAGAGGGAACACACTAAGCAACACACAGAGTATCTCATGGTGAACTCATGGATGGAGTGTTCAGAAACAACTCTGAGATGACGAACATGAAATACGTCAAGGTAACGGAGGAACAAGAGGAGAAAGTTGCAAGTTGTTAGATAGATGGTCTTCATAAGGGTTGAGACCATGGAGCTTCAGAAGAATTTAAACTTCTCAGAAGGGAGGTTTCAACGGAAAGAACATGTCCACAGACTTCGATAGGAAACCTCTACTAAACAACTTAAGTAGAGATTTCAGGTTGCGGAGATATGGATCAACAAAACCAAGCTGTTGAACTACTTTTGAAACAGAAGAGTCACTTTTTCATTCAACAGAAGGCCAAGATAGAAAGGTGTTTTGTGGAGAGGACTCATAAAAGTCGCAAGGAACTTGTAACAAGAGAAACTTCTGATTACGAAAATCACAGTCACTCTTAAAACATGGCTGAGAAAATGAAGGAAACTCTTTATTCATCCAGGTATACCAAGATCTTTGCCAAAGATCATGATATCAGTTTACACCACCAGGATGATTAAGTAGGAAGATTCCTGATGACATGAGAAAAAGAAACTTCATTCTCAGACTTTAATTACTTGGCACAACAAGACGCTTGCCAACATAAAGGGTCTAGAGAATTGACCGAGAGACATTTAGCAACTCTACTTTAAATGTTCTCCTTGATGTTCGAGAAATCGATCATCAAGTAAAGATCAAACTTCGGATACAAGGAAAACCATAAGAATAACTCCTATAATGAATTATAGAAGAAGCCTCTTGAAGAGTGGTTATTATTGCTGAATCAAGGGATATGACAAAGGGTATTTTTGGCTAAGTATGTCAACCATTACATCAATATTACCGAATTTACAAAGAGACCTATGTCGAAACCTTGAGGCACACCAACCATCATATCTGCTTGAGATTCAGATTTGGTTAGGTGAGATGATACTTCAGACTCAGCATGTCTGAATAGAAAATTTGCAACATTTACCGTGAAGTTTAAGTTACTAGATTCTCAAGACAGGGACTATAGTGTAAAGCTCCAAATGACTGAGCTAGATTGTTAGACCCATGTATTTAACAATTTGTCGAGAGACAATTTCACATACATAAAGTACTAACAATAAAACACACATATGTCCTTAGGGAAAAGGGATAACTCTTCTCGAATTCACGGCGACATCTTTCAACAGTAGCACATGAACCAGAGAAGGTTACTTCTAACATCCATAACACATACTTCGAGATGACACGAAGATAGATCTCGAAAGTTTCCAACATTGATGCCAACTGTTCCATATGAATGTTCTCTAGCATGGATAAGAAAAGGATGTCATTGATGGGCTCAACAACAAACTTATCAAGACAATCCATTAAGATGGACTCATATGTTGTGTGAACAAGGCAAGAATACTGGTCAGATTAAAGGACATGAAGATGTATTCAAGTGAAACGTCACAAGTAGAAACATCATCAAGATAATCCTTGGAATTGAGTTTGATTTAACGATAACCAAATCAAATCAAAGGTGGGGAAAATAATATATCCACAAAGGAAATACTATCTTTCTTCAACACGAACAAAACTAGACAACCCTTTAAGAAGGATCAAAGTCAGTTAGAACTTTTGTATTACAATTCTCCAAGTTGTTGTTTAAGCTCAACCAACTAGTTCAGGGGTATCCAGTACAGATCCTTGGAGAAAAGAGTAGTTCGGAGAACTTGCTTGCTCAAGAACTTGACAACACGGTCATGTGGAAACATGATGATACTCCTAGTAGACATCTAGAACATCACGAACCACTGATATGTCACTTAGTTCGGGAGGGAACTTGCTTGGTAAGGCAAGAAGACATAGTCTTAGAGCTTCGACACGAGCCTAACTCTTTGACTGAAGAGAGTGCACCAGAATAACGGACTTGGTAGCACAATCATTCTTCGCTTAGTGATAGGGTTAACCAATCATGCTAAGAATGATTAAAATGTCCTTTGAGTTCTAAACAATAGAAATTGCTAAGAATCTCAGATGACCACATTATTATGCACACGCATCATTCACGAGCACGAAATCTTGAGGAAGGGTGGGTAAATATGTGTAAAAGCATCACTGCATTGAGGGGTCATGAAACTCCGCACAACCTCTTAGTATAAAAGAGTGTGATACTTTAAGGTGGATCAGGTAGAAGCTAATCAATGCCTTTTGATCTGCGGATTACAACACTTTGACCTGGTCTTAGATATGACGAGGTACTGGAGTTTGTTTCTCTTGACATTCCGAGATGGTTTTTCATGACAGACCACAAGAGTATCTTGCTTCGGAAGACACCGATGCACATTTACTACTTGGCTACCAACTGGTAGACAAAGGTCGAAAAACAACAAGGGGAAAGGAACATGCTCAGGATAGAATCCCGAGATGTGGATGCATAGATTATCAATCTTCTGAAAACCAATGCATAGAAAAGGTGCGGTGTGGCAGAGTCATGAGTATAGATGCGAGACTCTCAATGAGTACTCTTGTCGTGATCTATTTGTTCCATTAAAGAACATCTACCATAGCATGTGGCAGGGGAAGTTCGTAGTTGTCACAATTCAACCGCGACAAAAACCATAGGCTTGAAGGCTAGAATTGTAGTACCATCCATCCTGAGGTAGTGTGTGAACATTAACGCCAGGGTCAAAGGAATGGATCTTGGATTAAAGGTCAGCTTCATGTACAAGATTCACAACACCAGAATCCATCAGAATCAGGGATCTTAGGTTCAAGTCCAAGGGTTAAAATCCCAAAGAAAGAAGTAACCACTACTTGAGTGACATAGCGTACACTGCAAGATAGGGATCACGAGGTAGCTTCCAGAAGAAGAAACAACTTTTGAAGTACCCAAGCAAATGAAAAGGAGGCACACAAGGCGAAAGGAAACCTCGAAGCCTAGAACAGAATACTGGAGATCCAACAATATAATATTGTGGGTCCAAAAGATAGAGAGATCATGATAGAAAGGAATCTCTCAAATGAACAAGAGCAAGGGTAACAAGGAATTGACAACACACACAACTCTAGAGAACTCAACACTAGGTCAACTGGCTGAGAAACGACATGCCCAAAAGGCACCTAAGCTTTGAAAGACCAGAAGAGATATCAAAACTTTTCCAAAATCAACACGAGATAAGATAACCCAGAGTTAGAGCGAAACTGGATAAGGAGAAAAAGAAGCATACTAGAGTTTTCGCAAATACTTTTCATATTTTAAATAGTTTTTACAAACACTAGACTCAACATCTGTAGGGGTTCGTAGCATGGAAAACAAAAAATTTCTACCGCATAAAAACAAACAAGCCAAGATCTATCTACTAGATTGTAGCAACGAGTCGATGGAATAACTCACCCTCGAAGATTCCAAAGTGTTTAACGAGAGCGAATTCTCGTGGGTGATGTAGTCGTACTCTTGCCGATCTCAAGATCGCGTAGACGATCCTTCCGGCGCTGCGTTCCGGCAGCGCTTCCGCAGTCGGTCACACGTTCGGTACTCGACAAAGACCTTCCTCTCCCTTGTTCCAGCAGGCAGCGGAGGTTGTAGCACTCTCCTCGCGATTCCGGCAGCACAGCGGCGTGGTACCGGAAGTAGAGGGGAGATCTCGCAGCGCTTCGCCTTAAGCCGGAGCGAGTATGGTGGACTATGAGAGAGAGCCTCGGCGATCTAGGGTTTAGACGCACCAATTAGGAGCAAGGCCGGCGGCTAGGGTTTGCCTAGGCAGCGGCGGCGGCTTGCCCTAGGCGGCGGCAGCAGGAGGTGGCGGCGCCGGCGGCTAGGATTAGGGTTTGCGGGGCATGGTGTTGTGTCTAGAGGGGCAGCCCTGCCCCTCCTTTTATAGGTGGAGGGCGTCGGCCAAGGGGGAGGGAGTCCTCCCCCAACTCGGCCTCCAAGGCCGGCGGTGGAGGGAGAGGAACTCCTCCCCAAGTAGGTTTCCTACTCTCCCTCCACCTCACAAAATAGCCGTTTGACTTTTCAAATTGGCGTTTGACTTTTCAAACTAGGATTTGATTTATCCCTTTATTTTGCTCAGCGATGACACCTAGTACATGATGCAACCATTCCAACTTGTTATGACACATTCATGTACCCTTCCTTTCCGGAGTGCCGGACATTCCGGAACCTTCTAGAACATTCCCGATGAAAACACCGGAACCATTCTCCAACCCTGAAACAGGACTTTCTTTATATGAATCTTATTCTCCGGGCCATTCTGGATCTCCTCGTGATATCCCGGATCCCATACGAGACTCCGAACAACATTCGGTCTCTTACTCATCATTCCATAACTACTCAAACAACGTCGAATCCTTAAGTGTGTCTCCCTACGGTTCGTGAATTATGCGGACATGATCGAGACACTTCTCCGAACAATAACCAATAGAGGAATCTGGAAATTCATATGGCTCCCAAATAATTCTACGATTACTTTGCGATCGAATGAACCACTTACATACGATACCAATTTCCCTTTGTCTCACGATAGTTTACTTATCTGAGGTTATGATCGTCGGTATCTCTACATACCTAGTTCAACCTCGTTACTGATAAGTACTCTTTTCTTGTTCCCGTGATATGTGATCCCTTGTGAGCCAGTAACATGCTTGCAAGCTAATTGGATGACATTCCACCGAGAGGGCCCAGAGTATATCTATCCGTCATATGGATGGACAAATCCCACTCTTGATCCATGTGTATCAACCAATACTTTCTGAACACTCAATGCCACCTTTATAGCCACCCAGTTACGGTGTGGTGTTTGATGTCATCAAAGCATCCTTCCGGTGAAGGTGATATGCATGATCTCATGGTCGAAGGAATTAGGTTACTATGTATCAGTAAGCATATAGCAATTGAACTATTAAAATGACTTGATCTTTATGCTACGCTTATCTATAGGAGTATGTCCACCATATCATTCTCCTAACGATATGATCTTGTTGTTTAATAACATCTCAATGTTCATGATAGGGAAACCACAATCATTTATTAACCAACAAGCTAGTATTTATAAAGAGGCTTTACTAGGGACAAGCTAGTATTTATAAAACAAGAGGGAGAAGAAGCTCGTCTAGTCAGAGTATTTTAAAAGGGGATAAGAGAAAGACATCTCTGAAATATTGATCATCATCTTTTTATATCCACCAAGTCATCATCATCTACCAACTAGGATCACCCCCTCGTACCCATGAGGAAGCATCCTTAAGCACACGTTGATCTACAAGTTTTATAGTGGTTAAAGTTATCTATGATCTTGAGTCCGGTCGCCAAGTCGTTCATAACCGTGAACAAGACTTTTCGAAAAGATTATTACCCTGCAGGGGTGTACAAATTTACCCACACGTACTAACCTTCTCTTAATGCCACATGATTAGCCCTCTTCCTTAGAAGGCTGACAGAGGGTGGTTATACACGACCTTTACCTTGCTTTTGCCGAGACCATGAGTCACGCAATAAGTATGGTTCCGCCGTAATGGGTCAAATCCCGAAGCCGATACTTAAATATGTGAGGCGAGGTTGGTTTACCAAGGGCGCTATCTATGCCAAGCAACCTCGGCCACGCTTACCTACCTGTTATGAATGCACCTCCACCCGGCAAATCTTTCATAAGGTTTTCTATGCATATGTCGAATGGAACGCCCGAACTATGTGACTCATGGAATCTACTAGGCAAGTTAGTTGCTCGTGAGGTTGTCTAGGCCCCGTGTGGTTGCACGCTCGTCTTGGTTCCAAAGACAAGAACTCAGGTCCTAGTGGTGGCGAGCATGGGACTAGAAAAACCACATCCCACCGTGGCCTCCCATACAAGCCTTAGCATGTTTAACTCATATCACTGATCTCATCTCATCATGTTCTCCTGTCATACTAGATTCTCTGCATCTGATACATCATCTGGATGGACCAAAACTGACAGCTATGCATGGAAGAAGACATATATAAGCTCTAGCAGTGCACACAAGCCAAACCTAGTTATGCTAGGAGCAGTGGGTCAGGTAATATAAGCTCAAAGGAAGTAATGCAATAGATAGGATACTCGATCTACCGATAAAAGACCACAGTAGAATCGTATGCAACATGGCAGAATTGAAATGCTTTCGAAATCATAGGATTATATCATGGTTGGGCTATGCTTGCCTTTCCCTGTTGATAGCAGATAAATAGATCTTCGGAAGCCTTGTACTTGACTTGGTTATAGTTGGTCAAGTATTGTTCGTCGATCTTCGATATTAGTCGGTGTTGATCTCGGTCTTCGATCTCGAGCTCGTATTCTACCCAGAAGAACCAAACACTGGAAAGAGAGGGAAATAATCAACACATGGCATGATGCAATGCTCAAGCAAGAATGATGATATGAAAAGTTAATTTGTATTGAAATGTAACCCTAAAGCATGCTCGACAACTTAATTGGGGTTCCGAGGGGTGCAAACCTAACTCGGAGAAACTCCGAATGTATATGAGAGGGGTTGGTTTGTTCTTATAATTAAACTTGTCATTTTAGTTGTTGATCAATGCATTATGATAGCTTAAATAGCCAGGTTTCATTTTTCTGAACATTTTGATATATTATTTGTATTTTTCTGACTTATAATTAATTAGTTATTGATTTTACAATATTAAATCAAACTCTGGAATTACGTAAATCATTTTAAAAAGGTTTATTGCATCACACTTATGTCAGCACATGGTGGGGGGTCGTTTTTCACCGGGCTGGGGCTACCCACACTGACTGATCAGTGGGGCCGAAGCCACGTCGACACGCCATGCAAGCAAGAGGGACCGGGGGTCTGGTTTGACTGGGTCAGACCCACGGGCTGGCGTCACAGTGACGTCACCCTGAGGTCACTCGATGGTGAGCCTCCCAGGTTGAGCACATGATGGTTACAGGGAAGCGCGTTGGGCCGAGAGAGCGGGCGCGCTAGACGCGCGAGGCTGCGGGGAGCCATAAGGTGGCGGCGCCACTGGCTACGGGTCAATGGGGACGACCCACGGCGAGCTTATGCGGCGGCGGCGACAGAGCTACTACGCGCGGCCGAACCAAAGCGAGAGGGAGATAGTGGGGTGGTCCAGGAGGACCAGAAGCTCACCAAGAAGCGATTGACGAGGTCGGGGAAGCTTGGCAAGGTCTGAGGGCGCCGAATCGACGGCGACTGACGTCGGGGAAGACAAGCTCGCCGGGGGGAATCTGAGGCTCTGCAGCTCGATTCCTTTGGCAGGGCGACGCGGTGCAGCACGGTGATCCCAGTGGCAAGATCGGATGGGCAAGGGGCTTTGTAACGACGACGGCGAGCGGCGTCTGCATGGGCTAGGGTTTGGTCTCACGCGGGAAGAGAGAGGGAGGTCGGGAGAGAGAGGGACTGCGAGGTTGAGGAGGAGCAAGGGAATCACGACGCGGCTCTTATCCATCTCCAGAGGCGGCGGACGGCGGAGAGCAGGCGACGGGGATCGACGGTCGGTGGCGCTCCAGGCAGCTGCATGCCGCCGACGGGGAAGACGACGAGGGACATGAGCGAGGGGGTATGGGCCCGGGTGGGCTGCGAATGGGCCAGGTGGGCCATGGAAGTGCTGTGCGGGCGGCAGGGAGAGGAAGGAGAGGGAGGTGGGCTAGCTGGGCTGGCCTGGTTAGCTGGGTTGCTCCCCTTTTTTGTATAAACTATTTTTTCCTTTTTCTGATTTTGTTTCCTGTTTGTAATTTCATTCAAAACCGTTTTTCAATCACTTCAAAAATACCAGAAGCTTTACAAAAGTATAGAAAATAATTAGGGTCCCTTTTAATCCATTTGGGATCCATACTTTTTGATACTTTTCAAACATTTTCAAAACCATTTGAATTGTTTTCAAATAGAGGGAGATGTTAGGGTTTTAGCGTTTTGTTTATTTTCTTCAATGCACAATCAAACCCTAATTAATAATTAGCTAGAACTGGGGTGTTACAGATGCGTCAACGCCGAGGTTTAAGTAGAGGCGCATGACGACATGCGGCTGTGGACGACGCAATCCGATCTATGATCGGCGAAAGAAGAAGAAACGCAGGTCAAGCGGCCGGCGAGAAAATTTTGGCGAAGTAAGATCTAATCTACTTTTGCGCGGCCCCCGGCGGAGAACGATCTTCCCGAGGGCGGACCGGCGGAAGTAGTGGCTAAACCCTAGGCGAAGCGAACCGCTCTGATACCATGAAAGATTGCGGAAGTATAGATTGTATTGATATTGTTTGTGGTGATTACAACGTGATCCCTTATGCTGTTTATATAGTACTAGAATTGGATTACAATATGAAACTACCTAATATTGCTAAACCGTGACATACTCTAACAATTTTGGTTTTGTACTTCCATATGTCCGATGATTACAATGCGAAGATGCAATATCGGGGGTGGTGTGAGTGAGCCTTGTGATATGCATAAATAAATAATTTGTGCATTCTACTTGGCTCACTTACTCCGTCCCTGTAATTATTTTGCATATAATACAAATATGAGACCCTACCTTAAGCCTTGGAGTTTTCTTTACACAACACCACCCATCGATTATTTATTTGCTTAGGATTATTTAGTTTAGGGATTATTTGTTGACATCAATTTGGAGCAACCGCACACTTAGGTAATTGTTATTTCGATAAAATGACTACTTTAGGATGCCCGCATCCTTGTCGTTGAATCGGCGGCAACGACGAAGGAATCGACTCCACCGGGCATGTCCGATACTGAACTCCGCCAGACTGGCACTGGGAGGTGCTACCTTCCGCGACGCATAGCTTGGTGAGGAATTCGGGTCTCGTCGTTGACTCGGAGCTTATTTTGTGGTTGTCGCGTGGTCCACTATCAATGCAAAGGGAGACGGCCCCCAAGGAGGTGGTGCAGAATCATGTCAGGGAGAAGGACGAGCACGTTCATCGCTATATGGTTGCATTGGACGTCAGGTTCTCCAATACCTGGCAGATTCTTTTGGGATCTCACCCGAGCTATGATCCTATAATGGTTCCTTCTCTTTGGGTGTTCACCGTCCGTGGCTCAGGACCCGGGAGTCGACGCCATTGACATCATATATTTATGATGACTAGCTAGTTCCATGTGATACTTTGTTAATTAGTGTAGATGCAAGTTGTTAATAATCTGTGGTGAACCGCTTGTGATGTGTTGAACCGCTTGTTATGTGATAGTGCATTTTGTAATGTTATATTGCGCCATTTCTTTGAATATATTTGGTTGTGCTGTGAATATTCAATTGGATGCACCAGATTTTTTTTAATTTTCGAAAAAACATTTGTGGCGCTCAAATTAACAAGAACACCACTATTAGGATATGTAATGGTGGCGGTTATTTTAAACGCCACCACTAGAAATACTGCTGGTGGCGTTTCCTGTAGACGCCACCACTACGTCCTACAAGTGGCATGAGATTAGTGGCGTGTGGGTTCAACACCACGAACCTCCTTTTACCAACGCCGCCACTAGGCATTTTTCTACTAGTTCCCTATCCCCTGACGTCTGCTTCCCTACCCTCGGCACCACCTCCGTAATCCCCAACGTCGTCTCTCCTCTGATGGCAACCGCTGCAGCTCCCAAAATGTGGAACCACCGGTCAACTCGGTATGTGGGGACAACCGATCGTGCTGGTTTGAACCTTTCCCAGTACAAAACGCCCTGAGCCCTCAAACATCCCCACTTCCTCTCCTCTCTCCTCCCGTCGCCTCTCTCGAAACCGGTGACCACACTAGTTGCCGTTGCCTGTCGGACCGTACAACCTTTTGCCGACGCCGTCTGCACCGAATACGCTCCCTTCTGCCACGAAAGTGTAGTCTGCTCCACTCCTTGGTACGTTTTCCATGCTGCCTGTATACTATTTTGGTTTGAATTATCGATCTTGTAGGTAGAGGCAGTGGTTCTGGAGGGGAACATCGTAGCATCACAAAGATGTTTGCAAGGTATACGGCGGTGTCCGACATCCACAACTTCTTCTTGAATCCTTTTCCTTGACCTAGGTCAGTAGGTAATAGTTTGTGTATCATATTAGTTACACCTCAAATTCAGTATCTGACTGTATATATCATTAGTTTGTGTATAGTATCTGACTGTATATATCCAAGACCTGGCGGTCAAAGGCAACACCAGTTGCCTCTGCGAAAACGGAACTCGTCAAAAACAGAAACACAGAAATGGCAGGAAGAATTCACACAATGTGTAACTTACCAGAAATGGCAGGAAGAATTCACACAATGTGTAACTTACCAGATAACGCCTGGGCAGCAACCATCAGATGGTCAGCAAGTATTTACTCCCGCTCAGTCGCCTTAGTCGCCAATTTCTCCTCACGTTCCGTCGCCTCCTACTTGAAGCGTTCGAGGGCCTCCACGACGTTCTTCTCTCTAGTCTCCGCCATGCTGCAACTCTTTTCAAGAGTGGTCAGCTGACGAAGTGCCTCATTGTTATCATATGAAAATCAATGCAGGAAGCATTAATCGAAAGCACCAATAGGTGTCAAATAGAATCAGTAGAAAGAATTACTCACCTCAGAGCTGCTTGAACTCCAACTCTAGGCACACATGTTGCTGGCCTAGGCGGTTCATCTCGCGAAGGAATGGCTATAATGGAACAGTTGAGTAAGGAAAAAAAGGACTCGAGAGTTGATCGAAAAACACCAAACAAGTTCAAATTTACTTACATGTTCACCCAAATACTCCGAGGTTTTGAAAACATCCTTCCAAGTGAAAATCCTTCCGAGTCCCCAATTTGGAAAAATTCGAAGAACTATCACCGGAGTTGACCACCGTCTTCGGTGAAGGCACCATCACCTTCGTGCTCATGGCCTTAGAGTCTACGGCTCCTTCATTGTCCTTAACCTTAATGGACTCGTCGGGACTGGATCCGCTATCGAACAAAGTCAATCATCCTTCGGAGTCGGGCAATCCGCTTGATAGAAGAAACAATAATATATACTTATGTGGCAATGTCCGAAAGGTCGAAGACTTCGGTCTTCTTGAGCTTCTTGGCTGGAATCTCAAGGTATACAGCTCGGAGGGGCACCGCTGGAATTGGCCCATTAGCACTCAGTGGCCGGTGTCGGCTCCCGTGGAGAAGAGGGACCCTTTGGATATGCGGGGGCGAAGGTATTGGACCCTTCGCTGTGACCCCTCCTGCGAGTGTCACCATCGCTAGACTCGGGGGCTCCATGTTCTGGTGACCGTGCCGCTGGAATAGTCGATTCAGATCTCTCCACCTCCTCCTCATCAGGGTCACCCTCCAGACTTTCGGGAGTTGGGGGCATCAAGCCCTCAACTTTATAGTCCTTCATAGCAAAGTCAACACATCACAAATACAAAATCAAGAAGAGGGACAAAAGTATTATTGCCGGCGCTGAACAGCTCAGTCCCTGTCTTTGCTAGGAGCTTCTCGGATGTAGCACCCCGGATAAAACCACTACTATAAAATTGCATGTTGTTTCTAATTTGTGCATCATTATGCATATTTATTTATCTAAATTATTTTATTAAACCCAAGTTTGATTTTTATTAACACCCTCTATTATTTCAAATCCAAACTTTGTCCTTGTTTATTTTCTATTGTCTAAAACCTATATATAAAAAGCTTTTAAATAAAACACAAATGTTATATTATTTTTTGGGAAGGTAATCAACAGGTCAAGCCCAAAGGCCTAACCGGATACCACCCACCTTAACCCTAGATCCCCTGCCCTAACCTAATCCCCACCGCCACCGCCAGTTCTTACCCAATACACACACACCCCACAACAATGCACCCACCCGCCGCACTAGCACGCAGCGGCAGCAACGCCAGGCGCGTGCGCGCGACACGCTCCTGCGAGCCCCGCTCCCCTCGCACGTTCTCCTGACCCCACGCGGGCCCCACCCCCATATCTCCTGCACCTAGCTACAACCTAACCCGACCTTGCCTCATGTTTATCTCCTTCCCGAGCTCTCCTCGCTCCTATTCCGCATCCTTGCCACCAAATTCGGCCGTCTCCTGCGGGTGGACGCGTGATGCCCGTCACCTCTGGCCGCGACCGCGTCCGCCGTCGCCGGCCTTCCCTCGCTCGTGTGCTCCCCAAGCTCACCGAGGTTCCCTGTAGCTTCTCTTCTTTTTGTCCCGTGCAGCCTCATGCTGTTCCCTCGCGCACGAGCTTCTGCTCCTATCTTGGCCTGTGGTGCTCTTGTTTTTGGATAAGTTCGGACTGAAGCAAGCATGTTTTGTTCTGATGCTGAATCAAAGGCACCAACTCCAACCAGGTGAAGTTGGTCTAGTGATGTTGATGCGATGCGAGAACCCACAACCTCGACAAACAAGATCTTGGCGGCAAGACCGTCTCGATGACGATGTTTATCAGAATGTACATGGCGCCCTCAAAGACCCCGGCGCTGATTTCGATTCCAAGTCCACCGCCGAAGAATAAGGTGAAACCCTAAGGCCTTCGACACGGAACGACAAGATCATCGTCACGGAACCCCAAAACCAAACCCGACGTTCTTGTCCCTCATGGACACCAATACCTCGATTCTGGAGTCCAAAGCCAAAGCCGCCTTCCAAGACCCAAGATCGATCCGAGATGTGTGACCCATATCCAAGCCCTATTTTATAAATGATATATAATTGTTGCATATTAAATTGATCATGTCAAATACATATCATGTGGTATGGGAGAATTACGCCGACTCACCTTATAATTAAATATGGAGACCATATGCGGGCTTTTCTAGTCTTATATTGGCCCCGTTAAATTGTGTAGCGAACCAAAACTATATTTTTCCTTGTTAATACAACATTTAAATTGCGTGGTATCTAGACAATATGAACCATCTAATGAAATGTCGGGACCCTGGTTCCGCATAATATTGCCTAATTGCATCGCATCTTTACCCTGTCATGCATCATACGTGCATCATGCCTGATCTTCTGTCGTAGTATTGAATAGTGCATCCAGTGTTTCTTTTAGCGCATTGCTTATTCACGGATTAGGCCGATGAGTTGATGCGAGTGTCGAATCGATCTCCGGTGTATCTTTGGCAGTGTTTTCAGGCGAGCATTCTCCCCCTTTCTACCTATTTTGCTTTTATAGTATTTACTTCCTCCTGTTGATATATTGTTATCTGTGTTGCGATGCTTTAGATTACGTGCATCAGTTATATTTCTTGCAGCCTCTATATTGCCTTGGACACCTCCTATTGCCTGTTGATTGGTAGACAGTCGGCCTTGTGAGTCATAGTTGCTTGCTCAGGTGCCGCTTCACGTCGTCAATGTTCCACCGTTATTGGGTGGTTGACACACGTTTAATGGTGGAGATGATCATGGCTTTAATAACAGTTTAATAATTAATATTGAAAGTAGGTAAATAATATAGAGGTACCAGTGGGTAATAGACAATATTTGTTTTTTAACCACCCACTTATGTCCACCTAGGACCCGAGTTCTTGACACCTGTTCCGAGATCGAGCACCCTAACCATAGGTGGGGTGTGTGGGCAACCCCATTGATTTAGTACCTGATTTCAAAGTATTGTACTGGGGGCACAAACTAGTTTGGGGCTTTATTACTATCGTTTACTTATGCCATGCTTTACTACTTTATTTACTATTGCGTGTGGAGCACATGTACTGTTTAGGAACCCTGTGATACATTTTCGCTGTATCGACAAGCCCATTCACACTTTCGGGTTCCCAGTCGTTTACAACCGTCGACACATACCATGGGTCCGTCTTGGAGACTGGCCGACTTCGTTGCAGGTAGCTTAGTGGGGTGGGCCCCGTGTGCTTGCTTTGGGTCTGGAAAGCGTTGTGTCTGAAACCCTGTCGACATACCGTTGGGTGTATGATTTGTGATCTTGCACCTACCTGATCTGATAACAAGGGTGTATGTGCGCGTGGAAACTTTGGTGCACCCCTGCAGGGTTAAATATTTTTGAAAAGCCTTGTTCGCGGTTATGGACGACTTGGAGCGTAGTTCTCGATCATAGACAACTATAACTAAAGTTTATTGTTATAATTTGACTTATATCTGAGATGACCAGTAAGTTGGATAACCACCACGGAAAGAATGAATAAAACTGCAAACCGTGTGAGTTTCCTCGGCATGACTTCATTGTTTGGTCTCGAGGGGGAAATACTAGGATGAGTATGATTGGTGGTAGTATTAGGTTGGTTCCGAATAGGTCTTTCTCATCTCTTTCTGATAGCCGACAGTTGCCTCGAGTCTCTATAGGTTGTTTAGTGCATGTTGCGCTACCGCTTCAGTTGAACATACCTATGTAGGCGAGGACCGCCGAATTCTAAGACTTGTCGTGTACTAGCCTCAGTACTGACCAATCTCTTTTTCTTTTGCCCTATGTTGGCACCCCTTTTGTTTGAGCAGGTTTTGAGATCGACGTCGTTAGCAGGTTTACCCTTCCGGCTTGGCCTGGGCAGGGTTATGGACGCCATTGGTTATTCTTCAGGGCTCTTAGCTCAATTTGCATCTTATTCATACTCGGATGTGTTTTGTTCTCAAGGTGATTTGGATCTTTGTACCGTATATCTGTATTCTTGACTCATGGAGTCGTTGTTATATATATATATATATATATATTCTCTGGGTTCCATCGAGGACTATTGTGTAATAATATTACTTCGTTTTCCATCGCACGAAAGTGCCTAGTGGGCACCTTTGAATTGTTTCTATCGGGTTTTGCAGAAATCACTGAAACTTGCATAGGGCCGATCTTAGGGTGTTATAGAGTGGTATCAGAGCTCAATAGTTACGATACCCCACTGGTCCAGCCTGTAGGATAACCTAGCTAACGGACGTTGTAGAGTGTCAAAACTGTTGGAATTATGCCCTGGAGGCAATAATAAAGATGTTATTATTATAATTCTTGTTCATGATAATGTTTATATTCCATGCTAGAATTGTATTAAGCGGAAACTTTAATACTTGTGTGGTTTGTGAACAACACCGTGTCCCTAGTACGCCTCTATGGACTAGCTCATTGATTAATGATGGTTAAGGTTTCCTAACCATGGACATGAGTTGTCGATTAATAATGAGATCATATCATTGGGAGAATGATATGATGGACAGACCCAAACTAAGCGAAGCAATTAGATCGTGTCATCGTGTTCGTCTTTGCAAAGCTTTTCTTATGTCAAATATTGTATTCCTTAGACCATGAGATAATACAACTCCCTGGTATCGGAAGAAAGCTTTGAGGTCATCAAACGTCATCCTATGAAAGGGTGATCATAAAGGTGTCTCTCAGGTGATCGGAAAGTACCTGTTGGGTTGTATGTATCGAGATGGGATTTGTCCCTCCCAAGTCGGAGATATACTTCGGGCCCACTCGGTAATCGATATCAACACCGCTTGCAAGCATGTGGTTAAGGAGTTAATCACAAAGTGATATCGGATTACAGAACGAGTAAAGTACTTGCTATGAACGAGATTGAACTAGGTATGATGGTACCGACGATCAAATCCCGGGCAAGTAAAATATCGCGAGACGAAGGGAATATATATATGGGATTGATTGAATCCTGGCATCGTGGTTCATCCGATATGATCATCGATGAATGTGTGGGAGTCAATATGGGTTTCCAGACCCCGCTGTTGATTATTGATAGAAGATCATGTCTGCATATTCTCGAACCGGCAGGGTCACACACTTAACGTGTCTCGACGCTAGGATAGATAGGACAATTGGTTTATGAGTTTTTGTTCGGAGTCTTGGATGGGATCCGGGACATCACGAGAGGTTCCGGAGTGGTCCGAAGAATAAGATTCATATAAGGCAGTGCAGTTTTTGGAGTTCGGAATTGTTCCGGGTTAATCGGTATTGTATCGGAAGCTTCTAGAACCTTCCGGAAGGGGACCAACGTGGCCCCACCTTCCGGGAGGGGGCATGGGCCTATGAGGGAGTGCCCTGGCCGCATTGGGCCAGGGGCACAAGGCCCCATAGGGCCCAGCCGGCCAAGAGGGATAAAACCCTAATCTAGACCTTCTAGAAGGGGGGGGGGTTTCCTTGCCCCCCACTCCTCCTCCTTGTGGCCGCCGGTTTGGGCTTGGGGGAGGGGCTAGGGAAGCCGCCCACCCCTCTATATAAAGAGGGCTGGGGGCGCACCACCCCCCCACACCTTCCCCTCCAAAGCTAGCCGCCATCCTGCCCTCCTCTCTCTCTCCCTCCCGACTGCGTGTAGGCGAAGCCCTGCTGCAGAAACTCTCCACCATATACACTACGCCGTCGTGTTGTAGATCCAATCCGTCTCTCCACCATACTTGCTGGACCGAGGAAGGAGGAGACGTCGAGGTGCTGCACGTGTGCATCTCACGGAGGCACCGCCACTTGTGGTGCTAGATCGGATCGGATCGCGAGGAGGAGAAGCGAGTACGACTACATCACCCACGTTCCGACGAACGTTCCGCTGTGCGAATCTTCAAGGGTATGAAGATCTAATCCAATCTCTCTCGTTGTTTGCATCTCCTAGATTAGATCTTGGCTTTCCCTCTGTTCGCATCCGTAGAAAATTTTGATTTACTATGCCGCGAAACCCTTCAGTGGTATCAGAGCTAGATCTATGCGTAGATGTGTTTCACGAGTAGAACGCAACATGGTTGTTGCGGGCGTTGATGTTTTCTATTGCAAGCCTCTTGTTTGTGTTCTTCTTATGACGCGGGATAGTGAGATTGAAGCGGTCCAGGCCAACCTTACGCGACGTCGTTCGCGAGACCGGCTCCGCACTTGACGTGTGGCTTGTTCCACACATGCGGCTGGTGGATGTCAGTTTCTCTCACTATAGTTGTCATGGGATTAACACCGGAGTTTGGCAACCATAATATCACCGTTGTGGCTTTCCGTAGGTAAGAATCGTTCTTAGAATCTACTCCCATAAGCCACGTAAAACATGCAACAACAAAGTAGAGGCGTCTAACTTGTTTTTGCAGGGAGTGTTTTCTGTGATATGGTATGTCCCAAGATGTGATGTGTATAATGTATGCGATGATCATGTTTTGTAATGTTTCACGACTTGCATGTCGATGAGTACACAACCGGCAGGAGCCATATGGTTGTCTTTATAATTATGTATGACCTGTGTGTCAACTTCTTATACGCCATGTAATAGTTTCACTTTATCGCTAAGTAGTTAGCAATAGTTGTAGTTGCTATTCGTGGTGGAGGCAATCATGGTGGAGTGATGGAGATCATGCCGGCACGCACAAGATGGAGATCATTGCGCGAAGATTGGCTATACCATGTCACATAAAGTTATATGCATGTGATGTTTATCCTTTTATGTATCTTATTATGCTTAGATCGCGACGGTAGCATTATAAGATGATTCCTCACTTAAAGATCAAGATACAAACTGAGTTCTCCCCAAGTATGCACCGTTGCGAAAGTTCGTCGTGTCCAAGCATCACGTGATGATCGGGTGCTATAGACTCTACGCTCACATACAACGGGTGCAAGCCAGTTTTGCACACGCGGAAATACTTGGGTCTAACTTGATGAGCCTAGCATGTATAGACATGGCCTCGGAACACATGAACCGAAAGGTTAAGCATGAGTCATATGAATGATATGATCGACACTTCGTTGTCCACCATTGAAACCACATCTCTTCTCGTGAAGATCGGATTAGGTGTGGTGAATTTGGATCGTGTTCACTAAACAACTTGAGGGATGTTGAATTTAGTGGGAGTTCATCTAGTAATTTGATTAAAAGTTGAACTAGTTATCATGAACATAGTCTAATTTGTACTTGTAAATATTGTAGATCAAATGGCTAAATCCAACTTCAACTTCAACGTTTTCGTTGAGAAGGAAAAGCTTAGAAACAATGGGTCTAACTTCACCAATTGGTTTCGCAATCTGAGAATCATTCTCTCTGGCGGTCAAAAGGACCATGTCCTTGGGAAAGCGTTAGGTGACCCCCCTACTGCAACTGCGCCGGCTGATGAGAAAGTTGTCTATCAGTCGCGCAAAGATGATTATGGTGTGATTAAGAGCACCATGTTGTTTGCTATGGAACCAGAACTTCAAAATCGTTTTGAAGACTATCCCGGGCCCTTTGAGATTCTCGAAGAGCTGAAAACCATGTTTCAGACTCAGGCCCGTTCTGAGAGATATGAGATCTCTAAGAAGTTCTTTAACTGCAAGATGGAGGAAGGGAGTTCCGTTAGTGAGCACGCCATTAAGATGACGAGCTACACTCAACGCCTTGAGCAACTGGAATGCACGATTCCAGAGGAGCTCAAGATTGACAGGGTTCTGCAATCACTCCCTCCCAGCTACAAAAGTTTTGTAGTGACTCACAATCAGATTGGTTCCACTGATACGATCACCGAGCTCATCGCAAAGCTGAAGGCTGCGGAAGTGGACATCAAAAAGGATAATCATGTGTTGATGGTCAACAAGCCCCCCACCTTCAAGAAAGGTAAGGGAGCAAAGAAGCCCTTCAAGAAGGGCGGCGGCAAGCGCACTGCCCCTGCTGAGAAGAAGCTCAAGTCTGGTCCTAAGCCGGACACTGAGTGCTTCTATTGCAAGGACAAGGGTCACTGGAAGCGCAACTGTCCGAAGTACTTAGCGGACAAGAAGGCTGGCACCATCAAAGGTATATTTGATATACATGTTATTGATGTTTTCCTTACTAGCCCTCGTTGTAGTGCCTGGGTATTTGATACTGGTTCAGTTGCTAATATTTGTAACTCAAAACAGGAGCTACGGAATAGACGGCGGCTTGCGAGGGATGAGGTGACGATGCGCGTTGGCAACGGATCAAGAGTTGATGTGATGGCCGTCGGCACGCTCTCCTTAGTTTTACCTTCGGGATTAGTTTTAAACCTCAATAAATGTTATTATGTGCCTGCGTTGAGCATGAACATTATTTCTGGATCGTGTTTATTGCAAGACGGTTATTCATTTAAATCGGAGAATAATGGTTGTTCTATTTATATGAGTAACATCTTTTATGGTCATGCACCTATTGTGAATGGTTTATTTCTTCTAAATCTCGAAAGGGATGAAACACACATCCATAACATTGAGGCTAAGAGATGCAAAGTAGATAGTGATAATACTACTTATTTGTGGCACTGTCGTCTAGGTCATATTGGTGTAAAACGCATGAAGAAACTCCATTCTGATGGACTTTTGGAGTCTCTTGATTTTGAATCATTTGACACATGCGAACCATGCCTCATGGGCAAGATGATCAAAACCCCGTTCTCCGGTATGATGGAGCGAGCAACGGACTTGTTGGAAATCATACATACCGATGTATGCGGACCGATGAGTGTTTCGACGCGCGGTGGATATCGCTATTTTCTCACTTTTACCGATGACTTAAGTAGATATGGGTATATCTATTTAATGAAACATAAATCTGAAACGTTTGAAAAGTTCAAAGAATTTCAGAATGAAGTGGAGAACCATCGTGACAGAAAGATTAAATTTCTGCGATCCGATCGTGGAGGTGAATATTTGAGTTATGATTTTCTCACGCATCTTAAAGCAAGCGGAATCGTTTCGCAACTCACGCCACCCGGAACACCACAGCGCAATGGTGTCTCTGAACGTCGGAATCGAACCTTATTAGATATGGTCCGATCAATGATGTCTCTTACTGATTTGCCGTTATCATTTTGGGGTTATGCATTAGAAACCGCTGCATTCACTTTAAATAGGGCACCATCTAAATCCGTTGAGACGACACCGAATGAACTGTGGTTTGGTGCTAAACCTAAGTTGTCGTTTCTTAAAGTTTGGGGATGCGAAGCTTACGTCAAGAAGTTGATGCCGGACAAGCTCGAACCCAAAGCGGAGAAATGCGTCTTCATAGGATACCCTAAGGAAACTATTGGGTATACCTTCTATCACAGAACCGAAGGCAAAGTGTTTGTCACAAAGAACGGTTCCTTTCTTGAGAAGGAGTTTCTCTCGAAAGAAGTGAGTGGGAGGAAAGTAGAGCTAGACGAGGTTATTGAACCTTCTCTTGAGTTGGAGAGTAGCGCAGCACCTGAAATTGTTCCAGTGCCGCCTGCACCAACAATAGAGGAAGCTAATGACAAGGATCATGAAGCTTCAGACGATGCTGCCACTGAACGCCGCAGGTCGACAAGGTCGCGTGCCCCTCCTGAGTGGTACGGCAACCCTGTCTTGACTGTCTTGTTAGTAGAAGACAGTGAACCTATGAACTATGAGGAAGCGATGATGAGCCCAGACTCTGAGAAATGGCTAGAAGCCATGAAATCCGAACTAGGATCCATGAGCAAAAACCAAGTATGGACTTTGGTGGACCCTCCTAGCGACCGAAAGTCCGTTGAGTGCAAATGGATCTTCAAGAAGAAAACGGACGCGGATGGTAATGTTACCGTCTATAAAGCACGGCTTGTCGCGAAAGGTTTTCGACAAGTTCAAGGTGTTGACTACGATGAGACTTTCTCTCCCGTAGCGATGTTTAAGTCCATTTGGATTTTATTAGCAATTGCTGCGTTTCATGATTATGAAATATGGCAGATGGATGTCAAGACTGCATTCCTCAATGGCAACATTGATGAAGAGTTGTATATGATGCAACCCGAAGGTTTTGTCGATCCTAAGGATGCTGATAAAGTGTGCAAACTTCAGCGTTCCATTTATAGACTGAAGCAAGCATCTCGGAGTTGGAACCTTCGTTTTGATCAAGTGATCAAGAGCTTTGGATTTGTTCCAAATTGCTACGAAGCTTGTATCTACAAGAAAGTGAGTGGGAGCTCAGTGACATTTCTGGTACTATATGTGGATGACATATTAATTATTGGAAATGACATTAACATGCTTAACGATGTGAAGAGTTATTTGAACAAGTGTTTTTCAATGAAAGACCTAGGTGAAGCTGCTTATATATTGGGCATCAAAATCTATAGAGATAGACAAAGACGCCTGATAGCTTTAAGCCAGAGTACATACCTAGACAAAGTTCTGAAAAGGTTCAGAATGGATAAGGCAAAGAAAGGTTCAGTGCCTATGTTGTCAGGTAAGATATTGAGCAAGGCTCAATGTCCAGCTACGGTAAATGATAGGGAAGCTATGAGCAAAGTGCCTTATGCCTCGGCCATAGGTTCTATCATGTATGCCATGCTGTGTACTAGACCGGATGTGTCCAATGCTCTTAGTTTGATGAGCAAATATCAAAGTGATCTAGGAGTGGAACACTGGACAGCCGTGAAGAACATCCTAAAGTACCTAAATAGGACTAAAGAAATGTTCTTAGTCTATGGCGGTGATGAACAGCTTGTCGTAAAAGGTTACGTCGACGCTAGTTTTGACACCGACAAGGATGATTCTAAATCTCAGACAGGATACGTGTATATTTTGAATGGAGGAGCTGTGAGCTGGAGAAGATGCAAGCAAAGCGTGATCGCGGGATCTACAGTAGAAGCGGAATACATGGCTGCTGCAGAAGCGTCAAGTGAAGGAGTTTGGATCAGGAACTTCATCACTGAGCTTGGCGTGGTTCCAAGTGCATTGGACCCACTGGAGATATTGTGTGACAACACTGGCGCCATAGCACTCGCTAAGGAACCAAGATATCATCCAAAGACCAAGCATATCAACCGCAAGTTTCATATAATCCGAGATTATATAGCAGATGGAGATCTGAAGATCAGCAAAGTACATACAGATCTGAATGTCGCAGATCCATTGACTAAACCTCTTCCACGTGTAAAACATGATCAGCACCTCAGTGCCATGGGTGTGAGATTGTTGCCAGATGTAAACTAGATTATTGACTCTAGTGCAAGTGGGAGACTGTTGGAATTATGCCCTAGAGGCAATAATAAAGATGTTATTATTATAATTCTTGTTCATGATAATGTTTATATTCCATGCTAGAATTGTATTAAGCGGAAACTTTAATACTTGTGTGGTTTGTGAACAACACCGTGTCCCTAGTACGCCTCTATGGACTAGCTCATTGATTAATGATGGTTAAGGTTTCCTAACCATGAACATGAGTTGTCGATTAATAATGAGATCATATCATTGGGAGAATGATATGATGGACATACCCAAACTAAGCGAAGCAATTAGATCGTGTCATCGTGTTCGTCTTTGCAAAGCTTTTCTTATGTCAAATATTGTATTACTTAGACCATGAGATAATACAACTCCCTGGTATCGGAAGAAAGCTTTGAGGTCATCAAAATGTCATCCTATGAAAGGGTGATCATAAAGGTGTCTCTCAGGTGATCGGAAAGTACCTGTTGGGTTGTATGTATCGAGATGGGATTTGTCCCTCCCAAGTCGGAGAGATATACTTCGGGCCCACTCGGTAATCGATATCAACACCACATGCAAGCATGTGGTTAAGGAGTTAATCACAAAGTGATGTCGGATTACGGAACGAGTAAAGTACTTGCTGTGAACGAGATTGAACTAGGTATGACGGTACCGACGATCAAATCTCGGGCAAGTAAAATATCGCGAGACGAAGGGAATATATATATGGGATTGATTGAATCCTGGCATCGTGGTTCATCCGATATGATCATCGATGAATGTGTGGGAGTCAATATGGGTTTCCAGACCCCGCTGTTGATTATTGATAGAAGATCATGTCTGCATATTCTCGAACCCGCAGGGTCACACACTTAACGTGTCTTGACGCTAAGATATATAGGATAATTGGTTTATGAGTTTTTGTTCGGAGTCTCGGATGGGATCTGGGACATCACGAGAGGTTCCGGAGTGGTCCGGAGAATAAGATTCATATAAGGCAGTGCAGTTTTTGGAGTTCGGAATTGTTCCAGGTTAATCGGTATTGTAGCGGAAGCTTCTAGAACCTTCTGGAAGGGGACCAACGTGGCCCCACCTTCCGGGAGGGGGCATGGGCCTATGAGGGAGTGCCCTGGCCGCATTGGGCCAGGGGCACAAGGCCCCATAGGGCCCAGCCGACCAAGAGGGATAAAACCCTAATCTAGACCTTCTAGAAGGGGGGGGGGGTTTCCTTGCCCCCCACTCCTCCTCCTTGTGGCCGCCGGTTTGGGCTTGGGGGAGGGGCTAGGGCAGCCGCCCACCCCTCTATATAAAGAGGACTAGGGGCGCACCACCCCCCCACACCTTCCCTTCCAAAGCTAGCCGCCCTGCTGCCCTCCTCTCTCTCTCCCTCCCGACTGCGTGTAGGCGAAGCCCTGCTGTAGATACTCTCCACCATATACACCACGCCGTCGTGTTGTAGATCCAATCCGTCTCTCCACCATACTTGCTGGACCGAGGAAGGAGGAGACGTCGAGGTGCTGCACGTGTGCATATCACGGAGGCACCGCCACTTGTGGTGCTAGATCGGATCGGATCGCGAGGAGGAGAAGCGAGTACGACTACATCACCCACGTTCCGACGAACGTTCCGCTGTGCGAATCTTCAAGGGTATGAAGATCTAATCCAATCTCTCTCGTTGTTTGCATCTCCTAGATTAGATCTTGGCTTTCCCTCTGTTCGCATCCGTAGAAAATTTTGATTTACTATGCCGCGAAACCCTTCAAAAACTATTTTGGAAAATCGGTTGGATAGATCTGATTAGGTCTGCTTTTACTCCTTACCCCTATGCTATTCTCCTCTTACCTCGGCGTGTTTTGAATCTGCTCTCTTATCTTTTCTTCGAGTCCAAGAATTCTCGTGGTTGTGTTTCCATCGTACCTTCAGGGTTTCTCTTCCGTCCTTTTGTAACGGTGCTTCGACATCCTGCCTTCATGCTATGTGATGAATCTTTCATCCGATGTACGTTTCAGTGGACCGAAAATTCACTAAAAAATTTCTTTGTATCTTCCGGTGTTTTTAAACGCGATGACTTCAACTGCATCCGATCCGATGAAGATTCTACATCCCTCCTTTGTTTCCAAACATCGTTTGTGAAGATCTTTAGTCTAATTCTGGGAATGGTTGCATGCTTTTCTACTACATGTGCAGAGTAATAGTTTGGGTGCGTGATGGATTGGCCCACATGCCGACTACTCATTCTATTTTCTTTTGTACATTGAAGTGGACTAAAATGCATCTTTCCTCACCTTCTATCGAAGTTAAGGTGTCCTTATATTTTGAGACCTTTACCATCATACTTTGTTTATCCGGAGTGTTTTCTCGACGAACGTGAGTAACGATCCCTTGTTCGTGGTGTCGTCGATTTGAAGGTGGAGAAAGAACCCTTGTTAGTGGTGTCGCGAGGATCTACATGAAGCGAGAAGATTTAGACTATTGGCCTTCTTCCCGTATCATGAGGCGGATCTCGAGGGCGAGATCCATTGTTAGTGGTGTTGAATTGCATCCCGGATAAAACCACTACTATAAAATTCCATGTTGTTTCTAATTTGTGCATCATCATGATATCATTGTAACACCCCAGTTTTAATTAATTTAATTAGGGTTTGTTTGTGCATCATTAGCATCATTCTTAAAAATGCATGCAAAGAGAAATACAGAAAATCCTAAAACCCTACTTTCCCTCTCTATCTTAAAAGCATTCAAAATGGTTTGAATTTGAAAAGTACAAAATTATTGGATCCCAAAAGGAATAAAAGGGCCCCACACTATTTCCTATATTTTATAAATGCTTCTGATATTTTTGAATGATCCAAAATAGTTTTGAATTGAAAAATACAAACGGAAAGTTGAAAACAGAAATAGAAAAGTGTTTTGCAAATAAAAATAGCAGCCAAGCCGCAGCCCAGCAGCCCAGCTCACTCTCCCCTCCTCCCTGTCGCCAACGCGCAACAGCTAAGGCCCAGCAGCGACCCACTTTGGACCGCGGGTTGTTTCTCATATTTACCCAGGGGGTTTCTGCAAAATAGCCGTCGTCTTCCAGCTAGAAGCTGCTCCGTGTCTGCACCGCCGCCGTCAATCGTCGGCGGCCGTCGAGATTCTCGCCGCCGTCACGCCGCTCTCTGGACGAGGATAAGAACGAGTCACGCACGCCTCTCTTACTCCCCTTGGTCTTATCCCCTCCTCGCGCCCTCTCTCTTGCTCTCTGTGGCGAACCCGAACCCTAGCTCGCCGGAGCTTTGGGGCGCCACTGTTCTGGACCACCCCGTGCGCCTTCGGCCATACCACGATAACCGCCTCGCTCGACTTGTTCATTTTCCCAAATCAATCATCGCCGTAGGAGTCCCAGTCGCCGGAATCGAGCCCATCTTCTTCAACACCGATGCCGTCCGCCGACGCCATTGACGCTGCCACCGTCCTTTTCAGCCTTCCTCGAGGCCAGACACGCTTCAAGGGTAACCCGCCGGTCCTCCAGCGCCATATCGTGCTTTCCCTCTCTCCCTAGGTTGCTCTGTCGCCGTGCGCTGCCGTCGTCCACCGCTAGAGCTCGCCACTCCCGGTGCTCTGGTGACCATCTTGAGGTGGCGCCGCCACCAATGGGTTTCCCTTGCTCGCCTGGTTCGATCTATAATAGTTACGCGTCCCCGCTCGCCCTCTAGCACCGGCAACCGTCGCTGGCCAACGCGCCCTCCGGCGAGCCAATGTGGCGCTTGCATGGCATGCCTGCGTGGCATCGGTCCCACCCGTCAGCCTCTTTGGCTAGATCGAGTAGCGGTGTAAAAATCCCCTGAGCCTACTTTGCGCGTGTAGATGATGAGGTGGCCTAGGGCCCATCTGTCGGTCTCTAGGGCTAGCAGAAGTACTGAAGTAAAAGTATTTCCAGTTTTATTTTAATTAAGAAAAGGTTTTATAATTCCAAAAATTGATTAAATATTGTAAATTCAATAACTTTTAATTTATAAGTCAGAAAAATACAAATAATATATCAAAATGTTTAGAAAAATGAAACCTACCTCTTTAAGTTATAATCATGCATTGTTAATCAACTTTCATGACAAGTTTAATTAGAAGAACAAATGCACCCTCTCATATGTTCCGGAGTTTCTCCGAATTCGGGTTTTCACCCCTCGGAACCTCGATTAATTTGTCAAGCATGCATTAGGGTTTCAATTCAATACAATTTAACTGTCATATCATCATCCTTGCTTGAGAATTGCATCGATGCCATGTGTTGATTGTTTCCTTTTTTTCCAGTGTTTGGTTCCTCCTCGGTAGAATACGATATCAAGATCGAGATCAAGATCGAAGCCCGAGGACAACACCGTCGAAGATCGAAGATCGACTAACAATACTTGACCAACTGTAACCAAGTCAAGTACAAGGTTCCCGAAGATCTGCTTATTGGTTATCAACTGGCAAAGGCAAGCATAGCCCCACCATGATATAATCTTACGATTTCGAAAGCATTTCAATTCTGCCATAATGCATACGAATCTACTGTGGTCTTTTATCGATAGATAGAGTATCCTATCTATTGCATACTCCCTTTGAGCTTATATTACCTGATCCACTGCTCCTCGCATAACTAGGTTTGGCTTGTGTGCAATGATAGAGCTTTTATATGTGTCTTCTTAGCCATGCATAGCTTTTGAGTCTGGTCCATCCAGACGATGTATCAGATGCAGAGAATCTAGTATAAAAGGAGAACATGATGAGATGAGATCAGTGATATGAGATTAAACATGCTAAGGCTTGTATGAGAGGCCACGGTGGGATGTGGTTTTTCTAGTCCCATGCTCGCCACCACTAGGACCTGAGTTCTTGCCTTTGGAACCGAGACGAGCGTACAGCCACACGGGGCTTGGGAACACCTCTCCTGATTAACTTTCCTAGTAGATTCCATGAGTCACATAGTTCGGGCGTTCCATTCGACATATGCATAGAAAATCTTTTGAAAGATTTGCCGGGTGAAGTTGGTGCATTCATAACAGGTAGGTAAGCGTGGACCGGGTTGCTTGGGGTCGATGGAGCCCTTGTTAACCAACCTCGCCTCACATATTTAAGTACCGGCTTCGGGATTTGACCTATTACGGCGAACCATACTTATTGCGTGACTCATGGTCTCGGCGAAAGCAAGGTAAAGGTCGTGTCCAACCACACCCTCTGCCGGCTTTCCAAGGAAGAGGGCAAATGATATGGCATTAAGAGTCGGTTGGTACGTGTGGGTAAAGTTGTACACCCCTGCAGGGTTAAATCTTTTCGAAAAGTCGTGTTCACGGTTATGAACGCTTGGTGACCAGATTCTAAGATCATAGAGAACTTTAACCTAATCGTAAAACTTGGCAGATCAACGTGTGCTTAAGGATGCTTCCTCATGGGTACGAGGGGGTGATCCTAGTTGGTAGATGATGATGATTTGGTGGATATCAAAAGATGATGATCAATATTTTCGGAGACGTCGCTCTCTTATCCCCTTTTAAAATACTCTGACTAGACGAGCTTCTTCTCCCTCTTGTTTTATAAACCAAAAGTGGCTTTATGCAAAATAACTCCACCAGCCATAAGACTTGCGGAGTACACCCTGTACTCACCCTTGCTTTGTTGAAACTTTTGGCAGAGTAAGTGTTCCCTAAAGATCAGTGTGGTACTACATCGACATCGACGAGTAGCTTGGGGTTCCCGGCCGGCAGCCTGGAATCTATGGGCTGGGACGTCATCGTTATGCTTCAGGCCTCTTAGGCCATGTGTTAATTTTGCTATACTTAATAGCATAATTTGCCTTCCGTTGTTTGATGTTTGTGGTCAGTGACCTTTGCTTGTAATAATTTGGTTCTCTGCTCAATTATGAGCTTGCTGTAATAAATATTGTGTCATAGGGTCACTGCTGTGTTACTGATTCTTCACTGGATATTCTCGAGCTCAAGGTTAAGCCTATGTCAGACGGAGGTCTGGGATTTGTTTAGCCCTAATCCCGGGGGTGTCACAGTTCTTGGTATCAGAGCAGTACCGACCGTAGGAAAACCTTGCTATTGGTCGATGTTGAGTCCAGTGTTTGTGAAAACTATTTTAAAAGCTGAAATTATTTGCGAAAACTCTAGTATGCTTCTTTTACTCCTTATCCAGTTTCGTTATTACTCTGGGTTATCTTTTCTGGTGTTGATTTTTGAAAAGTTTTGATATCTCTTCTAGTCTTTCAAAACTTAGGTGCCTTCTTGGCATGTCGTTTCTAAGTCAGTTGACCTACTATTGAGTTCTCTAGAGTTGTGTGTGTTGTGAATTCCTTGTTCCCCTTTGCTCTTGTTCATCTGAGAGATTCCCTTTCTATCATGATCTCTCTATCCATTTGACCCACAATATTATATTGTTGGATCTTTAGTATTCTGTTCCAGGCTTCGAGGTTTCCTTTTGCCTCGTGTGCCTCCTTTTTTGTTCGTTTGGTACTTCAGAAGATGTTTCTTCTTTTGGAAGCTACCTCGTGATTACTGTCTTGCAGTGTAAGCCATGTCACTCAAGTAGTAGTTGCTCCTTTATTTGGGTTTTAACCCTTGGACTTGAACCTAAGATCCCTGATTGTGCTGGATTCTGGTGTTGTGAATCTTGTACATGAAGCTGACCTTTAACCCAAAATCCTTTCTTTGACCTCTTTTGTTGATGTTCATACATTACCTCAGGATGGCCGGTATTACAATTCCAGTCTTCAAGCTTGTGGTCATTGTCGCGATTGAATTGCGATAATTAAGGACTTCCCCTACCATATGCTATGGCAGATGTTCTTTAATGGAACCAAATAGATCACGACAATAGTACTCCTCGAGAGTCTCGCATCTATATTCGTGACTCTGCCACACCTTACCTATTCCTTGCATTGGTTTTCGAAAGATTGTTGACTTATGCATCCACATCTTGGGATTCCATCCTGAGCATGTTGTTTTCCGACCTTTGTCTACCAGTTGGTAGCCAAGTAGTAAATGTGCATCGGTGTCTTCCGATGCAAGATACTCTTGTGGTTCGTCATGACAAACCATTTCGGAATGTCTAGGAGAAACAAACTCCAGTATCTCGTCATTTCTAGGACCAGGTCAAAGTGTTGTAATCCGCAGATCAAGAGGCATTGATTGTCTTCTATCTGTCCTACGTTAAAGTTTCATACTCTTTTATATTAAGAGGTCGTGCCGAGTTTCGTGACCCCTTAATGAAGTGATGCTTTTACACATCTTTGCTCACCCTTCCTCGAGCCTTCACGCTCGTGAGTGATGCGTGTGCGTAACAATGTGGCCATCTGAGACTCTTAGCAATAATTATTGTTTTGAACTCCAAGGACATTTGTGTCATTCTTAGCGTGATTGGTTAACCCTATCACTAAGCGAAGATTGATTGCGTTACCAAGTCCGTTATTCTGGTGCACCTCTTCGGTCAAAAAGTTAGGCTTGTGTCGAAACTCTAAGACTATGTCTTCTTGCCTTACCAAGCAAGTTTCCTCCCAAACTAAGTGGCATATCGGTGGTTCATGATATTCTAGATGTCTAATAGAAGTATCACCATGTTGCCACGTGACCGTGTTGTCAAGTTCTTGAGCCAGCAAGTTCTCTAAACTGCTCATTTTCCAAGGATCCATACTTGATACCCCTGAACTAGTTGGTTGAGCTTAAACAACAACTTGGAGAGTTGCAAGACAAAAGTTTATTCGACCCAATTCCTTTCTAAAAGGGATGTCTAGTTTTGTTCGTTTTGAAGAAAGATAGCATTTCCTTTGTGGATATGTTATCCTCTCCTACCTTTGATTTGATTTGGGTTATCGTCAAATCAAATTTAGTTCCCAGGACTATCTTGATGGTGTTTCTACTTGTGATGTTTCACCTGAGTACATCTTCACGTTCTTTGATCTGACTAATATTCTTGCCTTGTTCAAGAAACATGTGAGTCCATCTTCTTAGAGTGTTCCGATAAGTTTGTTGTTGAGCCCATCGACAATATCTTTATCTTCTCCATGCTAGATTTGATTCATATGGAACATTTGGCATTAATGTTGGAAACTTTCGAGAACCATCTTTGAGTCATCTCGAAGTATGTGTTCTGGATGTTAGAAGTGACCTTCTCTAGTTCACGTGCAAACATTGAAAGATGTCGCCGTGGATTTGAGAAGAGTTATCTCTGTTTCTTAAGGATACATGTGTGTTTTATTGCTAGTACTTTATATGTATGCAGTTCTCTTTCGACAAGTTGCTAAATAGATGGGTCTAGCAATCCCGCTCAATCTTTTGGAGCTATACACTATAGAACATATGTTGAGACTCTAGTAACTTTACCTTTGTGGTAAATGTTGCAAATTTTCTATTCAGACATGCTGAGTCTGAAATATCATTTCACCTAACCAAAGCTGAATCTCAAGCAGCAATGATGGTTGGTGTTCCTCAAGGTTTTGACATAGGTCTCTTTGTAAATCTGGCAAGATTGATGTAGTGGTTGACACACTTAGCCGGAAAGACCTTTTGTCATATTCTCTTGATTCAGCAATAACAACCACTCTTCATGAGGCATCTTCTATGACTGACTATAGGAGTTGTGCTTACGGTTTCCTTTGTATCCGAAGTCCGACCTTTACTTGATGTCTGATTTCTCGAACATCAAGGAGAACATTTAAAGTAGAGTTTCTAAATGTCTCTCGGTCGATCCTCCAGACTCTTTTTGTTGGCAATCATTGTTGTGACAAGAAATTGAAGTCCGAGAATAAAGTTTCTTTCTTCTCGTGTTATTAGGAATCTTCGTACCTATTCATCTGGTGGTGTAAAGTGATATCATGATCTTTGGCAAAGATCTTGATAGTCCGGGATGAATAAAGAGTTTCCTTCCTCTCATCAACCATGTTTTAAGAGTGACTATGATTTTAGTAATTAAAAGTTTCTCTTGTTACATGTTCCTTGTGACTCTTATGAGACCTCACCACCAAAACACGTTTCTGTCTTGAACCTCTGTTGAATGAAAAAATGACCCTTCTGTGTTAAAAGTAGTTCAACAGCTTGGTTTTGTTGATCCGTATCTCTGCAACCTAATATCCCTACTTAAGCCATTTAGTAGAGGTTCCTCATCAAAGTCTGTGTTATGTTCTTTCCTTTGGAAGCTTTCTTCTCCAGAAGCTTCAAAACTCTTCTGTGAGTTCCATGGTCTCAATCCTTATGAAGACCATCTATCTAACACTTGAAACCTTATCCTCTTGTTTCCTCTGTTACCTTGACGTGTTTCATGTTCGTCATTTCAGAGTTGTTTTTAAACACTTCATCCATGAGATGACCATGAGATACTCTGTGTGTCGTTTAGTGTGTCTCCCTCTTATCTTTAGAGTGACCTTGTTTCTTTCCCTCTCTGCCTCTTCTCCTACCTTTGGAATCTCGGATCGAGATTCTCGTAAGGGGGATAGAGCAGTAACACCCCAGGTTTAATTAATTTGATTAGGGTTTGTTTGTGCATCATTAGCATCATTCGTAAAAATGCATGCAAAGAGAAATACACAAAATCCTAAAACCCTACTTTCCCTCTCTATCTTAAAAGCATTCAAAATGGTTTGAATTTGAAAAGTACAAAATTATTGGAGCCCAAAAGGAATAAAAGGGCCCCACACTATTTCCTATATTTTATAAAAGCTTATGATATTTTTGAATGATCCAAAACATTTTTGAATTGCAAAATACAAACAGAAATTTGAAAACAGAAATAGAAAAGTGTTTTGCAAATAAAAATAGCAGCCAGGCCGCAGCCCAGCAGCCCATCTCAACCTCCCCTCCTCCCTGTCGCCAACGCGCAACAGCTAAGTCCCAGCAGCGGCCCACTTTGGACCGTGGGTTGTTTCTCATATTTACCCAGGGGTTTTCTGCAAAATTGCCATCGTCTTCCAGCTGGAAGCTGCTCCGTGTCTGCACCGCCGCTGTCGATCGTCGTCGGCCGTCGAGATGCTCGCCGCCGTCGCGCCGCTCTCTGGACGAGGATAAGAACGAGTCACACACGCCTCTCTTCCTCCCCTTGGTCTTATCCCCTCCTCGCGCCCTCTCTCTCTCGCTCTCTGTGGCGAACCCGAACCCTAGCTCGCCGGAGCTTTGGGGCGCCACCGTTCTAGAACACCCCGAGCGCCTCCGGCCATACCACGATAACCGCATCGCTCGACTTGTTCGTTTTCCCCAATCAATCATCGCCGTAGGAGTCCGAGTCACCGGAATCGAGCCCATCTTCTTCAACACCGCCACCGGCCGCTGACGCTATTGACGCTGCCACCGTCCTTTTCAGCCTTCCTCGAGGCCATACACGCTTCAAGGGTAATCCGCCGGTCCTCCAGCGCCATCTCGTGCTTCCCCTCTCTCCCTAGGTTGCTCTGTCGCCGTGCGCCTTCGTCGGCCACCGCCAGAGCTTGCCACTCCCGGTGCTCCAGTGACCATCTTGAGGCGGCGCCGCCACCAATGGGTTTCCCTTGCTTGCCTGGTTCGAGCTATACTAGTTACGCGTACCCGCTCGCCCTCTAGCACCGGCAACCGTCGCTGGCCGACGCGCCCTCCGGCGAGCCAACATGGCGCTTGCGTGGCTTGCCTGCGTGGCATCGGTCCCACCTGTCAGCCTCTTTGGCTAGATCCAGTAGCGGTGTAAAAATCCCCTGAGCCCACATTGCGCGTGTGGATGCTGAGGTGGCCTAGGGCCCATCTGTCGGTCTCTAGGGCTAGCAGAAGCCCTGGTGTACAAAAGTATTTCCAGTTTTATTTTAATTAATAAAAGGTTTTATAATTCCAGAAATTGATTAAATATTGTAAATTCAATAACTTTTAATTCATAAGTCAGAAAAATACAAATAATATATCAAAATGTTCAGAAAATGAAACCTACCTCTTTAAGCTATAATCATGCATTGTTAATCAACTTTCATGACAAGTTTAATTATAAGAACAAATGCACCCTCTCATATGTTCCGGAGTTTCTCCGAATTAGGGTTTTCACCCTCGGAACCTCAATTAATTTGTCGAGCATGCTTTAGGGTTTGAATTCAATACAATTTAACTGTCATATCATCATCCTTGCTTGAGCATTACATCGGTGCCATGTGTTGATTGTTTTCTTTCTTTCCGGTGTTTGGTTCCTCCTCGGTAGAATACGATATCGAGATCGAGATCAAGATCTAAGCTCGAGGACAACACCGTCGAAGATCGAAGATCGACGAACAATACTTGACCAACTGTAACCAAGTCAAGTACAAGGTTCCCGAAGATCTGCTTATCGGTTATCATCTGGCAAAGGCAAGCATAGCCCCACCATGATATAATCCTACGATTTCGAAAGCATTTCAATTCTGCCATATTGCATACGATTCTACTGTGGTCTTTTATCGATAGATAGAGTATCCTATCTATTGCATACTCCCTTTGAGCTTATATTACCTGATCCACTGCTTCTCGCATAACTAGGTTTGGCTTGTGTGCAATGCTAGAGCTTTTATATGTGTCTTCTTAGCCATGCATAGCTTTTGAGTCTGGTCCATCCAGACGATGTATCAGATGCATAGAATCTAGTATGAAAGGAGAACATGATGAGATGAGATCAGTGATATGAGATTAAACATGCTAAGGCTTGTATGAGAGGCCACGGTGGGATGTGGTTTTTCTAGTCCCATGCTCGCCACCACTAGGACCTGAGTTCTTGCTTTTGGAACCGAGACGAGCGTACAGCCACACGGGGCTTGGGAACCCCCTCTCCTGATTAACTTTCCTAGTAGATTCCATGAGTCACATAGTTCGGGCGTTCCATTCGACATATGCATAGAAAATCTTTTGAAAGATTTGCCGGGTGAAGTTGGTGCATTCATAACAGGTAGGTAAGCGTGGACCGGGTTGCTTGGGGTCGATGGAGCCCTTGTTAACCAACCTCGCCTCACATATTTAAGTACCGGCTTCGGGATTTGACCTGTTACGGCGAACCATACTTATTGCGTGACTCATGGTCTCGGCGAAAGCAAGGTAAAGGTCGTGTCCAACCACACCCTCTGCCGGCTTTCCAAGGAAGAGGGCAAATGATATGGCATTAAGAGTCGGTTGGTACGTGTGGGTAAAGTTGTACACCCCTGCAGGGTTAAATCTTTTCGAAAAGCCATGTTCACGGTTATGAACACTTGGTGACCAGATTCTAAGATCATAGAGAACTTTAACCTAATCGTAAAACTTGGCAGATCAACGTGTTCTTAAGGATGCTTCCTAATGGGTACGAGAGGGTGATCCTAGTTGGTAGATGATGATGATTCAGTGGATATCAAAAGATGATGATCAATATTTTTGAAGACGTCACTCTCTTATCCCCTTTTAAAATACTCTGACTAGACGAGCTTCTTCTCCCTCTTGTTTTATAAAACAAAAGTGGCTTTATCCAAAACAACTCCACCAGCCATAAGACTTGCGGAGTACACCCTGTACTCACCCTTGCTTTGTTGATACTTTCGGCAGAGTAAGTGTTCCCTGAAGATCAGTATGGTACTACATCGACATCGACGAGTAGCTTGGGGTTCCCTGCCGGCAGCCTGGAATCTATGGGCTGGGACGTCATCGTTATGCTTCAGGCCTCTTAGGACATTTGTTAAGTTTGCTATACTTAATAGCATAATTTTCCTTCCAGTTGTTTGATGTTTGTGGTCAGTGACCTCTGCTTGTAATAATTTGGTTCTCTGCTCAGTTATGAGCTTGCTGTAATAAATTTTGTGTCGTAGGGTCACTGCTGTGTTACCGATTCTTCACTGGATATTCTTGAGCTCAAGGTTAAGCCTATGTCAGACGGAGGTCTGGAATTTGTTTAGCCCTGATCCCAGGGGTGTCACAATCATCATGCATATTTATTTATCTAAATTAGTTTATTAAACCCAAGGTTTTTTTAACACCCTCTATTATTTCAAATCCAAACTTTGTCCTTGTTTATTTTCTATTGTCTAAAACCTATTTATAAAAAGCTTTTAAATAAAACACAAATGTTATATTATTATTTCTGGGCAGGTAGTCAACGGGTCAGGCCCAAAGGCCCAACCGGATACCACCCACCCTAACCCTAGATCCCCTACCCTAACCTAATCCCCACCCGCCACCGCCAGTTCCTACCCAACACACGCACACCACACAACAACCCACTCACCCGCCGCACTAGCACGCAACGCACGCAGCGGAAGCAACACCAGATGCGTGCGCATGACACGCTCCCGCAAGCCCCGCTCCCCTCTCATGATCTTCTGACCCCACGCAGGCCCCACCCCCATCTCTCCCGCACCTAGCTACCACCTAACACGACCTTCCCTCATGTTTCTCTCCTTCCCGAGCTCTCCCCGCTCCTCTTCCACATCCCCCGCTGCCAAATTCGGTCGTCTCCTGCGCGCGGATGCGCTGTGCCTATCGCCAGCCTTCCCTCGCCCGTGTGCTCCCCTAGCTCGCCGCGGTTCCCTACAGCTTCTCTTCTTTTTGTCCCGCGTGCCCTCAAGCTGTTCCCTCGCGCGCGAGCTTCTGCTCCTATCTTGGGCTGTGGTGCTCCTGTGTTTGGAGACGTTCAGACCGAAGCAAGCAAGTTTTGTTCTAATGCTGAATCAAAGGCACCAACTCCAACCAGGTGAAGTTGGTCTAGTGATGTTGATGCGATGCGAGAACCCGCGACCTCGACAAACAAGATCTTGGCGACAAGACCGTCTCGATGAAGATGTTTAGAAGAATGTACATGGCACCCTCGAAGACCCAGACGCCGATTCCGATTCCAAGTCCACCGCCGAAGAATAACGTGAAACCCCAAGGCCTTCGACACAGAGCAACGAGATCATCGTCACAGAACAAAAAAACCGAACCCGACGTTCTTCTCCCTGATGGAGACCCCTATACGAGCCCCATTTTATAAATGATATATAATTGTTTCATATTAAATTGATCATGTCGCGTACATATCCTGTGGTATTGGGGCATTATATCGATTCACATTATAATTAAATATGGAGACCATATGCGGTCTTTTCCAGTCTTATAATTGCCCCATTTAAATTGTGTAGCAAACCAAAACTATATTTTGCCTTGTTAATACAACATTTAAATTATGGGGTATCTAAACAACATGAACCATCTAATTAAATATCGGGACCCTGGTTTCGCTTAATGTTGCCTAATTGCATCGCATTTTTGCCATGTCATGCATCATACGTGCATCATGCCTGATCTTCTACCATAGTATTAAATAGTGCATCTGGTGTTTCTTTTAGCGCATTTCTTCTTCATGGATTAGGCCGATGAGTTGATGCGAGTTTTGACTCGATCTCTGGTGTATCTTCGGCTATGTTTTCAGGCGAGCATTCTTCCCCCTTTTACCTATTTTTCTTTTATAGTCTTTACTTCCTCCTGTTGATCTGTTGCTATATGTGTTGTGATGCTTTAGATTCCGTGCACCAGTTATATTTCTTGTAGCCTCTATATTGCCTTGGACACCTCCTATTGCATGTAGATTGGTAGACAGTCGGCTTGCGAGTCGTAGTTGCCTTCTCAGCTGCTGCTTCGCATTGTCGATGTTCCACCGTTGTTGGGTGGTTGACACACGCTTAACAGTGGAGATGATCATGGCTTTAATTACCGTTATAATATTGAAAGTAGGTAAATAATGCAGAGGCACCGGTGGCTAATAGACAATATTTGGTTTTTAACCGCCCACTTGTGTCCACCTAGGACCCGAGTTCTTGACACCTGTTCCGAGATCGAGCGCGCTAACCATAGGTGGGGTGTGTGGGCACTCCCATTGATTTTGTACTTGATTTCAAAGTACTGTACTAGGGGCCACAAACTAATTTGGGGCTTTATTACTATCCAGTACTTATGCCATGCTTTACTACTTTATTTACTATTTCATGTGGAGCTCCTGTACTATTTAGGAACCCCGTGATATGTTTTTGCTATATCGACAAGCCCAATCACACTTTCTGGTTCCCAGTCGTTTACAGCCATCGACACAAACCCTGGGTCCGTCTCGGAGACCGGTCGACTTTGTTGCCGGTAGCTTAGTGGGGTGGCCCCCATGTGCTTGCTTTGGGTCTGGGAAACTTCGTGTCTGAAACCCCGTTGACATACCGTTGTGTTTATGTTTTGTGATCTTGTACCTACCTGATCTGACAACAAGGGTGTAGGCGCGTGTGGAAATTTTGGTGCACCCCTGTAGAGTTAAATCTTTTCGAAAAGCCGTGTCCGCGGTTATGGATGACTTGGAGCACAATTCACAATCATAGATAACTATAACTAAATTTTATTATTATAATTTGACTTGTATCTGATATGACTAGTAAGTTGGATAACCACCACAAAAAGAATGAATAAAACTGCCAACCGTGTGAGTTTCCTCGGCATGATTTCCTCGTTTGGTCTCGAGTGGGAAATACTAGGATGGGTATGATTGGTGGTAGTATTAGGTTGGTTCCGAATAGGTCTTTCTCATCTCTTTCTGATAGCCGACAGTTGCCTCGAGCCTCTATAGGTTGTTTAGTTCATGCTGCGCTGCCGCTTTAGTCCACCATACCTATGTAGGCGAGGACCACTGAATTATAAGACTCGCCGTGTACTGGCCTTAGTACTGACCGCTCTCTTTTTCTTTTGCCCTTTGTCGGCACCCGTTTTGTTTGAGCAGGTTTTGAGATCGATGTCGTTAGCAGGGTTACCCTTCCGTCTTGGCCTAGTCAGGGTTATGGGCGCCATTGGTTATTCTTCAGGGTTCTTAGCTCAATTTGCATCTTATCCATACTCGGATGTGTTTTGTTCTCAAGGTGATTTGGATCTTTGTACTGTATATATGTATTCTTGACTCATGGAGTCATTGTTATATATATCTGTTTTGTGGGTTCCATCAAGGACTATTGTGTAATGATATTACTTCGTTTTCCACCCGCACGAAAGTGCCTGGTGGGCACCTTTGAATTGTTTCTATGTGGGTTTGCCAGGAATCACTAAAACTTGCATAGCGCCGTTCTAAGGGTGTTACATCAGCCGCTGTCAACCTGATCAATGACCTGATCTTTTTCTCAAGTTCCATCAAAGACAAGTCCTCGATGGATATTCGAGTGGGATCAGAAGTGCCAACCCATACCGACATGGGATAAGCTCTAGCCTAGAGAGGTTGCATGCGTGTAAGGTTTCCAACCTTTAATAAGGTAGAGATCCCTGTGTTTACAATGCTAGTCCCTGGATCAATAGCTAGCATCCACAGTTAATATGTAATATCAAGAAACAAAGGTCATAATACAACTTTATAACCAGGAATAAAATAATTTATTACATCTTACATAGCTCATTTGGCTATCACATTACATTGCAGCAGAAATCTATAAAGCATGGGGTCCTTCATCTTCAAAGTGCCACAGACAGTCATGTTGGTTGTAGACTTGTAATCCTAATCAATAAACTTCACTAACATCAAACAAACCTGCAACATAATAAGTTGCAGCCACAAGGGTCAATACATTTGAATTGTATTGGCAAGTTTCACTACTATGTAGAAATATGTGGATCCTATCATTACATGCATATTTGGCTAAGTGGGGTTTAAGATCTTTGCAGAAAGCAATATAGTTTTGTCCTATCTCTTCAAAATAGTTTTTTGATCTTTGTCAAATCTTTTTGAACTTCTTGGAAAACTCCAAGTGCTTCTAATCCCTTGTTGTCACCCTCAAGTTTTTAACTTTGAGAAATTGGAATGTCGAGATCTTCCATAGCTTCAGGCCTTAGTTGCTCAGTATTGTCCATAACCGGGGACACGGCTAAGTACTTAGAATTTGATCTTCTGCAGAAGTTGTACACTTTACCCACATGACACAATCTCATCTTGATGCCACCAGTGGCCGCTGGATAAGTACTCACCAAGATGGAGTACTGGCAGATTGAGAATGTGACAAAGTCTTTCCATAGGAGTCCTCCCAATACACAATGCTAGCTTGTCATCCAGGCACCAATGTAGGGTTTCAAGTTCCCTTACACTATTCTAGTTAACCTGAAGATGCCAATGCATGGGTCTTCCACTATGTAGTTGACTAAGCCAGAGCCCATTTAGCATGTGGCTGTACACGGAAGCCACTGTACGAGAAACATGTTCAATCTCTAAGTCCCTGGGTGGTTTTATTCTAGTGCACATACAAAAGAGATAGCCATATAAACATGGTTCCTTTTGTTGCCACCTTGTCCAACCTTGAGTATCCTTGTCCACCCAGGTGGTTCATTGAGTACTTGTTTTATTATATAAAACATATATCTTTTCAATACTTTATATAATCAGAACATGTATCCCATCCCAATATATAGCAGGGCTAAGCATACTACAACTACAATGTTTCCACTAAGGAATATATAGGGGTATCCTATTAGGATTTAGCATAGCATAAAATATAGAAATCCTTATCATGCATGTTTTCAAAAATCCACTAAGTGTAATGAAAATAATAGGACTTGGATGATAGTGTCACTTGCCTTTTTAGTAGAGAATGTTGGTTCACTTCTTGATCTTGCAAATATCACACTCTTCTAACTTCACTACAAATCAACCAAGCAAACGCATTCAATTAGCATTCCAACCAATATTCAAACAATTTATCACACATAAAATAATAGAAACAAGGTCATGCATGCAAGCATGCAAAAGATAGTTTTATTTGCAAAAGTGGTTTCTACTAGGCTCTAACATTATAAGGTTCAAAGTGGTCATTTACTAAAGTGGTAAATCCATTTGCAAAAGGTTTTATCTATAAACCATTTCTAAACCAAATCATTATTTTATGTGGTTGAAAATGCTTTTAGCAAAGCAATATTATTTAAAGGTTCACCAAATATGTTTTAATTTTCAAAACTTGGTGTCTAGGGTCAGAAGGTTTGAATCAAAACATTTCCCAAAGGTTTTACTCAAAAATCATTTCCATATCAAAATCAATATTTTTATTTGACTAGAAATGAGCTAATTCAAGTATTTATTCCTAAACTTCACAAAATTCATTTTTAAATCCATAAGTTGGTTCCTAGGATCAGTAGGTTCACAACAAACCATTTTGCAAAGATTTCACATTAAAATTATATCTAGAACAATTTTTATATTCATAATAAGCCTACACATGTTTCTGCAAATTCAACCAATTTTCTAGAAGCAAAACATTAAACAAGTTGCATGGTTGAAAAGTACTTGTTCTATTGATTCTATTGATATAAAATTTGCAAAATTTGGACGTGTAGATTTAAAGTTATGAATTTTACAAGTTTGCAATTCAATCAGATTCAAAATTCTGTTTTAATCTAAACCTTGTCCACGTGGCGCAATATAACTGGACGATACCGCTTCGGGTGGATCGAGCTCTCTGGACCGCTGGATTTCATTTAAATCATATGTCTCAGATGCGCACATACCCCTTCGTCTAAGTTCTAATCACAGCCAGACGATTCGCATCGCACGGCTCACAGCAGCTCGACCAAGATCTGGCGGCGCTGGCGGTGGCAGACGGCGGCGCGCGGTCAGACGGTGGCGTCGCGGCGGTTACAGGAAGCAAGGGAAGAAGCGGAGGTGCTCACCGTGCTCGCAGAGGGTTGGTGAAGCTCGAGGTGGTGTTGGCTTGGCGAGGGGCGCTCAGGAACGGCGACGATTGCTCGCCGGAGTAGCTACTGACGATGGGCGGATCTGTTTGCTGTCGGAGGTGAGGCTGCAGGTCGCCCTAAGGCAAGATAGGGCCATGTTAGATGTGGGCGAACGTGGGGTTCACGTGAGCATCATCGAGAGAGCTTAGGGCGGTCGGAGTTCACCTAGGAAGCTCGACAGAGCAATGGCAGACGGCGGCGACGCTCTGGTGATGAAGAAGCCGACGTTTTGGAGTGCACGCGAGCGAGTGGAGCACACGGGTAGATGCGCCAGGAGGTGGGGAGCAGGCTCGCATGCAGAGAAGGGTGAGGGGCGGCTGTGGTTCGCCGGAATTGACCGGGGAAGTTGTCGGAGATAGAGAAGGTTTGAGCAAAAATTCCGGCAGCCTAGTGGCAGAGAGGAGGCGGTGTTTGGGGGAAAAGATAGAGGAGGGCGAGGCGATTTAACGAGCGTGGTCACTGCGAGGAATTACTCAGGCATTGACACGTATTCATCGCCACATTCAATCGGCAGCAACGGCAGGGGCGTGGTCGTGGGGTTGAAGACGACGGTGAGGTGGCGGTGGGACCTGTCTATCAGCGAGGTGGAGGGGAAAAGAGTGGGGCCGGGCGTTCAGTGACCTCGCGGGTGCGCGTGTAAGTGAAAAACGATTCGCTGGGGAAAAGAAAGATGGGCTGCGAGTTGGGCTGCTGGGCCTGTTGGGTTGGGTCTGTTGTTTCTTTTTTTATTCTGATTGTTTTTTTCTTTTTCTATTTGATTTTCTGTTTTGTTTTTATTCAAACAATTCAAACACCCAAATGAATTCAAACCTTTGCCAAACTTTGTGTTTATTTTAATTCTGTTTAACAGCACAAATCAAAGTCCAAAACAAAATAATTTTTATTCTATTTAGGATTCATTTAATAATTAAATAAAATAGACCTTAGTCATTAATTCAAATAGGGTTTAATTTATTTAAAAACTCCATTTGAAATCTAAAACAAACCAAAACCCTTTTCAGTAGGTTTCATTTGAAAAATATAAAACACTTGGAAATCTTATTTAAAATAAATTAACAAGTTTTAATGTTTAATTAAAAAGGAAAAGCCTTTACTTTACTAAAATTGGATATTAATAAATCCTCATTATTTTATTTAAATAGACCTTTATTATTTTTATCAAATAGAAATATTTTATTTCAAAAGTTTGGCCAAGATTTAGTTTGGCTCTATAAAAATAATCTTTATTTATAATTCTACCTTTTCTTTTGAAAACCAAATCTTTTTATTAAGAGATCCAAAAATAGTAATTCCAACTATTATAACTTTATTTATTATTTGTTTATCTTTTTAAATCCTTTTAGGATTTTATTTGATCAAAATAGGTTTTTGATATTTCCAATTGGAATCAGAAAGTTTCTTCTCAGCCTGAATTTCAACAAAGTTTTATTTTGTTTATTTATTTTTCACATTTCAAAATTTGGAAAATTTTGGGATGTGACAATGCGGCTCCAAAGGAAAGTTCGGATGACATTGACACCCGAGACCTCCTTATCACAGACGAGCTGCAGGTCAAGCACCCGCTTGTACAGGACCTCCACTTCATCAATCTCACCGGGCATCACAAAATTCTTCCACGACCGCTTCTTCTCTGTCTTAGTGGTCGAGTCGAGTGGAGCTAAGCCGTACTTCTGAACTTCTCTCTTCTAGTCGCAGATGTAGAACCACTTCTCCCTCCATCCCTTAGTAGAGTCGACGAAGTTTAAGCCGAAGTACTACATGTTGGGGATCACAGATATACCGCACCCGCCAAGCTCGTAGACCACTAAGCCTGGGCCTGACTGCCTCTTCAGACGAAACAATTTCTTAAGAAAACGAAAGTGTGGCTCGATACCGATCCAACACTCACAAATGTTGATGAAACAAGCAATGTGGAGAATATAATTGGGAGATAGATGATGCAATTGAATCCCATAGAAGAAAAGCAACCCACAAACAAAGTCGTGTAGAGGTAGCTGACGAGGGTTTGACTCGTCAATGCTCATTGTTATGGACTTGGGTTTTGGAGAAGATGGGGATGCTAGAAGTCAAGAGACGGTTAAGAGGCAAGCAACACGAGGACATGAGGTTTACCCAGGTTCAGGCCCCCAGAGGGAAAACCCTACTCCTGCTTGTTTGTTCTTGATTATGGAGGAACCGAAGGTTTCATGGGTGCTCATATGCAATCTGGCGTGGAGGTGTGTGTATGAGGTGTTGAGATCCTTCTCGCCGTGCCCTCCTGTCCCTTATATAGATAGGCCAGGTCCCGGGACAGGTCGAGTCAGTTACAGATTAGGGTTGAACCCTTTCAAATTCTATCTAATCTAGACTTGTCCTCCAAGGAGTCGAACTCGCCATGGGCTTAGGCCACCCGAAATCTTCCTGGGATGCAAGTCTTCACATGGGCCATCCTTGGGCTGGACTGGCTATACCAACGTTATGCACTAGTAGGGTCTATCCATGTCAGTAGCCCCCGAGTGTTCAGTCGAATCGCAGATTCGACTGGAGACTTTATAATCTTTTGGGTGCTTTTTATTTGAACCTATCTTTAGGAAAAAATGTTTAGTTCATAGGGATTGTTGATGCGTGTGTCTGGCTCACCCGACGGATCAGGGTCAGTTAACTGTCATAGGACAACACAACACTATCTTCATCAGACTCGAGTCCCCGGACTCGAATCCAGAACAAATGCTGGTGTAATTCGACTCAGGCCGTTGAGGTCTTATAGGAGTCGAATCCCAGTGTTTTTCAAGTGATGTACCCAACGCGTCCGTCAGGATTTTCATCGTGCCTACTGACACAGAAATTTACTGGCAGAGCGCAGTTTGGTGCGCTGCTAGGCCATCAGATGATATCTGTAGGGCTTATCTTTGCGTCGCAGACACAACATCCAAAGTTTTATCACCGCGGAGGTGTTTTGGGTGACCAAGCATACTGCTTCTCTCTTAGCGTTAATTTGACCAAAGTTGCCAAAAAGCCTTTTGTCGCACTTGATCCGAAGGATCTCAACCGAATAATTCATAGGGTGCGTGACCAACACTCACTATGGGAGTAGCCCCCGAGTGTCTATTTGAGTCGTAGACTCGAGCAAAGACTTTAGTTAAATCATTCGCGCTTTCTTCCATTATCTTGTCTGAAGGACGCATTTGTTTTTCAAATGCGTGCCCAGCGCTCCCTATGGGAGTTTCCCCCGAGTCCATAGTGGACTCACAGACTCGACGTAGGACTCGAAGATTTTTTTGAGGTGTTGTTACCATTGTAATTTCTCAGGTGCGCGGCCAGCGCTCCTGATAGGAGTAGCCCCCGAGTACTTGGTTGAGTCGTAGACTCGAGTAAGTGCTTTATGCTCAGTCGAAATCTTCGAGCCGTTGCTGGCTTCGCTTTGATGACTTCATTGCTGACAATCGGTGAGCTCAACCGTCTGTGGCAGCAGAGACATTGCGATGGGACGATCTTGGGACCCACCGCCTGACTTGAATTTGACTAGTCACACGTAACGTGGAGAAAGTTATGGCGTCTCCTCGATTTCCATGCGTAGTGGACAGCGTGCTGGCGACGGTTCAATTTGGTGCTGACACGTGGATGATGAGATCTGGGGCACGCATTAGGGCTTCTGAATCGACGGCTCTGCCTCATCGTCCTCGCCCTTTATATACCATGGGGAAAACAGGGAATTTTTTTACCCTTCGCCATTTTCCTCTGCTAGTTCGCCATTTTCCTATGCTAGTTCGCCATTGCCACCATTTCTTGAACTCTTGCTCTCATCGCGCACTGGACATCCTCCATGTTTTTCCCTCGGCGTTTCTTTGTTCACACCGCCGCAGTCGCCGCTCCGCAATGGGCAAGTCCAAGAATGCTTCATCCGCTGCAGCGGGTTCAAGCGTCGCCGGCACCGGGAAGAAAGCCGCTGTTCCGAGCCGTACCACCTACGACGGATGGCGGCGCACGGAGATGCGTGAGTCGGACTTGCGCAAGCTTCGTGAGGCCGGCCTGATCTCGAAGACCAAGGAGGATGCCATCCTTCCAGGCCAAGAGGTAATCCCGCATCCACCCGAAAGGTTTCGGGTTATGTTCTACGCCTTTATCATCCGGGGTCTTTCTTTGCGCGCCCACGAATTTCTTCGTGGGCTTCTTTTCTTCTATGGGATTCAGCTTCACGATCTTTCTCCCAATTATATCCTCCATATCGCTTGTTTTATTACCCTTTGCGAGTGCTGGATCGGAATCGAGCCTCACTTTGGCCTCTTCCGGAGACTCTACTCTATGAAGAGGCAATCTAACACCGGTGGTGTCTATCCACTGGGTGGTTGTGGAATTTCTATCTACTCCACTGTCCAGTTCTTCTCTTTCTCCCTTTGCGCGTCCGTCCAGCAATGGCACAAGAAGTGGTTATACATCCGCAACATCAAGCTGGACGGTCAGCATTACGGGCTCGTCCCCTTCGACTCCACCCAAGAGATCATCCGAAAGAGGTCATGGGGGAACGACATCTTGGAGGATGAATCTGAAGAGGTGGAGAATCTCTACAAGCGGGTGGAAGCTCTCTAGCTGGTGGCCGGCAAAGAAGTCAACGGTGTCGACATCATCCGCACCTTCCTCAAGCGTCGGGTGCAGCCTCTGCAAGCGAGGGAGCACCTGATGTTTCTGTATGCTGCCCCCAACGATCCGACAAGGTTATTGCCTGAGAAGATGTCCTCGGGTGACCTTGATAAGGCTCTTCGGCCGCTACTAAAGTACAAGGCCCATGAGGACCTCCCGGGGAAGTCCTTGACTTCCCCTTTCAGTGCCAAGAAAACCGTCCCCTAAGTGAAACTTGTAGTTGCGCGTAGCTCTATTTCGAGTGCTTGTTGTTTGTTATCGGTACTTATAATGTTGCATCTTTTGTCTTTAATTTGCAGGGACACAAGGTAGCGGGGATGGTGCCCCCTCTACCTGAGAAGTACACAGATGCGCCGGACCACAAAGAGGCTGCGTCTGAATCAGAGCTTCCCCCATCACAGTCTCCTTCCGTGGAAGCCCCCAAGCCGAGCCAAGGGCGAACTCGAAAGAGGCCGCGAAGCGAAACTTCGGATGGAGCGACGCCACCGACTCTGTAGGGTCCTTCCTTCCTCGAGCATCATGGCAGGGATGAGGGTGCGACCTCCGACCCTATTTCGGTTGTGCCTATTCGTGCAATGGCTCCACAGCCGCCGACCAAGAAGAAGAAGAAGAAGAAGGAGAAGGAGAAGGAGGCTCCTGTCTTCAACCTGTCAGACATACCATCGTGAGTTGCTTTGGTCAAATCTTGTTATTTTATTGATGTGCTAAGCATTAGCTTGTTGTTGATTTGCTTCTTTGTAAGTTCTAGTAGTCATATGTAACATCCTAAAAATATTAATCAAGGTTATCAAATTCCAATCACCAAAATTAGGGTTAATAAAAACTTTTGTGAATTAAAATCATATGAATGCATGTGTGTATGTGATGAATGGACTTGTGTGATTGTTGTGAATAGCAAGGAATGGTTTAAAGATGAAAACAACATCATCTAAATCAATTCCAAGAAGAAACAAATCAAGATAAATTCAAAAACAAACAAAACAAGCAAATGGTCATTTTTGCCAATCTTGCTCACTAGACCACTTTGAGTGTTTCTAGTCCAAGATTTCAAACAGAAACAATTCCATTTATTTTCACCCCTTGCTAGACCAAGTGAAAGTGAACCCAAGCCCACCTTGCAAACCCATATAAACATTTGGCAACTTGATTCAAATGACAATTCAAATTTGAATCTATATCATATGGGAAGATCACCATTTTTCGAAACCCAACAAAACCAGTGCACCTTGACAAATCCAAGCAACCAGAGACTACCTAGTATGTGACTAGTACACCCACCAAGTTTCATCCAAATGTTCACATTCAAATCTCTTGCGGACATTTCATCAAACACCTTCTGAACATAAATCAAATTAAACAACAAACACTATAGTGAGCAGTGTTTGTGCCTAACTTGTTCTCTCTCTAGCTCACACTACACTCTCAGTAGATCATCTAACTAGTTTAACCAGCCCTAGCTCACTGTAAACTTGACAATGCCATCAATGGTGACCATGGCCGAGCCCAAATTTCCACCCCAAGGTCGACAGCAAGCTACAAGACTAACTAGCCTCGCCAACCTTTTCTAGCAGGCACTCCAACATCTACCGCCACCCCCTGTCCAGCGCCTGAGCCCTGCCAGCCACTGGACCACCCAGAACGTGCACGCCTAGTCTCTCTGCGACCATGCCGAGAGCGCGCTAGAGTGCCGCGCTCGACACGCTCGCATAGACCGCACCCCGCCTTCGTCGCTCGCGTACGTGACCACCACCGCCCCAGGAACCGCCCAGGCATGCCCGTTCACCACCGCGGGTCTAGGAGCGCCTGTGCGCCAGGAGGCAGTGCACCGTTCCGTACCCCCAGCCATTCTGTTAGCTCGCTGTGCAGACGACCCCAACGAGCTCAGCCCACACCCTTCGGTTCCCTCGTCGCACAATAAATAGAGGTCTTCCCCATTCAAATTCAGCACACCATTCCACTCCCCTCTCTCAGAACCACCCCAAATCTTACCCAGAGCAAGGCGAGCACCAGGTGGATGGAATTTCGCCGGAGCTTGCCGCTGCTGGAGGAGAAGGGCGCCGTTGATTGGAGCCACCCTAGGAGGAGCCGCTAGTACCAGGAGGATCGCCGTCATCAACTTCGTTGTTCGCTCCCATCGCCGACCGTTGCTGGAGCCCTGGTGAGCCACCACTGACCCCCACTGGCCGCGCTAGGGTTCGACCTCGCCGCGTTCTGTTCAGACGTGGACGATGCACCTCAGCCATAGATCTTGCTTCTAATCCTACGGCCCTAATCACCCCGTACCCCTTCGCCACTCTCTGTCTCACTGACGAGTGGGGACAACCACTTAAAGCGCCCGCGCGCGCTGTGCGTAGTGGGCCGGCCCAGTTAATCTTTCCGCGTGACCCAGTAGTTTGAATTTAGGTTTATCAATTTAGTTTCAAACTTAGTTATGTCTCTAGATTCAAAAATCATTTCAGAGAGATTCATTGAACCAAATTGCGTGAAACTAAATGTGCTATAAAGGTATTGAATTTCTTAATCGAAGCCCGTTGGATTCAAACCATTTGGAATTTCAGATCTCCTATAGTAAAAATAACAAGGAAGAAGCTTTTATGCATTCAAACATTTTTCAAAATTCAACCATAGATGCTTTTGAGTTGATTCCAACTCTCAAAAATCACATTTAATAATACATTTCTGAATATATAAAAATATCTAGGTTTACTTGCAGAAATAATGGACAAGCAATACAATAATGCCTCATAGGCATTTCTAGTCACTTTAGTCAATTAAAAAAAAAAGGTTAAACCTTATTAAATTATGACACCACTTTAAATCACCTTCCCAAGTACTGAAATATGTGGTGATGACATGTGTCAACATGATCCCATGTTTTAGTTGGAGAATATTAAATCTTAAATAGTTTATCAATGAGTAGAAATTACTTTTCTAAAAGAAAATAAATAAAACTAGTGCCTTATTTCTTGTGTTGTTTGTGATGATGCTAGATCATCTAGTGTGAACCTTTGTGTGCTAAATAGAAGTAGTTAAGTATTGTTTGGTGATTGTGTACCTCATATTTATTTATAGATGCTAGTAATGACCAAGGATACGAAGAGGAAGGAGATTACTACGAGGAAGAGGCCGAGGAGAACTTCAACCACTGCACTGCACAAGGCAAGCTAACACTTGCAACTATGAAAGCTAGATAACCTATGCAATGCATTAGGCAAGCCTTGGTTATACCAATTGATGATACCAAAACCCAGTTTTACCTTCAAGCTTTACTCTTTTATTTCTTTATCAAAGATCCTTAGTTATGTTTACTTAAGTGACATGTAAGTTTTGGAAAGATATGAAAGGTAGCATAAAGAGCATAAAACTTGGCCTAAGTTAGATAAATCTTGATGTCATCCTGAGGCATGAGATTGTACTTAGATCATTCACACTTGAGTACCACCCCTCATTAGTGTTTACCCCCACTTGTAGATGCTAGTGCTAAGCATAAAACTTGATCACTTTAGATGGAAATACTTGGTGAAATGTTTTGACATGTGTTCTTGAACACCAGATGATTTTGATGATGAAAATGTTGAGGCATGAGCCTTAGCCCTTTATAAAACTGAGGGTTGTCTAGATGCGATACCATTCCAATTTTACCGTACAACCACAATACCGATATTTGGGTAGGGCTTGACTGGAAGTTTATATATCTTAGTATGGGTTCCCTTGCGGCCGAGGTTTGAGGTGAGGCTACCTCGTGAAGATTGACCACCTGTGCAGTTCCCAAGATGACAATTGGTCATGGTTGGGAGGCCAATCTCATAGGAGAGGTGCCTAAACTAGGGTGTGTAATTGAAAGGTTAGGATTGATTATCCGCATACTGAGTATGGTGAATTCAGGATTGTTCCTGACGGATGTATCAAATATTGTGGTGAAAGTGTACCACCTCTGTAGAGTGTCAAACTATTCGAATGGACGCGTCCGCGGTTATGGACAGTTGGAGTGGCCATACTGTTCCGTCGTCAGATGTTTTCAAAATGACTTATGAAATGAATCATGACTTTGACTTGACCACAAAAGAGTTGTGATATGAAAATTCAAGCTCCCACTTAGGTGTTAGAAAACTTTCAACTATCTTTCTTTGCTTCTGAACTCAGTTAAGGTAAATCTAGCTTTTTGCAAAACAACCTAGAGCTTAGTATTCCTACTCAAAACTACTTCACTTGTTAGTCTTAGTTTGCAAGTACTTAAAGAGTACTCATGGTTTTGTCCCTGGATATTCCCATGGCCAAACTATGAATAGGACTATCAGGATGATGGACCGTAGGAAGGTTATGACAACTAGGATCATCTCCCATCGTCAGCATTGCATGTGACTAATACGCCTAATTTGCATCACCTTTCTATATCATAATTTACCTCTATTCATTGATATTTGTTTTATTATGAGGTATTACTTATGGCTTTTCATCTGTTTGTGCATGTTGGATGATTCCTGGAGGATGGACTGCCAGAGTCTGGATTCTGATGGAAAAGAAGGCGTTTCGGTGCAATATCGTGAAGATTAGAAAAATACCAGAAAAATATGGAAACATATTATTTTACCACAAGATGAAGGAAGCCAGAAGGAGGGACGGAGATGGGCTCAGGGGGCCCACACCCCCTAGGCGCGGGCCCACCTAACCCCGCGCCTAGGGCAGGTGTGGCCCACCTTCCCAGCCTCCGACTCCACCCCTTCGCCTATATATTCCCTACGAAACCCTAATACCAGGGGAGTGACTTCAGATAGATTTCCGCCGCCTCTGGGGGGCGGAAAACACCGAGAGAGAAAGATCTCTCCGGCAGACAAATTTCTGGCGAGGGAATTCCTGCCCGGAAAGGGGAGACTATCGCCATCAACACCCTCATCAAGCTAGGGTTCATCGGGATCATCATCATCATCATCATCATCATCATCCACGCCATCATATCCACCAGCACCATCATCACCACTCCGTCCTGCTGTAACAATTGTGTTGGATATTGCTTTAGTTCTTAGGGGAAACTTTCCCGGTGTTGGTTACTATTGTAGTTGATGCTTGTGAGTGGAACCATTGGATTATTGTTTATGTTCAGATTTATATCCATTACCATATCATCTTTGATCTTGATCCATATGATGTCTTGTGAGTAGTTCGTCTAGTTCTTGAGGACATGGGAGAAGTAATGTTGTTAGTAGTGAATCTGTGATGAGTTATTATTCAATGGTTTAGTATTTAAGTTGTGGTGCTATTCTTCTAGTGGTGTCATGTGAACTTCGACTACATGACACTTCACCATTTATGGGCCTAGGGGAATGCATTGTGTATTTGGCTACTAATCGCGGGGTTGCCAGAGTGACAGAAACCCGAACCCCCGTTAGGACACCTTTGCACAAGGGAGCGTAGGATCTCAGAGTTTAAGGCTGTGGTTAGATTTATATCTTAATTACTTTCCTGTAGTTACGGATGTTTGCAGGGGGTTTAATCACAAGTATATATTAGTCCTAGGAAGGGCGGTATGTTAGCACATGTTCACCCACACAACACTTACAAACACCAGAGAAGAATACTCAGCTATTTGAAGCGAAAGCACTTGATAGAATTCCCATGTGTCCTCGAGAATGTTTGGTCCTTATATGTATTTCCACCGGCTTGTCCTTTGCTAAGAAAGGATTGGGCCATTTGCTCCGTTTGTTCGTTACTTCTGTTACTTGCTCTTTGTTTTGTTGCCTTGTCAGAAAACCACTAAAAATCCGTTTGCTAAGTATTCAAAGGGATTTCCTGCTCCGTACCACTGTTCATCACCTTCTTCTCCTCTATGGGATCAACACTCCTATTTATCAAAAGTACTACGATACACCACCTATACTTGTGGGTCATCAAGACTATTTTCTAGCGCCGTTGCCGGGGAGTGAAGCGCTATTGAAGTGTGGAACTTGTAAGGGAAACTTTTACTGTGAGTATTACTCTTGTTACTGCTTGTTACTTTGTTCCCAATATGGATAACCCACTTGGTTTTCTGTTTGGAAAATCTACTACCACTGCTAGGGTAGTAGATTAACCACCTCCTGTTGAAATAGATCCTTTTAAGATACCTACAAGTATTGTTAATCGTGTTATGGATAATTATTATTTTGGGGATGAAACTGTCCATCTTGGTGATCACTTGCCTTTTATCCATGAATTATGCGGTTTGTTTAAGTGTGCATGTATCACAACTAAACAGGTGAAGAAGAAGTTACTCTCCATATCCTTGAAAGGGAGAGCTGAAGAATGGTATAAGCTGCCGAAGAATGGGCAATCCATGGAATGGGAGGAGATGTCATCTCTCTTTTACTCTAAATTTTATCCTCCCAGTGAGATTCATAAGGATAGAAATCTTATATATAACTTTTGGCCTCTTGATGGAGAAAGTACAACTCAAGCTTGGGGGAGATTGAAGTTACTAATGCTTAAATGTCCTATTCATGAACTCCCGAACAGTATTATTCTCAATAGCTTTTATGCTAGGCTTTCTCTTTATGATAAAGATTTACTAGATGCTTCTTGTGCTGGATCATTCACACGTATGAAGGAAGAAGCTAAATGGGATCTTCTAGACCGTATTCAAGAGAACACTGAAGCTTGGGAGAATGACAAAGGAAGAAAGTCAGGTATAAACTATGATTATGAATGCATTAAATCTTTTATGGGAACTGACAACTACCGTGATATTAGTAATGAATTTGGTCTTGATTCCCAAAGTATTGCCAACTGTTTTAAGGCCTTTGCCTCTTACATAGAAATTCCCAAGAAGAAGTGGAATAAGTACCATGCTCCGTATAAAGATGTTGTTAATCATGCTCCCATTAGAAGTACTCAAGTTTGTACTACTAATCATATTGTGCCTGAACCTCATGTTGAGAAAATGCCTTTCCCAGCTAAGGTAAAGGAGTATTCTATGATTATTAGTGCAAATAACAAGGGTACAATGAAAACTTTGGAGCCTGGTAAGCATCTGAGTGATGAACCTGTGGTAGCTATTGTGAAAGACACTGTCGCTAGAAATGTAGAGGATGAGCACATTGTCTTCTGTGAAGATGCTTCTAATATTGTCACTCATCCTAGTAAGGCTAGAAAAGCTAGTGTTCCTGTGCGTTCTGTTAAAATTGGTGATCATTGCTACTATGGTTTATGTGATATTGGTGATAGTTCTAGTGCTATTCCTTATGAGCTTTACAGGGAAATTATGCATGAGATTGGTCCTTGTGAGCTGGAGGACATTGATGTGGTTATTCACCTTGCTAATAAGGAGACCATTTGCCCCATTGGTATTGTAAGAGATGTGGAGGTTCTCTGTGGTAAGATTAAGTATCCTGCTGATTTTCTAGTGCTTAATTCAGCAGCTAGCAAAACTAGTCCTATTATTTTTGGTAGACCTTTCTTGAACACTTGTGAAGCTATTATTGATTGTAAGAAGGAAAAAGTTTTAACTAAGTTTGATGGAGATTCTTATGAGTTTAACTTTTCCAAATTTGCTGAAGCTCCTTGTGAAAATAGCTTTCCTAATAAAGATTTTAGGATGGAACAACTTGCTTCTGTTGATCCAGTCTATGACCTTGGAACTCTTTTTGGTGACTGTAAGTATGCTTATTCTGATGATAAAGTTGTTTCTAGTGACAGTTATATTGTCAACTTTATTCAAAGTGCTACTGAAAGTTATTTTGAGAGAGGGAAATATGGTTTTATGCATCTCAATGATGTTAAGTTTCCCCGTTTTATGTTGAAAGCTTTAAAGTTGCATCTGTTTTGTCTTCCTATGCTTGTGCCTTTTTGTTTCAACAATTTGTTTTCTCATGATACCCCCATGCATAGGAAGTGGGTTAGACTCAAGTGTGTTGGTTATTTGCTTCTTGATGCTCTCTTTCACTTCAGATATATATATCCCATGTGAGCATCTTTGAAAGTTTCAAGCCTAACTTAAAGGCATTAAAGAAAAGTACTTGTTGGGAGATAACCCAAGAGTTTTGTCGAGTCTTGGAAGTTATTACCTCTATAATAACCGCTCCTTATCCTTTTTGTTTTGGTTTTTGTGTCAACATCAACTACTTTTGTGAAGTAGAGGTGTTGTGAAAAGTGGCTGTCATGGGACAGATTTTTGTGCTGCATTGTAAAAAATCGTGAGGGAGCTCAGTACTTCGGATGGAGATGCATTTTTCTGAGCTTTTTATCCAAGTTGTTACCCAACTTTCATCAGTTCTGCACTTTTTGATTTGAGCAACAAAAGGTCTTTGGAAAAATCAATCTTTACCTGCTGGTCTGTTTTGACAGATTTCTACCGTCATTTGCATTTGCCTCTTATAGAAGCTTTTGTTTTGACGAGTTGTCAGTTGAAGTGTGTACCAAAGGTTTATTATTTTTTCTTACACTAATGTTGTCTTTGAGTTTGTGCAAGGGTTTTGTAAGAAGGAAATTCTCAGAAGAAAGAGAGAAGGAATCTACAGAGTTTGACTTTGAATAGGTAAAAGTGGTGAAAACAGAAAGTTCGTGAAACCCCAAACTTTTTAAATTTTTGATGTTTTTAATACATAAGGGAAGTTACGAAACGAAACTGAAGAGGAAACAGAGCCCGGGGTGGACACACCCACCCTAGGCGCGGGCCCAGCCTGGCCACACATGAGGGGGGTGTTCCCCCCTCGAACTCTGTCTCCGCCTCGTTTCCGTGTCAAAACCTTCCTTATGCATTGAAACTTCGTAGTATATAACCCCCGGATCCCCCAAGGTTCGTGCATCATGTTCTCGTCGTGTTTTCGTTTTGATCTGTTTCTGTCAGGAAATCTTCTCAAGTTTAGAGCACCATGGCCTCCGCCGACGACAAAGGCAAGAAGCCCGAGGAAGAAGAACCCCAAGTCCCCAAGGAAGAGGAGATTCTGGTAGGTTATGAAGGAGATATGGAGGAGGACAAGCAACCAGACACTTGCGCTATCGTCGCAAGCATTGGATTGGTGGCACAACCTACCAAGATTAAGAGGACGGCACAGATGTCTACAGGAGGGAAACCTCCACGTCTCTTCTACAATCCACGGTCATCTCCTCCACGTAACAAAAGACCCTTCCATACACTTATACATGAATATCAATATCAACATGTGTCCAAAGGGAATTTTCCCTCGGTCTGGGATATGCCTCGTTCTAACAATGCAGAGAAGGATCATGCTAAGGATGAAGAGTGGGGAAAGAATAAGAAGAACTAGATTCTCGGACTGACATGATCATGAACCGGATAGAGCAAAACTCGGAGCTAATCCGTACTCTTACTTTTGAGTTCGAATAGTTGAGGAAACTTATTGAAGATCTTATCAAGAGAACACCACCACCACCGAAGGAGTAATTCGTAACAGGTTTGGCATCCCCTTGGCTTGTTCCAAGCTTGGGGGAGTTCCTCGGTATCACCACCATTATCTTTTATCTTTTACCTTTCTAGTGGATTCATATCTGTGGTAGATAAGTTATCTTATAGTTTGGTTTGCATGTGGACGTATCTCTCCTTTAGTTGATTATCTGTGTATCCCTTGGTGTGAGTGCCTTTATTGGAATATTAATGAGAAGTCTCATCTTTTACTTTTTGCACTTCTTATTTTAGTTTGCAATCTCTATTATATGATGGATCTTGTTGTTCAGTATTGGCACCACTTGGGGATCATCAAGTGGATCTAAATTGGTTTTGGCAAACCAAGTTCTGGTCAGTGGCTTTAGTTTGAAAGAAAAAGAAAGAAAGAAAAAGCTTACAGGTATTTGGTATCATTTGTTTTCTTTCTTGTTGGCTCATAATCTTAGTACTCTTTATTTAAGATTCTTTTGTGTCTTCAAGGAAGATTGCATGTTTGGGTTTATTACTTGTGTGTTTGCTTGTTTCTTTCAACTCTCTTGCTTGCTACCCAGCCTTGCTAGCCAAAAACCCGTTTTGAGAAGGCATACTTCTAATGTTTCCAAAATCCTTTGAACCCAAAACTTTTGCCACTTGTGTCCACCATATCTACCTAGTAGCTTTTGCTATTCCAAGCAAATTCTCAAGCTTCATCTACCTTTCGAATTAAAAAGTATTTTGTTATGTGAAAACTAGTTAGTAAAGCTCTCACTAACTTGATGGCACACTTTATTACTTGCCCCTAATAGACTTGAACCATTGTGAACATCGAAGTTGTATATGCTTGCATCTATACGTTGGAATTAGTAGAACCGTGCTGTCACGGGGAACGTTTTCAACATTGCACTTGTACTCTGTACACAGTTGATATCGTGCTCTTTTGTCTATGGATGTCAACACTGTGAAATAAAGAGGGAACTTGTAATTCCATGGAGTTTGTAATCTGTGTTAGAGAAACGTCTGGGCCTCTAGCCTAAGCCATGCTTAATCATGGTGGAAACTTGTAGCATCACCATAGTGAGTCATCTATGAAGCATCCTCAACAAAAATCTATATGCATAGTAAATAAAAAGATTGCTGAGATGCTCATTGTCTGCTTGCCTTGTCATTTTGGTCATGGGAAATCTCCTATACCATGTGCAAGGGGTACCCCGTTGGCGGTTCTCGATGATATGCAAATACTTACAATGACAAGAACTTACCTGGACCCAAAGTTGAGTATGCATGAGGAGTTTCCCTCATATTGACATGAGATTGCCAACTTATATTTCGTCAAGCATGTACTCCATCTTTGTTCACTTTAACCTTAATCATCTCAAGATGCTTATGATAGGGGCAATGAGGGCTCAAACCTAGTAAGTACCATAATCTTTTGGAAGCTCTTTATGACTTGTAATCCCTGCTACCCTCTAAGAAGGGACCTTTCTCCTAGTTACCAGTTGAGTCAGTAAACCTACTTTCTCTCTACCTCCAGCAAGCTTTTGAGTTGTTGTGTTTCAAGCATTCATATGGTGATTTAATCAATCATGTTCTCTATCTTCCTTGTTTGCACAAAACTATTATCTATTGAGTATTACTTTGAAAGCCTTCACTTGTGAAAAACCTTTTTGAGCAAAGAGTGTTCCTGTTTTGAAACTTCTACAAAAAGCTTTTGTGAAACTATTTGCCAGGTGTTCTCTGACCAAGAACAAGTTTGCCAATTCCAATTATGTTTTATCTTTATGCATATCTATTGTGACTATTGTACCTGGATGCAAGCTAAGTTATATAATGGTGAGTTGCTTTCTTCTATGAGTTGTGCAATGGTAAGTGTGATGCTTCTTGTTCGTATTATTTTATCGACACTTCACTCCATAAACCTGTGAACATGTTTACTGAGCTCAGTATTCACTTGGGGACAAACGAATTCTAAGCTTGGGAGAGTTGATATGCCCAATTTGCATCACCTTTCTATATCATAATTTACCTCTATTCATTGATATTTGTCTTATTATGAGGTATTACTTATGGCTTTTCATTTGTTTGTGCATGTTGGATGATTCCTAGAGGATGGACTGCCAGATTCTGGATTCTGATGGAAAAGAAGGCATTTCGGTGCAATTTTGCGAAGATCAGAAAAATACCAGAAAAATATGGAAACATATTATTTTACTAGAAGACGAAGGAAGCCAGAAGGAGGGAGGGAGATGGGCCTCAGGGGGCCCACACCCCCTAGGCGTGGGCCCACCTGACCATGCTCCTAGGGAAGGTGTGGCCCACCTGCCCAGCCTTCGACTCCGCCCCTTCGCCTATATCTTCCCTATGGAACCCTAATACCAAGGAGCGACCACAGATAGATTTCCGCCGCCTCTGGGGTGTGGAAAACACCGAGAGAGAAAGATCTCTCCGGCAGACAGATTTCTGCCAGGGGAATTCCTTGCCGGAGAGGGGAGACCGTCGCCATCAACACCGTCATCAAGCTAGGCTTCATCATGATCATCACCATCATCCACACCATCATCTCCACCAACACCATCATCACCACTCCGTCCTGCTGTAACAATTGTGTTGGATATTGCTTTAGTTCTTAGGGGAAACTTTCCCGGTGTTGATTACTATTGTAGTTGATGCTTGTGAGTGGAACCATTGGATTATTGTTTATGTTCAGATTGTTATCCATTACCATATCATCTTTGATCTTGATCCATATGATATCTTGTGAGTAGTTTGTCTAGTTCTTGAGGACATGGGAGAAGTCATGCTGTGAGTATTGAATCTGTGATGAGTTATTATTCAATGGTTTGGTATTTAAGTTGTGGTGCTATTCTTCTAGTGGTGTCATGTGAACGTCGACTACATGACACTTCACCATTTATGGGCCTAGGGGAATGCATTGTGTATTTGGCTACTAATCGCGGGGTTGTCAGAGTGACAGAAACCTGAAACCCGTTAGGACACCTTTGCACAAGGGAGCGTAGGATCTCAGATTTTAAGGCTGTGGTTAGATTTATATCTTAATTACTTTCCTGTAGTTATGGATGTTTGCAGGGGGTTTAATAACAAGTATGTATTAGTCCTAGGAAGGGCGGTATGTTAACACAGGTTCACCCACACAAGAATTACAAACACCAGAGAAGAGTACTCATCTATTTGAAGCGAAAGCACTTGACAGAATTCCCATGGGTCCTCGAGAACGTTTGGTCCTTATAAGTATTTCCACCGGCTTGTACTTTGCTAAAAAATTATTGGTCCATTTGCTCCGTTTGTTCGTTACTTCTGTTACTTGCTCTTTGTTTTGTTACCTTGTCAGAAAACCACTAAAAATCCGTTTGCTAAGTATTCACAGGGATTTCCTGCTCCGTACCACTGTTCAGCACCTTCTGCTCCTCGTTGGGATCGACACTCCTATTTATCCAAAGTACTATGATACACCCCCTATACTTGTGGGTCATCAGTGACCATGAAGATGGAGTCTCGCCCACGCTACCGTTATTATATTATCACGCTGCTTGATTGTACTAAGACTGGATCATGAGATCCTTTATTTGTTGTAAGACCTTATGTATGGTTTGTAATGGATGATGTATGTGATATCACTTCTGTTATGTATCGCAAAAATGGTAATTTTGGGATTGTGATGTATGGCATAACAGGCATCTGGGATTAAAAATCCGGGTGTTGACAAGTTGGTATCAGAGCCATCCTGACCATAGGAGACCCTAGTTAGAATGGAAACTTGAATCAAAAACTTAGTTTCAAAACAAAAGAAGTGAGTATTTATGAAAACTTATTCTCATTCTTATCACTTAGATTCTTTCATGAAAATTCATGTTCCTCAAAAATTCTTGCAAACTTACATAAAATTTGACACACTTGATCACTCTACTAACTTACTCATCCTACATTCTTATAGATGGACGTGAAGTATAACAAGTTCTATCAGTTGGGAAATGGAGGAGATATCATCTTTTAGCGTGACTTGGACCAGCTTTCGGAACTTTTGGAGGGCCCGCATCCCGAGTTCTTCGGAGCTCAGCTCAACGATCAGGAAGGAGGAGAATTGCAATGGCTGATTGTAAGAAGTCTCCGAGGAAAGATTGAAGCCCCCACCTCAGAGGGAGTCCAGTTCACCTTAAGGGAGAACAACTGGCTAGATGGACTTGCCAGGGCCATGAAGGAAGCGCTTGCCTGTCTGTGTAGGCAAAGCATCAATCAGATCAAGGACACGAACTTTGAGTTCTATCCAAGGCGTGATGCGATGGGACAACCACTGGAGGTACCACGTCACCCAGATCTGAAGCATCAATTGGAGCACCTCAGCTTCATGATGTATGGCCGGCAGAAGGAGTTGGAGAATGCCCGTTCCTACGCCAACCACAACTTCGCCATCTCTGTCAAGAAGGACCAAACCATTGTCATGCTGGCGAAGGATCACAAGTCTCATCGCCGTCAGCTTGACAAGAAGGAGCGCATCATTGCCCGCCTTCGTCATAGGATCACAGACTTGGAGGAGACCATCCACGAGAGGGACATGCAACTTGAGGAGAGGGAGAATGTAGGGGAGGATATCCGTGGAGACCCCTACTCTTACCTCAGTGACGATGATGAATTTCTGGAGGATCAAGCCATGGACTTCTTCACCGACGAGGATGACTTTGCCTTCATTGATGATGATGATGATGAGGAGGGTGAAGCCACCGATTCCAAGGAGTATTAGCACTTGAGCACTAGCTTTAGTGAGTTGTATCCGGTCCCACTGTATCGTAGTTTCACAGAATGGTTCTTAAAACCATCTGTTTTCCTTGTTGTGGTGTGTGTTTGTATTGTGTGCTATGAATGAATGAAAACCAAGTTGCTAGAAAAATCTGAGTCAAAGTTTAAAAACTCTTAAAAAACAAACCCCTGAACCTTAGAAATTTCCCTCTTGTCTCACGATCTATCTCAATCTTCATATGCCTCGCGGAGGAAGCACTTTGTCCCTGGACCCAATGTTGCAGATCTTGCAAATGTTGGTTTCTGACCGCGAAGCTGAAAGAGCCAAATGTCAGGCCAACTTAGCCACCCTTCAACACATAGCTCAGATGGCCAACAACAACCAAGGCCATGGAAACCAGGACAACCATGGATCAAAGCTCAAGAACTTTCAGAACACCAATCCACCCATCTTTACTAAGTCTGAAGAGCCCCTAGATGCAGATGATTGTCTGCAAACCATGGAGAACAACTTAGAAGTTGCAAGAGTGGAAGCCAACGAGAAAGTACTGTTTTCCACCCACTATTTGGCAGGAGATGCAAGAGCTTGGTGGAACAGCGTTCGCGCCATGAATGGAGGACAAATGATGACTTGGGATGAATTCAAACTCAAGTTTAGCAGAACCCATGTGCCACCGGGTTTGATCAAGAGGATGAGAGATGAATTCAGAGAACTTAAGCAAGGGAGGATGACAGTAGTTGAGTACCATGACAAATTTTTGTCACTAGCTAGGTATGCACCGGATGAGATTGACACTGAAGCTAAGAAGAAGGAGAGATTCCTGAATGGTCTGCATGATGAGTTGCAGACAGTATTGGTCAACATTCCATTTGCTGACATTGAAGCCTTAGTGGATTCTGCCATTCAGATGGAAGGCAAGATCAACCAAGCCAATGAGAACCACAAACGTCGAATGATGCATCAACTAGGAACCCGCCATACCCCAAAGTATCACCCCAACCCGTGTCTAGGATTTTCCCCAAGAACCAATAGACCCCCGATGAACCGTCCAACCTATCCCAACCGTGGAGGAGGAACCCAAGGCCCGGAGGAAACCACAACAACAACCCCGACAACCCCAGCAATTTCAATCGTGCACCGCCCAAGTTCAACAACAACAATGTTGCCACCAACTCTAATACTGTCCCAAGAACTGGAGGCAATGCTGTGCCTGTTGCAACAAAGGATAAGTCTCAGGTGACTTGTTATGAATGTGGAACCAAGGGTCACTATTCCAATGAGTGCCCCAAGAAGATTGCAGCAGCCCCCAATGTGAATGCCCCAGCTCAGTAGCAGCGTCGTGTTTAGCCTGGAAGAAGATTTGCCCCAGGGAATTTGCTCAACCGCAACGGCCGTCTGTTTCTCATGAATGCTGAAGAAGCCCATGAAGCACCAGATGTTGTGCTGGGTATGTTTTCTATTAACTCAGTACTTGCAACAATGTTATTTGATTCTGGAGCATCGCACTCGTTTGTTACAGAAGAATTTGCATGCACTAGTAAGATTCAACCAACAAAATTGAAGCATGTTATGATAATTCAAATACCTGGTTCAACCACCAAAGCTAGACAAATTTGCAAGGCCGTACCTATCCAAATCCATGGCATAGATTTTTATGCTAATCTAATAGTACTTGGAACTAAAGGTTTGGAAGTAGTACTAGGAATGGATTAGATGTCAAAACATAAAGGATTAATCGACTGTGCCAAGAAAGCCATAACCATGATCAGTACAGCCCGAATATCAGTAGAGCATGTATCTGAAACCTTGCCCCGTCAATTCAAGTGCAACAAGAGTCTAGCCCAACCAACCATTGACCAAGTCAGAGTAGTCTGTGAATACCCCGACGTATTCTCAGATGTTTTACCCGGTATGCCCCCAGATCGGGATATCGAGTTTATCATTGAACTAATCCCTGGAACCGGACCCATAGCCCAGAGACCGTATAGTATGAAGCCGTCTGAATTAGTGGAGTTGAAGAGGCAACTAGATGCTATGCTGGAGATAGGATTGACCCAACCAAGTGCATCGCCATGGAGATAACATGTCTTGTTTGTGGTCAACAAAGATGGAGGTAACCGTTTGTGTACGGATTATCGTAAGCTGAATGATGTCACCATCAAGAACAAGTACCCACTTCCAAAGATAGACGATCTGTTTGATTAGTTGACTGGTGCCAAAGTGTTTTCTAAGATTGATCTTAGAACTAGTTATCATCAACTCAAGATTCGCGCAGAGGATATCCCAAAGACTGCCTTTACCACCAGATATGGATTGTATGAGTACACTATCATGTCCTTTGGACTAACCAATGCCCCGCTTATTTCATGAACCTCATGAATACGATTTTTATGGACTTCCTGGATAAGTTAGTCGTTGTTTTCATCGATGACATTCTGATATATTCCAAATCAGAAGAAGAACATGAGCTACACCTAAGGACCATCCTTGGAACCCTTAGGGAGCATCAATTGTATGCTAAGTTTAGCAAATGTGAATTTTGGTTACAGGAGGTAGGATTCCTCAGACATATTGTATCAGCCGGAGGAATTGCTGTTGACCCTGCAAAGGTTAAGGATGTCGAAGAATGGCAAGCCCAACCACCCAAACCCAAGTTCGTGCATTTCTCGGATTAGCGGGATACTATCGCAAGTTTGTAGAAGGATTCTCGAGTATCGCAAGATCCATGACCCAATTGTTGAAGAAAAATAAGAAGTTTGAATGGATAGAAAAATGTGAAGCGATTTTTCAAGAACTCAAGAACAGATTGATCTCAGCCCCAATCTTGATCATGCCGGATATCACGAAGCCCTTTGATGTGTATTGTGACGCATCCAAGATTGGTTTCGGATGTGTGTTGATGAAAGAAGGCAGAGTAATATATTATCTATCCCGACAACTGAAGCAACATGAGCAGAATTATCCTACCCATGATCTGGAATTAGCAGCCGTAGTTTTAGCCTTGAAGAAATGGCGGCATTACCTTATGGGAAACCGTTGTGAGATTTATTCGGATCACAAGAGTTTGAAGTATATTTTCACTCAGAAGGAGCTGAATATGAGGCAAAGGAGATGGATAGAGTTAATCAAAGACTATGATCTAGACATTCACTATCACCCCGGTAAAGCCAATGTGGTAGCAGATGGCCTTAGCAGATTGCCGTGTAGATTGAACTCTATGATTCTGAAGGAGCAACCAAGTTTGCACAAGGAGATGGAAGATTTTAGAATGGAATTAGTAAGTGAAGGATTTTTGGCTAGCATAGAGCTTCAACCCACTTTGATCAGTCAGATCAAGGAGGCGCTGAAAGGAAATGCTAGTATCGATGGAATCAAACGTCACATCGGTATAGGCAAAGTACCCCGATTTACTGAAGATGAAGAAAGAGTTTTGTGGTACAAAGGACGTATTTGTGTGCCAGCAGATTCAGAATTGAAGCAAGCTATTTTGAAAGAAGCCCATGATACTATTTATTCTATCCACCCCAAAGGGACGAAGATGTATCAGGATTTGAAGGAGCAATTTTGGTGGCATAAGATGAAGAGAGAAATCGGAAGCTACATAGCCAAGTGTGACATTTGTCAGAGAGTCAAGGCAGGACATCAGAGACCCGTAGGACTGTTGCAACCATTATAGATTCCAGAATGGAAATGGGATTCAGTTGGAATGGATTTTATCACCGGTTTGCCTACATCTAGTAGGGGAAATGACTCTATTTGTGTCATAGTAGATAGACTGTCCAAAGTAGCCCATTTCGTACCCGTCAAGACCACCTACCAGAGTCCGAAGCTAGCAGAATTGTACATTTCTTGAATCGTCAGTTTGCACGGAGTCCCTAAGAACATTGTGTCAGATCGATGAACTCAGTTTACCTCGAGATTTTGGAAGAAAGTCCAAGAAGGATTAGGAACAAGACTAGATTTTAGCATTGCTTATCACGCTCAGACCGATGGACAAATGGCGCGAATAAATCAAATACGCGAAGATATGTTGAGAGCCTACGTGTTAGAATATGGATCTAAATGGGAAGATTGTCTGCCGTTCGCAGAATTTTCATACAACAACAATTATCAAGATAGTTTTTAAATGGCCCCATTTGAATTCATGTATGGAAGGAGGTGTCGTACCCCTTTGAATTGGTCGGAAGTAGGAGAGAGTCAGATTTTCGGACCCGACATCCTACGTGAAGCATAAGAGAAAGTTCACAAGATCCGTGAGCACCTCAAGACCGCCCAATCCAGACAGAAGAGTTATGCCAACAAGAGACATCGATACCTCACCTTCAATATCGGAGATTTTGTGTATCTCAAAGTGTCACCTTTGAAAGGAATGCAACGTTTCCAGCTCAAAGGAAAGTTAGCCCCCAGATATATCGGACCCTTCAAGATTTTGAATCGTTGAGAAGTATCGTATCAACTGGAACTGCCCGAGGAGATATCAGCCGTGCATAATGTGTTCCATATATCGTTACTTTGCAAATGCCTAGAAGTCCCGGAGAAGACCGAAGTTTTCAAGAACATTGATCACCAAACCATAGAGATCAACGATGACCTGACGTATCCCGAAGTACCCATCCGTATTTTGGAGGAAGCTTTTAGAACCACCAGGACCCAGAGCATCAAATTTCTCAAGATTCAGTGGAGTAACCACACTGAACAAGAAGCTACCTGGGAGCAAGAAGACTACAGTAGGACAGAGTTTCCAGATCTCTTTAAATCCTAGTTTTCTTTTTCTCAAATCTCAGGACGAGATTTTGTTTAAGGAGGGAAGGTTTGTAACATCCTAAAAATATTAATCAATGTTATCAAATTCCAATCACCAAAATTAGGGTTAACAAAAACTTTTGTGAATTAAAATCATATGAATGCATGTGTGTATGTGATGAATGTATGAATGGACTTGTGTGATTGTTGTGAATAGCAAGGAATGGTTTAAAGATGAAAACAACATCATCTAAATCAATTCCAGGAAGAAACAAATCAAGAGAAATTCAAAAACAAACAAAACAAGCAAATGGTCATTTTTGCCAATCTTGCTCACTAGACCACTTTGAGTGTTTCTAGTCCAAGATTTCAAACAGAAACAATTCCATTTCTTTTCACCCCTTTCTAGACCAAGTGAAAGTGAACCCAAGCCCACCTTGCAAACCCATAGAAACATTTGGCAACTTGATTCAAATGACAATTCAAATTTGAATCTATATCATATGGTAAGATCACCATTTTTCAAAACCCAACCAAACCAGTGCACCTTGACAAATCCAAGCAACCAGAGACTACCTAGTATGTGACTAGTACACCCACCAAGTTTCATCCAAAAATTCAAATTAAAATCTCTTGCGGCCATTTCATCAAACACCTTCTAAACACAAATCAAATTAAACAACAAACACTATAGTGAGCAGTGTTTGTGCATAACTTGTTCCCTCTCTAGCTCACACTACACTCTCAGTAGATCATCTAACTAGTTTAACCAGCCCTAGCTCACTGTAACTTGACAATGCCATCAATGGTGACCATGGCCGAGCCCAAATTGCCACCCCAAGGTCGACAACAAGCTGCAAGCCTAACTAGCCTCGCCAACCTTGTCTAGCAGGCACTCCACTGTCCACCGCCACCCCCTGTCCAGCGCCTGAGCCATGCCAGCCACTAGACCACCCAGAACACGCACGCCCAGTCTCTCTGCGACCATGCCGAGAGCGTGCCAGAGCGCCGCTCTCGACATGCTCGCACAAACCGCGCCCCGCCTTTGCCGCTTGCGTACGTGACCACCACCGCCCTAGGAACCGCCCAAACATGCCCTTTCGCCGCTGCGTGACCAGGAGCGCCTGTGTGCCATTAAAACTTTTGTCGGAGCCGTTCAGAGCGTCAACGTCTTTCGACCGCATTACACCGCCCCACGCCTCGCCATCAAGCCATTGATCTTCTCCAGGAGGCAGCGCACCGTCCCGTACCCCTAGCCATGCCGTTAACTCGCTGTGCAGATGACCCCGACGAGCTCAGCCCGCACCCTTCGGTTCCCTCGTCGCACTATAAATAGAGGCCTTTCCCATTCGAATTCAGCACACCATTCCATTCCCCTCTCTCTCAAAACCACCCCACCTCTTCCCCGGAGCAAGGCGAGCACCAGGTGGCCGGAATTTCGCCGAAGCTTGCCGCTGCTAGAGGAGAAGGGCGTCGTTGATTGGAGCCACCCCAGGATGAGCCGCCAGTACCAGGAGGATCGCCATTGTCGACTTCGTCGTTCTCCCCCATCACCGACCATCGCTGGAGCCCTGGTGAGCCACCACTGACCCCCACTGGATACGCAAGGGTTTGACCTTGCCGGGTTCTGTTTAGACGTGGACGATGCACCTCTGCCGTCGATCTTGCTTCTAATCCTACGTCCCTAATCACCCCGTACCCCTTCGCCACTCTCTGTCTCACTGACGAGTGGGGACAACCACTTAAATCGCCCGCGCGCGCTGTGCGCAGTGGGCCGGCCTAGTTAACCTTCCCGTGTGACACAGTAGTTTGAATTTAGGTTTATCAATTTAGTTTCAAACTTAGTTCTGTCTCTAGATTCAAAAATCATTTCAGAGATATTCACTAAACAAAATTGCATGAAACTAATTATGCTAGAAAGGTATTGAAATTCTTAATCCAAGCCCATTGGATTCAAACCATTTGGAATTATAGATCACATGTAGTAAAAATAACAATGCAGAAGCTTTTCTGCATTCAAACATTTTTCAAAATTCAACCATAGATGCTTTTGAGTTAATTCCAACTCTCAAAAATCACATTTGATAAGACCTTTCTGAATATATAAAAATATCTTGGTTTACTTGCAGAAATAATGGACAAGCAATACAAGAATGGCTCATAGGCATTTCTAGTCACTTTAATTAATTAAAATAAAAAGGTTAAACCTTATTAAATCGTGACTCCACTTTAAATCACATTCCCAAGTACTGAAATATGTGGTGATGGCATGTGTCAACATGATCCCATGTTTTAGTTGGAGAATATTAAATCTTAAGTAGTTTTTCAATGAGTAGAAATTACTTTTCTAAAAGAAAATAAATAAAACTAGTGCCTTATTTCTTGTGCTGTTTGTGATGATGCTAGATCATCTAGTGTGAACCTTTGTGTGCTAAATAGAAGTAGTTATATATTGTTTGGTGATTGTGTACCTCGTATTTATTTATAGACGCTAGTACCGACCAAGGATACAAATAGGAAGGAGATTACTACGAGGAAGAAGCCGAGGAGAACTTCAACCACTGCACTGCACAAGGCAAGCTAACACTTGCAACTATGAAAGCAAGATAACCTATGCAATGCATTAGGCATGCGCTAGTTATACCAATTGATGATACCGAAACCCGGTTTTACCTGCAAGCTTCTTTATCAAAGCTCCTTAGTTATGTTTACTAAAGTGACTTGTAAGTTTTGGAAATATATGAAAGGTAGCATAAAGAGCATAAAACTTGGCCTAAGTTAGATAAATCTTGATTACCACCCCTCATTAGTGTTTACCCCCACTTGTAGATGCTAGTGCTAAGCATAAAACTTGATCACTTTAGATGGGAATACTTGGTGAAATGATTATGAAAACCTTAGAATGATGAGTCATTCTAATGAAATGTTTTGACATGTGTTCTTGAACACCATATGATTTTGATAATGAAAATGTTGAGGCATGAGCCTTAGCCCTTTATAAAACTGATGGTGGTCTGGATGCGATACCATTCCAATTTTACCGTACAACTACAATACCCGAATTTGGGTAGGGCTTGACTGGAAGTTTATATATCTTAGTATGGTTCCCTTGCGGCCGAGGTTTGAGCTGAGCCTACCTCGTGAAGATTTACCACCTGTGCAGTTCCCAAGATGACAGTTGGTCATGGTTGGGAGGCCAAACTCATAGGAGAGGTGCCTATACTAGGGTGTATAATTGAAAGGTTAGGATTGATTATCCGCATACTGAGTATGGTGAATTCAGGATTGTTCCTGATGAATGTAACGAATATTGTGGTGAAAGTGTACCACCTCTGTAGAGTGTCAAACTATTCGAATATCCGCGTCCGCGGTTATGGACAGTTGGAGTGGCCATACTGTTCCGTCGTCAGATATTTTCAAAATGACTTATGAAATTAATCATGACTTTGACTTAACCACAATAGAGTTGTGATATGAAAATTCAAGCTCCCACTTAGGTGTTATAAAACTTTCAACTAGCTTTCTTTGCTTCTGAACTCAGTTAAGGTACATCTGGCTTTTTACAAAATAACCTAGAGCTTAGTATTACTACTCAAAACTACTTCACTTGTTAGTCTTAGTTTGCGAGTACTTAAAGAGTACTCCTGGATTTGTCCTTGACTATTCCGGTGGCCAGACTATGAAGAGGACTATCAGGAGGAAGGACCGCAGGAAGGCTACGACAACTAGGATCATCTCCCATCGTCAGCATTGCCTGTGACCATGAAGATGGAGTGTCGCCCCCGCTACCATTATTATATTTTTTCGCTGCTTGATTGTACTAAGACGGGATCATGAGATCCTTTTTTTGTTGTAGTACCTTATGTATGGTTTGTAATGGATGATGTACTGTCATATCCAATCTGTTATGTCTCGCAAAAATGGTAATTCTGGGATTGCGATGTATGGCATAATAGACATCTGGGATTAAAAATCCGGGTGTTGACATCATCACTCGGAGGAGTCCCTCGACGAGGAAACCAAAGAGATGATCACGGAATCGAAGCCGACGTCTTTGTTTCCGAAGATGGTGGCCAACTCTGATGACGAGGATTGGACCTCCACGAGGCGGGAGGCTCGTGGACTCGTTACGCGGAAGACGATAGCAATACCTTTGGAGTCCACAGTAGATCACGTAAGTGTCTTTCCTCTTTTCTGTGGGGGGAGCCCTCGAGCAATTTTATTCAACGAGCTTGTTGTTTTCTTTGCAGTCTTTTGTGTGTGACACAAACTGCCTGATCGAGCGATAGCTTTCGCTGGAAGGCAAGCTCAAGCAGCTTCGAGGTGCGTAGGTTTCTTTTGCTTTGTTTCAAGTCCCCCAAAGTTTTCCTTGTATTCACCCTTTGCTGCCCCATGCTGCAGATGAGAACAACGATGTTCTCCGCAAGCTGAACGCACTCGAAAAGAGTCTCGTCAAAGTGGAGAAATAGGCGAAGGATGCTGTAGAGGCCCTCCAGTGCCGACAAATGGAGGTTGAAGACCGTGAGCAGTAGCTCGCGGCCATCGCAGCGACCTGGGAGAAGGACATGGCTGAAAATCTTATGGTTGCTGCCAAGGCTATCTCTAGTAGGTCACCTTGCAATTCTTTTGAGTGTTAAATGCTTTGATTGTGATTTCCTCCTCCTCATCTTATGAGTTTGCCGTTTTCTTTGCAGATGCTTCAGGTGTTACGTTCGATCGTGACGCCTTAGAGCACGGTGATATTCTGGAGGATGGTGTTGCAGCGATCAAAGATCGCTGCACCTTGTTGTAACACCCTCAGAATCGGCCCTATGCAAGTTTTAGCGAAACCCGCCAAACCCGCTTAGAAACGATTCGAAGGTGCCCACCAGGCACTTGCGTGCGGGTGGAAAACGAAGTAATAACATTACACAACAGTCCTCGATGGGACCCACAGAACAGATATATATATACAACAGCGACTCAATGAGTCAAGAATACAGATATAATATACAAAGATCCAAATCACCTTGAAAATGATCGAGCGTCCCGCTACGGACAAGATGCAAATGGGGCTAAGAGCCCTGAAGAATAACCAATGGCGTCCATAACCCTGCCCAGGCCAAGCCGGAAGGGTAACCCTGCTAACGGCGTCGATCTCAAAACCTGCTTAAACAAAAGGGGTGCCGACAACGGGCAAAGGAAAAAGAGGAGCGTCAGTACTGAGGCCAGTACACGGCGAGACTAGAATTCGGCGGGCCTCGCCTACATAGGTATGGTGGACTGAGCGGCAGCGGCAGCATGCACTAAACAACCTATAGAGACTCGATACAACTGGCGGTTTTCAGAGAGGGATAAGAATGACCTATCCGGATCCAACCTGAAGCTAACACCAAACAAACCCATCCTGGTGTTTCCCCCTCGAGACCAAACGAGGAAGTCAACCGAGGAACTCACGCAGTTGGTAATTTTATTTATTTATTTCTCGTTGTAACAATTACTAGTCAAATATAGATAGTCATCCTGATAAAATAAGCAGTGGGCAATTTTAGTTAACCATTCCGTGATAGTTGCGATACTTACTAGTCAGATACAATTAGCATGAGATATCCCAAAAACCCAGCAGTTGTTGGTACTTTTATTTAGCCATTCCGTTGTAGTGAAGCTGATTACTAGTCATATCGGATACAAGTCAATTTATAACAGTAAACATTAGTTATAGTTGTCTACGATCAAGCACTGTGCTCCAAGTCGTCCATAACCGCGGACACGGCTTCTCGAAAAGATTTAACCCTGCAAGGGTGCACCAAAGTATCCACACGCACCTCGACCCTTTTTGCCAGATCAGTTAACATACACCCATCGGTATGTCGGCGGGGCCTAAGTCATGACGTTTCCCAGACCCAAAGCAAGCACGGGGGGCCACCCCACTAAGTACACCTGCAACAAAGTCGGCCGGTCTCCGAGACGGACTCAGGGTTTGCGAAAATGGCTGTAAACGACAGCAAATCCCCAAACGGGGACTGTCGATACCGCGAAAACATTCCGCTTCCAAAACAGTACAGCGTGCTCCTCACACAATCGTAAATAAAGCAGTAAAGCATGGCATAAGTACAGGATAGTAATAAAGCCCCAAACTACTTGTGGCCCCCAGTACAATACTTTGAAATCAGGTACTAAATCGATGGGGGGCCCATATCTCCCCACATGTGGTTAGCGCGCTCGATCTCGGAACAGGTGTCAAGAACTCGGGGTCCTACGGGACACAAGTGGGCGGTCGGAAACCAAATATTATCTATCACCCACTGGTGCCTCTGCTTACCTACTTCAATTTTAGTTATTAAACAATAATTAAAGTGAACAATAAGTAAAACCATGATCATCTCCAACGTTGAACATGCGGCGATACTCCAACAACTGTGGTACTTGACGACACGCAACAACATTTGAGCAAGCGACTACGACGCGCAAGTCCAACTATCTACCAAACATCAGGTAATAGGATGTGTCCAAGGCAATATACGGCTGCAAGGGATATCACGGGTACGGAAACTAGAGCATCGCAACACAGATAGCAATAGATCAACAGGAGGGAATAAATACTATAAAAGTAAGATAGATAGAAAGGGGGAGGTGCTCGCCTGAAAACATTGCCGAGGGTTCAACCGAAGATCGGGTCGAAGCTCACATCAACTCAACGGCCTTATCCGCGAAGAAGCAAAACACTAGAAGAAACACCGGATGCAATATTTAATACAACGCAGAAGATCGGCATGATGCATGTATGATGCATGACATGGCAAGGTGCAATGCAATTAGGTCATATTAAGCGGAACCGGGGTCCCGACAATTAATTAAATGGTTCAAGTTATTTAGATACCCCGCAAATTAAATGTTGTTTTAACAAGGCAAGATGAGTTACCGGTTCGCTACACAAATTTAAATGAGGCCAATATAAGGCTAGATTTGCCCGCATATGGGCCCCATATTAATTATAAGGTGAATCGGCATAAGGCCCCCAAACCACAGGCAATATGCATGCATGAACAATTAATATGCAACAAGTTGTATTATATTATAAAATAGGTTTTTCGGGAAGGGTTCACACATTAGGGTTCGGCAGATCTTGGGGTTCCGGGGTTCGGGGTCCGGTCTCAGGGCCCAGGGTTCGACGGAAATGTTCTCGGACTCCGGGATTGTTCTCGGATGGCAGAGTAGATCTTGGCGTTCGGTTAGACGGACTTGGCGTGGCGTCGGGGCGCATCGGGCTCGCCCTGGCCGGTGTCGAACTTGTCGGGTCCTCGTGTCGGGTCGGTCTTGGCGTCCGGGGTGAAGAACTTGCGTGCGACATCGTCGGCATCGGTGCGGGAAGGAGGTCTTATCATTCCGGGTTGGTGATCTTGGCGTCCGGGACGGCGTACTTGTCGCCACGGGGTTCGGTCTTCGGGTCCGGATCTTGGCGTCCGAGGGAAGTTCATGTCGTATCCGTGTCGACGACCTTGGCGTTCAGGGGGAGTTCCCGGTGTCCCGAGGAGAAGATCTTGGCGTCCTAGGTTTTCTCCGCGTCCGTGTGGTAGATCTTGGGTACCGGCGTCATCGGGTTCCACCTCGCGCATTGGTCGGCGAAACCCGTAACGAAGTAGATCTTGGTGTAGGGACGGCCCTTGTCGGCGAGTCTTCGGGTTCAACACCGGGGTCTTCTGGGTTCCATGACGGAGGCCTTGACATTCCATGTCGGAGTACTTGTCGTCCATCAGTATTTTTCAGTGGCGAGGTTCTTGTACGCTTGTTGGTGCTATTCTTCGGGAGGCATGACCACCACAACATCAACCATCGCCTCCAAACATCATCTTCACTCCACCCCACCCTACCCATCCGCAGATCGACCCTGGAACCGATACTAGAACAGAGGGGGCAGGCCGGGGATTGCGATGAACGGGGCAGTACTCGCTGGTGAAAACGGCGTAGAGGCGAGCGGAGCACTGCAGGGACTCAAGGGAGGGCAACAGGCCACGCAGGGCAAGGTTGAACCGGCCGGCACAGGGAAACGCAGGCCAGCAGGGAGGTGGTAGGTGGGTCCCGCGGGCAGGGGGCAGACCAGGAGCCGAGCGATCCGTGGCGGCGCCGAAAAGCGGTGGAGGCCCGGCGGCGGCGAGGTCGGGCCTGTGCGGAGCGGCCGGTGGCGACGGTTGTGCGCGGGGCCGGCAGGAGCTCTGCGGCAGGAGGTTGACGGCGACGGGGCCGCAGGCACGGGGGCGAGGTCGCGCAGGCGGCGGGGCCAGGAGAAGGGCGGCGGTGATGCGGGCGTCGGCGCGGCCGAGGCCGGCGAGGAGGCGCGGGAGGCGCGCGTCGGGCGGCGGCGCCGGGCGCGGAGGAGATAGGCGGACGGCGGAAGCTGGGGAGGGGGCCGACGGGGCGGAGGCGAGCGGACGGAGACGGGGAGGCGCGGCCGGCGCCGATGGGGAGGCGCGGCTGGCCGGAGCAGGCGGTAGGTGGGGAAGGGCGAGCTGGTGGCGGAGAGGAGACATACGGCGAGGCCGCGGGGAGCTCTGGTGCCGGGGGGGTCGCGCGAGGACGATGGGGGGAGAGAGGACGAGCGGGCAGGGAGGTGGTAGCGGGAGGTGGGGGACGGAGGGAGCGAGCGGTCACAGAGGAGAGGGGGAGGAGGAAGAAGATGGGAGAGAGGAGGCGAGCGCGTCGCGTGGGGGGACGCGTGGGGCGCGTGGGACCCGCACGGGTGGGGTCAGGGGGAAGGGTGGCTGCGGTTGGCCAGGAGGTTGAGCGGGAGTGGGAAAGGAAGGCGCGCCCAGGGGGGTCTGGCGGGCGGCAGGTGGTCCTGGGCGACGCGGGAGTGCGTGCCCAGGTGGAAGGGAGGGGCCAGGTGGGAGACGTGTGTGAGGGAGTGGGTGAGGTGGCTGCGTCTGGTTGGGTGGGGAAGGGAAGAAGGTGAGGTGGCATCTAGCTATTGGGTGGGGTGATGTGGAGGGGGTGTGGGTAGAATAGGTTGGGTAGCTTTAGGATTATGGGTGGGCCGTTTCAATTTCTGGGGTGGTCGTTCGGGTCGAATCGGCCCGTTCGACTGCCCCACTAAAAAATAATTAAATATTTTATTCGTTTTAAATGCACCGCTTGCAAACCGACAGCAGACAACAAAATAATCCGGAGACCCGGGGTTTGCATTTTGAAAACAAGACGGGGCGTTTAGAAAATAAAGACAGTTTTTTCTGCAAATAGTTTTATGCAAGCAAATGCAAGATAATGACGATGCTCAAAATGCAATGTGGCAGGATGACATGAGCATGCGGTCATGATGATGCAATGCACAAAAACAACGCGATTTTCTAGTAGTGGTTTTGCGGGATGCCACAATTCGACACCACTAACAATGGATCTCGCCCTCGAGATCTGCCTCATGGTACCGGAAGGAAGGTCGGCGATCTGCGTCCTACGCGCTTCGTGTAGATCCTCGCGACACCACTAACAAGAGGTCGTTGTCCGTGATCGTTGGGAGGACACTCCGGGACAAAAGGTCGAAGGTAGAGGCATCAACAAATAAAGCCACCACTAACTTCCGTGGACGGAGTAAAATTGCATCGATCCACCATTCAATATACAAAGCAAATGATAAGAGTAGTGGTATGGTCGCGACTCCATCCCGCACTCAAAGCATTACTATGTACACGAATAACAGATTATGCAACCAACTCTCAGAATTCAGACTGAAGATCTCGACAAGCGAGGTTCGGAACAACGGAGTGATGCAGACTCTGCATCTGATCTGGCGTAGATGATGTCGTCGCGTCGGAAAACACCGGAAGGCACAAGAAGGATCAAAGAGAAGTACCCCAGACGAAGGGTTCTTCGGATAGCATGAAGACCAGATGTAGCAACACCGTTACCAAAGGAGGAAGCGAAACCCTGAAGGTACGACGGAACCCAACCACGAGAAATCCTGGACTCGAAGAGAGAGACGAGAGCGGATTCAAAACACACAGAGGTAAGAGGAGACTAGCAGAGGGGTAAGGAATAAACTCAGACCTAATCAGAACTATCCAACCGGTTTTGCAAAAATAGTTTTGACACTCTACTTCGGTCGTTAGCTAGGTTATCCTACAGGCTGGACTTGTGGGGTACCGCAACTGCTGAGCTCTGATACCACTCTGTAACACCCTCAGAATCGGCCCTATGCAAGTTTTAGCGAAACCCGCCAAACCCGCATAGAAACGATTCGAAGGTGCCCACCAGGCACTTGCGTGCGGGTGGAAAACGAAGTAATAACATTACACAACAGTCCTCGATGGGACCCACAGAACAGATATATATACAACAGCGACTCAATGAGTCAAGAATACAGATATAATATACAAAGATCCAAATCACCTTGAAAACGATCGAGCGTCCCGCTACGGACAAGATGCAAATGGGGCTAAGAGCCCTGAAGAATAACCAATGGCGTCCATAACCCTGCCCAGGCCAAGCCGGAAGGGTAACCCTGCTAACGGCGTCGATCTCAAAACCTGCTTAAACAAAAGGGGTGCCGACAACGGGCAAAGGAAAAAGAGGAGCGTTAGTACTGAGGCCAGTACACGGCGAGACTAGAATTCGGCGGGCCTCGCCTACATAGGTATGGTGGACTGAGCGGCAGCGGCAGCATGCACTAAACAACCTATAGAGACTCGATACAACTGGCGGTTTTCAGAGAGGGATAAGAATGACCTATCCGGATCCAACCTGAAGCTAACACCAAACAAACCCATCCTGGTGTTTCCCCCTTGAGACCAAACGAGGAAGTCAACCGAGGAACTCACGCAGTTGGTAATTTTATTTATTTATTTCTCGTTGTAACAATTACTAGTCAAATATAGATAGTCATCCTGATAAAATAAGCAGTGGGCAATTTTAGTTAACCATTCCGTGATAGTTGCGATACTTACTAGTCAGATACAATTAGCATGAGATATCCCAAAAACCCAGCAGTTGTTGGTACTTTTATTTAGCCATTCCGTTGTAGTGAAGCTGATTACTAGTCATATCGGATACAAGTCAATTTATAACAGTAAACTTTAGTTATAGTTGTCTATGATCAAGCACTGTGCTCCAAGTCGTCCATAACCGCGGACACGGCTTCTCGAAAAGATTTAACCCTGCAAGGGTGCACCAAAGTATCCACACGCACCTCGACCCTTTTTGCCAGATCAGTTAACATACACCCATCGGTATGTCGGCGGGGCCTAAGTCATGACGTTTCCCAGACCCAAAGCAAGCACGGGGGGCCACCCCACTAAGTACACCTGCAACGAAGTCGGCCGGTCTCCGAGACGGACTCAGGGTTTGCGACAATGGCTGTAAACGATAGCAAATCCCCAAACGGGGACTGTCGATACCGCGAAAACATTCTGCTTCCAAAACAGTACAGCGTGCTCCTCACACAATCGTAAATAAAGCAGTAAAGCATGGCATAAGTACAGGATAGTAATAAAGCCCCAAACTACTTGTGGCCCCCAGTACAATACTTTGAAATCAGGTACTAAATCGATGGGGGGCCCATATCTCCCCACATGTGGTTAGCGCGCTCGATCTCGGAACAGGTGTCAAGAACTTGGGGTCCTACGGGACACAAGTGGGCGGTCGGAAACCAAATATTATCTATCACCCACCGGTGCCTCTGCTTACCTACTTCAATTTTAGTTATTAAACAATAATTAAAGTGAACAATAAGTAAAACCATGATCATCAACGTTGAACATGCGGCGATACTCCAACAACTGTGGTACTTGACGACACGCAACAGCATTTGAGCAAGCGACTACGACGCGCAAGTCCAACTATCTACCAAACATCAGGTAATAGGATGTGTCCAAGGCAATATACGGCTGCAAGGGATATCACGGGTACGGAAACTAGAGCATCGCAACACAGATAGCAATAGATCAACAGGAGGGAATAAATACTATAAAAGTAAGATAGGTAGAAAGGGGGAGGTGCTCGCCTGAAAACATTGCCGAGGGTTCAACCGAAGATCGGGTCGAAGCTCACATCAACTCAACGGCCTTATCCGCGAAGAAGCAAAACACTAGAAGAAACACCGGATGCAATATTTAATACAACGCAGAAGATCGGCATGATGCATGTATGATGCATGACATGGCAAGGTGCAATGCAATTAGGTCATATTAAGCGGAACCGGGGTCCCGACAATTAATTAAATGGTTCAAGTTATTTAGATACCCCGCAAATTAAATGTTGTTTTAACAAGGCAAGATGAGTTACCGGTTCGCTACACAAATTCAAATGAGGCCAATATAAGGCTAGATTTGCCCGCATATGGGCCCCATATTAATTATAAGGTGAATCGGCATAAGGCCCCCAAACCACAGGCAATATGCATGCATGAACAATTAATATGCAACAAGTTGTATTATATTATAAAATAGGGTTTTCGGGAAGGGTTCACACATTAGGGTTCGGCAGATCTTGGGGTTCCGGGGTTCGGGGTCCGGTCTCAGGGCCCAGGGTTCGACGGAAACGTTCTCGGACTCCGGGATTGTTCTCGGATGGCAGAGTAGATCTTGGCGTTCGGTTAGACGGACTTGGCGTGGCGTCGGGGCGCATCGGGCTCGCCCTGGCCGGTGTCGAACTTGTCGGGTCCTCGTGTCAGGTCGGTCTTGGCGTCCGGGGTGAAGAACTTGCGTGCGACATCGTCGGCATCGGTGCGGGAAGGAGGTCTTATCGTTCCGGGTTGGTGATCTTGGCGTCCGGGACGGTGTACTTGTCGCCACGGGGTTCGGTCTTCGGGTCCGGATCTTGGCGTCCGAGGGAAGTTCATGTCGTATCCGTGTCGACGACCTTGGCGTTCAGGGGGAGTTCCCGGTGTCCCGAGGAGAAGATCTTGGCGTCCGAGGTTTTCTCCGTGTCCGTGTGGTAGATCTTGGGTACCGGCGTCATCGGGTTCCACCTCGCGCATTGGTCGGCGAAACCCGTAACGAAGTAGATCTTGGTGTAGGGACGGCCCTTGTCGGCGAGTCTTCGGGTTCAACACCGGGGTCTTCTGGGTTCCATGACGGAGGCCCTGACGTTCCATGTCGGAGTACTTGTCGTCCATCAGTATTTTTCAGTGGCGAGGTTCTTGTACGCTTGTTGGTGCTATTCTTCGGGAGGCATGACCACCACAACATCAACCATCGCCTCCAAACATCATCTTCACTCCACCCCACCCTACCCATCCGCAGATCGACCCTGGAACCGATACTGGAACAGAGGGGGCAGGCCGGGGATTGCGATGAACGGGGCAGTACTCGCTGGCGAAAACGGCGTAGAGGCTAGCGGAGCACTGCAGGGACTCAAGGGAGGGCAACAGGCCACGCAGGGCAAGGTTGAACCGGCCGGCACAGGGAAACGCAGGGCAGCAGGGAGGTGGTAGGTGGGTCCCGCGGGCAGGGGGCGGACCGGGAGCCGAGCGATCCGTGGCGGCGCCAAAAAGCGGTGGAGGCCCGGCGGCGGCGAGGTCGGGCCTGGGCGGAGCGGCCGGTGGCGACGGTTGTGCGCGGGGCCGGCAGGAGCTCTGCGGCAGTAGGTTGACGACGACGGGGCCGCAGGCACGGGGGCGAGGTCGCGCAGGCGGCGGGGCCGGGAGAAGGGCGGCGGTGATGCAGGCGTCGGCGCGGCCGGGGCCGGCGAGGAGGCGCGGGAGGCGCGCGTCGGGCGGCGGCGCCGGGCGCGGAGGAGACAGGCGGACGGCGGAAGCTGGGGAGGGGGCCGACGGGGCGGAGGCGAGCGGACGGAGACGAGGAGGCGCGGCCGGCGCCGATGGGGAGGCGCGGCTGGCCGGAGCAGGCGGTAGGTGGGGAAGGGCGAGCTGGTGGCGGAGAGGAGACAGACGGCGAGGCCGCGGGGAGCTCTGGTGCCGGGGGGGGGTCGCGCGAGGACGATGGGGGGAGAGAGGACGAGCGGGCAGGGAGGTGGTAGCGGGAGGTGGGGGACGGAGGGAGCGAGCGGTCACAGAGGAGAGGGGGAGGAGGAAGAAGATGGGAGAGAGGAGGCGAGCGCGTCGCGTGGGGGGACGCGTGGGGCGCGTGGGACCCGCGCGGGTGGGGTCAGGGGGAAGGGTGGCTGCGGTTGGCCAGGAGGTTGAGCGGGAGTGGGAAAGGAAGGCGCGCCCAGGGGGGTCTGGCGGGCGGCAGGTGGTCCTGGGCGACGCGGGAGTGCGTTCCCAGGTGGAAGGGAGGGGCCAGGTGGGAGACGTGTGTGAGGGAGTGGGTGAGGTGGCTGCGTCTGGTTGGGTGGGGAAGGGAAGAAGGTGAGGTGGCATCTAGCTATTGGGTGGGGTGATGTGGAGGGGGGTGTGGGTAGAATAGGTTGGGTAGCTTTAGGATTATGGGTGGGCCGTTTCAATTTCTGGGATGGTCGTTCGGGTCGAATCGGCCCGTTCGACTGCCCCACTAAAAAATAATTAAATATTTTATTCGTTTTAAATGCACCGCTTGCAAATCGACAGCAGACAACAAAATAATCCGGAGACCCGGGGTTTGCATTTTGAAAACAAGACGGGGCGTTTAGAAAATAAAGACAGGTTTTTCTGCAAATAGTTTTATGCAAGCAAATGCAAGATAATGACGATGCTCAAAATGCAATGTGGCAGGATGACATGAGCATGCGGTCATGATGATGCAATGCACAAAAACAACGCGATTTTCTAGTAGTGGTTTTGCGGGATGCCACACTTGTCCATGGAGTCGCTCGATAAAGCCAAGAAGGCGCTCACTCGCTTCTACAAGGAGATCAACCCCAAGGGCGTTGCCCTCGAGGACGCCGACTACCTTGCGGAGGCTCTGGCGGATGATGCTCATGTGAAGTACAAGCATGCACAGAAGGGGGTTGACGCTGCTATGGGGCTGGCAATGGCGCTGGCATCTGGAGCCTAGCTTGATCTGACGCAGGTCATGTCCAGGATGCCGACTGCGGCGGATGGGTCCGAGGTAGCATTTGCCTAAGCTGATAGATCTCTTGGCTAACTACTCGTTGGAGCAGCAGCGAGCGGCCAATAGTAGGCAGTCTGGATCCGAAGCTACTCCGAGTGCTGGCGCTTAGGGCCTTGCTGCTTTGTAGCTTGCTTAGTTTTAGCTTTATCCCTTTTGCATATGTAATGTCTTTTGAATGAACAAGTGTCACTCTACCACGTAGGTGCCTTATTTGTATATGAATGCACCTTTTGACTGTTGTAAAATGTTTTTGATATTGATGTTTTCCTGTGCACCCTTTGGGTCCTTTGAGTGCTGCTCCGGTGGTTACACCTTCTCCTGCGGATGGCGCTCGCCTATCGTTGAGCGAGTCGTCACAGTTGCCGTTTTTGCATCACCGTGTGCGAAGTTTGGAGAAGGACATCCTCAACATCCGTGGTCACGTGGATGTGTGGAAGTCCAAAGACGAGCGAGGCACTTCCAGAGAAGAGTTTCCGCTTGAAGAGTTTCGGCAGATAGGTGAGCAACTCCAATGTGAGTCCTCTTGAACTGTTGCTTCCTCGAGTGTGCCAATTTTTATGTTTGATCACCTGGTGCTTTGTGTAGTTGTGAATCTACTTCCAAAGGAAGAGAAGAAGCGCGTGGCGATTCGAATGAATTGCCCGACGCAACAAGAGTTGGAGGCTAACAGTTTCTTCTGGATGTACCGTGATTGAGCGATCGTCCTTGCGACGGTGCAAGATCGCGTTCATCAAGTGCTTCATATTCTAAGGAGGGCAAGGTCTTCGCTTGCAGCGATTTGGGCGATGATGTTCCCTTTGGACTTGGCCCCCTCTAGCTTGTTGGGTCTTCTTGGAAAGTTTCGCGACACAAGCCATGTCAAGGATTTGGTGCGTCATCAACTGGTGGCGGGCGTGAAGGCGGACCTGTCGCTTGTTCGACTGCATCGTCGGGATGTTGACCTTGCAGAGATAGCGGCTAGACCTCCTCCCCCTATGAGAGGCATGGCGTGGGATATGCGTCCACATTACGCAACTGTGGCGTAGTATGCCGAAGAAATTGTAGATGTGTTTGAGGAGTGAACAAACGTTCTGCTCCAACACAGTTAGGTCCTGTAAACAAAAACAAGATAATGTAAAGCCTGTATTTATTCGAGTGGGCTTGTAATGCCCTTGTAAGTTTTGTATGTGTTGGCACGTAGTGCATTTTATGATTATAGAGTATGCATGTCCTTTTCGTTAGCCTGACGTGGTCAGCTACTCAGGTTATATGCTTTTGTTCTCGATCGACAAAGTCGTAAGGTGAGGCGCAACCCCCGATCATGTTAGCGATAAATAATGTAAGGGGAATTTTTTTGGGCCAAGGAACTTAGATTTTATTCATCGTAAGCGAAGAAGTACATTGTTCGGCTGTATAGCCTGGCTGAATAGCCTTATTGAAAGTAAAGGGTAACTAGGGGTAGAAGCGTCACAGTCGTGCAATGTTCCAGGGGTTGGAGTATTCGACTCCTGATGCAACGTCCATGAGGCGGTAGGCGCCACCTGGGATGACTTCAGTGACGATGTAGGGTCCTTCCCAGGGTGAATCGAGCTTCTTGTGACCTTCTTCCTTGAGTCACAGGACGAATTCTCCTTCGACAAAGGACCTTGGACACAACTAACGACTGTGGTAGTTGTGGAGGCTCTGCTGATACACCGTTGAGCGAGCAGCGGCGATGTCGCGTGCCTCATCCAGCGTGTCGATGACATCTTGGAGTGCGGCTGATGATTCGGCTTCGCTGTAGGCGATGACCCATGGGGCCTTGTAGCGTACCTCAGCAGGTATCATAGCTTCGGCTCCGTGCACCATGAAGAAGGGCGTGTAGCCAGTTGAGATGTTTGGCGTTGTGCGCAAGCTCCAAAGAACAGAAAGTAGCTCGTCCGCCCAGGCTCCCGCAAGACTTTCGAGTGTGTGTAGAAGACACTTTTTGATACCGTTGCCAATGAGGCCGTTGGCCTTTTTGACCTGTCCATTGGTTTGCGGATGCGCCATAGAGATGTATGATAGGTTGATTCTGAGGTTCCCGTAGAAGTCTCAGAACTCCTTTGAGATGAAGTTCGGGCCATTGTCCGTTATGATGCTATGAGGCACTCCAAACCTGTAGACAATAGACTCAAAAAATTTGATGGCGGTTTTGCCACTTTGGTTGTTAACAGGCATGGCCTCGATCCACTTCGAGAATTTGTCGACTGCTACCAGGAGGAAGACGTGCCCCCCCTGGCGAGGACTTTGGCAGTTTGCTGATCATGTCGAGGCCCCACTGGGCAAAAGGCTAGGCCACTGGAATAGGCCGTAGCTCTAATCCTGGCGCATGCGTCTTGTCCGCGTACCTCTGACAGGCGTTACACCTCTGGACTATCTCCTTGGCATTGTTCATTTCAGTTGGCCAATAGAACCCAGCTCGTAGAGCTTTGATGACCAGGGCGCGGCTGCCTGCGTGATGGCCATAGATACCCTAATGTATGTCTAGGAGGATTCTTTTGCTGTCACTGATGGTGACGCATCGTTGGAGCACACCCGAAATGATGCGCTTGTACAACTCACCATTGATGATGGTGAAGGCCTTTGACCGGCGAGATATGCGCCGGGCATCTGTCAGGTCCTCAGGCAGCTGCTTGTTTATCAGGTAGCGGAGATATGGTTGTGTCCATGTTTCTTCAACTGCCATGACCTGCATAAGGCTTACCAGCTCAACTTGGTGTCGAGCTTTTCGGGTCCTTCCTGTCCGTCGGGTGGCACAGCCCCTGAGTGCTCTTCGACTTCGGCTGAGCCCTTTGGGAATTTCCGCTTGATGGAGGGTACGCAGATTTGTTCGAGGAACACTCCTGGTGGTACCTGAGCGCAGGTAGAGCCGATGTTGACGATCTTGTCCGCCTCCTCGTTGCTTTCCCTTCTAACGTGTCGAAGCTCGCAGCCGTCAAAGTCCCCTTCTAGTGCGTTATAGAGCGCACGGTATGCGATCATGTTGGCGCTATGGGCTTCGCACTCGTTCATCGTCTGTTGGACGACGAGGTTCGAATCGCCATAGATGACAAGGCGCGTTGCACTGCACACCTTGGCCATCCTTATGCCGTGGATGATGGCCTCATATTTGGCCTCGTTGTTGGAGGCACGGAACTTCATCCAAAGGACATACTTCATCTTGTCGCCTTGAGGGGATGTCAGTATGACGCCGGCCCCCGCACCAGCCTCGCGCTTGGAGTCGTCGAAGTGCATCGTCTCGGACTGCAACATGTCCGGAGTATCCGGCAGCTGGAGCTCCATCCAGTGGACGAGGAAGTCAGGGAGGACCTGAGATTTGATGGCGGTGCGCCGCTCGTAGATGATGTCTTGAGGAGACAACTCGATGCCCCACAAGGCTACGTGCCCCGTGGCCTCGGGGTTGTTCAGGATGTTCAACAGCGGGGCGTCATTGACGACCATGATCTGGTGCTCCTTGAAGTAGTGGCACAGCCGACGTGCCATCATGAATACACCGTAGGAAAGCTTCTAGTAATGAGGGTACCTCTGCTTTGTCGGGGTCAGTACCTCACTTAGGTAGTAAATTGGGCGCTAGACCCCATGGGTATTGCCATCTTCGGGTCGTTCGACCACGAGTGTGGTGCTGACCACCTGATGCGTGGCTGCTATGTATAGAATCAAAGGCTCCCTTTCCTTCGGCGTGACCAGGACCGGTGATGTGGAGAGCAGGCGCTTGAGGTCCTCGAATGCATTATCTGCTTCGGGTGTCCACTCGAATTTGTCGGCCTTGCGCAATAGCTGATAAAAGGGGAGAGCCTTCTCACCCATGTGACTGATGAACCTGCTAAGCGCCGCGATTCGCCCAACTAGCTTCTAGACCCCCTTAAGGCTCTTCGGTTTCTCCATGGATAGTATAGCACTGATTTTCTTCGGGTTTGCCTTGATGCCATGTTGGGAGATGAAGTACCCGATTAACTGGCTAGGCGGGACGTCGAAGGTGAATTTGTCTGGGTTCGGCTTGATCTTGTAGTGATCAAGGTTATCGAATGTCTCGCGGAGATCATCGATGAGCATCCTGGCCTCCTTGGTCTTGATTACTATGTCATCGACATAGACCTGGACGTTGCGACCGATCTGGTCCTTTAGACATGCTTGCATGCATCTCTGGTAAGTGGCGCATGCGTTCTTTCAGCCCGAAGGTCATTGTTTTGTAGTAGAACACCCCAAATGGCGTGATGAATGCTGTTTTCTCCTAATATTCGACCTTCAGTCGAATTTGGTTGTCGCCTGTGTAGGCGTCAAGGAAGGAGAGCTTCTCAGATCCTATAGTGGAGTCGATGATTTGATCGACCCTTGGTAAAGGGAAGTGGTCCTTGGGATAATGCTTGTTAAGCAATGTGAAGTCCACACACATCTGCAGGATGTCCGTGTCCTTTTTGGGGACCAGCACGGTGTTAGCCAGCCGCTCGCTTTCTTTGATTTCCCTAATGAAGTTGGCATCGAGGAGTCTGTTCACTTTGATACCAATGGCTTCGGCTCTTGGCTCGGACAATCGACGCATCGACTGCTTGACTGGCTTCGCATCTGGAAACATATTGAGTGCATGCTCAGCGAATTCCTTGGGAACTCCTGGCATGTCCGCAGGACAACAAGCAAAAATTTCCTAGTGCTCACGGAGGAATTCGACAAACGCGCTTTCCTATGCGGGACTCAGGTTATTGGTTATCAACGTCGTCTTGGAGGCGTTCGTCGGGTGAACATGTACCTTCTTTGTGTTGACTATGGAGTCGAACGACATATCAGGTGCGTTTTGCCTGGTGACTGGGGGTGCCCCACTGTCTGTCACCTCCTTGAGCCTTGTGAGCTCGTCCTGCATGCCGAGCGACTAAGAGATTCTATTGCAGTCTCTATCGCAGTTGTCCGACCAGGTGAAGCTTCCTGGGGCAGCGATGACGCCCCTGGGTCCTGACATCTTCAGTAGAAGGTACGGGTAGTGCGGTACTGCCAGTAATCTTGTGAATGCCACACGCCCGGGGATGGCGTGGTATTGTGATGGCCAGTCCACCACTTCAAACTCCAGACATTCACACTTGTAGTTTTCGGGCTTGCCGAAGATGACGTCGAGCCATATCTTGCCCAAGTTTATACGCCCTTCCCTGGGACTATGTCGTGGAACGTCATGTCCGATTGCTCTAGGCTGCATAGCGGGATCCACATGGCTGCGAGTGTGCTGGCGAACATCAGGTTGATGCCGCTTCCGCCGTCCATGAAGACGCGGCTCATCTTGAATCCTCTGATCTGGGCCTCGAGCACCAGGGCAGAGTGACCTAGGCTAGGTATCTGGCGTGGGTGATCTGAACGGTCGAACGTGATGCAGGACTCCGAGCCGCTGAGGTACTCAAGTATGGCTGGTGGGGAGGTCACGACCAGGTTGACTTGCCGGGTGATCTTCTTCTACACCCCATTGGTTGGGCGCCCCTTGTGGATCATCATGGGCCCTATCGGTGGCTGGTACCCATCTGCACCATTATTTTGTGCTGGTGCAGCCGGCGACTGCGAGGGTCCTCCAGGTGGTGGTGGAGGAGCTCCGTGAGCGACGACACCTAGGGCGGGTGTGAATCCTGGATTTACCGCCTAGGGTCGCATCTGGGTGAGGCCCTCGCTGAGCTTCTAGAACTCCCGGCAGTCCTTGAGCATGTGTCTAGCCTTCTTCTTACCATCTTGTTTGTCGATGTAGAAGTGGATGGTGCAGGGACCAGATAACTTGTCGTATGCTGAAGGCTCGTCGTCGCGGATGCGACTTTGCCACGTTTGTGTGGGCCGTCCACCATCGCGGTAGTTGTTGCTGCGGTGTCCGCTATTGCGGTTGACATCGTCACGGCGATCGGCGTATCCAACTGCAAACATATCTACCCCCTCACGATCATCGTAGACGCGCGATCTTCTCTTGCTACGGCGATCGCGCCTGCGGTCGAAGTAATCTTCGTCATCCGAATGTGTTCGGTTGACGGAATCTTCGCCATCTGCCCAGCGGTTGGCGATGTCCATGAGGTGATCAAGGGTTTTGGGCTTGACGCGTCCGAGCTCCTCCTTGAAATTGTGGTGCCTGACGCCGTCCTTGAAGGCATCGATTGCCCTCTCTTCGGAGATGTTTGCGATGGAGTTCTTGATGTGAGACCAGCGTAGTATGTACGAGCGGATGGACTCGTTAGTCCGTTGGTGCAGGCCCGCAGCTCTTCAATTGAGGCTGGCCTCTTGCTGGTGCCCTTGAAGTTGTGGATTAAACTGTATGCCAGTTCTTCCCTGCTTCGGATGGAGCCGGAGGGGAGGCTGCTGAGCCAGACCCTGGCTACGCCTGTCAGCTGCAGCTGAAGGCACTGTAGGGCGTTGTTCTTATTCCCGCTGTGGATCTTGACTGACGACAAATGATCGAGAAGCTAGGTTTTTGGCTCCTGCGTGCCATCGAACTTCAGGTAGTCCGAAGGGAGTTTGAAGTTTCTCGGCATCCGTGATTGCCGAACGGATCTTCTGAAGCATCTGGCTCCGCACAGTTCTCCGTCCTCCTCCTCCTCAGACTCAGTTGAGCACGCACGCTTAGCACGTGATTTGTTGATCTTGCGCTGTGTGAGTTCTCTATGAGCATCGTAGTTGCTGATGTGGTTCCATGGGCTCAGACGGTGTTGAGGCAGGTCATGCTGCTTTTCCTCAAATGAGGGTGTTCAACTTCGAGTGAACTTGACCGCAGCCTTTTTCTTCGGCTCTGCCGGGGTTTCATCATGGAGTGCATCTCCAACGAGTCCGAGGCCTGCTAGCGCAGACTTGTGGATCGCGTTCTTCGGGTCTCCCACCGATGGCGGGTTGGACGCGAGATAGGTGGTGGACGCCATGATCGCAGCCTGCGGCATTTTCGACATGATGTTGCCTTGCTAGTCCATTTTCATGAAGGACGTGTCGAGTGCCTTGGTGACCTTATGCCGTGCGGCAGGGTCCATGTGCTCCAGGTGGGAGCAAGTACTTGTTGGTGTTGTTCCCATGCGAAGAGGAGCCGCCAGCGGAGAGCGCAGCTCGCCGCATGCTTGATTCTTCGGCTGCCCGCTTGTGCTTTTTGAGCTCGTCCCATAGCTTGACCTGCCGACTGTGTTCATCGATCAGGAGCCAGTGATAGGCTATCAGCAAGTCACGGGAGGCATCCACAGGTAGGATGTGATTGCCTCAGACGGCTTTGCATGCAATCTCCCAGCCTTCCTCGTTGAGGTGGATTTTGTTGTGGGGACGGTTTACGGCCTCAGGGCCTTAAGCCCCCTATTTGTCGGCTTCACCCTGGTTTCGGCGTTCTCAACCTAAGGGTTGGGAGGGGGATTGGGAGACGGGTCGAGTGGTGGATCGACTCTATTGTTGACATCGCTGCCATGGATGATGACGCATAGGTAGCGCTCACGGAGTGGGTTGCTGCTTCTGCAGCTCTCAGATCCGTAACCGTAGGTTCCTTCATCCGAAGGGGGATCGCACAGATCGGAGTTACAGCTGCTGCTGTCATCCGAATTACCCGTCAGCATTGTTGTGCGCATGGCGTCGATGGGCGGGACCCATGAGGCGGTCCTGATTGATGGGAGTGCCACCCGCTTAGGGAGGTGGAGGGTGCCGGTATGCCCCACCCGAAAGGAGAAGCTCCCGAACAACATCTCGATGTCATCGCCTACGGACTCGAAATCTTTGCGGGTGGCCGGTGCATGGGAGGTGAAGTCGAAAGCGCTAAAGAGGAGGTGATTCTCCATCACCAAGGAATCATATATCGCTCTGGATGGGACCGTCACAACAGCACGATCATCGTCCCCGTTTCCCACAGACGGCGCTAATTGACGAGGGTTTGACTCGTCAATGCCCATTGTTATGGACTTGGGTTTTGGAGAAGATGAGGATGCTGGAAGTTGCGAGACGGTAACATGCAAGCAACACGGGGACACGAGTTTTACCCAGGTTCAGGCCCCTGGAGGGAAAACCCTACTCCTGCTTGTCTGTTCGGGATTACGGCGGAACCGAAGGTTACAGGGGTGCGCAGATGCAATCTGGCATGGAGGTGTGTGTATGAGGTATTGAGATCCTTCTCGCCATGCCCTCCTAGACCTTATATAGATAGTCCAGCTCTCAGGACAGGTCGAGTCGGTTACAAATTAGGTTTGAACCCTTTGAAAATTCTATCTAATCTAGACTTGTCCTCCGATGATTCGAACTCGCCATGGGCTTAGGCCACCTGAAATATTCCTGGGCCACAAGTCTTCACGTGGGCTGTACCGGGTATACCAACATTATGCACCTGTAGGGTATATCCATGTCAGTAGCGAAAGACCGTGAAGACGGAAGGCAACAAACATAATCCTGAACCCAGATGGAGGATTAGGAATTACCTCCGCATCGGGGATTTGGCAGTCCACCTCGTTCGCCAAAATTAATCCAGCCTGGCGGAGGGTCCACATATCGGCGGACCTGATTGGCGAGCGCTGCCATGAGACATCGGTAACGCGGATCGTTGCAACTTTCTTCTTAGGGGAGGCAGCGACGATGCTCGATCCCATGACAATGCCTTTCTTGCTCTTCCCCATCTTGGTGTGGCACCTCCTGTGTTGTGCTCGGATTATGGAAGAGGGGAAGGTGCGGATTCCTTCTTGATGGGGATGTGCCTACCAGGGTATACCCAGCAGGAGGTTTCCGACTGGCCCAGGAACTGGCGAGTGGGCCTGCAAGGCGGCGACTGGATCAAGGCCCGGCATGTATCCAAGCGACTGGAAGCTGAAGGCCCAGGCGAGTAGATAGGCCCAGTCGGATTAGGTTAAATAAGTACCGAAGCCTTAACTGATTCGGTTGAGATATGTAAACCCTAGGGGAGGTGAGCCTATATAAACCTCCCTGCGGGGCCTGAAGAGAGACGTTCCATCATACACCCAAGCGACTCGCCGCCTAGCCGCCGAGCTCACCCATTGTACCACCATCATAATACAATCTAGCAGGAGTAGGTCTTTACCCTCCGGGGGGCCGAACCTGGGTAAAACCCCGTGTCTCCGCCCTCATCTCGCACCGTAGATGGCTGGCCACCCTTGCCCCTCGTTCTACTACTCGCTGCCGATTGCAGCATCTGCCGTGACCATTCCCACGACAGTGGCGCCCACCGTGGGGCCTGGCCGGTCTGGCCGGTGTTCTGCGGCGAGATCCAATCTGCCCATCAACGAGACGGTCGCCACCGGCCACATGATAGTGATCGGCGAGATGCTCCAAATCTTGTCGAGCAGCTACGTCCCGGCGGCGCGACCCGTCACGCACAGCGTGATCCTGCCGGTCGGCACGATCAGCCTCTTCGTCGGCCTCACCGACGTCATCGTCTCGGAGGACTCGGCTCACATCCGCGAGTCGCCGCCACGCGATCGGCTCTCCGAGAGCCAGATCCGCACGATCCATTGCCTCGCCTCCGAATACAACTCGGCCCACAGTAACGTGGCCGAAAACTCAGCGGCCGCAGAAGACGCGGCCCTCAACGACGACGCCGACTCGGCGACCCCGGCGTCACTCGCCGGATCCATCACCGCGGCCTCACCCGCGGGCTCCATCACCTAGGTCGCCAACATGGGAGACTTCGAGGACCCCTCCATCCTCGGGATCTTCGACTTCGACTCCGGGTCGGAAAATTCCGCCGACCTCCGCGACGGAACCGGTCGCCATGCCGCGACCTACATGGCGACCGGCAGCGAACCGCCGGAGGACCCCTTCTCCACCCCAATCCCTCCTAACGCCACGGCGACGGAGGTCGAGGAACTCTGCCTGAAACAGGCGGAGGCAGTGCGCAAGGAGCAAGCCGAGCGCGAAAAATTTCGCCTCGAGCAGGTGACAGCGCAGGAGCTATCGCGCTACCACCAGCAGCGAATCAGGTCGCGCCTGAACCCCACCGTCCAGGGGCGTGCCCTGAACTTCGACGACGAAAACGACCCGGCCCGCGTGGCCGAGCGCGCGATCTACGAGAACGCGCCACCAGGAGGAAGCGCCCGGCCCCCGCCAGGATCGACGGCGATGGGCGCCCCACCTCCACCCAACCGCACACCCCCCAGGGACCAGCCGCGGATAGTAGTCTCCTCACGGGAGCGAGACGCAAATGGCCTCCCACTGTTCTCCACCCTGATGGACAACCTCGTGGCGGGCCGGGCAACAACCGACAACATCACGGCCACCGGCGACGGCGCCCTACAGATCCAGTACGTCAGGGCCCTGCTCGCAAAGGCCGTCGAGCAGCAAAATGCAGGCGCTGACTCGCAGGGTCGAGTGTACTCGCGTTCTTCGGGAAGCAGAGCGGCCTCGAGCAGCCGCCCAATGGCGGCAAACACCCTCAACTGCCCGCCACCAGAGCCACTGCAGCTCCAACACCGCCCCGCGAACGCGGCACTCTCCACCAACGACCCCAGGCCAGCGACCAACTTCGTCGCCGCCAACGGTCAACCCATCGATGCCCGCACCCACATCGTCAACAACCAAAGCTGGCGCGCACGCCAGCCCGACGACCTGCGAGACACCCTAACCAATCGCCGCGACGGCGAGCCCATGGGGTCGCTCAGTCGACTCGGCCCCAAGTGCTTCGGACCAATGATCCGAGGCGAGAAGTACCCGCCAAACTTCAAGGCGCCAAAGGAGATAGAAAAGTACGACCCCTCGTACGACCCCGCCGTCTGGCTCGATACATACCTCATGGCGATGGGGATCGCAGGCCACACCGACCTGCTAGCCGCCCGTTACCTCCCCCTGATGATGGAAGGGACGTGCAGGCAGTGGATCAACACCCTCCCCCAGGATAGTATCGACTCCTGGGAGGAGATGCGCGACGCCTTCGTCAGGCACTTCGAGTGCTCCTACACCCGCGCCACCACCATCGAGGACCTGGAGCGATGCGTCCAGGGACCCCGCGAGTCGACCCGCAACTGGGTCCAACGGTGGCAAGAACTCTGGTACAACGCGGTCGGCATCCACCCGGACACCGCGATCCATTGCTTCAAGACCTCGTGCCGCTACGAGCCCTTGGTCGCCAAGCTCAAGCGACACTCTCGCACACTCGACAACATACCGGACCTCCTCGAGATCGCCAAACGGTACCCGGAGGAAGATCCAAACCAGGAAACCGACGACGAGTCGGGAGGTCAACGCCGCACGAGCGGCAACGACAGCGGACGACGGTCCGACCTACGCTACAGCAACACTCGCCTCACCGGCAAGCGCCGCAGTGACGGGCGAGTCGACTTCGTCGCCAACGCCGGTCACACACAACGCGAGCCCAAGAGCTTCCGCCACGACGGAGGACAACGCCGCGACGGCGGCAACTACAAGGCCAAGCCAAGGTTTGACACTGCGGCCCTCCTTAACCAACCTTGCGCGTTTCATAGCAGGGAAGGGAAGCCCGCAACGCACACAACCGCCGACTGCCACACCCTCAGGGAGATCGAGAAGGCACGGAGAGCACGGGAGGACCCCGACAACGACCCGCCAAACGGCGGAAAATTCGGCAAAGTGGCCGGCTTGCTCCATACCTTCACAGGCTTCAACACGAAGCGCGAGAAGAAGGTCATCATCCGCGCCGTCGCCGTTAACGCGGTGGCTCAGGTGGACGTTCCCCAGTTCCTCAACTGGTCGGAGCAGCCCATCACCTGGAGCCGCCAGGACCACTCACCACGCATCGAGTACCCAGGCCGAGTCGCCCTGGTGGTCAAGCCCAAGGTAGGCGACTACTGGCTCCCCAAGACATTGATGGACGGCGGCAGCTCCATCAACATCCTGTACCTGGACACCTTCAGGCGGCTGCGTCTTCCGCAGTCGATGGTCGAGACAACTCACACCACGTTCCACGGCATCGTCCCCGGTCGGAAGGCATACCCGATCGGCATGGTCACGCTGCCAGTCACCTTCGGCACACCAGCAAACTTCCGCACCGAGCGGATTGTCTTCGAGCTGGTGCCCTTCGACATCCCCTACCACTGCGTCCTAGGGCGCCAGGCGTTCGCCAAGTTCATGGCAGCGCCACATTACGCGTACAATGCGATGAAGCTCCCTGGGCCGTGCGGCGTCATCACCATCAACGGCGACCTAGACATGGCCGCCGAGTGCGAGGCCAAAGGAGCAGAGCTCGCCGACGCCGTCATCGCGGTAGAAACCAACCACGCCGATGAGCTCGCCAAGTACGCGAGTGGGGTCAACAACGACGACCCCACCATACTCAAGAAGCCCAACTCGGAGGGCGCAAACACCTCAACCTTCGAGGCAACGACGCACACTCGCACCGTCGAGCTGGTCCCAGGCGACTCCAGCCAGACGGTGACGATCGGGACGGGCATGAGCCCAACCAAGGATGGCGCGCTCATCGAGTTCCTCCGTGTGAACAGGGACATCTTCGCATGGAAGCCCTCTGACATGCCTGGTGTCCCTAGGGACTCGCTGAGCACAAGCTAAACGCCGACCCCAAAGTGCGACCCGTCAAACAGTCGCTGCGGCCCTTCAGTGAAGAGCGCCGCCGAGCCATTGCCGAGGAGGTGCAGCGTCTACTCGCTGCAGGCTTCATCCGGCCAATCAAGTACTCCAAGTGGCTGGCAAACCCAGTCCTGGTCGAGAAGAAGAACGGGACCTGGAGGATGTGTATCGACTACACAAACTTGAACAGCGCCTGCCCGAAGGAGCAGTTCGTCCTCCCACAGATTGATCAAATAATCGACTCCACCGCGGGCTCGGAGTCGCTATGTTTCCTCGACGCCTACTCTGGATACAACCAGATCAAAATGGCCGTCGAGGACGAGGAGAAGACGGCGTTCATCACGCCATTCGGAGCATTCTGCTACACCGCCATGACCTTCGGCCTCAAGAACGCCGGAGCAACCTACCAGCGGTGCATGCAAGAGTGCCTTGCGAGGCAAATTGGCCGCAACATCCACGTCTACATCGATGACGTGGTCGTAAAGTCCACTCGCCAGGGTGATCTACTCGCCGACCTGGCGGAAACGTTCGCCAACTTGCGAAAATACAAGATAAAGCTTAACCCAGGCAAATGCACCTTCGGTGTACCAGCAAGACAACTGCTGGGGTACGTCGTCTCCAAGCGAGGAATCGAGGCAAACCCCACCAAGATCGACACGATCGCCCGACTCGGCAAACCCGAGTGCCTGCGCGACGTCCAGAAGCTGGCCGGGCGAGTAGCGGCTCTCAGTCGCTTCATCCCCCGCCTGGGTGAAAAGGCGATGCCCCTATACCGCCTGATGCGCAAGAATCCCACCTTCCAGTGGGACAAGGAGGCGGATGACGCGCTTCGCGACCTCAAGAAGGTGCTACTCGCCGCACCGCTACTCGCCACCCCCGCCGACAAAGAACCCATGCTGGTTTACGTCGCGGCCTCCGAGCGCGTGGTCAGCGCCGTCATGGTCGTCGAGCGACCGGAGGAAGGAAAGGAGCGCCCAATACAGCGACCGGTGTGCTACATCAGCGAGGTCCTCACCGAGTCGTGCCAGCGATACCCGCAGTACCAGAAGCTGGTATGCGCGGTCTTCAGAGCACAGCGGCGCCTGCCGCACTACTTCCAGGAGCACTCGATCAAGGTCGCCTCCTCAGCACCGTTGCAGGACATCATCCGCAACCGCGAGGCGACCGGGCGGGTCGCCAAGTGGGCCGTCGAGATCGGCGTCCACAACATCAAATACGAGCCACGAAAAGCGATCAAGTCGCAGGCCCTAGTGGACTTCATCGCCGACTGGGAAGAGGCCCATCAGCCAGAGAAGCTGCCATACCTCCATTACTGGAGCCTGCACTTCGACGGCTCCAAGAACGCGGACGGCGCAGGCGCAGGGATCGTGCAAACTTCACCGAAGGGCGACAACCTCCGCTACGTCCTCTGCCTCGACTTCACACCCTGCACCAACAACATGGCCGAGTACGAGGCCTTACTCCACGGCATGCGAGCTGCCAGGGAGATGAACGTCAACCGCCTACGCTGCTACGGAGACTCCGACCTCGTCGCTGGGCAAGTCGCTGGCACCTGCGACGCCGTCTCCCCCACCATGGCGGCGTACCGCCAAGTAGTGGACAAGCTGGGCGGACACTTCGCAGGCTACTCCGTCGAGTGGATTGACAGGCGGAAGAACGAGGAGGCCGATGCACTCTCTCGCATTGGGTCGGCTCGACTCGCACCACCCGCCGGCGTCTTCCTCGACACAATCACCAAGCCATCAGTCTCTCCCCCGAGGGAGATCGACATCGGAGTCCCGTTACAATCGGAGGCAGCCCTGGTCGCACTCGTCACCGAGCCAGACGACTGGACCAAGCCCTACGTCGCCTACCTGGAGGCCGGCACCTTGCCGGAAGACGAGACAGACGCTCGGATGATCGCACGCCGATGCAAGTCCTACACCATCATCGACGGCGAGCTCCACAAGCACAGCGTCACCGGCGTGTTGCAACGCTGTGTCCAACCCGCCGATGGACGCAAGATCCTCCACGACATCCACTCCGGCGACTGCGGCCACCACGCCGGCGCCCGCTCTCTGGTCGCCAAGGCTATGCGGCATGGCTTTTACTGGCCCACCGCACACGCCGATGCCGTCGACATTGTCCAGTGGTGCGCCGGGTGCTAGAAGTACGCCAACCAGACGCACGTGCCGAGCTCAGCGCTCAAGACAATCCCCATCACCTGGCCATTCGCCGTATGGGGCATGGACATGGTAGGCCCCTTCAAAAAGGCTCCCTCCGGCTACACCCACCTCCTGGTCGCGGTCGACAAATTCACAAAGTGGGTGGAGGCCAAGCCAGTCCGGAAATGCGACAGGAAGACCACCACTAAATTCCTACGCGAGCTCATATATCGCTACGGGTTCCCAAACAGCATCATCACGGACAACGGCACCAACTTCGCCAAAGGAGCCATGGCCGAATTCTGCGAGGAACACCACATCCGGCTCGACCTCGCATCAGTCGCCCACCCGGAATCCAATGGCCAGGCGGAACGGGCCAATCAAAGCATCCTCCACGGCCTGAAGCCGCGACTCCAAGTACCACTCGAGCGCACCGCCGGGTGCTGGGTCGAGGAGCTACCCTCCGTCATATGGGGCATCCGCACCTCGGTCAACAGGTCGACAGGATTCACCCCCTTCTTCATGGTGTACGGCACCGAGGCAGTCATGCCCACCGACCTTGAGCACGACTCGCCGAGGGTCGTCCACTACACGGAGGCTGCGAACGAACTCGCACGACAGGATGGAGTCGATCAACTCGACGAGGCACGCGACCTAGCTCGCTCGCGCACCGCCATCTACCAACAAGGACTCCGCCGCTACCACAGCCGGCGGGTGAAAACTCGCACCTTCCAGGAAGGCGACCTGGTGCTGCGCCTCATCCAGGACAAGAAGGGCATGCACAAGCTTTCCCCTCCATGGGAGGGACCATTCGCCATCGGGCCCGTACTCGGCAACGACGCTTACTACCTCATCGACGTCCGCGGGGACGGCAAACTCGACGTCAAGCGACCATGGAATGTAAACCTCCTACGGAAGTTCTATTCCTAGAACTCCACATATGTACTCTCCAGTCGCTATGAAATAAAAAGAATCGTTTACCGCAAATTGCGCCTACTCTCCGTGTCTTGTGCCACTCGCACTCGTAATAACAGCGTCAAGCTAACCGCAGAAGTCAACCTTTGGTAAAGCGATCGGCACGGCCAAGTAGTGCGATGCAAAAGCACTGGGTCACCTCAGGTTTTGCATCGTCCACGAAAAACGCCTACCCGGAGCCCCATTGGATTCGCCTAGCCCGACTGGCTCTATGAGCCAAGACAACTGCCTTCGCTTCTCACAGCGACCATGATCCTCCGCATCCTCGACATAGCGACTCGAACGGCCACGTACCACGCTCGGGGACTGACGACCAGTTCAGCGCGAGCGGCTCGGGAAAACGCCAAGTATGAGAGCATGCCCAGGACTCGCCATGCGACTCACCCAACGGGCCAGGCAGGAGTGATGTGCTCAAACTAACGCGCCAAGTCCTCACCCACCCTCGAGTCGCGCCTAGAACAACCAAGTACCACGCTCGGGGACTCGGCCACCCGACCTCGTTCGCGCAAGGGAAAACGGTGAAGTACAGAGCACTCAAGGGAGTCGCCTTGCGACTGGCTCTCCGAGTCCGGGCGAGTCGACCACAATACCAAAACATTCAAAAACCACAAACACATCACACACGAGGTAAACCCCACAAAAAGGGCGGACGCGCTCGGGGACTCGTTCAACCCTCAAATCGGAAAACACATGACAAGTCATAAAGCAAACACGATATCTCATTAATAGCATGTTGCAATCATCTCAGAATACAAAATATGCCCAAATGGCAGATCTGCTAAATAACGCCCCAGGGCAAACTACTCTATTCCGCAGGCTTCGACGATGACTCGCCAGCACCCTTGCGATTGCGGATGAACGGCGTGTACGGGTTTGACGGGTACGTCGTCAGCTCACCCGCCATCGCCGCGCAGAAGGGCTGCTCGACCTTGAAGTCCCGGTGCTGCGGCTCGGGGTCGTTGGGCACGACGACCGTTTCCTGGTGAGGAAGGAGGTCGCCCATCGCCCATACGCGCTCGGAGTACACCGCGGCGCGACCCGTCAACTTGAGCACCTCGGAGATATCCACCTCGCCAGTCGACGACGGGTAGCCACTCGTCACATTGTCCAGATCGAAATCTTCTGGAAAATGAGCAAGCCCAAGGCTAAGCGCCGTCGCCGCTCCATGCTGGAACGCCGATCGCGTCATGAACTCAATGATCGACGGCGCCTTCTCCAGGTACTTCCACACCTCGACGAGGTTGCTGGGAATTACTTCCGTGGGCGATATCTCCTGGAGGTAGGCTCGGATGCATGTCGCCGACAACGTCGCCGAGTCGACGAGCGTGGCCACACATTGCCGCGCGTCGAACGAGCTCGCCTCTTCCGCGCTATCAAGGATGCGACCTGCGGATAAAAGATAACAGTGAGTACATCGGGTATTACGAAAAGACACATGCAATAGGCAAGGGCAGTCAAACTCACCAATCAAGGGACGGGAGAGATCCGTGATGAAGCTCTGAAGAGAAGTATAGTCGTCCTAAAGCCCAGCAACAAGGGCGTCAGAAACTTTACGCTCTTCCGCGGCGGCTGTAACGGCGGCCTTGGCTCGACCATCCGCCGAACTCGCCTCCTCTTTCGCCTCCCTCAGCTCGCGCTCGAGCTCGGCGATCCGCTTCTCAGCCGAGCTCAATGCCGATTGAGCTGTTGCCAACTCACCCGCGGGGACAAGTCCCTGGCGAGCCTCTTCTGCCTTCGCGGAAACTGCCTGAAGCCCCTTATTCGCCTCTTGGACGGTGGCCAGTTCCTTTTCCGCGCGGTGTTTCGCTGCCAATCGGTCAGCTGACTCACGTTGCAGCCCCTGCACACAATTCAAACAGTTAACCAAAGCGAAATCCTAAGTGCACACCCGCTGAAGTTCAGCGAGTACGCACTCGGGGACTGGCAATCAAGAAATCCTAAGTGCCCACCCGCTGAAATTCAGCGAGTGTGCACTCGGGGACTGGCAATCAAGAAATCCTAAGTGCCCACCCGCTGAAATTAAGCGAGTGCGCACTCGGGGACTGGCAATCAACAAATCCTAAGTGCCCACCCGCTAAAATTCAGCGAGTGCGCACTCGAGGACTGGACGCGAAAATAACAACAAGACACTAAAAGAATCAGACCACTGCTGCGCACCGACCTGATCCTCGTGGACTGGACATACCTAGATGGCTGCGCCAAGCATGCCGTGAAGTTGTATCGCATCCACGGATGCGAGGAGAGCCGGCGTGTGCCCACGACGCTGCTCGACCTCTACGTCGGTGACCCCAGGTGCAAGGCTCGAGGGCGAGGTCCCACTCGCTGCAGCCGCCCTAGTCATGAAGCCCGGGAACGTGGCGATGGAGGCACCGGCACCAAAAGAGACCGGCTCGGTCACCCCAGGCGAGGGAGCACCCTCCTTCGTGGGTACGGCCGCCTCCATTGCGGGTTCATTCGGCGCGACCGCCGTGTCGTCGGAGATCGTGACGACATCGTCGCCCTTGGCCTTCTTGGCGCCATCCGAAGGAACGACAACTTCGTCCGCCTTCCTCTTGCGGGAAGGATCCTCCTCGCTGACGACGGGTGGCACCTTAGACACGGTCGGGTGGCCTATCTTCTTCGCTCCGGTCATGTAAATCGATCATGTGAGCGAGATAATTCAAGCTGCTATGAAAGACAGAAGTAGGTGAGCGAACTCACTTGGCGACCGGAATGAAGCGTAGCCCCGTGCGGATGCCGGCCGGCTTCTCCAGTTCGGGGCCTAGTCGGCGGCTGAGGCCCATCTCCAGGACGTCGCGTGCCCAAGACACGGACGGCTTCTTCATGGTCGAGGCTGCAACGGGAGCCTCTGGGACATCTTCAGCAGGGGCTTCCCTGCGAGGTGAAGCCGCCGCGGCCGGAGCGGCCCCTAGCCCAGAAACTGGGGCGAATGGCGGAGGCATCGAGGCCAGTGGCACCTCGACAGTGGCCGTGTCCAACGCGGCTGCCGTCAGCGGCGCCTCGTCCTTGGCCGGGCTGGGGCGTCGGAGCTGCTCGCCGAGTGCGGTGGCGAGGCCGGCCTCATCGGCTTCGTCTTCTTCTTCGGAGGAGCCTTTGCCTCCTTCTCCTTCTTCTTCTTCTTCTTCGACGGAGTAGCCTGGCGGCACGAGGTGGTCTCCGGAAGTTCGTCATCGTCATCATGACGCTCGAGGCTTTTACTCGCCTCAAGCTCACGCTGACGCTGCCCGCAGGTCTTGCGGACCAGCGGGGCGACCTCCTCCTCGGACTCGTCGTCGCCGTTGCTCTCGTCGCTCCCGGTATCGCCCTTGGCAGGAGGCGACTCGCCCATGTCCTGGACGGACGAGCTCGAATTCTCGTCGTCTGAAGGTGGGAGCCATCCTTCCACCACTTGGAATAGCTGCAATGAACACAAAATGAAATTAGACCGACCGCGACTGCAAAAAACTGCGACTGCGAATGATGCGAGGTGACTTACCGTTGGGGCTGGATGTTTTGCGGTGTAGGGGGCGACCCCAGCCTTTGCGTCCAGGTACACCGCCTGGGTGATCTTCTTCAGTGCTGGGGTGTAGTCCTCGAGCTTCCACTCGGCGAGGCAGGACTTCGTCGAGTCCTCCCGGCCCGTGTATTGGTACATGTAGTGGTCGCGCCGAGCCAGAGGGACGAGCCGCCGCCCGAGACAGCAGTTGTATAAGTTGATTGTCTGGAGGCCCTTCTTCTTCAGACCGCGGATGGTTTTGAGCATTTCATCCACAACCATCCGCTGGTCGCTGGGGAGCTTGCCGACTTGAAGACGGCGCGGTTCGGACCGGTTGGCGGAGTATCGTGGGATCGCCGTCTCGCCATCCGGTGTCGCCTCGGCAACATAGAACCAAGACTTCTTCCAGTCGCTTGCCGCCTTGGCGGGCAGCATCAAGTCAAAGAACGAAGCCTTCGACTTCAGCTGGAATGTTAGGCCGCCCGCGGCGAGCATTGGGCCGCCCGCTTCCTCGTGGCTGATCCGTCCGTGGAACAGATCTTGCCATAGAGGGAAGTAGGGCCGGCAGCCCAAGTAGCACTCGCAGAACGCCACGAAGATGGCGAGCTGCTCGATGCTGTGTGTACCCAGGTCCGACGGTTGGATCCCGTAGTAGGCGCAGAAGCGCCGGAAGTACAGGGACGTGGGGAATCCTAGCGCCCGTTCTAGGTGGCTGGTGAAGTAGATGAATTCCCCCTCGCGCGGGTTCGGGGTCACCTCTTCGGCCGCAGGGATGCGCCAACAGCCGGCGCGCAGGATCCCGGCCTCCTCAAAGGAAGCCAGTTGCACCCTCGTACACTTAGATCTACTCCAAGGTTCGGTGGAGAGGGCCATGGCGGAAGGATTTGTGGGGGGTCAGAGGATTTCGGGTCGGCTGGATCGCGATGCAAAGGAAGGCTATAGTGCGCGCAATCGGAGGAAATGGCAAGAAGATGGTTCTCTGATTGCCTGCCATTCCCCTTATATAGCGGTTGTTACCCGCCAAATCAGGGAGCCGTTACTACGCGGTGATTACGCCAAAAGTTACCGTTGGATTACCCCAACGGCTAGTTTGACCACGTTTAACGGTCCAACTTCAGCCACTCGGCTCGCCGATCCAATCACTATGACAGTGTTTCGCCGACTCGACTCGCCAAAGCTGCGATCAGGATGACTAGTTTTCTCCTTTATACAGGAGCCCGCCGATGATTCGACTGGATGTCTACTCTGAAGCCGTATACTCCGACTGCCAGCAGCCACCTACACCTAATCGACGACGGCCTCGGGGACTACTGATGGGGATGTGCCTACCGAGGTATACCCAGCAGGACGTTTCCGATTGGCCCAGGAACTGATGAGTAGGCCTGCAAGGCGGCGACTGGATCAAGGCCCGGCATGGATCCAAGCGACTGGAAGCTGAAGGCCCAGGCGAGTAGATAGGCCCAGTCGGATTAGGTTAAATAAGTACCGAAGCCTTAACTGATTCGGTTGAGATATGTAAACCCTAGGGGAGGTGAGCCTATATAAACCTCCCTGCGGGGCCTGAAGAGAGACGTTCCATCATACACCCAAGCGACTCGCCGCCTAGCCGCCGAGCTCGCCCATTGTACCACCATCATAATACAATCTAGCAGGAGTAGGTCTTTACCCTCCGGGGGCCGAACCTGGGTAAAACCCCGTGTCTCCGCCCTCATCTCGCACCGCAGATGGCTGGCCGCCCTTGCCCCTCGTTCTACTACTCGCTGCCGATTGCAGCATCTGCCGTGACCATTCCCACGACACTTCTAGTGCAAGGAAAAAAAATGGAAGGAAGAGGGCGACAAGTGAGAAGAACAAGGAACAGATGAGACATAGTGAAGAAGAAGAAGATAGAATTTACCAGCACTTTTGGGGTATTAAATTGCGAAGAATACGAAGGAGAACCGTCGATTTTCAAAGAAATATGTGTGTAATGCATCACCATGCACACATGGCAGATGCCACCCAAACCGTCGCCACCACACTCTTCACTATGCACGGAAATCGAGGAGGCACAACTAAAATAATGTAATATGTGCATGACTAGTCAAATTCCGGTCAGAAAGTAGGACCCATGGTCGTCTCCTCCCATCAGCACAGCTGTCGCCAACGGATGAGCTCATTGTTGAGGATATGCTAAATGGGTATCACCATTGTATGTCTCTAAACCGTCTAACCCGGGTGTCCCACAGTTGGTAGCAAGGCCCATGGCCTTCTTGGTGGCCCAGTTAGACGGATTCATAAGGGAGGACCATGCCGGATAAAGGAAGGCTATAGTGCAGTCATAGACAAACCTGGAGCCTTGGAATGCAAGACACGTAAGACTAGTTTGTTCTAGGGTAAAACTTAGTAACCTCTCCGGATAGGACTTTTCCCTGTAAGCCTAGGTGCTGGCTCCTTTATAAGACGGACCTCTAGGAGCCTTTAGGGAACAACTCATATCACCTCACATAGTGAACCGATCCCTGTAACTCGGCGTATTTCCATTATAGTGATTTATAGCAGGAGTAGGATTCCGCCACAGTTGTGGGATCTGAACCTGCGTAAGCTGTGTCACCTCATACTCGCCAACTCCCTGCCTTCCCCCACCTCTCTAAACATGCTCTGTGAGGACCCCTCCATGAAGTACTCGTCGCTAATACCACGACAGTTGGAGCCCACCGGGTGGCAACAGGCGCTTCGAGCTCTACACCGGGCGATGTCCAACCTCTTCGCAGGAATCGGTGACAACATAGCCATCAGGCGCGTCCTCTTCTCCAGCAATGTTCCGATCGTCCCACCTAACGAGTTCTGGATCCTGGCAAATTCGAACCCCACTCGCTGCTCTATTGTTCCAATCTGGGACATACACATCTTCATCGGCGAAACCGGCGGGGGCACTAGTTCCCAGGAAGCCGGAGGATCGTCAAGGCCCGCCTGGACCACCTCTGGGCAGGATATATTTTCGGAAAGATCAAACCTGGATCTCTCTTTGGAGTTTGTTGGCTTAGATCAAAAAAATTCAAGGCCCACCCAAACCGCCCATGTCTAGGATATAATGGTGGAAGACCATAGCAAATATGCTGGGTTACCCCGTGCATCTAGAAAGCAAAGGTCACACTTTGTCGGCATTGTGGCCATCTTCGATCTGGCTTGTTGCATTGAGAGAGATGGTGAGAACCCCCGAGATTACCTCGCCACATAGCTCTGGCTTAGGGCCGACTTGGAGGGATATCCCAGTAATAACGCGATCTACCACTTCATCGAAGGCCTCACGCGCAGCACACTTCTCTGGTATACGCTTAGGAGGAAGCAAGCCACTAGAAACTTTACTCTCGCTCAGATGGTCAACACTATTAACAGTTTCACAGCTGCCAATGAGCAGGGCTAGGCCTACCTCACAGCCTTACCCGGGCCACCGCCGTCACCACCTAATGGCCCCGCTATCTCAGCATTGTACTCTACATCGAAGAAGATGACGCTCACTCTGATTCTGTCCTGGACACACTCTACGCTGACATCATCATGGACTCAGAGGAAGTGGAGGTCAACACGGAAGAAATCGACACTGTGATACGTCCAATTTGCATCACCATTCTATATCATAATTTGCCTCTATTCATTGATATATTTCATATTAAGAGGTGTTACTTATGTCTTTTCATCTGTTTTTGGATGTTGGATGATTCTTGGAGGATGAACTGCCGGAGTCAGGATTCTGATGGAAAAAGCGGTGTTTTGATGCAATTTCGTGAAGATCAGAAAAATACCAGGAAAACTATAGAAAATCCTATTTTCCCAGAAGACGAAGGATGCCAGAAGGGGATGTGGACTTAGGCCACAGGGGGCCCACACCCCCCAGGCACGGGCCACCCTGGGCCGAGCCTACAGGGGGTGTGGCCACCCTAGCCCACCTCTGGCTCTACCCTCTTGCCTATATCTTCTCCTCGAAACCCTAAAGTCGGGAGAGCAACCACAGAAAGATTCTGCCACCTCTGCAGGGAGGAAAACACCGAGAGAGAAAGAGCTCTCCGACAGATAGATTTCTGCCGGGGAAAATCCTTCCCGGACAGTGGAGATCATCCCCATCAACACCATCATCAAGCTAGACTTCATCGGGATCATCATCATCATCATCCACACCATCATCTCCAGTGGCAACATCATCTCCACTCCATCCTGCTATAACAATTGTGTTGAATCTTGCATAGTTCTTAGGGGAAACTTTATCAGTGTTGATTACTATTGTAGTTGATGCTTGTGAGTGGAACCACTGAATTATTGTTTATGTTCATATTGTTATCCATCATTATATCATCTTTGATCATGATCCATATGATGTCTCGTGAGTAGTTCGTTTAGTTCTCGAGGACATAGGAGAAGTCATGTTGTTAGTAGTGGATTTGTGTTGAGGTATTATTCAATGGTTTAATATTTAAGTTGTGGCTCTATTCTTCTAGTGGTGTCATGTGAACATAGACTACATGATACTTCACCATTTATGGTCCTAGAGGAATGCATTGTGTATTTGGCTACTAATTGTGGGGTTACCGGAGTGACAGAAACCTGAACCCCTGTTATGAAACCTTTGCACATGGGAGTGTATGATCTTAGAGTTTAAGGCTATGGTTAGGTTTTTATCTTAATTGCTTTCTTGTAGTTGCGGATGCTTGCAAGGGGTTTAATCACAAGTATATATTAGTCCAAGTAAGGTCGGTACATTAGCACAGGTTCACCCACACAACACTTATAAAACCAAAGAAGATTAATCAGCTATATGAAACGAAATCACTTGACATTATTCCCATGTGTCCTCGAGAACGTTTGGTCCTCATTAGTATTTCCACCGGCTTGTCCTTTGCTAAGAAAGGATTGGGCCACTGCTGCAATTATTTTTTATATTTATTTACTTGCACTATATTTCCTTGCTTTATCAGAAAACCCCTAAAAATCCATTTGCTAAGTATTACAGAGATTTCCTGCTCCATACCACTAGTCAACACCTTATGCTCCTCGTTGGGATGAACACTCCTATTTATTAAAAGTACTATGATACACCCCCTATACTTGTGGGTCATCAAGACTATTTTCTGGCGCCGTTGCCAGGGAGTGAAGCGCTATTGAAGAGTGGAACTGGTAAAGGAAAATTCTACTGTGAGTATTGCTTTTTTATTTCTGTTTGTCACTTTGTTTCCAATATGGATAACCCGCTTGGTTTTCTGTTTGGGAAAACTACTACCACTGACAGGGTAGGAGATGAATCACCACCTGTTGAGATAGATCCTTTTAAGATACCTACAAGTATTGTTGATTGTGTTATGGATAATTATTATTTTGGGGATGGAATTGTCCATCCAGGTGATCACTTGCTTTTTATCCATGAATTTGCGGGTTGTTTAAGTGTGCAGGTATCATAGCTGAACTGGTGAAGAAGAAGTTACTCTCTATATCATTGAAAGGAAGAGTTAAAGAATGGTATAAGCTGCTGAAGAATGGACAATCCATGGAATGGGAGGAAATTGTACCTCTCTTTTATTCTAAATTCTATCCTCCCAGTGAGATTCAAAAGGATAGGAATCAAATTTATAACTTTTGGCCTCGTGATGAAGAAAGTACAACTCAAGCTTGGGGGATATTGAAGTTACTAATGCTTAAATGTACTATTCATGAACTCCCTAACAATATTATTATTAACAACTTTTATGCAAGGATTTCTCTTCATGATAAAGATTTATTAGATGCTTCTTGTGCCGGATCATTCACATGTATGAAGGAAGAAGCTAAATGGGATCTCCTAGACCATATTCAAGAGAACACTGAAGCATGGGAGAATGACAAAGGAAGAAAGTCAGGTATAAACTATGATTATGAATGCATTAAATCTTTTATGGGAACTGATGACTTCCATGATAGTTATACTGAGTATGGCCTTGATTCTCAAAGTATTACCAATTGTTTTAAGGCTTTTTCCTCTTATATAGAAATTCCTAAAAAGAAGTGCAATAAGTACCATGCACCTTATAAAGATGTTGTTAATCATGTTCCTATTAGAAGCACTGAAGTTTATACTATTGATCATATTTTGCCTGAACCTTATGTTGAGAAAATCCCTCTCCCTGCTAAGATAAAGGAGAATTCTATGATAATTAGTGCGGTTGACAAATGTACAAAGAAAACTGTGGAACCTGGTGAGCAAATAAACATTGAACCTGTAGTAGCCACTGTGAAAGATCTTGTCACTAAAAATATAGAGGATGAGCACATTGTCTTCCATGAAGACGCTTCTAATATTGTCTCTCATCCTAGAAAAGCTAGGAAAACTAGTGTCCATGTGCTTTCTGTTAGATTTGGTGATCATTGCTATTATGGTTTATGTGATATTGGTGCTAGTTCTAGTGCTATTCCTTATGAGCTTTACAGGGAAATTATGCATGAAATTGGTCCTTGTGAACTTGAAGACATTGATGTGGTTATTCACCTTGCTAATAGAGAGACATTCTGTCAAATTGGCATTGTAAGAGATGTGGAGGTTCTTTGTGGTAAGATTAAAAATCCTGCTGATTTCCTAGTACTTGGTTCTGAAGCTAGTATAACCTGTCCTATTATCTTTGGTAGAACTTTCTTGAATACTTGTGGGGATATTATAGATTGTAAGAAGGAGAAAGTTGTGACTAAGTTTGATGGAGAATCGTATGCGTTTAAATTTTACAAATTTGCTAAATTCCTTATGGAAATGAATTGCCTAATGAGGATTTCAGGGTTGAACAACTTGCTTCTATTGATCCAGTTTATGACCTTAGACCTCTTTTTGATGATTGTAAGTATGATCATTCTTATGATAAAGTTGTTTCTCGTGATATTTATAATTTCAACTTTATTCAAAGTGCTACTGAAAGTTATTATGAGAGAGGGAAACATGGTTTTATGCATCTCAATAATATTAAGTTTCCCCGCTTTATTTTGAAAGCTTTGAAGCTGCATTTGTTTTGTCTTCCTATGCTAGTGTCCTTTTGTTTCAATAATTTGTTTTCTCATGAGAACCCCTTGCATAGGAAGTGGGTTAGACTCAAATGTGTTGGATATTTGCTTCTCGATGCTCTTTTTCACTTCAAATTCATATCTCCTATGTGAGCATCTTTGAAATTATCAAGCCTAACTTAAAGGCATTAAAGAAAAGTACTTCGTGGGAGATAATCCAATAGTTTTATTTAGTCTTGGAAGTTTTTACTTGTAATAACATCTCCTTATACTTTTTGTTTTGTTTTTTGTGTGTCAAGATCAACTACTTTTGAGAAGTAGAGGAGTTGTGAAAAGTGGCTGTCCTGGGATAGATTTTTTGTGCTGCATTGTAAAAAATCGTGAAGGAGATAAGTATTTCGGATGGAGCTGTAATTTTATGTGCTTACTCCCCAATTTGTTATCCAGCTTTCATTAGTTTTGCACTTTTTGATTTGAGAAACAGAAGATTTTTGAAAAAATCAATCTTTACCTGCTGGTCTGTTTTGACAGGTTTTTGCCATCATTTGCATTTGCCTCTTAAATTGTTTCCCTTTCAGATTTTTTTTGGGATTTTGAAAGGAGTTGCTACAATAGATTTTGTTTTGATGGTTTTCAGTTGAAGTTTGAACCTAAAGGTCTATTTCTTTTGCATACACTAATGTTGCCAATGAGGTTTGTGTAAGGCTTTGTATGAAAGGAATTTTCAGGTGATGGAGAGAAGGAATCTGCAGAGTCTGTCTTTGAATAGGTAAAAAGTGCTGCAAATAGAAGGTTCGTGAAAACCTTATCTTTTTATATTTTTGATATTTTTATTACATATGGAAGGTTGCGAGACGAAACAGAGGAGGAAACGGAGCCCAGGTGGGCCACACCCACCAGTGGCGCGGGCCCCAGCTGGCCACGCCACCAGCGGGTGTGAGCCCCCTGGAGTCCGTCTCCACCCCGTTTTCGCACAGTACCTTCCTTATGTCATATAACTTCGTAATATATAACCCCCAGATCCCCCGAGGTTCGTATATCGTGTTCTCATCACGTTTTTGTTTCGATCTGTTTTTGTCAGGAAAAATTCTCAAGTTTAGAGGCACCATGGTCTCCGCCAACGACAAGGGCAAGAAGCCCGTGGAAGATGATCCTCAAAACCCCAAGGAGGAGTTCTTGGTTGGGGATGAGGAGGGCGTGAAGGAGGATGAGCACCCGGATACCCGCGGTACCGTTGCAAGCATTGGAGTGGTGGCAAACCCTATCAAGCTTAGGAGGACAACACAAATGTCTACAGGAGGGAAAACTCCGTGCCATATCCTCTCTCCACGGTCACTTCCTCCACGCACCAAGAACCCCTTCCATACTCTTATACATGAGCAACAATACCAAAAGTTTCCCAAAGGGAAGTTGCCCTCTAGTTGGGATATGCCTTGTTCTAATCATGCAAGGAAGGAACACTCTAAGAAGGAAGAGTGCTAAAAGAATAACAAAGACTGGGATTCCCGGTCCTACATGATCATGAACCATATTGAGCATAACTCCGAGATGATTCGTACTCTAGCCTTTGGGATTGAGGATTTGAGGGAACTAACTGAAAAGCTTATCGAGAGAACACCACCACCACCGAAGGAGTAATTCGTCATCAGTTTTGGCATCCCCTTGGCTTGTTCCAAGCTTGGGGGAGTGCCGCGGTATCACATCATTATCCTTTTTACCTTTTTAGTAGATTCATATCTTGGGTAGATAAGTTATCTTATAGGTTGTTTCGCATTGTTGAAGTATCTCTCCTTTAGTTGGTTATCTATGTATCCCTTGGTGTGAGTGCCTTTATGGAATATTAATGAGAAGTTTCATCTTTTACTTTTTGAACTTCTTATTTTAGTTTGTAATCTTTATTATATGATTGATATTGTTGATCAGTATTGGTATCACTTTGGGAGCATCAAGTAGATCAAAATTGGTTTTGGCAAACCAAGCTCTGGTCAGTAGCAACACTTTTTGAGGTTTGAAAGGAAAAGATAAAAGTGCTTACAGGTATTTTGTATCATTTATTTCCTTTCTAGATTAGCTCATAAGGTTAGTATTCTTTATTTAAGATCTTTTGTGTCTTCAAGGAAGATTGCATGTTTGACTTTATTACTTGTATGTTTGCTTGTTTCCTTCAACTCTTTTTCTTGCTACCCAGCCTTGCTAGCAAAAAACCGGTACTGAGGGGGAACACTTCTCATGCATTCAACCCTTTAAACCAAAACCTATGTCATTTGTGTCCACCATATCTACCCATTAGCATTATTTCTATTCCAAGTAAATTCTCAAGCTTCATCTATCTTTCAAATTAAAAATTATTTTGTTATGTGAAAACTAGTTAGTAAATCTCTCACAAACTTGATGGCACACCTTATTTTCTTGCCCTCAATAAACATGAACCATTGTGTCATCGAAGTTGTATATGCTTGCATTTATACGTTGGGATTAGCAGAACCGTGTTATCACGGGGAACACTTTCAACATTGCACATGTACATTGTACATAGTTGATATCATGCTCTTTTGTTTGTGTATGTCGTCAGTGTGAAATAAAAGGGGAGCTTGTAAGTCCATGGAGTTATGTATGTGTGTTAGAGAAACGCCTGGGACGCTAGCCTAAGCCATGCCTAATCATGGTGGAAACTTGCAGCATAACCATAGTGAGTTATCTGTGAAGCATCCTCAATAAAAACCTATGAAAATAGCAAATAAAGAGATCGCTGAGATGCTCACTGTCTTCTTGCCTTGTCATTTTGATATGGGATAGCTCCTGTATCATGTGCAAGGGGTACCACGTTGGCGGTTGTCTATGATACTGTAACACCCTCAGAATCGGACCTATGCAAGTTTTAGCGAAAACCCGCCAAACCCGCATAGAAGCGATTCAAAGGTGCCCACCAGGCACTTTCGTGCGGGTGGAAAACGAAGTAATAACATTACACAACAGTCCTCGATGGGACCCACAGAACAGATATATATATATACAACACGACTCCATGAGTCAAGAATACAGATATAATATACAAAGATCCAAATCACATTGAAAATGGGAGAGCGTCCGACTACGGACAAGATGCAAATGGGGCTAAGAGCCCTGAAGAATAACCAATGGCGTCCATAACCCTGCCCAGGCCAAGCCGGAAGGGTAACCCTGCTAACGACGTCGACCTCAAAACCTGCTTAAAACAAAGGGGTGCCGACAAAGGGCAAAGGAAAAAAATAGGAGCGTCAGTACTGAGGCCAGTACACGACGAGACTAGAATTCGGCGGTCCTCGCCTACATAGATATGGTGGACTGAGCGGCAGCGGCAGCATGCACTAAACAACCTATAGAGACTCGATGCAACTGGCGGCTATCAGAGAGGGGTAAGAAAGACCTATTCGGATCCAACCTGATGCTACTATCGAACAAACCCATCCTGGTGTTTCCCCCTCGAGACCAAACGAGGAAGTCAACCGAGGAAACTCACACAGTTGGCAGTTTTATTTATTCAGTTATCGTTGCAGCAATTACTAGTCAGGTAAAGAGAGTCGTCCTGATAAAATAAGCAGTGGGCACTTTTAGTTAACCATTCCGTTTTAGTTGCGTCACTTACTAGTCAGATACAAATAGCATGAGATATCCCATAAACCCAACAGTTGTTGGTACTTTTATTTAGCCATTCCGTTGCAGTGGAGCTGATTACTAGTCATATCGGATACAAGTCAAATTATAGCAGTAAACTTTAGTTATAGTTGTCTATGATCAAGCACTGTGCTCCAAGTCGTCCATAACCGCGGACACGGCTTCTCGAAAAGATTAAACCCTGCAGGGGTGCACCAAAGTATCCACAGTCACTTCGACCCTTTTTGCCAAATCAGTTAACATACACCCATCGGTATGTCGGCGGGGCCTAAGTCACGACGTTCCCAGACCCAAAGCAAGTACATGGGGGCCACCCCACCAAGTCGACACCCGCAACGAAGTCGGCCGGTCTCCGAGACGGACTTAGGGTTTGGGTAGACGGCTGTGAACGACAGCAAATCCCCAAACGGGGACTGTCGACACCGCGAAATCGTGTCCCGATCCTAAACAGTACAGTGTGCTCCTCGCACAAACGTAAATAAAACAGTAAAGCATGGCATAAGTACAGGATAGTAACAAAGCCCCAAACTACTTGTGGCCCCCAGTACAATACTTTGAAATCAGGTAATAATCAATGGGGGGCCCATATCTCCCCAACTGTGGTTAGCGCGCTCGATCTCGGAACAGGTGTCAAGAACTCGGGGTCCTACGGGACACAAGTGGGCGGTCGGAAACCAAAATTATCTATCACCCACTGATGCCTCTGCTTACTTCAATTTTAGTTGTTAAACAGTAATTAAAGTGAACAATAATTAAAGCCATGATCATCTCCAACATTGAACATGCGGCACTTCTCCAACAACTGTGGTACTTGACGACACGCATCAACACTTGAGCAAGCGACTACGGCGCGCAAGTCCAACTATCTACCAAACAACAGGTAATGGTGTGTGTCCGAGGCAATATAGGGCTGCAAGGGATATCACGGGTACGAAAACTAAAGCATCGCGACACAGATAGCAATAGATCAACAGGAGGGAATAAATTCTATAAAAGTAAGATAGGTAGAAAGGGGGAGATGCTCGCCTGAAAACATTGTCGAAGGTTCAACCGAAGATCGGGTCGAAGCTCACATCAACTCAACGGCCTTATCCGCGAAGAAGCAAAACACTAGAAGAAACACCGGATGCAATATTTAAGATCGGCAGAAGATCGGGCATGATGCATGTATGATGCATGACATAGCAAAGGTGCGATGCAGTTAGGTCATATTAAGCGGAACCGGGGTCCCGACAATATTTAGGTGGTTCATGTTGTTTAGCTAACCCGCAATTTAAATGTTGTTTAACAAGGCAGAATATATCAACGGTTCGCTACACAAGTTTAAATGAGGCCGATATGAGACTAGATTGCTCGCATATGGGCCCCATATTTAATTATATGGTGAATCGGCATAAGGCCCCCAGAACCACACAATATGCATGCGAGTATGACAATTCAATATGCGACAAGTTGTTATTATATTATAAAATAGGGTGTCGGGAAGGGGTTCACACATTAGAGGGTCTCGACGAACTTGGGGTTCCGGGGTTCGGGGTCCGGTCTCGGGGTTTAGGGTTCGACGGATCGTTCTCGGATTACTGGGTAGATCTTGTCGCTTCCGGGAAGCAGGACTTGGCGTTCCGCGGCGAAGATCTTGGCGTGCCGAGGGTTCGGGTGCGGTTCTCGGCGAACTGGTCGGTTCCCTGTCGGAGGTCTCGGCGCTTCGGATCGGTCTTCGGTTCGGGGACTCAGGGTCTTGGGGTTCGCGTCCGTGTGGCGATCTTGTCGTTCCGGGTAGGCGTTCTCGGGGTCGATGGCGTACTTGAGTGGGTCGGGTACCGGGGTCTTCGGATCCTTGAGGCAGATCTTGTCGCACGGGGTCCGGGGGAGACGAACTTGGCGTATTCGCGTCGACGATCTTGGCGTCCGGGTCACGGCGTCTTCGGGTCCGACTCCGGGACGGAGAACTTGGTGTGCCGAGGGATTCTTCGGTCATCGTCTCCAATTGATGACGGTAATCTTGGTTTGGTGCCGGGTGTCTTCGGGTACCGTGGATCCTGTACATCCTTGGCAGCGTCACGATTACCCACATACGAACGGCTCCTGGCACGAAACGGCATCAGATCGATCCTGGGAGCAACCACACAGAGGCACCCACAGCAAACGGTCTGGAGGCGGCTCGCGCGCGGACAGAGGCTGATGACGGCGTCCTGGATTGGGCGAGCTTGGCGGGCGCTCGAAGGCAGAGACGGGGGCAGCTCGGGACGGGGCTACGCGGCGGAGGGTGACGACCGGGCTGGAGGAGGGAGAGCCAGGGAGGGGAGACCGGGCGGCGCGGCCTGGGCGGCCACGGTTCGCGGGCGGGAGGAGGTCGAGGCCGGGGTCGGCGCCATGGGGTGGCCGGAGCTGGGGCGATGGCGACGGGCGGTTCGAGGCGGAGGACGACGGCGGGAGAGGAGCCCAAGGGGGAGCGGCCGCGGGCGGCAGAGGGAGGGGAGGAGGTTGGCGGCGCGGGCTCGGGGCAGAGCCGGAGGAGGCGGGTGGCGAGGTGGGGAGGCCGGAAGCGGGCGAGCGCGGGGGGGTTCCGGCGAGGGGGAAGGCGCAGGCGCGGGCGGGCGCGGCGCTCGCCGGCGCGGAGGCGGGCGGAGCACTGCAGGGGGGTGGCCGCGGGGAGAGGGGCCCGGCGAGGACGGCGGGGGGGTGCGCGCCGGCGGGAGGCGGCGCAGGCGGCGGCCGAAGAGGGAGAGGGACAGCGGCCGGGGCTGGAGAAGAGGGGGGGTGTGCTGCGGGGGAGGGGAAGGAGGAGGGAGCTAGGAGAGCAACAGGGGAGCGGGGGTGGGAGGAAGACGACGGGGGAGAGGAGGCCAGCGGTGGGACCGGTGGGGTCAGGGGTGGGACCCAGGGGGCAGCGGCAGGAGTGGGTGGCCTGTGTGCGTTGCGTGTGTGGCCTTGTGTGGGGTGGTGGAGGCAGGGGTGAGTGGAGGGAGAGGGATTAGGTGGGGATGTGGTGGGCTGATGTGGCGAGTGGTGATTGGTGGATGGGGGAGGGACAGCTGAGGTGGAGAGCACCGATTGGGTGGGGTGAGGTGGAGGGGAGGGCTGGGTAGGTTAGTTGGTAGCTGTAGGATTAATGGGGTGGGCCGTTTGTATTTTCTGGGGTGGTCGTTCGGGTCATTCGGCCCGTTCGACTACCCCACTAAAATAATATAATCTTTTATTTACTTTAATGCACCGTTTGCAAACCGATAGTAGGCAACAAAATATTCCGGCGACCCGGGTTTGAATTTGAAAACAAGACGGGGCGTTTTAGAAAACAAAACAGACTTTGCGAAAAATAGTTTTAAGCAAACAATGCATGATGATGACGATGCAATGCACAAATTCAACGCGATTTTCTAGTAGTGGTTTTGCGGGATGCCACAGATACGCATGTACTTACTATGACAAGAACTTACTGGTAACTAAAGTTGATTACCATGAGAAGCGGCCCTCATAATCAAGGGACATGAGATTGCCAACTTATATTTCGTCAAGCATATACTCCATCTTTGTTCACTTTAACCTTAATCACCTCAAGATGCTTATGATAGGGGCAATGAGAGCTCAACGCTAGTAGGTACCATACTATTTTGAAAGCTCTTTATGAACTTGAAATCCCTGCTTCCCTCTATGAAGGGCCTTTCTCTTACTTCTTAGTTGAGTTAGCAATCCTATTCCTCTCTATATCCAGCAAGCTTTTGAGTTGTTGTGTTTCAAGCATTCATATGATGATTTATTCAATCATGTTCTTTATCTTCCTTGTTTGCACAAAACTCTTATCTAAATGAGTATTACTTTGAAAGCCATCATTGTGAAAAGCCTTTTATGTTTGAGCAAAAAGGACTCCTGTTATAAACTTCTTTACAAAAGCTTTGCTTGAAAACTGTTTACCAACTGTTCTCTGACCAAGAACAAAGTTTGCCAATCCCAATTATGACTTATCTTTATGCATCTTTATTGTGACTCCCATACTTGTTGCAAGCTAAGTTATATAATGGTGAGTTTCTTTCTACTATGAGTTGTGTATTGGTAAGTGTGATGCTTCTTGGCCGTATTCTTTTAATCGACACTTCACTCCATAAACCCTTGGGCATGTTTACCGAGTTCAGTTTTCGCTTGGGGGCAAGCGAGGTCTAAGCTTGGGGTGAGTTGATACGTGCAATTTGCATCACCATTCTATATCATAATTTGCCTCTATTCATTGATATATTTCATATTAAGAGTTGTTACTTATGTATTTTCATCTGTTTTTGCATGTTGGATGATTCTTGGAGGATGAACTGCTGGAGTCAGGATTCTGATGGAAAAAGCGGTGTTTTGATGCAATTTCGCGAAGATCAGAAAAATACCAGAAAAACTATGGAAAATCCTATTTTCCTAGAAGACGAAGGATGCCAGAAGGGGAGGCGGAGTTAGGCCATAGGGGCCCCACACCCCCCAGGCACGGGCCACCGTGGGCCGCGCCTACAGGGGGTGTGGACACCCTGGCCCACCTCTGGCTCTTACCTATCGCCTATATCTTCTCCTCGAAACCCTAAAGTCAGGAGAGCAACCACAGAAAGATTCAGCCGCCTTTGCGAGGCGGAAAAAACCGAGAGAGAAAGAGCTCTCTGGCAGACAGGTTTCTGCTGGGGAAAATCCTTCACGGAGAGGGGAGATCGTCGCCATCAACACCATCATCAAGCTAGACTTCCTCGGGATCATCATCATCATCATCCACACCATCATCTCCACCAGCACCATCATCTCCACTCCATCCCGCTGTAACAATTGTGTTGAATCTTGCATAGTTCTTAGGGGAAACTTTCCCGGTGTTGATTACTATTGTAGTTGATGCTTGTGAGTGGAACCATTGAATTATTGTTTATGTTCAGATTGTTATCCATCATTATATCATCTCTGTTCTTGATCCATATGATGTCTCGTGAGTAGTTCGTTTAGTTCTTGAGGACATGGGAGAATTCATGTTGTTAGTAGTGGATTTGTGTTGAGGTATTATTCAATGGTTTAGTATTTAAGTTGTGTTGCTATTCTTCTAGTGGTGTCATGTTAACGTCGACTACATGATACTTCACCATTTATGGGCCTAGAGGAATGCATTGTGTATTTGGATACTAATTGTGGGGTTGCCGGAGTGATAGAAACCTGAGCCCCCGTTTGCACAAGGGAGTGTAGGATCTCAGAGTTTAAGGCTGTGGTTAGGTTTTTATCTTAATTTCTTTCTTGTAGTTGCGGATGCTTGAAAGGGGTTTAATCAAAAGTATATATTAGTCCAAGTAAGGTCGGTACAATAGCACAGGTTCACCCACACAACACTTATAAAACCAAAGAAGATTAATCAGCTATATGAAACGAAAGCACTTGACAGTATTCCCATGTGTCCTCGGGAACATTTTGTCCTCATTAGTATTTCCACTTTCTTGTCCTTTGCTAAGAAAGTATTGGTCCACTGCTGCAATTATTTTCTGTTTTTATTTACTTGCACTTTATTTCCTTGCTTTATCGGAAAAACCCTAAAAATCCGTTTGCTAATTATTTACAGAGATTTCCTGCTCCATACCACTAGTCAACACCTTCTGCTCCTCGTTGGGATCGACACTCATATTTATCAAAAGTACTACGATACACCCCCTATACTTGTGGGTCGACTATTTTGGGCGCCGTTGCCGAGGAGTGAAGCGCTATTGAAGAGTGGAACTTGTAAAGGAAACTTCTACTATGAGTATTGCTTTCTATTTGTCACTTTGTTTCCAATATGGATAACCCACTTGGTTTTCTGTTTGGGAAAACTACTACCACTGATAGGGTAGTAGATGAATCACCACCTGTTGAGATAGATCCTTTTAAGATACCTACAAGTATTGTTGATCGTGTTATGGATAATTATTATTTTGGGGATGGAACTGTCCATCCTGGTGATCACTTGATTTTTATCCATGAATTATGCGGGTTGTTTAAGTGTGCCGGTATCACAACTGAACAGGTGAATAAGTTACTCTCTATATCATTGAAAGGAAGAGCTGAAGAATGGTATAAGCTGCTGAAGAATGGACAATCCATGGAATGGGAGGAAATAGTACCTCTCTTTTATTCTAAATTCTATCCTCCCAGTGAGATTCATAAGGATAGGAATCAAATTTATAACTTTTGGCCTCGTGATGGAGAAAGTACAGCTCAAGCTTGGGGGAGATTGAAGTTACTAATGCTTAAATGTCCTATTCATGATGGGCTAAACTCATTCATCCCAGCTACCAACCAGCTCAACTCGGATGGGCAAGGACTCTCCCGTGGAGCTCAAGCAAGCCAGGCGGTAGAAAAATAGTAGCAAGGCCCTCGGGTGGGTCGGCCCAGCAAGCGCACAACGTAGCCCAGCGAGCAGCAGCTCAGCTTCCGCCGGGTGGGCCTGCCCGGCGCGGCGGCCCAGCTGGGCCCCGGCGCTAGCGCCAGCCCGGGTGGGATGCAAAGGAGAAGCTCATGAGCGGCGGTGGCTTGGTTGCCATCCGTGCGGCACATATCTCCCTCCCGCGGTTCCCTGCCGACTGCCGCATGTGTGTCTGTTAATTATCCGCTGCCTTCTAGGCTATTTTAGAAACAACCCATGCTGTTGATTGCTTTTTTTCTGTTTCTTTTTCCGGGTGAATTTTCTTAGGATAATTACCTGCAGGGTTTTGGCCTAACAATAAAGTTGCCAATTAAACTTTAATTTAAATATTTATTTATAATATATTAATTCATAATTAACATATAATAAATGCATATATTAAATTTCCATTTATCCGAAACTCCTTTTGGTCTTTTCCTTTATTCTTTTCTTCCGAACAACTTCAGATCTCTCCCTGGAAAAATTCCAGTTTCTCTTTCTCTATCAAGATTCTACCTCGGATGATCTCAAGCTCATCGCGCCCTTAAGTGGATCCCCTCATGTCTCGGGAATGATACATACATGACCAAGACTCCTCTTGTGTTAATGATCAACATCGGGACCGTGATGTCCATAATGACCACCTGTCCATTCCAGATTGACGATGTCGTTTGCACTGTAAACGTCAAGTCCATTTCCCTTTGTTACTTCGATACTACTTGTTCAAGGTCCGATCATTTAGGTATCTCCATACCTTGTTCAAACTCGTTACCGAGAAGTACTGTTTACTAGTTACCACGATGTTACAATCCCATGACCTAGTCACATGTTGCAACATTTATGGATGTAATCTCACCAAGTCGGCCTAACTATATCTTACCCGTCCCTGGGTGAACAAATCCCTCTCTTGATTTAATCTCTTCAACATGTTCCTCCGGATACCCAACGAAACCGTTATGATAACCATTTCACTGAGTAACGTTAAGTGCCATCAAAGTAACCTCGGGAGATAGTGATTTGATATGGTCTCACGGTCTAAGGATAAGGATACTTCAGTTCTGACTATTGCAACGATGAACTTTGCGACTTGATCATGTCACAATCTTTTGAGGAATGTCCATCACATGATTCACCAATGATATGACCTTGTTCTCAACCAGTGCTATCACTTCATGATCAGGAACATTGATCATCATGTTACCCAACATTGATCAGGAACATTGATCATCATGTTCACCAAGATTCTGTTAAGTTCTGAAAGTTTGGGACAGCCAAAGTAGGCATGGGAGTTAAATTGGTCAAAATGACCATTCATCCAATTTGGTTTGTTTTGATTTATTTGTCTTTGTAAAAAGTGTGGGGATTGTTTAGATGATGTTTATTTCACCTAAGAAACATTTTACAAGCAAAGAAACATCTAAACAAGGCAATTCAAAAGAATTCAAAATGGGGTCCATACACACATGCATGCTTTCTCATTTTATTTTAGAAAAGTTTTTTGTTAACCCTAAATTTGATGATAAGAGTTTGATGATTCTAGTTTAATATTTTTGGGATGTTACAAACCTTCCCCCCTTAAACAAAATCTCGTCCCGAGATTTGAAAAAGGATGAAAAAGATTACCTAGGATTTGAAGAGATCGGGAAACTCCGTCCTCATGTGATCTTCGCGCTCCTAGGTAGCTTCCTCTTCCGTATGGTTGCTCCACTGAATCTTGAGAAACTTGATGCTTCGGGTTCGGGTAGTTCGGAAGGCTTCTTCCAAAATACGGATGGGTACTTTGGGATAGGTCAGATCATCGTTGATCTCTATGGTCCGATGATCGATATTCTTGAACACTTCGGTCTTTTCGGGGACTTCGAGACACTTGCGAAGTAATGAGATATGGAACACATTGTGCACGGCTGACATCTCTTCGGGTAGTTCCAATTGATACGACACTTCTCCTCGACGGTTCAGAATCTTGAAGGGTCCAATATATCTGGGAGCTAACTTTCCTTTGAGTTGGAAACACTGCATTCCCTTCAATGGCGACACCTTCAGATATACAAAATCTCCTATGTTGAAGGCGAGGTCTCGACGTCTATTGTCGGCGTAACTTTTCTGTCTGGACTGGGCTGTCTTGAGGTGCTCACGAATCTTGTGAACCTTCTCTTCTGCTTCTCGTAGGATATCGGGTCCGAAAATCTATCTCTCTCCTACTTCCGACCAGTTCAAAGGGGTGCGACACTTCCTTCCGTACATGAATTCAAATGGGGCCATTTGCAAACTATCTTGATAACTGTTGTTGTGTGAAAATTCTACAAATGGCAGACAGTCTTCCCACTTGGATCTATATTCTAACACACAGGCTCTCAGCATATCTTCGAGTATTTTATTTACTCGCTCCGTTTGTCCATCGGTCTGAGGGTGAACGCGGTGCTGAAATCTAGGCGGGTTCCTAAACCTTCTTGGACTTTCTTCCAGAATCTCGAGGTAAACTGAGTTCCTCGATCCGATACGATGTTCTTGGGGACTCCATGCAAACTAACTATTCTAGCGATGTACAACTCTGCTAGCTTCGAACTCTGATATGTGGTCTTGACGGGTAAGAAATGGGCGACTTTGGACAATCGGTCCACTATGACCCAGCTAGAGTCATTTCCCCTACTAGAAGTAGGCAATCCGGTGATAAAGTCCATTCCAACGGAATCCCATTTCCATTCCGGAATCTGTAAGGGTTGCAACAATCTAGCGGGTCTTTGATGTCCTGCCTTGACTCGCTGACATATATCACACTTGGCGATATAGCTTCTGATTTCTCTCTTCATCTTATGCCACCAAAATTGTTCTTTCAAATCTTGATACATCTTAGTTCCTCCGGGATGGATAGAATAAGGCGTATCATGAGCTTCCTTCAGAATAACCTCTTTCAACTCAGAATCTGCTGGTACACAAAGGCGTCCTTTGTACCACAGAACTCCTTCTTCGTCTTCGGTGAATCCGGGTACTTTGCTTATACCAATGCGATGCTTGATTCCGTCTATACTAACATTTCCCTTCTGTGCCTCTTTGATCTGGCTGATCAAAGTGGGCGGAAGTTCTATGCTAGCCAAAAATCCTTCACTTACTAATTCTATTCGAAAATCTTCCATCTCTTTGTGCAAGCTTGGTTTCTCCATCAAGATCATGGAGTTCAAGCGGCACGGCAATCTGCTAAGGGCATCTACTGCCACATTGGCTTTACCAGGGTGATAGTGAATGTCCAGATCGTAATCCTTGATTAGCTCAATCCATCTTCTCTGTCTCATATTCAGCTCCTTCTGAGTGAATATATACTTCAGACTCTTGTGATCCGAATAAATCTCACAACGGTTTCCCATCAGGTAATGCCTCCACGTCTTCAGGGCTAGAACTACGGTTGCGAGTTCGAGGTCATGGGTTGGGTAATTTTGCTCATGTTGCTTCAGTTGTCGAGATAGATAAGATATAACTTTTCCTTCTTGCATTAGCACACATCCGAGACCGATCTTGGATGCATCACAATACACGTCGAAGGGTTTCGTGATATCCGGCATGATCAAGATTGGGGCTGAAATCAATCTCCTCTTGAGTTCTTGAAAACTCGCTTCACATTTGTCGGTCCATTCAAACTTCTTGTCCTTCTTCAGAAATTGGGACATGGGTCTGGCGATACTCGAGAATCCTTCTACGAACTTGCGGTAATATCCCGCCAATCCGAGAAATGCACGGACTTGGGTTTGAGTGGTTGGGGCTTGCCAATCTTCTACATCTTTCACTTTTGCGGGATCAACGGCAATTCCTACGGCTGATACAATGTGACCGAGGAATCCTACCTCCTATAGCCAGAATTCACATTTGCTAAACTTGGCATACAACTGATGCTCTCTAAGGGTTCCAAGAATGGTCCTTAGGTGTAGCTCATGTTCTTCTTCCGATTTGGAATAAATCAGAATGTCATTGATGAAAACAACGACAAACTTATCCAGGAAGTCCATAAAAATCTTATTCATCAGATTCATAAAATAAGCGGGGGCATTGGTTAATCCAAAAGACATGACAGTATACTCGTATAATCCATATCTGGTGGTAAAGGCAGTCTTGGGAATATCCTCTGCACGAATTTTGAGTTGATTATAGCTAGTCCTAAGATCAATCTTATAAAACACTTTGGCACCGGTCAACGGATCAAACAAATCTTCTATCTTGGGCAAGGGGTATTTGTTCTTGATGGTGACATCATTCAACTTCCGATAATCCGTACACAAACGGTTACCTCCATCCTTCTTGTCCACGAACAAAATAGGTGATCTCCATGGTGACGCACTTGGTTGAATCAATCCAATTTCCAGCATGGCATCCAGTTGCTTCTTCAGTTCTGCTAGCTCCGATGGGTTCATACTATATGGTCTCTGGTCTATGGGTCCTGTTCTGGGGATTAGTTCAATGATAAACTCGATATCCCGATCTGGGGGCATACCGGGCAAAACATCTGGAAATACATCGGGGTATTCGCAGACTATCCGGACTTGGTCAATGGTGGGTTGTGTTGTACTCTTGTTGCACTTGAATTGGCGAGGTAAGGTTTTAGATATATATGCTCGACTGATGGTGATGGCTTTCTTCTTGGCAAAGTCAATCAATCCTTTATGTTTGGACATCCAATCCATGCCTAGTAATACTTCCAAACCTTTATTTCCGAGTACTATCAGGTTAGCATAAAAATCTATGCCATGGATTCGGATAGGGACGGCTTTGCAAATTTGCCTAGCTTTGGTGGTTGAACCGGGAATTTGAACGATCATAACATGCTTCAGTTTGGTTGGTTGGATTTTACTAGTGCATGCAAATTCTTCGGTGAAAAATGAGTGCGATACACCAGAATCAAACAACACTCGAGCAAGTACTGAATTAACAGAAAACATACCCAGCACGACGTCTGGCGCTTCCTGAGCTTCTTCAGCATGCATGAGAAAAAGACGGCCATTGCGGTTGAGCAAATTCCCTGGGGCAAACCTCCTTCCTGGTTGAACACCGACGCTGCTGCTGAGCTGGGGCATTTGCATTGGGTGCTGCTACATTCTTCTTGTTGGGCATTCGTTGGAGTAGTGACCCTTATTTCCACAGTCATAACAAGTTACCTGCGACTTGTCCTTTGCTGCTACAGGCACAACATTGCTTCCAATCCTCGGGGAAGTGTTGGTGTTGGTGGCAGCATTGTTGTTGTTGAATTTGGGTGGGGCACGATTGAAATTGCTAGAGTTGTCGGGGTTGTTGTTATTTCCTCCGGGTCTAGGGTTTCCATGGTTGGGGTAGGTGGGACGGTTCATCGGGGGTCTGTTTGTTCTTGGGGAAAATCCTGGAGATGGGTTAGGGCGATACTTTGGGGTCTGATGGGTTCCTGGCTGATGCATCATGCGACGCTTGCGGTTCTCATTGGCTTGGTTGATCTTTCCTTCCATCTGGATAGCAGAGTCGACAAGGGCTTCAATATCAGCAAAGGGGATATTGACTAACATAGTCTGAATCTCATCGTGCAGACCATTCAGGAACCTCTCTTTCTTCTTGGCTTTGGTGTCAATCTCATCCGGGGCATACCTAGCTAATGACAAGAATTTGTCATGGTATTCCACTATAGTCATCCTTCCTTGCTTTAGTTCTCTGAACTCGTCTCTCATCCTCTTGATTAAACCCAGTGGCACATGGGTTCTGCTAAACTTGACCTTGAATTCCTCCCAGGTCATCATCTGGCCTCCGGTCATTGCACGAAAACTGTTCCACCATGCTCTGGCATCTCCGGCTAGATAGTGGGTGGCGAACAGAACTTTCTCATTGGCTTCCACTCCGACGTCTTCCAGGTTATTTTCCATGGTTTGCAGCCAATCATCGGCATCTAGGGGCTCTTATGACTTCATGAAAACAGGTGGATTGGTATTCTGGAAAATTCTTGAGCTTAGATCCATGGTTGTCCTGATTTCTGTGGCCTTGATTGTTGTGGGCAAGCTGAGCTATCTGTTGCAGGGTGGCTAGGTTGGCTTGACGTTCCGCTCTTTCATCTTTGCGGTTAGAAACCAACATTTGCAGGATCTGCAACATCGTGTTCGGGGATGAACCACTTCCTCCGCGTGGCATCTGAAGATTGAGATAGATCATGAGAAAAGAGGGAAATTTCTAAGGTTTTGGGGCTTTGAAAAGTTTTTTAAAGTTTGACTCATATTTTCTAGCAACTTGCTTTTCATTCATTCATTCATTCATAGCACACGATACAAACACACACACCACAACAAAGGAAAACAGATGGTTTTAAGAACCATTCTGGAAACTACGATACAGTGGGACCAAATATTACTCACTACGCTAGTGCTCAAGTGATACTACTCCTCGGAGTCGGTGTAGTCATCATCCTCATCTTCCTCGTAATCATTGATGAAGGTGTAATCATCCTCATTGGTGAAGAAATCCATAGCCTGATCCTCTAGAAAATCATCATCATCGCTGAGATAGGAGTAGGGGTCTCCACGAAGATCCTCTCCGGCATTCTCCCTTTCCTCCAACTGCATGTCCCTCTCATGGATGGTCTCCTCCAAAGCCGAGATACGGTGGCAAAGACGGGCAATGATGCGCTCCTTCTTGTCGAGATGACGGCGGCGAGACTTGTGATCCTTTGCTAGCATGGCGATGGTTTGGTCCTTCGTCTTGATGATGGCAGACTTGTGGTTGAAGTAGTCACGGCAGTTATCCAACTCCTGCTGACGATCATACATCATGAAGCTAAGGTGGTCCAATTGGGTCTTCAACTCGTGATGGTATGGGGCTTCCAGTGGTTGTCCATTAGCATCACGCCTTGGGCAAAAATCAAAGAGGGTACCCTTGATCTGGTTGATACTTTGCCCACACATACGGGCAAGAGCTTCCTGCATGGCCCTGGCAAGTCCATCGAGCCAGTTGTTCTCTCTTAAGGTAAACTGAATTCCTTCCACAGTGGGAGGTTCAATTTTTCCTCGGATACTTGCAACAATTAGCCACTGCAGATCTTCTCCTCCTTGATCATTGAGCTGAGCTCCGAAGAACTCGGGGTGAGGACGCTCCAGAAGTTCCGAAAGCTGGTCCAAATCCCTCTCAAAGATAAGGTCTCCTCCATTTCCCAACTGGTAAAACTTGTTGTACTTCAAGTCCATCTAAAAGAATATAAGATGAGTAAGTTAGTAGAGTGCTCAGGTGTGTCAAATTTTTATGTATTTTGCAAGAGTTTTTGAGGAATATGAATTTTCATGAAAGAAGTAAGTGATAAGAATGGGAATAAGTTTTTGTAAATATTTTCTTCTTTTGGTTTTGAAACTAAGTTTTTGATTCAAACGTCTAGTCTAACTAGGGTCTCCTATGGTCAGGATGGCTCTGATACCAACTTGTCAACACCGGGTTTTTAATCCTAGATGCATGTTATGCCATACATCGCAATCCCAGGATTACCATTTTTGCGAGACATAATAGAATTCGATACCACAGTACATCATCCATTACAAACCATACATAAGGTCTTACACAAATAAGGATCTCATGATCCAGTTCTTAATACAACTTCAAGCAGCGGAATACGTAATAACAACGGTAGCATAGGCGAAGATCCATCTTCGGGGTCATAGGCAATGCTGACGATGGGAGATGATCCTAGTTGTCGTAACCTTCCTGGGGTCCATCCTCCAGGTACTCCTCTTCATAGTCTGGCCACGGGAATAGCCATGGACAAAGCCATGAGTACTCTTTAAGTACTCGCAAACTAATACTAACAAGTGAAAGGGGTTTTTGATAATCGGACACTAGGCTCTAGGGTTGTTTTGCAAGAAGCCAGATTTATCTCTACTAAGTTCAGAAGCAAGAGAGCTAGTGGAAGTTCATAATACCTAAGTGGGAACTTGTATTTCATATCACAACCCTATTGTGGTCAAGTCAAAGTCTCAATTCATTTCACAAGTCATTTTGAAAACATCTAATGGGGGAACAGTATGGCCACTCCAAATGTCCATAACTGCGGACGCGGCTATTCGAATAGTTTGACACTCTGCAGAGATTGTACACTTTCACCACAACATTCGATACATCCTTCAGGAACAAATCCTGAATTCACCATACTCAGTATGCAGATAATCAATCCTAACCTTTCAATTACACGCCCTAGTATAAGCACCTCTCCTGTGAGTTTGGCCTCCCAACCATGACCAACTGTCATCTTGGGTACTGCACATGTGGACAATCTTCACAAGGTAGCCTCAGCTCAGACCGTGGCCGTGAGGGAACTAATACTAAGGTATATAAGTTTCCAGTCAAGCCCTACCCAATATTCGGGTATTGTGGTTGTACGGTAAAATTGGAATGGTATCGCATCCAGACAACCATCAGTTTTATAAAGGGCTAAGGCTCATGCCTCAACATTTTCATCACCAAAATCAGTTGGTGTTTGGAAACACATGTCAAAACTTCTCAGTAGAATGATCCATCATTCTAAGGTTTTCATAACCATTTTTCCACCAAGTATTCCCATCTAAAGTTGATCAAATTTTATGCTTAGCACTAGCATCTATAAGTGGGGGTGAGTACTAATGAGGGGTAGTAAACTAGTGGAGTTTCCACTAAGTTCAATCTTATGCCTTAGGATGACATCAAGATTTTCTAGATTAGGCCAAATTTTATGCTCTTTATGCAAACTTAAAATATCTTTCTAGAATCTACAAATCACTTAAGTAAACTCTAAGGACGTAGCTTTGATAAAGAAATAAAATAGAAAGCTTGCAAATAAAACTAGGAGGGGGTATCAAGTGGGTATGATCACATATGCTTAGGACATATGGTAACAAGTAAGGGTTTGTTTGCATCAGTAGAGTATCTTGCTAGTGTTAGCTTGCACATTCAACTAGTAGCATTAGGCTTGCCTTTTGCAGAGCAGTGGTTGAAGTTCTCCTTGGCTTCTTCTTCGTAGTATCCTCCTTCCTCCTCGTATCCTTGGTCGGTACTAGCGTCTATAAATAAATACGAGGTACACAATCACCAAACAATACTTAACTACTTTCAATCATCACACAAAAGGGGTCCTATAGATGATCTAGCATCATCTCTAACATTACAAGATTAAAGCTTGGTTTAATTCCTTTTATTTTTAGAAAAGTAATTTGTACTCATTGAAAAACTACTTAAGATTTAATATTCTCCAAACCAAACATGGGATCATGTTGACACATGTCATCACCACATATTTTAGTCCATGGGAATGTGATTTAAAGTGGTGTCACAATTTAATAAGGTTTTACCCTTTTATTTTAATTAAATAAGTGACTAGAAATGCCTATGTGGCATTCTTTTATTACTTGAACATTATTTCGGTAAGTAAACCTATATATTTTTATATATTCTAAAAGGTATGGTTAAATGTGATTTTTGAGAGTTGGAATCAACTCAAAAGCTATTATGGTTTAAATTTTAAAAATGTTTGAATGCAGAAAAGCTTCTGCCTTGTGAGGCTCCAATCACTGCTCACAATAGTGTTTGGATTTTAGAAGATTTTAATCTGCAAGGTGTTTGATGAAATGGCCGCAAGAATTCAAGTTCTGAATTTTGAAAAGATTTTTGGTGGGTGTGCTAGGTTGGTGCTGGTGAGTCTGCAGATGCTTGGGTTTTGAAATTTGAGCTTGTTTGAGTGGTTTTTGAAAAAGTGGGATCTTCCCATATGATAAAGATTCAACTTTGAATTGTCCTTTAAACTATGCATTTGAAAGTTTCTGTATGATCACAAAGTGGGCCTTGATACTTTGTTATGAGTATAATCAAGGGGTGTAAAGATCCAAACAAGTTTCTGTTAAGTTCTGAAAGTTTGGGACAGCCAAAGTAGGCATGGGAGTTAAATTGGTCAAAATGACCATTCACCCAATTTGGTTTGTTTTGATTTATTTGTCTTTGGGAAAAGTGTGGGGATTGTTTAGATGATGTTTATTTCACCTAAGAAACATTTTACAAGCAAAGAAACACCTAAACAAGGCAATTCAAAAGAATTCAAAATGGGATGCATACACACATGCATGCTTTCTCATTTTATTTTAGAAAAGTTTTTTGTTAACCCTAAATTTGATGATTAGTGTTTGATGATTCTAGTTTAATATTTTTGGGATGTTACAATGAATATGTGATGAGTGCATATTTGCATCAAGTTTTATATTATTATTTTGCACTTTAATGGTAGGATCTCGGTATTTTACGGCGTTCGCGCACATCTTTTATGTCTATTTTCACCAGGATCAGGATAGATGATGGATACGATGGACAGAACTCTTGGACCATTTGTATTGGAGTGAAAAGGAGTAAAAACAGCGTAAATCGATAATTTGGTAAATATCAATAACACCGGAAGAAAACCTGAGGCGATCGCAGGAAGTAGTGGCTTTAACGACCAACTATACGGCGGGAATATTTTTCTGGCCGTATAGTTGCCACCGCCACCGCCTCTTCAAATAGTTTCGCCCCGTGCAATCGGAAGAGAGAGACGACATACAGAACAACCAGAAATCACAGAAACCTCACCTTTGGAAGGGATCTGGAGGAGGAACTCATCCACCGGGGATCCATCTTCACCCTTCACAGATCCGGGAGGCTAAGGCATCGATCTTCATCACCAACCGCTCCATCACCATCATCTCCATCCATCTCATGTACATCTTGTCTATATCTTGTTATAATTTCTGTACTCGTTGTGGATTTATACAAGTACTATTCATCCATCATAGATTTCATTGTCTTTTCTATGATGTTGATTGCCTCCATGTCTGAGTAGATCATTAGTTCTTGGGGAGATGGAGAAACCCTAGCATGAGATTGAAATAAGATAAAGTTTATTATGATATTCATCGCTGTGACCATGTGTTAGATTGTCTTCATCTTGATGTTGAGAGATGTCGACCTCTCAATATTTTCCTCTTGTGGGGACTTGATGGAGGGAACTACTTGTTGGTAGATGGAGGTGTGCTAGCACTTACGGTGACTATAAAGATATTAACACCATTACGTATCAATTTGGGAACCGAGGAAACTCACGGAACATTGTCCATGCCACAGGATACATCCTATGGGATAAAATCCCTTAATAGCGCAGTAATTCGATTGATATCGATTACTTGTCTGCTGTGGTTATGAGAATGATGTGAGCAGTGGTTGCTGCCTATTCGTCCAATTACGGAGTTCCTCCCACACATACATAGTTGAGAATGTTGATGATAATAATATTTACCTAAAACACTTTATAATGCTAGAGGTGCATCCGCTACTCCCTGAGAACAATTTTTCCAATTGCAGTTTCATATCTCTTTTACATACGCGATACTTACTTTCTATATTAAGTTTGTTTTACTTTACTTATTGTTCTCTTATAAAAAACCCAAAATACCTTTTTACGCAAAACTCGCATTTTATCTTGTTACTTAGAATGTTATTTAGCATTACTATTTCAGTATTTAATTCAAGAGTTATTAGACTTCAGAACTCCCGCTCCACAAGGGATCGATATCTTTATTTTGAAGCTAGCTACAAACGATCTGTGCACTTGCAGTCATCAAGCTATTTTATGGCACCGTTGCCGGGGAGCTAAGAACTTTAGGTCTTTTAGTTTTTGCTTATTTATTTTAGTCTTGCTAAGTTTTGTTTTGAGTTACAGGGTTCCACCAACATGGAGTTTGAGCATTTGACTAGTGCTAACCCACTCAGGCACTTTGGGAAGCCCTATGATATTAATAAAAGAGACAACTCAAACAAGAACACAAGGGGGTTTGAAATAAATCCTCTACTACTTGGTATTTTACACAAAAAGCAATTTACTAGAGATGAAGAAAATCCTGATCCATATGAGCATATTGCATGCTTTAAGGATATATGTGGCACTTTCCAATTACCGGGGTATACTTCTAATGAGGTAAGGCTAAATCTCTTTAGTCAGACTTTGACTAGCACAACTCTCTCATGGTATCGATCATTACCCCCTGAAGCCACTACTACCTGGGATAATTTAGCTTGTGAGTTTCTAGCTAAGTATTATATGTTTTTTCTCCCTCTCTTTCAGATGCCTCCTTGGCATCTCAATGTTGTAATCCCTTGATGTAAATATTTCTCTATTAATATAGAAAATGAGACAGCAGGGATCTCACCCTACTGTCATGAGGTTCAAAAAAAGCTAAGTATTATCCTTTATCAAAATCTTTTGAAATCAGGCGTCTTATAATGACTTGGAGGAACCGTCCTAATGAAGGACTAGTCATGATTTGCCTGAATGGTATTTATTGCATATATTTTATGGAGGTTTAATTGAACATAATAAATTGGAACTAGACTCTTGCACGAGAGGAGATTTTATAAATCTTCCCATACTAAAGCTTGGGGTTTACATAATAGAATTCATGATCATAGAGTTTCTTGGAATTTTGGTCTAGGAAGCGAAGGAGGCATAGAAATAGATTATGATTGTATTCATGACTATGATAAAAAGGGCAATGTTAATGAATTATCTAAAGAACTTTATTTGGATTCAAATCTTGTGTTGCATGTTGTTAAAGCTTTTACAGAACATATCAAAGCTCGAAAAGAGGGTTGGGTCAAGTATGATCCACCACCCGAACCTGAGAAAAAAGAGAAGTTAAAGCAACACTGGCCTCCCTAGAACCAATGTATGAGATACCTTTCCCTAAAACCACGCAGAAACATATTTTGGAATATGAACAGGTTAAAGTAGAACAGCAGAAGAAAGAAGAGGAAAGTGTGCCAGAAGTCAAAGAACATTTGGATGAAACCAAAGATGAAGAGGTAAAAAAGGAAGCAATTATGGCTATGTATGAACATTGCAACATAGTTGAACTTGATAAAGAGACTTCCGTACTAGTTGAAGGTAAAATTAAGGTACAAGATGTGGGTAAGACCATTCTTCCCTACATATTTAAAGAAACCTCATATTATGGTTTATGTGATCTTGGCACCATAGTTAATGTTATATCTTATGATTTTTAATTAGAAATTAAAGAAGAGATAGTACCGGCTACAATAGAGAATACTTATATGATAATCATGTTAGCCAATAAATCTCTTAAGAGTTCCAATGGAAGTAGTTGAAGATGCAACTGTCACAATTGGCAATGAAAATTTTCCTATCGATTTTGTAGTTGTTGATATGCCAGCTGACACTCTTTGCCCAATTATATTTGGAAGAAACTTTTAAATGATTTAGGTGTCAAAGTTGATTCCAAAAAGGAGATTGTGTCTCTTAAGCTTGGGGAAGCAGAAAAATAATTCCACTTTTCCAAATTTAAATACAAATCTCTACAAATACAAGAAGAGAAAGGAAAAACTATTGAGGAGATGCAACTCTCTTCTTCAGTAATCAAGTAGAAGAAGTGAATGAAGATTCAAATTATGAATAAATGATTATGGAGGACAAGTCCCTAGAAGAAATAGAAAGTGAACTAGATTCGATTCCCATTTTAGGGCCTCCTACTGAAGAGGCTTTTGAAGAGCCAGAAAAGATAGGGACGATGAATTACCGCCCCTAGAATTGAAGACTTTACAAGATAATCTTAAATATAGATTTTTGGACAATACAAATAAATTCCCTGTTATTATTAGTGCTAAACTTTTAGGGGATGAAGAAGAAGAACTCATGAAAGTACTTAAGGAGAATCGCAAGGCCTTTGGGTACTCAATGGATGATTTGAAGGGAATTAGTACCATGACAGCCGTCCATCGAATATTCATGGAGGAAGGTGCTAAACTAGTTGTAGAATTTAATAGAAGGCTGAAGCCTAAAATGAAGGAAGTGGTAAGAAAAGAAATAGTACGCCTACCAGATGCAAGTATAATCTATCCAGTAAAAGAAGTGAATGCGTAAGTCCTATTCATTGTATTCCTAAGAAGGGCGGTTTTACTGTTGTTCCTAATGAAAACAATGAATTGATACCTACTAGAACTATTGTTGGACATAGGATCTGTATAGATTTCAGAAAATTGAATAAAGAAACTAGGAAAGATCACTATCATTTATCGTTCATAGACCAAACTTTAGAGGGTTAGAAAACCACACTTATTTTTACTACTTGGACAGATACTCTTGTTTTTCCCAGATAGCTGTTCATCATGATGACCAACTTAAAACAACTTTCATTAGTCCTGATGGTTTACATGCTTACCGACACATGCCTTTTGGTTTATGTAATGATCCAGCTAGTTTTCAAAGATGCATGACTGCCATTTTTGTAGATTTTATAGAATTGATAATGGAAGTATTTATGGATGGCTTCTCTATCTATGGAACTTCGTTTACTAGTTGCTTGGATAATCTCAAAAGGGTTTTGCAGCGTTGCGAAGAAACCAATCTTGTTCTAAACTAGGAGAAGTGCCATTTCATGGTCAAAGAAGGTATAGTCCTTGCACATATGGTATCAGGTAAGGGTATTGAAGTATACATAGCTAAGTTCGAAGCAATAGAGAGGATGCCACAACCTAGGAATATAAAAGGTATAAGAAGTTTTCTTGGTATGTGTATTTTTATAGAAGGTTCATTAGGAATTTCTCTGGAATTTCTAAACCTTTAACTAATCTTTTGCAAAAGGGAGTAAGATTTAATTTTGATTATAAATTCCTTATTTCCTTTGATAAACTTAAATATGCTTTATCCCATGCTCCTATCATTAAACCACCTATATGTGCTATGACTTTTGATTTAATATGTGAAGCTAGTGATGATGATGTAGGAGTAACTCTAGGACAACATATATGTCGCAGATTTAATATTATACATCATGTTAGTAGAACTCTTAATAGTGCTCAAAAGAATTATCCTATATAAGAAAGATAACTTTTTGTTGTATTTTTCTCTTGTGATAAATTTCGTCCTTATATAGTGGATGCAAAATTAAGAGTTCATACGGATCATGATGGTTTAAAAGAACTCCTTGAGAGGAAAAATCATAAGCCAAGACTGATCTGTTGGATCCTTTTACTTCAAGAATTTGAGTTGCAGATTATGCAGAGGCAAGAAATAAAGATATTGGATGTAGTATCGATATTTGCCCAACAAGGCACCAATCTTATTGAGTGGAACTTTAGTCCTGTTGATTTTCATTTACGAGAATTATTAGATGATCTAAGGTCAATCCCTCCAAAAGACAAGAAGTCCTTGTTGTTGGAGGAGCTTGTCACCCCCGACTAAATAAACGGTGATTACAAGGTAAGTTTTCTTTCTCTAAATAAGTGATTTGTTTTCACAATTTATACTCCTAAAATTTTTACCTTTGAATTTCTCATGTTTTTCTGAAGTTTCTGAGGGTTTTTACCAACTATACGACCACAACTATACGGCCAGAGAAAATCCTCCCGATGTATAGTTGGTCGTTAAGTCGACAGTAGTTCCTTCGTGAATTTTTTCGATGTCTGGAAACTATACGAACACAACTATACGGCCAGAAAATTTGCTCCCGCCATATAGCTGGTCGTTAAACTTTCTGGCATCTCCGTTCTTTTTCATTTTATTCATAAAAAAAGTGTGTATTTCCAAGTTAATAACCTAACCAACCTTGACTCGAGATATTTTGGAAATATCAGCTCTGGGACAACTATACGGGCCACACCCGTATAGTTGGTCGTTATGCAGCTAGACTTTTCCAAATCCGTGATTTCTTTTCCTGTTTCGTTAAAATTCTTTTCTTGGTTGTAACTTTGGTGTTTCTCGCGAGTTTTACCGACCTCTGACCCCCTTATGTTCTTCCATTGTGTTTCTCTCTAATCATAATCACTAGAAACCAATCTAGCCATGCTCTATCCTGTCCCAGACCATGGAAAACCCATGGGTCTCATTGCTCCTTCTAGGGACCGCTCTCGCAGCCCGTCCATGGAGGACGACAACGAGGAGGTGGAGAGGTTTAGCCCGAGGTATAAGGAGTACGTCGAGCCAAGTGTCAACACCCGGATTTTTAATCCTAGATGCCTATTATGCCATACATCGCAATCCCAGGATTACCATTTTTGCGAGACATAACAGATTGGATATCACATTACATCATCCATTACAAACCATATATAAGGTCTTACACAAATAAAGGATCTCATGATCTAGTCTTAATACAAATCAAGCAGTGGAATAACGTAATGATAATGGTAGCGTGGGTGAAGCTCCATCTTCATAGTCACAGGCAATGCTGACGATGGGAGATGATCCTAGTTGTCGTAACCTTCCAGCTATCCGTCCTCCTGATAGTTCCCTTCATAGTCTGGCCACGGGAATAGCCAGGAACAAAGCCATGAGTACTCTTTAAGTACTCTCAAACTAATACTAACAAGTGAAGTGGTTTTCGAGTAGGAGATACTAAGCTCTAGGTTGTTTTGCAAAAAGCTAGATTTATCTCTATTGAGTTCAGAAGCAAAGAAAGCTAGTTGAAAGTTTTATAACACCTGAGTGAGAACTTGAATTTCATATCACAACCCTATTGTGGTCAAGTCAAGTCACAAATCATTTCATAAGTCATTTTGAAAACATCTAATGACGAAACAGTATGGCCACTTGTAGAGGTCCCAACCTGATAAGGTAGAGATCCCTGTGTTTACAATGCTAGTCCCTGGATCAATAGCTAACATCCACATTTTAAGATGTAATATCAAGAAACAAAGGTCATAGTATAACTTTATAACCAGGAATAAAATAATTCATTACATCTTACATAGCTCATTTGGCTATCTCATTACAATGCAGCAGAAATAACTATAGCATGGAGTCCTTCATCTTCAAAGTGCCACAGGCAATCATGTTGGTTGTAGACTTGTAATCCTAATCAACACACTTCACTAACATCAAACAAACCTGCAACATAATAAGTTACAGTCGCAAGGGTCATTACATTTGAATTGTATTGGCAAGTGATACTATGGTAGTATAGTGGAATCTATCATCTATATGAATTTGGCTAAGTGGATCTTAGGATTGCTTTGCTCAAAATAGATTTTTCCTTATCATTTGAAAACACTAAGTTTTTGTTTGTCAAAATCACCCAAGGCATCTACCAATAGAAATTGGTGATCCTTTAAACCTTGTTCAACCATAAGTTTTTAACTTAGAAATTTGGATGAGGAGATCCTTGATAGCTTCCATGTCTTGATGCTCAAATTGTCCATTGTCGGGGACACGGCTAAGTACTTAGATTTTACGCTCTCGAGAGCTGGTGCACTTTCCCCACAAGACTCGACATGCATCGAGACAAGATCTTTCAGAAGCCTTCCCTTAGACCAAAATGGACGCGCTCCAAACCTATCACCCCCTACCACCAACTGTCCATCTGGCCAAGTTATTGCAACCTATATGATCTAGGCAGAGCCCATATTGCCAAGTGGCTGCACTTGAAGCTTCTCAACATTTGACATCTCAAATCTCTTTGTTCCTGGGTGGATTTCCACAAGTGAGATACACTAGGGTAGGCCATAAATGAAGGGTTTCGCAGCATAGTATATCAAAAAAATTCTACGGATGCGAGCGAGAAAGACAAGATCTAATCTAGGAGATGCAATCAACGAGAGAGATTGATGAGATCTTCATACCCTTGAAGAAATCGCACAGCGGGAACGTTCAACAGAACGTGGTTGATGTAGTCGTACTCGCCATCTCCTCCTCGCGATCCGATCCAATTCTACGCCGCAAGTGGCGGCGCCTCCAAGAGATGCACACGTACGGTGCAGCGACGTATCCTCCTTCCTTGGTCCAGCAAGTATGGTGGAGAGATAGATTGGATCTGCAGCACGACGGCGTGGTGCTTATGGTGGAGAATTTCTGCGGCAGGGCTTCGCATACGCGCAGTCGGGAGAGAGAGAGAGGAAGGGTAGCAGTTGGCGGCTAGGGTTTGAGGAGTGGGAGGAGGGAGGGTGCGCCCCTGCCCTCCTTATATAGGGGGCTGGCCGGCCCCCCCTTGGCCCCTCCTCCAAGCCCTAGGGCGGCAGCCCCAAGGGTGGAGTGGGGGGCAAGTCTTCCCCCTTCCTTCTAGAAGGCTCCCCTAGGGTTTCCCCTAGGGCTGACCGGCTGGGCCTTGGAGGGCCTTGTGCCCCTGGCCCAAAGTGGCCAAGGCACTTCCCCTTAGGCCCACGCAGGCCTCCGACAAGTGGTCCCACATTGGTCCCACTCCGGAACCTTCTAGAACCTTCCGGTACAATACCGATAAACTCCGAAACGATTCCGAAATCCAAAAACTGCTTTCCTTTGTATGAATCTTATTCTCCGGACCATTCCATAACCTCTCATGATATGCTGGATCTCATCCGAGACTCCGAACAAAAACTCATAAACCAATCATCCATTCTATCCTAGCGTCGATGCACGTTAAGTGTGTGACCCTACGGGTTCGAGAATATGCAGACATGATATTCTATCAATAATCAACAGCGGGATCTGGAAACCCATATTGACTCCTACACATTCATCGATGATCATATCGGATGAACCACGATGCCAGGATTCAATTAATCCCATATATGTATTCCCTTCGTCACGCGATATTTTACTTTCCCGAGATTCGATCGTTGGTATCGGCATACCTAGTTCAATCTCGTTCACAACAAGTACTTTACTTGTTCCGTAATCCGATATCACTTTGTGATTAACTCCTTAACCACGTGCTTGCAAGCGGTGTTGATATCGATTACCAAGTGGGCCCGAAGTATATCTCTCCGACTCAGAGGGAAAAATTCCATCTCGATACATACAACCCAACAAGTACTTTCTGATCACCTGAGAGACACCTTTATGATCACCCTCACATAGGATGACATTTGATGACCTCAAAGCTTTCTTCTGATACCAGGGAGTTGTATTATCTCATAGTCTAAGGAATACAATACATGACATAGGAAAAAGCTTCGCAAAGATGAACACGATGCCACGATCTAATTGCTCTGCTTATTTTGGGTCTTTCCATCATATCATTCTCCTAATGACATGATCTCATTATTAATCGACAAGTCATGTCTATGGTTAGGAAACCTTAACCATCATTAATCAATGAGCTAGTCCATAGAGGCGTACTAGGGACACGGTGTTGTTCATAAACCACACAAGTATTAAAGTTTCCTCTTAATACAATTCTAGCATGGAATATAAACTTTATCACGAACAAGAATTATAATAATAACATCTTTATTATTGCCTCTAGGGCATAATTCCAACAGTCTCCCACTTGAACTAGAGTCAATAATCTAGTTTACATCTGGCAACAATCTAACACCCATGGCATTAAGGTGATGATCATGTTTTGCTCGTGGAAGAGGTTTAGTCAATGGATCTGTGACATTCAGATCCGTATGTACTTTGCTAATCTTTAGATCTCCATCTGCTATATAATCTCGAATTATATGAAAACGGCGGTTGATGTGCTTGGTCTTTGGATGATATCTTGGTTCCTTAGCCAGTGCTATGGCGCCAGTGTTGTCGCACAATATCTCCAGTGGGTCCAAGGCACTTGGAACCACACCAAGCTCAGTGATGAAGTTCCTGATCCAAACTCCTTCACTTGACGCTTCTGAAGCAGCCATGTATTCCGCTTCTGTTGTAGATCCCGCGATCACGCTTTGCTTGCAGCTTCTCCAGCTCACAGCTCCACCATTCAAAATATAAATGTATCCTGTCTGAGATTTAGAATCATCCGGGTCGGTGTCGAAACTAGCGTTGACGTAACCTTTTACGACGAGCTGCTCATCACCTCCATAGACCAAGAACATTTCTTTAGTCCTATTTAAATACTTTAGGATGTTCTTTATGGCTGTCCAGTGTTCCACTCCCGGATCACTTTGGTATCTGCTCTTTAAACTAAGAGCAATGGACACATCTGATCTAGTACATAGCATGGCATACAGGATAGAACCTATGTGAAAGAACATGTTGGGCTCCCATTTGTGGTTTTGGTAATTAATGACAATCTTTATGGACTAATGTGTGCATTAAGTTATACTTGTAGGATTTGTCCATTGGCATCGCTTGGAGCATGTGTTGGCTTCAAGGTCGATGAAATGCAAAGAAGATATGTTTGGCAAGCTCCATATGCGAGGTCGATGATGAGGAATTAAGAAAGGCGTTCCATCTTGAGAAGGGAAAGATCGTCTACATCGAGCTCAAGTGGAATGCTCAAGGCAAAGGTATAATCTTGATAGGTTTCCCTTTTGCCGGTCTCTTGTTGTGTATAGGAGACCGGGTTTAGGATAGATAACCGTACTATCAAGAGGGGCTCTCGTATGAGTAATTCGGTCACATCGTTCGGAGAGAGCTCAAACCTTTGCATACTTGCATCATTGCATTTGGTTGTTATTTTGTCTTATCCATGTGAGGATTTAGAGCTTGTGGTAATCTCCATAACAAGCTCTTGTTCATCAAAATCGGATCTTCCGTTTACATCTTGTTGCGATTTTGATCTTGACGGCTTTCCGGTTTCTCACCAAGTGAGGTATCTCACATTATTATACTTGATATATTCTCACTTGGTGATAACCAATATTTCCGCTTTTTATTGGGAAGCCCTTGTCGTCCTCTATCCAACGCAATTAGAATCGGGTCAATCAGAGCTACCGTTCAAAAGTTATCGCAGATTGAATTTTGTCTGTTAGTCGTTCTAAAAAGAAAAAGAAAAAGAATGGTTTCTGGGCCGTCCAGTACTACTGGGCCCAGTACCAGACGCGCCTGGCTGCGCGCAGCTCACCTGCTGCCATGCCCGGTAGTTCTGGCCGGCACTACCGGCCCATGCGGCACAACCGCCCCGGGCGGTCGGTAGTACCGGGCCGCCTACAGGCCCAGCTTATCTGCGTCCGCAGCCACAGCTCGCCTTGGGCCGTTCTTGCGCGTTGGCTCCCGCTCGCCTGGATCTTGCGCGCTCCGCCGCCGACAGATCCTGATCCCGCCTCGATGCGTGCGTCCTCGCACTAGCTCGCCCGCGCTGCAGCCTGGCGCACTGGCCCCGTGCTGCTGCTGCCTCGATTTCCTGCCGCGGGCCCTGCTGCGGTCGCTGCGTCGTGGCACCGTGTCCCCCGCGCAGCTCGCCCACGCGCGTGCTCTGGCGCGTTGACCCGCGCTGCACTGCTGCTCCCTCACGCGCGCGTGCATAGCTCGCGCTAGTCCTGCATCGCTCGCTTGCTGCCTGCTACTTCTCTATCTCATCTTCTTGCATGCGTTGACTTCCCCTTTTGCACTGGTTGCGAGCTAAAACCGGTACTACCGGTCCAGGCAGAAAAACGCCTCAAACGGCTAGATTTTCTGGGCCACTATTTATACCCTTTGTCCTTTTTCAGTTTAGTGTGCTCCTCTCTTATCTATTAGGCTAAACTTTGTCCACACTTGCTCTAGATCTTGAATCTTGCCTAAGCTTTTCTCTCCGATGATTCTTGCCCATATTTGAGTGGAAGAGAGAGGAGATCTAGCCCCACGTTTTGACCTAACCGATTCATCTCTTTGTGAGTGCATCTTTGGGGATCTAGATTTTGGGGGATTTTGTGTCTCTCTTTGATTCCTCCTCTCTTGTTCCCCCAATAGCTTTAGTAGCTTTGTTGGAACTTGAGAGTGAGGGATTTGGGCATCTTTGTGGTGTTCTTGCCATTTGCATTTGGTGCATTGGTTTGAGTTCTCCTCGGAGGATTTGGTTTGAATTGCTCATTGGAGCTTGTCCCTCTTGGGTTCTTGGAACCCTAGACGGTTTTGTGGCCTTGGTGGCATTGTGGCATTGGTGGCATTTGTTGAGGCCTTTTGTGGCACTTGTTGGGAGCCTCCAATTAAGTTGTGGAGTTGTGCCCCAACCTTGTGAGAGGTTCCGGTTGCCACCGACAAGTGCACCGATAGTGGAAGCGTGGATCGATCCCGTTGGGGTGAGATTCACCGAAGAATACGGGAGGACTTTTTTGACGTTGGTGGTTTGATACCACCCCCTCTCCAAACGATACGTACTCCATGTTGGGAGGAACTCGGTAAAATATCGGTGTCCCCGCGTGCCTCGGTTATCTCTATACCCGAGCTCTTTACTTATGCACTTTACATTGTGATAGCCTTCGTGCTTGAAGTAATATATACCTTGCTATCACTTTGTTGCTTGTATTGCTTAGAATAAGTTGTTGGTGCACATAGGTGAACCTTAGTTGTTCTAGGTTGTGCTTAACAAAGTAAACACTAGTTTTATTCCGCCTTTGTTGAGCCACTCTAGGAAAAGTTTTAATCGCCTATTCACCCCCCTCTAGGCGACATCCGTATCCTTTCAATTGGTATCAGAGCCCGATCTCTCATTTAGGCTTCACCGCCTTGAGAGTAAAGATGTCGGATAGGGGATTAGTGCACAAGGACACGCTCACATTCGATGGCACAAATTATGATGTTTGGAAAATTCGCATGCTTAATTTATTTTGGGAAATTCACCCAATTATCGAGGGCTATCTATATGTGGGTTTCTCTTCTCCTATGGATACCCAAAACGAATCTTTAGAGGAGAAGTTGAACTCTCATATAGATGCTCTAGCTACTAAAATTCTTTTGCATGTTGTGAGCAATGTAGTTCTTTCGTCTATCATGCATTATTCAAGCGCTCGTGAAATATGGACCAAGCTTCAAGATAAATATAGCAAGTCCAACATTATTGAGGATGATTGTGTTGCTTCCACTTCTGGTCGAGATGAGTTCTCATCGTCTACCACTTCACCAACATGTGACTTTTCACAAGGTAATGATATGGTGAGTGGTGATAGAAATTGCAATATGGATAGTGTGTTCACTATTCGTAATCCCTCATATCTATCTAGTTGCAATGATCTATCTTTGGACCTTAACACTTCTAGCACTCAAAATTCCTCAGATGCTTGTGTTAATAGTCCTTGCATATCATGTAGAAATGACTTGAACAAATCTCATGATGATATGCTCATGTTGTCTTGTTGCCATGATAAACATGCTTCTATTTCCCCTAGTGCTTGTGTTGCTAACCATGTAGAGGAAAATGAAGATTCTATGGGTCAAGACAAGGTCTTGAAGAGAGCTACAAGTGCAATCTCATCATCACCTTCCTCTGGTTCTCACATGTGCCTTATGGCTAAGGGAACAAAGGTAACCTCTTTGAATCCCATTGTATCTCATGATGATGATGATGAGGTTGAGAATGATAATGATGATTCTAGAGGTAAGTATGATATTACCTCTATTAAGAAAATGGGAGAGGTTGTCTATAGTGCTCTCTACAAAAATAAAATTGCTTCCTCCAACCTTCTTGAAATCTTGAATTATGCTATAAAAGGAAATGATCTTATTGAGGAGCAAGAAAACATAATTGATGAAAAGTTTGCACTTGAGCGTGAATATGCTAATGAACTTGCTCAAGTAAAGGACTCCCTTGAAGAAGAACAAACCACCAAAGAATCTTTTGAGGAGACTTTTACTCTAGAATTATCTAGAGTAAAGGAATACCATGATAGAGAACTTGCGGTGGCTAACTCCTTCAAGATTAAAAATGATGAACTTGAAGTTGCTTATGCTAAACTTGTTGAGGATTTTAAGCACCTCGAAAATGGCTCTCGAGTCGTTAAGAGGGAGCTCATCAAACTCACCGAGTCACATGAGCAACTTAAAGCCTCATATTCAAAAGATCTTGCCAAGTTGCCCTCAACTCTTGCAAATAGTGATGATGCTTGTGCTACTAACTCTATTTCTTGTGAAGCATCTATTTTGAAGGAGAATGTTGAGCTAAAGGCTCAACTTGCTTTGATAACTAGGAATTATGGGAAATTAGAAGAAAGTCATGTTAAGCTCTCGAGCTCGCATGAGGATCTTCTAGTCTCTCATGGTAGTCTAAAGTTAGCTCATGAGGCCATCGTGTCAAAGGTAACATCTAGTGGGCCTCATGTGGACATTAGCACTACATCTACTCCAAATGTTATATTGCCATGTGCTAGTCCTTGTAGTTCATCCTCTCACAACCATGATATATCTCGTGATGAATTACATTCCGTGCCTTGTTGCTCTAACAATGTAGCATCTACTTCCTCTAGTGTTTTTGTTGAAACTAACCATGTAGAGGAAATCAAAAGGCTCAAGGCTCAAGTCACTTCTTTGAAGAATGACTTGAAAAAGGGTCATCAAGGGAAGGCCGCACTCAACAAAATCTTGAGTGTGCAAAAATCCCCCAATGAAAAGAGTGGGCTTGGATTCAACTCAAATGTCAAGAAAAAGTCCACTATCAAGTTGAAGCACAAGGATAACAAGAAGAATGTCCTAGATCAAGTCAATAATCCGACCAACATTGTTTGCTTCAAGTGAAAGGAAGAAGGGCATCATGTCAAACAATGCCCATTAAAGAAGAAGTCCCTTGGCAAGAAGCAACAAGGGAAGCGGCCTCAAGCTCTACATATTGTTAGAGATGGGCCTCCTCCCAAGAAGACTCAAGCTCTTCCTCAAGTTGTTTCTTCATCCAAAAAGAAAGATGGCAAGAGTAGAACTTGCTACATATGCCGCGAGAAGGGGCACATTTCTTCCTCATGCACTATTGGTATCTCCTCATCCCATCCTATCTTGATTGATGATGCTTATTCACTTCGTAAGGATGAGGTTGGCAATGTGTTTGCCAAATTTGTTGGTGCTCAATGTGGTGTCAAGAAAAGAACAATTTGGGTTGCCAAGCCTATTGTGACTAACTTCTTAGGACCCAACTTGGTTGGGTACCAACAAGCCAAAACTTGATCAATAGGTGTGTATTGGAGGACATTGGAGACTTGGCTACATCATGAAGAATTAAGGTATCTTCATTATTATTTTTGTCAAACCAAGTCATGTGGATTATATTGCTCCTATTATATTTCCAATGTTCCTCCTTGCGGTAACATATGCTTAACTCATTTCATTGAAAGTTACTCGCCCCCTTGTGCATGTGTTGGTTTTGTATCTTCCATGCTTTTGTACATGTTGTGTTTCCACTTAATTATCTTGAGGTATCAAGCATATTTGTGTATGATTAGGTGGCACACCATGTATGTGTGTTTCTTGTATTTGAGCCTTAATTGATTATATTTGATATCTTATTTGGCTCTTGTGAGAGATTAATGGATTATCCCATTTTGGGGGAGTGTTATGCTTGGGCATTCCACAATCCTAAAATTGCGTGTACATGAGGAATACCACCTAGTGTTTATATTGGATTATTGTCAAGTCTCTATGTGGTACAAGTCTCATGAGGAATTTAATTTTATAATGTCCATTAATTATCTCTATTTGTATCCTTTTGCCTCGCATTGGTTTTATGGTATCACATTATGGGGGAGTCATATGCTTAGTGCATATTACAATCCTAGAAAATGTGAATATTCGAGGTTGTGTCACTTAGAATTGATATTGATAATTATCTAGCGCATATGTGACACATTTGCTCATACAAGTTCCAATTTGCTTGAATGTTGTTGTTGATCATATTTTGGATCTTGTATATCAGAGTGTTTCTTGGTGTGTGTTTCATCATATTTAGATATATATATATCCTCATGGAAACCATTTGCTTCAAGTTACTCTAATCACTAGTGATTGTGTGACTATTGGAAACTACCAAGAATCTTGTTCGAAGTATCATGCTTAATTCTTATCTTTTGTTATATGCTTCTTGTTGTATCTATGATCTTGGATATCCATGCTAGCTACCTTGGGAAAATTATTCCCAATATTTCTTGTCCTTGGACAATGAGTACTCAATTTATGGTAGAATTTATTGATCATATTCACTTTGGCCCTTGCTTAATATTATCCTATCTTTGGCCAAGAAAATGTTTTGTGTTATCTCCCAAGCCTCCCTTGCTTCTTGTGGATCTTCTTATTTTATTGATATCCTCTTGTGTTTTACTTATTGTAGGTGCAAGTGATGATACTATCTTTTTTATTTATTGTACATGCATATTTGGCTAAGTGGGGTTTAGGCTCATTTGCAGAAAGCAATATAGTTTTATCCTATCTTTTCAAAGTAGTTTTGATCTTTTGAACAATCTTTCTGAACTCCTTGGAAAACTCCAAGTGCTTCAAAATCCCTTGTTGTCACCATCAAGTTTTACTTTGATAAATTGGAATGTCGAGATCTTCCATAGCTTCAGGCCTTAGTTGCTCAGTATTGTCCATAACCGAGGACATGGCTAAGTACTTAGAATTTGATCTTCTGCAGAAGTTGTACACTTTACCCACATGACACAATCTCGTCTTGATGCCACCAGTGGCCGCTGGATAAGTACTCACCAAAATGGAGTACCGGCAGATCGAGAATGTGACAAAGTCTTTCCATAGGAGTCCTCCCAGTACACAATGCTAGCTTGTCTACCAGGCACCAATGTAGGGATATATTTCCCTACACAATTCTAGTTAACCTGAAGATGCCAATGCATGGGTCTTCCACTATGTAGTTGACTAAGCCAGAGCCCATTTAGCATGTGGCTGTACACGGAAGCCACTATACGAGAAACTTGTTCAATCTCTAAGTTCCTGGGTGGTTTTCTTCTAGTGCACATACAAAAAGATAGCCATATAAACATGGTTCCCTTTGTTGCCACCTTGTCCAAATCTTGAGTATCCTCTTTCCACCCAGGTGGTTCATTGAGTACTTGTTTTATTATATAAAACATATATTTTTCCAACACTTCATATAATCATATCATGTATCCCATACCAAATATATAGCAGGGCTAAGCATACTACAACTACATTGTTTTCACTAAGGAAGATATAGGGGTATCCTATTAGGATTTAGCATAGCATAAAATATAGTAAAGCTTATCATGCATGTTTCAAAAATCCACTAAGGGTAATGAAAATATTAGGACTTGGATGATAGTGTCACTTGCCTTAGTAATTGGTGGTGTTGGTACACTCTTCGCAATAACACACTTGACAATCAACACAATCTATCAAGCAAAACAATCAAGACAAAACATATACAAGATCAACACTAATGGCAACACAAAAATCATGCAAAGTATGCAAACATGCAAGATGGAAATTTTTATTGTACAAATTTTTATAACAAGGTTTTGAACATTACTAAGTGATTATGAACATTTTATATTTTCAAGATTACAAATGCAACCATTTGTGCAATTGTAGCAATTAGCAATATTTTCTAACAGTTGGAAAAGCCATTCTTATTAAATAATTGCCACGGTCTTATTTATACTAGAATAAAATTATATTTTGGTTTTACTGTACATAGGGTTCAATTTACAACCATTTTCAAAAGGATTTACTTAAAAATAATTCACACAACAACTTTTATACTCAAAATAGTCCACAAATGGTTCTGTATAAAACGTGATTTTAACGGACTCAAAAATAACGAATTATGGGTCCACTGTGTTCTACTCATTTTTTTGAATCCATAGACATATTATTTGCTAAATTTGGATATACAGAACTAAAGATATAATTTTTATGGTGAAAATGACCAATTAAACCATTTAATTTATAAATCAAATTTTTGTACAGAGAATAAGTAATATTATTGCAGAAATGGATTCTACAGAATCTCAGCTTTTCAGGGATACCAAATTTATAATTTTTCGATTTCTAAATCTTTTTCTATGAATTATACAAGTTCATACTAAAATCTGGAAAAGTCAAACTCGGGAATTGACTGAAATTGACTTTGACTAATCTGACTAAGTTGACTGTTGACTACGCTGATGTCATGATGATGTCAGATTTGACTACAGAAAACGTTGCTCGGATGGAAAAACTTTCAACATGAAAATTGTAGATAACAACTAGATTTATCTACTGTTCAAAGGAAATTGTGTTTGGAGCAACGAGGTGGGCGTAGAATGGATTATACCTTCTAAGATCTGAATCTTTGACTGTGTTTTTCTCTCAGCTCGATGAACGAAACGAGGTGAAACCAACGGGAATGGAACCGTCTTGACGAGGGGAACAACTTCCGTCTTCAAGCCACCGTGATCCGAGGTCGTTTTGATGGTCGATTTGGGTGGAGAAGATTGGGAAGAATTTTGGACGAAAATAAAAGTATGATGAGTTGAAAACTTATGAAATTTCCTGTAGTGGGGTTTATATAGGAGGGGGTGGGGGCTGGATTAAAGGACATTAAAGAGAGAGAGAAATTAGGGGGTATTTAGTGCAATTTAGGAGAGACATTGAAAGTCATTTAGGAGCATTAGATAGGAAGACCAAGTGCTCCTGGTTATTCGTGTATGTGTCTAGTCGCGTGTACCTGGTCGCATGGTGCTCATCGGCCTTGTTGGGCCGGCCCAATTTGGCTGGCCTGGCCGGCCTTTCTATTTTTTTTTCGTTTTACATTTTTTTCTTATTTCTTAATTCTTTTATAACTTTTGATTTAGAGCTCCGAATTTATCGATTCAAATTTCTACGGGTTCATAAATTCGTGGGCAATATTTTAGAACATAAATTTTATATATTTAGAAATATTTAATTTTCTCAATTATTAATTAGTTAATTATTGTACGATTGCATGTGTGCGATATTGGCCTAGTTGCAGGGTAATATATTTGGAATGATTTTGATTCTTTCCTTATTTGAACTTGATTCGATTTAGTTCCACTTTACATGGATAACCATGAATTAAAGTTTGAAAATATGAGAGAATAATTTTATAAAATCTTAAAATAGCTCACATAAGCTATGGTGCTTATTCTAAAACGAGACTCTTTGCTTTTATTTTTGGTTCAAAACAAAACAAAGGTTGTTTGAAAAATGTAAATGAAGTAGTTGAGATGTATAGATGGTTTTTGGTTGAGAACATTCCTCAAGATTAAAAATAGATTTTCAAATACAGGAAGTTTGTGAAAAAGATTTTGAAGGGGAACCTTTAAAATTATAATTTTGAAGTAGAGGAGATATATGGATAATCTTGATGCTTGGATTTTAGGGTTTTTGTTAAATGCTAATTTTTATTTTAAGGAATACCTTTATTTGGGGTAAAACTTTTGTAATAGTTTAAAAGGTTTTAATGTTTCCAATTAGAAGCAAAAAAAAAAGTTTCTTTTCCCCATAAATTTCAACAATTATTTCTTTTGTTTATTTATTTTTCACATTTCAAAATTTGGAAAATTTTGGGATGTGACAGGCTACCCCCCTTAAAAGAAATCTCGTCCCAAGATTTGGGAAGGCTAGAGGTTACAAGTTGGCTTCAAGGCAACTAGGATACTACCACCCTTAAAAGATTTTCAACTAGATTACATCATGTGTATCTCTTGGTTGTTGTTACCATCCTTGATGTTGGAGTCTCTTGGAGTAGTCATCTGTTTGGGTTGGATTGGGATTAGAATAGGCAAAAGATTTCTAGGGAAGAAGTATACTCACACACAACAATTCACACAAGCAATCACAATCAACATTCCACTCAAAAAACAAGATTCTAGCATATTTTTAGGAAACAAAATATTTTTGCTACACCACATAAGTTGGTGGGTTTGATCTAAACTAAATATGGTGGTCCAACTATATGGTTCACTTGAGATTATTCCATCCTTCTTTGTTGTTTCTTCTTGAATGAGATCATGGTTTCCTTGGGAAAAATTCTTGTGTCTTGGCTACAAACTCCAAAGATGATGATGATTCTTCTAAGTTGTGTTTCCTTAGTCTTCAAGTGTTGAGTAATATTTCTTGTCTCACTTGTAGTCCTTAGTGATATCCAAGTTGAAGTCCTTGGTGCAAATAAAGTTGAAGTCTTTGATGATGTTGAAGTTGAAGTCATTTGAGTTGGTGAAGTCCTTTGCTCATGGTTGAGGCTTTGTCCATCAAGTTTGAAAAGGAAGAGATGTAGAATCAAAACCAAAATGGTTGAGGAAAGAGTTTACAAGATTGTTTGTAAATAAGTTTTGGAACAAATACAACTTCTATTTTTTTCTAAGGGGTTTTGTCCAATCCTAGGGTTACAAATCCTACAGGCAACACAGTGCTCTGATACCATCTGTAGGGGTCCCAACCTTTAATAAGGTAGAGATCCTTGTGTTTACAATGCTAGCCACTGGATCAATAGCTAGCATCCACAGTTAAGATGTAATATCAAGAAACAAAGGTCATAATACAACTTTATAACCAGGAATAAAATAATTCATTACATCTTACATAGCTCATTTGGCTATCACATTACATTGCAGCAGAATATCTATAAGCATGGGGTCCTTCATCTTCAAAGTGCCACAGGCAATCATGTTGGTTGTAGACTTGTAATCCTAATCAACACACTTAACATCAAACAAACCTGCAACATAATAAGTTGCAGCCACAAGGGTCAATACATTTGAATTGTATTGGCAAGTTTCACTACTATGTAGAATATAAGTGGATCCTATCAATACATGCATATTTGTCTAAGTGGGGTTTAGGCTCATTTGCAGAAAGCAATATAGTTTTATCCTATCTTTTCAAAATAGTTTTGATCTTTTGAAAAATCTTTCTGAACTCCTTGGAAAACTCCAAGTGCTTCAAAATCCCTTGTTGTCACCATCAAGTTTTACTTTGAGAAATTGGAATGTCGAGATCTTCCATAGCTTCAGGCCTTAGTTGCTCAGTATTGTCCATAACCGAGGACACGGCTAAGTACTTAGAATTTGATCTTCTGCAGAAGTTGTACACTTTACCCACATGACACAATCTCGTCTTGATGCCACCAGTGGCCGCTGGATAAGTACTCACCAAAATGGAGTACCGGCAGATCGAGAATGTGACAAAGTCTTTCCATAGGAGTCCTCCCAGTACACAATGCTAGCTTGTCTACCAGGCACCAATGTAGGGATATATTTCCCTACACAATTCTAGTTAACCTGAAGATGCCAATGCATGGGTCTTCCACTATGTAGTTGACTAAGCCAGAGCCCATTTAGCATGTGGCTGTACACGGAAGCCACTATACGAGAAACTTGTTCAATCTCTAAGTTCCTGGGTGGTTTTCTTCTAGTGCACATACAAAAAGATAGCCATATAAACATGGTTCCCTTTGTTGCCACCTTGTCCAAATCTTGAGTATCCTCTTTCCACCCAGGTGGTTCATTGAGTACTTGTTTTATTATATAAAACATATATTTTTCCAACACTTCATATAATCATATCATGTATCCCATACCAAATATATAGCAGGGCTAAGCATACTACAACTACATTGTTTTCACTAAGGAAGATATAGGGGTATCCTATTAGGATTTAGCATAGCATAAAATATAGTAAAGCTTATCATGCATGTTTCAAAAATCCACTAAGGGTAATGAAAATATTAGGACTTGGATGATAGTGTCACTTGCCTTAGTAGTTGGTGGTGTTGGTACACTCTTCGCAATAACACACTTGACAATCAACACAATCTATCAAGCAAAACAATCAAGACAAAACATATACAAGATCAACACTAATGGCAACACAAAAATCATGCAAAGTATGCAAACATGCAAGATGGAAATTTTTATTGTACAAATTTTTATAACAAGGTTCTGAACATTACTAAGTGATTATGAACATTTTATATTTTCAAGATTACAAATGCAACCATTTGTGCAATTGTAGCAATTAGCAATATTTTCTAACAGTTGGAAAAGCCATTCTTATTAAATAATTACCACGGTCTTATTTGTACTAGAATAAAATTATATTTTTATTTTACTGTACATAGGGTTCAATTTACAACCATTTTCAAAAGGATTTACTTAAAAATAATTCACACAACAACTTTTATACTCAAAATAGTCCACAAATGGTTCTGTATAAAACGTGATTTTAACAGACTCAAAAATAACGAATTATGGGTCCACTGTGTTCTACTCATTTTTGTGAATCCATAGACATATTATTTGCTAAATTTGGATATACAGAACTAAAGATATAATTTTTATGGTGAAAATGACCAATTAAACCATTTAATTTATAAATCAAATTTTTGTACAGAGAATAAGTAATATTATTGCAGAAATGGATTCTACAGAATCTCAGCTTTTCAGGGATACCAAATTTATAATTTTTCGATTTCTAAATCTTTTTCTATGAATTATACAAGTTCATACTAAAATCTGGAAAAGTCAAACTCGGGAATTGACTGAAATTGACTTTGACTAATCTGACTAAGTTGACTGTTGACTACGCTGATGTCATGATGATGTCAGATTTGACTACAGAAAACGTTGCTCGGATGGAAAAACTTTCAACATGAAAATTGTAGATAACAACTAGATTTATCTACTGTTCAAAGGAAATTGTGTTTGGAGCAACGAGGTGGGCGTAGAATGGATTATACCTTCTAAGATCTGAATCTTTGACTGTGTTTTTCTCTCAGCTCGATGAACGAAACGAGGTGAAACCAACGGGAATGGAACCGTCTTGACGAGGGGAACAACTTCCGTCTTCAAGCCACCGTGATCCGAGGTCGTTTTGATGGTCGATTTGGGTGGAGAAGATTGGGAAGAATTTTGGACGAAAATGAAAGTATGATGAGTTGAAAACTTATGAAATTTCCTGTAGTGGGGTTTATATAGGAGGGGGTGGGGGCTGGATTAAAGGACATTAAAGAGAGAGAGAAATTAGGGGGTATTTAGTGCAATTTAGGAGAGACATTGAAAGTCATTTAGGAGCATTAGATAGGAAGACCAAGTGCTCCTGGTTATTCGTGTATGTGTCTAGTCGCGTGTACCTGGTCGCATGGTGCTCATCGGCCTTGTTGGGCCGGCCCAATTTGGCTGGCCTGGCCGGCCTTTCTATTTTTTTTTCGTTTTACATTTTTTTCTTATTTCTTAATTCTTTTATAACTTTTGATTTAGAGCTCCGAATTTATCGATTCAAATTTCTACGGGTTCATAAATTCGTGGGCAATATTTTAGAACATAAATTTTATATATTTAGAAATATTTAATTTTCTCAATTATTAATTAGTTAATTATTGTACGATTGCATGTGTGCGATATTGGCCTAGTTCCAGGGTAATATATTTGGAATGATTTTGATTCTTTCCTTATTTGAACTTGATTCGATTTAGTTCCACTTTACATGGATAACCATGAATTAAAGTTTGAAAATATGAGAGAATAATTTTATAAAATCTTAAAATAGCTCACATAAGCTATGGTGCTTATTCTAAAACGAGACTCTTTGCTTTTATTTTTGGTTCAAAACAAAACAAAGGTTGTTTGAAAAATGTAAATGAAGTAGTTGAGATGTATAGATGGTTTTTGGTTGAGAACATTCCTCAAGATTAAAAATAGATTTTCAAATACAGGAAGTTTGTGAAAAAGATTTTGAAGGGGAACCTTTAAAATTATAATTTTGAAGTAGAGGAGATATATGGATAATCTTGATGCTTTGATTTTAGGGTTTTTGTTAAATGCTAATTTTTATTTTAAGGAATACCTTTATTTGGGGTAAAACTTTTGTAATAGTTTAAAAGGTTTTAATGTTTCCAATTAGAAGCAAAAAAAAGTTTCTTTTCCCCATAAATTTCAACAATTATTTCTTTTGTTTATTTATTTTTCACATTTCAAAATTTGGAAAATTTTGGGATGTGACATACATGCAACTGACTGGAAAGATGGCCTAGTTCGCATAGACGTCAGCACCTTCGTTCCTTCTTAACATCTGCAATCTGGCCAAGTAAATAGCCAGGGACAATGCCCGTGAGTACCTTGAAAGTACTCGCAAACCACCAAGACAAGGGTAACAAAGATAAATGCATATTTGGCTGTGGCGAGATAGCTCTATACTATGGTTGCTTTTGAAAGACCTAACATCGGCATCTTTATATCTTTGCTAAAAAAGGAGTTTTTGTAAAATATGCCTCCTTTTAGAAAATCCAAACATCTCCTCATCCTTGTTAAAAAGATTTAAAACAGTTTTGTTGAAAACCCCTTTTTAAAACACCTTCGACCATCTCTGGCCAAAACCAAACTCGTTCTTATCTTTCCTCGTGACCAAGTCACATTCTTTATTTCATCACAACATAACCGAAGGGTCCTCCTAGCACTTCCATTCCAACCATCGTTGACCGTGGACATGGCTATTCGAATAGATTAGACTCTGCTGAGTTTGTGCACTATACCCACGAGAATCAATACATCCGCCGGGATAAAACCACGGCCTACTACACACGGTAGACAGGGGCTCGAATAATCAAACCTAGAATTTTCATTTGTCCATCCCTAGCAATGGTGGCTTTTCATTTTGGGTTGTTCTCTCCGGTACGAGTATGGGGTACGACGACCCTGGTCCTTCCTCCCGTACTGATCCATATCTCCAAACCGAAGTTTGACCAGTAGCAATAGTGACAATAACTTCCTCCCTTACTAGCCAAAAAGCATACTGTCCACGAGAGACCCAATTGTTGCACCGGTATCTTGCCCATGGCAGCCCGGATTTTAGGGGATTTCTCCCCTTTAGCGAGTACGAGCATCCCCGGCTAAAGACCACAAACTACGAGCTAAGCCCCAACGTCTAGGGTAATGTGGTTGCACGGATAAAATTGTTCCGGACATTGGCTTAGAACATCCCTTCTCTTTATCTTTCTTGACTTTCTCTTCATCCACCTCATATCTTCTTTTCGTAAAACTTCCACTCGGAAATGATGCCTATTTCCAAGGGTTTTATTTTGAAAACTTTGTAGTAGGGTAAAACCAAAAATAGTTTTATCATTGAAAATCCGTGGGTTTCCAAGAGGGGAGATGTTAATCATCTTAGCCTCAATCTAAAGGGGTAAAGTAGGTGTCAAAAGTGTAAGTGTCCTACTGGACACTCATCCATAACTTGGAGGAGCCAAGTTACTCATGCACTTTTATTTGAAATAAAACATGCAATTTATTCGTGCAGTTTATAAACGAGATATAAAACAATTGATAAACAGGAGTAGGTTAATATAGGAGTTCAGGAATAGGGGCTTGCCTGTGACCAGCTCGAAGTCCCTTGACAGCATTAGATAACCAATAATGATTATAAAGATAACCCCGGATGCTTCCTTCTTCCCGGCGTCACACAATCGCACTATCGCCGTTATCGAGCATACATGCAAACAAACAATACTCCAATCAAAACAAAGCATACAAGCATCAACCCATACAGCAAGTAAACGATAACTACAATATATACATCAGTAGAATGTTGGATGTTTGGTTGACAAGATTAGCAGAAAGATTTGGAGGCATTAGGGAAAGGGGTCCTCTTTGGATTTGAAACATAGGAGCTAACTAAGAGAGGTTTTTCACCCAGCGCTTGATCTGTATTATACCATTCTAATAAGATGATACCATCAGATAGGTATTGATAAAATTAAGCCAACAAAAGTGGTTTCACTATTTTATCAATTTCCCTTGATTTATAATGGATTTTATGGTGATTAAAGCTCTAGTTTTGGGAAATAATTCACCAGGACTTCTCTGGAGTTCCAAAAATTATTTACTTGGGTTATTAGGTAGGGTTTGGTGGACTAAAACAAGAGGAGTTGGAATCACCTCCAAACAATTACCAGAATGCCCTTGAGAAATTCCCAAATACAGTACTGGAAGGGATTTGTCTTTTTCATCATATTTAATCTACAGAAGATTTTTAGGTGATTCCGAGGACACAGGTTAGGTATTGAGAATACCTTCCTACAAAAATTGGAAACAACCTTTTTGGAGTTACCGAGCTATTGTTATGGTTTTAATAGTGAATAAACCATGCATAGAAGAGTTTATTTCACTAAAATTTAATAATTTATCAGAAAAATATGAGCTTTTGGATTATGAAGTATATGGGTCTGTGTGTCACCTGGGAGTTGGAATTATGTCAGGACCTCACTTGGTTTAACCTAGGGAATTTACTAAAGGCAGAAAAGTCATTAAGTTGTTATTTTTTCTACCAGCAATCTAGGAAGCAAACTAAGTGTGGCATCCCGCAAAACCACTACTAGAAAATCGCGTTGTTTTTGTGCATTGCATCATCATGACCGCATGCTCATGTCATCATGCCACATTGCATTTGAGCATCGTCATCATCATGCATATTATTTTGCCTAAAAACTGTTTGCGAAAGACTATGTTATTTTCTAAACTAGCCCTCCTTTTTTTTCAAATCCAAATCGTCGGTCCAGCCGGATCTTTCATTTATCTAAAACCAATTACAAAATCTATTGTTAAAATAAAATAAACCCTAGTCTAAAATTTCTAGTCCTAAACTCACCCAATCCTAGTCTACCCACCAATCCCCTCCCTCCACCTCACCTTCCCTCCACCTCATCGCACCCACCGCCACCTCATCAATCCACAGCCCCACCTATCCCCTCTCCCTTACAGCCTGGACCCACCCTCTCAGGCCCACCTACTCCCTCACCCCCGCCTGGACCCCACACCGGTCCCACCCCACAGCTCACTCCCTCCACCCACCGAGCCAGCCCCACTTCCCCTCTCCCTGGCCCCACCCCCTGTTCACCCCTGGCCCACCCCGACCCCGCCTGTCTCCTTCCTCCCGCCCCGCAGCTCCCCCCGCTCCTCTCTCTCCTTCCTCTCCTCCACCGCCCCGCCCCCTTTCTTCCTCCCCGTCACCGGCACGCCCGCTGCCTCCCTCCTCCGTCGCACCTCCGGCCGCGCCGCCGGCCTCGCTCGCCCCGCTCGGCCCGGCCTTCCGCCGCCACCACAAGCCCCGCCTCCCTTTTCCCCGAGCGGCGCCGCCTTGCTCGCCCTCCACACCGCCCTCGCTCTGGCCGCCGCTCCACCGGACCGTCCTCCTCTCCTCGCCGGAAGCCGCCCGGCCTCCTCCGTTCCCTTCCTCAACGTTCTCTCCCCGCCGGAGCCCGCCTCCTCTCCGGGGCCGCCGACCCCGTCATCCGCCGCCTGCGTCCGACCCTGCCGCCATTCCTCTCGAGCCGAGCTCGACCGCCGCCGCGTCCCCTCCGCATCCCGTCGAGTCCCGCGTCGCCGTCGCCCCTCCACGTCCGCCCCCCACCCTCTCCTCGCCGGCCTCCGCGCCTCCCTCCTGCCGGAGCTCCTCTCCCCGGCCCGGCAGCGGCCACGCCTCCCCAGCGAGCACGCGCCGCCGCCTGCAAGCTCCTCGCCAGCGACCACGGGCCCCTCCTCCTCGATCTGCACGACCCGCGGCCTCCCCGACGCCCACCAGGGTTGACTCCACCCCCCTGCCGCGCCAGTGCTGCCCTGTCGTGGCTGTCCTCGTGTGTAATGTGCAGGTGTCCCTTTGATGGTCTTGTGTCTTGATGTTGGCCATGATCTTCAGATGGGTATAGTGATTCGGTGGTGATGCCTCTGTTAAGACCGAGACTAAGAGCTGTGTCCCTAGTTCCTCCTGGACAAGGACAAGATCTTCGTCGCGACACCCCGAGTTCTCCCACCCGAAATCCGATGGTCGTACTCCGAGAACTATGTCACGTAGCACCAAGTACTTCTACATGGACATCAAGACCCGGATCCGAACCTGAACACCGCCGAGACCCCCGTACCCGAAGGCCGTCGACGCGGAACCCCAAGATCTTCTCCTGGAGCGACGAGATCTTCTCCTCGGGACGCCATGACCGTCTACACGGACCCGAAGACGCCGTGACCCGGACGCCAAGATCTCCGCGTGAGACGACAAACCGACGACATGACCCGACGACCCCGGATGCAACAAGACCTTCTTCCCGGAGGCGACGTCGAGAACCCGAACGCCAAGATCGCCGACGCGAATACGCCAAGTTCTCCACCTTGAACGCCATGACCGTCTACGCGGACCCGAAGACCACGGATGCGACAAGATCGACTCCGACCAGAGCGGGTCCGATGCGCCCCTGACGCCGAACCAAGTCCTGCTCCCGGATGCGACAAGACCTACCTCCGTTATCCGAGACCGAGCCCATCGAACCCTGAACCCTGAGACCGAACCCCGAACCCCGGAACCCCAAGATCGCCGAACCCTAATGTGTGAACCTTTTTCCCGAGACCCTATTTTATAAATGCCTTATATAAAACTTGTTGCATATCAACTCATTCTTGTCGCATATTAAATTGATCATGCATGCATATTTGTGTGGTTTGGGGGCCTTATGCCGATTCACCATATAATTAAATATGGGGCCCATATGCGGGCAAATCTAGTCTTATATTGGCCTCATTTAAATCTGTGTAGCGAATCGGTAACTTATCTTGCCTTGTTATTACAACATTTAAATTGCGGGGTAGTTAAACAACTTGAACCATTTAATTAATTGTTGGGACCCCGGTTCCACGTAATATTGCCTAATTGCATTGCACCCTTGCCATGTCATACATCATGCATGCATCATGCCGATCTTTTGCCGTAGTATTAAATATTGCATCCGGTGTTTATTCTAGTGTTTTGGATCTTCGCGGATAAGGCCGTTGAGTTGATGCGAGTGTCGACCCGATCTTCGGTTGAACCTTCGACAATGTTTTTCAGGTGAGCATCTCCCCCCTTTCTACCTATCTTACTTTTATAGTATTTATTCCCTCCTGTCGATCTATTGCTATCTGTGTTGCGTTGCTCTAGCTTTCGTACCCGTGATATCCCTTGCAGCCTTATATTGCCTTGGACACATCCTATTACCTGTTGTTTGGTAGATAATTGGACTTGCGCGTCGTAGTCGCTTGCTCAAGTGTTGTTGCGTGTCGCCAAGTACCACAGTTGTTGGAGTATTGCCGCATGTCTATTGTTGGAGATGATCATAACTTTAATTACTGTTTAACAACTAAAATTGAAGTAAGTAAGCAGAGGCACAGGTGGGCAATAGATGTTATTTGGGTGTTAACCGTCCACTTGTGTCCCGTAGGACCCCGAGTACTTGATACCTGTTCCTTGAATATTCGCGCTATCCACATACGGGGAATTATGGGACCCCCCTGAGCCAGAGCTTGATTCATTCTTATTTCTTGGGGCCACAAACTAGTTTGAGGTTTTATTTACTATCATGTACTTATGCCATGCTTTACTGCTTTATTACGATTGTGCGATGGATAGCACACTGTACTGTTTAGGAAAGCGGAGTGTTTTCGCGGTATCGACAAGCCCACTTTTGGGTTCCCAGTCGTTTACAGCCATTGACGCAAACCTTGAGTCCGTCTCGGAGTCAGCTAGCTTCGTTGCGGGTGTACTCAATGGGGTGGCCCCCTGAAATATTTCTGAATCCTGTGATTGCTTTGTCGTGAAAGCCTCGTTGGGTTTTGATTTGGTTTTTCCGAGGTTGATCGAGTGTGTGTTGCTATTTGTGCACCCCTGCAGGGTAAAACTTTCTGAAAGCCGTGTCCGCGGTTATGGACGACTTGGAGCACAGTATCTCGATCATAGACAACTATAACTAAAGTAGTACTATAAATTTGACTTTATAATGACTAGTAAGCAGCTTCACTATAATGGAATGGCTAAATAAAACTGCCAACAATTGCTTGTTTGGGTTGTCGCTTGCGACCATTGTATCTGACTAGTAAATATTGCAACTATAACGGAATGGCTAAATAAAAGTACCAACAACTGCTGGGTTTTGGGTTATCTCATGCTAATTGTATCTGACTAGTAAGTGTCGCTACTACAACGGAATGGTTAACTAAAATGTCCCACTGCTTATTTTATCAGGATGATTATCAATTACCTGACTAGTAATTGCTGCAACGATAACTGAATAAATAAAACTGCCAACGGTGTGAGTTCCTCGGTTGACTTCCTCGCTTGGTCTCGAGGGGGAAATACCAGGATGGGATTGTTTGGTGTAAGAATCAGGTTGGATCCGAATAGCTCTATCTTACCCCTCTCCGATAGCCGCCAGTTGTATCGAGTCTCTATAGGTTGTTGAGTGCTTGCCGCCGCTGCCGCTTCAGTCCACCATACCTATGTAGGCGAGGACCACCGAATTCTAGCCTCGCCGTGTACTGGCCTCAGTACTGACGCTCCTCTTTTTTCTTTGCCCTTTGTTGGCACCCCTTTTGTTTAAGCAGGTTTTGAGATCGACGTCGTTAGCAGGGTTACCCTTCCGGCTTGGCCTGGGCAGGGTTATGGACGCCATTGGTTATTCTTCAGGGCTCTTAGCCCCATTTGCATCTTGTCCGTAGTCGGACGCCCTACCATTTTCAAGGTGATTTGGATCTTTGTATATTATATCTGTATTCTTGACTCATTGAGTCGCTGTTATATATATCTGTTCTGTGGGTCCCATCGAGGACTGTTGTGTAATGTTATTACTTTGTTTTCCACCCGCACGAAAGTGCCTGGTGGGCACCTTTGAATCGTTTCTATGCGGGTTTTGGCGGGAAGCGCTGAAACTTGCATAGGGTCGATTCTGAGGGTGTTACACTAAGATGGGGCCAGTGGTATAGGAAGGGTATGGCTGATACCTTTCTGTACCAATTCGATTTACTTCATTTGGAGTGGTAAATCCTTCTGGAGAAAATCTTTAGTGAAAAGGACAGATCTGAGTAGGGGCTTTATCATAATTATTCTAAACATTATTTTGGTCCAAATCCGGATCTGCATGTTAGGAAAAAGGTGCATGCATGTGGAAAAATTTAGATCTAGCCAAGAGATGGTGTTTTACAATTTTATTTGAATTTAAACTGAGCTGGTAGTTTTCAGATCTGGCAAAAAGAATTAAAAGAAAAGGGGGAGGGGATCTCGGGCCAGATCCAAACAGGGAATGGGCCGCAGAGGGCTCCCGGCCCACCCAGGGCTTTGTCCACGCGCGAGGAAGAGCAGTTGCCGGCCTAGCTGGGCCGGCCCGCCAGCGGAGTAAGGGGGTGAAGGGGTATGGGGAGCGGTGGCCATCGGATCAGAAGGGGATCGGACGGCCATGGGCCATCTTCTACCTGGTGTTGCTGCCCGCGGGCAGAAACCCTAGCGGAGGAGAGAGAGGGCCGGGGGAGTGCTTACTGACATAGGAGAGAGGCCGTAGAGGGTGCAGGGGGACGCGGTCGGCAACGGGGATCACAGGGAGGGTTGGATTCATCCTGTTCCACGATGGAGAGGTGCTCCCGCGACGGCCACCGAAGGAAGGGCGACAGAGGTCGACGGTGACACCTCTAGAGTGGCTGCATGTTGAAGATAAGCACGTGATTAGCTTTAGAGAAGCAAGGGGAGTTCAGGGAGAGGACATGCAGAGGCAGTGGAGTAGAGGAGCAAGTACTATGCTCAAGGTTGGATAAATGGCCGAAAGGCCATTTTCCTTCTCTTCTCGAGAAGGGCAGGGCTGTGAAGAGGAGAGGGCGCTCTGGGAAGGCTCTTTGGTGGTCAAGGGGGAGAAATGAGGGAGCATGACTGAGGGAGGGGCCTCTGGCCTATTTTCCCAAGATGGATTGGTTCATGGTGAACCAAGTTCATTGGGGAGCTAGGACATGGTCCAGGAGCATCCCATTGGTGGCCATGGGTGGTGGAGAGGGTGTGTGGAGGACCCGTGGTCGTGTATGGGGGCAGAGAGGCAGTAATGAGAAAAGAAATGGCTAGACAAGACCTTGCCTTTGTCTCCGTTTTTAAACAAGCACAAGAGGACAACTGGTCAAGTGATGCTACAATGCAAGTGCTACAGTGTGTCTCGACCATAGTGGAGGGGAGTTGTGCTGTGCAAGTTTGGAGAGGGTTTGGTTTTGATTCGATTTAAGTTTGCATTATTTTAGCAAAGTTGGTTAATTTGAGTCTTGTGAAGGAAGTTGATCAATTTGCATTGGAGAAAGTATGGAAATGGTACTGGTAGATATATGAGGTCAAATAATCTCTCCATGATTTAAATGGGATTTTTCTGATGGTTATAATCCCATTTAATTGCACTTCAAAAAGTGCAGAAGTAGATTATGGAAGCTAAACTGATAATTTTACATTGGACAAACTTGGTTTTTGATATGATATGGTCCTAAATACCATAACACACATTGGATAATTTTATTGGGATTTATTGAGGTGGAAAAGTATTTTTGGGGAATTATTTCTTGTTTCTTCCATTTAAGAAAAGGGGCAAAAAAAATAAAGAATCTCAAAAATATTTTTTTTTGAGTTGGAAAGAGGGTATATGATCTATAGGAATTAAATGTGCCTTGAGTTCGAAAGGTGATTTGGAGAAAAACAAACTTTCCTTTAAAGACAAAGATTTTGAGAATTTGGTAAGTGAAGGAAATAAAATAGTTTAATAATCCAAATAATTGGGAGAATTATTTGGGGATGCTTATATCCAAGCTAGATGATGTAAACTTGATGTAGGCATCAAGTTCAACCTTGGTTTTGAATAAAAGTGGTAAAAAGAATTGAAACTAGATTCTGGAGATCTAGGGTTTAGTTATTCGGATGCCATCTAAACAGTGTTAGATTAGTGAGCTTAGAGCGCACCTTGGTACAAGGGGTATATGGATGTATATACCATCTCATATAGATAATCATGGAATCAAGATTTGGTCTTGGTTTCATTTGAGGTGGTCTAGATGAGACAACAAACTTTGTTGAAAATAAGGCTGCCATAACAGATACATCAGGCAGCCTCCTAAACCATGTGGGTTTAGGAAGCACAGGGCTTCAATGGAAACAAGTAGAATGGGAGTTGATAGGCCATTATTATTAGATCACAACCAATCAAGGAGTTGTTCAAGGGGAGGTGGCATATAGATGTGAGCTTCTGCCAAAGTAAGCAAGATGATAATGTTTGCAGAAAAGATTGACATCTTTACTACAAAACCATCATGGATGGGTGGGAATTAGAATGGTTTAGGCAAGGGAAAGAGTGGTCCTTGGTAGTACTAAATATGTACTATAGGATGGTTCAAATACATTCTAAAGAATGCACATATGTTGGAAAAGGTAGAGATCCAAAGATGGTATCCAGATAAGAAATCCAGACAGCCATTTTGGCAGATTTAGGGTTTTAGACTAGAGTGCAAGTGTAGAAGCTTTTGAGAGGATGCTAGGTTCCAAACTCATGATCAAGAAGATGATGTTGAGGTACTAACTAAGTAGATAGGGTTCATGCTTAGATTGGGTCTCCACTAGGTTGGAAACCATCCAGAGGGATTATCCTTGGATTGATCAGAGCATGAGAGGAGATGGTTATTTTAGTGGCTTAGGATAGATCCATACTTGGATGCTTGATATGGGATTTATGATCACAAGCAAGGAATTGGTCCTAGTGGATGAGCTACTAGATTATCTCCTTCTAGTTCTTAAGCAAACAAGGCAAACAGCTGATCAAGGTGACTCATCAGACAGCAGATCAAGGCAATTCCTCAAATCACTTATCTAGCTACTACTAGGGTTACCATCAAGCCTAGCTTGAGGTAAGGTTGGGTATTTTTAGTTGGGTGTATCTTGAGGTAAGATAAGGATCATCTTGGTATCTCTACCAAGATTGAGATGAAAATGTGTTAATAAAGGTTTTGGAAAACCTAGAGATAAGAGTAGTTGAAGGTCCTGCCTTGAAAACATAAGGAGATAATATATAGGTCTCCATAGTTTGTCAAAATAAACTAGTCAAGTATTTGGTGGTGTCAAAGTCATCTTGGATCAGGTTTTGAAATGCAAAACATTTGAGAATATGAAAGATGAGCCAAGACATCTCTTTTGTAAAATAGTTTTTGTAAACTAGTGTTGAGATGAGGAGTACACAACTAATACACAAACAGTTTCTTGATCACAATCAAACAAGTAAGCACATAATGCATGGAAAAGTTTTTGTTCCCCTTGATTTTTGCCTTTTGGATATTTAATCAGGGTTGCTGAAATTGGGATGTTACACATTCTTTTATTACTTGTCCAATATTTCTGTAAGAAAACCTAGATATTTTTATATATTCAGAAAGGTCTAGTTAAATGTGATTTTTGAGAGTTGAAATCAACTCAAAAGCTTTTACGGTTGAATTTTGAAAAATGTTTGAATGCAGAAAAGCTTCTGCCTTGTTATGTTTACTATAGGTGATCCACAATTCTAAATGAATTAAATCAAACGGTCTTGGATTAAGCATTCCAATACCTTTCTAACAAAATTGGTTTCATGCATTTTGGTTCATTAAATTGACCTGGGTTGATTTTTGAATCTAGGTACAAAACTGAGTTTGAAACTAAAAGAATAAACCTAAATACAAACTACTGGGTCACGCGGGAATCAAAATGGGCCGGCCCACGGTGCACAGCACACGCGGGGGTGATTTTAAGTGGATGACCCCACCAGTCAGCGAGACAGGGGGTGCGAAGCGGTACAGGGTGATCTAGACCACACGATCAAACTCTAATTGAACGGATGTGACCTATCGTCTCCGTCGGGCAACGCCGGCGAGACAGAACCCCAGCGCGTCCAGTGGGGGTCTACGGGGGCTCACTGGGGCTCAGGCGAGGGTCGATGATGGGGGCGAACGACGAAGTCGATGACGGCGAACCTCCTGGTACCGCCGGCTTCTCCTGGGGCGGCTCCAATCGCTGGCTCCTTTCTTCCTCCTCCGCGACAGACTCCGGCCAAATTTCTGCGACCTGCTACTCGCCTTGCTCCGGGGGTGAGGTGGGGTGCTTCTGAGAGAGAGGGGAGTGTGTTGGTGTGAAGAAATCGAGTGGGGGTGGCCTCTATTTATAGTGCCAAGAGGGGACCGAAGGGCGCGGGTGGAGCTCGTCGTGGTCGTCGGCATAGTGGGCTAATGGCATGGGCGATGGTAGGGGCGGTGTTGTGCTCCCTGGCGAAGCTCAACGGCGTGGTATCGAGGCGTGGGACGGTGCGAGATGGTCGGAACGCTGCGGTGCTCTTGGCGGGTCCGACGGGAAGTTTTATGGCGCATGGGCTCTCCTGGTCACGCGGCGACGCACGGGCATGTCTGCGGGGTTGCTGGGGTGGTGGTGATCACGCTTGCGAGTGGCGAGGGCGGCACGCGGTCTACGGGCGCGTGTCGAGGGTGGAGCTCTGGCGCGCTCTCGGCATGGCGCAGAGGCATAGGGAGAGGCGTTTCTAGAGTGGTCCAGTGGCTTGCTGGTCATTGGCGTTGGACAGGGGGTGGCGGTGGACGGTGGTCAGTGTCCCAGACATGGTGGCTAGGCTTGGTGTTCCTCCTAGCTTGCAGTCGAGAGTGGGGTGGCAAGGTGAGGCTCGGCCTGCTCACCATTAATGGCAATGGCAAGCTCACATTGGTGATAGATCTTTCTAACTAAGCTAGATGATCTACTAAATGTCTGATGTGAGCTAGAGAGGGAACAAGTTAGGCCAAATCACTGCTCACAATAGTGTTTGATATTTGTTTGATTTGTGTTTGCAAGTTGTTTGATGAAATGGCCGAAAGAGATTCAAATTTGAATTTTTGGTTCAAACTTGGTGGGTGTATTAGTTACATACTAGAGAGTCTCTGGTTAGTTGGAAAGGTCAAGGTGAATTGGTTTGGTTGGTTTTTGAATATGGGTGATCTTCACATATGTTAAAGATTCAATTTTGAATTGTCATTTGAATCAATTTTCCAAATGTTTCTATAAGTTTGAAAGTTGGGCTTGGGTTCACTTTTACTTGGTCTAGCAAGGGGTGAAAAGAAATGGAATTTTTTATGTTTGAAATCTTGGACTAGAAACACTCAAAGTGGCCTAGTGAGCAAGATTGGCAAAAATGACCATTTTCTTGTTTTGTTTGTTTTTGATTTTTCTCTTTATTTGTTTCTGCTTGGATTTGATTTAGATGATGTTTTTTCATCTCTAAACCAATCCTTGATATTTAGAACAATCAAACAAGTCCATTCATGCATTCATACAATCATCACATACACACATGCATTCATATGATTTTGATTAACAAAAGTTTTTGTTAACCCTAAATTTGGTGATTGGAATTTGATAATCATGACCAATATTTTTGGGATGTTACAAACATTCCCTCCTTAAACAAAATATTGTCCCGAGATTTGAGAAAGAATAAAAATAAAATTAGGGTTTAAAGAGATCGGGAAACTCCGTCTTGATGTAGTCTTCTCGTTCCTAGGTAGCTTCTTCTTCAGTGTGGTTACTCCACTGAATCTTGAGAAATTTGATGCTTCGGGTCCTGGTGGTTCGGAAAACTTCCTCCAAAACACGGATGGGTACTTCCGAATATGTCAGGTCATCGTTGATCTCTATGGTGCGGTGATCAATTTTCTTGAAAACTTTAGTCTTCTCCGGGACTTCAAGGCATTTGCGAACTAACGATATATGGAACACATTATGCACTGCTGACATCTCCTCTGGCAGTTCCAGTTGATATGATACTTCTCCTCGACGATTCAAAATCTTGAAGGGCCCGATATATCTGGGGGCTAACTTTCCTTTGAGCTGGAAACGTTGCATTCCCTTCAAAGGCAACACTTTGAGATACACAAAATCTCCAATATTGAAAGTGAGGTCTCGACGTCTTTTGTCTGCATAACTCTTCTGTCTTGACTGGGCGGTCTTAAGGTGCTCACAGATCTTGTGCACTTTCTCTTCTGCTTCTCGTAGGACGTCGGGTCCGAAAATCTGACTCTCTCCTACTTCCGACCAAATCAAAGGGGTACGACACTTCCTTCCATACATGAATTCAAATGGGGCCATTTGCAAACTAGCTTGATAACTGTTGTTGTAAGAAAATTCTGCGAAAGGCAGACAGTCTTCCCATTTAGATCCATACTCTAGCACACATGCTCTCAACATATCTTCGAGCATTTGATTTACTCGCTCCGTTTGTCCATCGGTCTGAGGTAGATAAGTTGTGCTGAAATCCAGTGGGGTTCCCAATCCTTCTTGGACTTTCTTCCAAAATCTCGAGGTAAACTGAGTTCCACAATCTGACACGATGTTCTTGGGGACTCCGTGCAAACTGACGGTTCTAGCGATGTATAACTCTGCTAGCTTTGAGCTCTGGTAAGTGGTCTTGACTGGTAAGAAATGGGCTACTTTGGACAATCTATCAACCATGACCCAAATAGAGTCATTTCCCCTACTAGAAGTAGGTAATCTGGTGATAAAGTCCATTCCAACCGAATCCCATTTCCATTCTGGAATCTGCAGTGGTTGCAACAGTCATGCGGGTCTCTGATGTCCTGCCTTGACTCTCTGACATATATCACACTTGGCTATATAGATTCTGATTTCTCTCTTCATCTTATGCCACCAAAATTGTTCCTTCAAATCCTGATACATGTTTGTCTCTCCGGGGTGGATAGAATAAAGAGTATCATGGGACTCTTTGAAAATAATTTCCTTCAACTCTTAATCTGCTAGTACACAAATACGTCCTTCGTACCACAACACTCCTTCTGCATCTTCTGTGAATCTGGGTACTTTCCCTGTACCGATACGACGTTTGATTCCATCGATACTAGCATTTCCTTTCTGGGCCTCCTTGATCTTACTGATCAAAGTGGGTTGAAGTTCTATGCTAGACAAAAATCTTCACTTACTAATTCCATTCTGAAATCCTCCATCTCCTTGTGCAAACTTGGTTGATCCTTCAGAATCATGGAGTTCAAGCGGCACAGCAATCTGCTAAGGGCATCTGCTACCACATTGGCTTTACCGGGGTGATAGTGAATGTCCATATCATAGTCCTTGATTAGCTCTATACATCTCCTCTACCTCATATTCAGCTCCTTCTGAGTGAATATATATACTTCATGCTCTTGTGATTCGAATAAATCTCACAACGGTTTCCCATAAGGTAATGCCTCCATGTCTTCAGGGCTAAAACTAAGTTGCTAGTTCAAGATCATGGGTAGGATAATTCTGTTCATGCTGCTTCAATTGTCGAGATAGATAAGATATTACCTTGCCTTCTTGCATTAACACACATCCGAGACCGATCTTGGATGCGTCACAATACACATCAAACGGCTTCGTGATATCCGGCATGATCAAGATTGGGGCTGAAATCAATCTCCTCTTGAGTTCCTGAAAACTCACTTCACATTTGTCCGTCCATTCAAACTTCTTATCTTTCTTCAACAATTGGGTTATGGGTCTTGCGATGCTCGAGAATCCTTCTACGAACTTGCGGTAGTATCCCGCTAATCCGAGAAATGCATGAACTTGGGTTTGAGTGGTTGGGGCTTGCCAATCTTCAACATCCTTCACCTTTGCAGGGTCAATGGCAATTCCTTCGGCTGATACGACATGTCCAAGAAATCCTACCTCCTATAACAAGAATTCACATTTGCTAAATTTGGCATACAACTGATGCCCCATAAGGGTTCCAAGGATGGTCCTTAGGTGTAGCTCATGTTCTTCTTCCGATTTGGAATAGATTAGAATGTCATCAATGAAAACAACGACAAACTTGTCTAGGAAATCCATAAAAATATTATTCATGAGGTTCATGAAATAAGCGGGGGCATTAGTTAATCCAAAAGACATGACAGTATACTCGTATAATCCATATCGGGTGGTAAAGGCAGTCTTTGGAATATCCTCTGCGTGAATCTTGAGTTGATGATAGCCAGTTCTAAGATCAACTTAGAAAACACTTTGGTACTAGTCAACTGGTCAAACATGTCTTCTATATTTGGAAGTGGGTACTTGTTCTTGATGGTGACATCATTCAACTTCCGATAATCCGTACACAAATGGTTACCTCCATCTTTCTTGTCCACAAACAACACAGGTGATCTCCATGGCGAAGCACTTGGTTGAATTAGTCCTATCTCCAGCATAGCATCCAATTGCTTCTTCAGCTCCACTAGTTCAGATGGGTTCATACTATACGGTCTCTAGGCTATGGGTCCAGTTCCAGGGATTAGTTCAATGATAAACTCGATATCCCGATCTGGGGGCATACCAGGCAAAACATCTGGAAATACATCGGGGTATTCACAGACTATTCAGACTTGGTCAATGGTTGGCTGGGCTATACTCTTGTTGCACTTGAATTGACGGGGCAAGGTTTTAGATACATGCTCTACTAATACTCCGGCTGTACTGGTCAGGGTTATGGCTTACTAGGCACCGTCGATTAATCCTTTATGTTCTGACATCTGATCAATTCCTAGTACTACTTCCAAACCTTTTGTTCTAAGGACTATTAGATTAGCATAAAAATCTATGCCATGGATTCGGATAGGCATGGCCTTGCAAATTTTTCTAGCTTTGGTGGTTGAACCAGGTATTTGAACTATCATAACATGCTTCAATTTGGTGGGTTGAATCTTACTAGTGCATGCAAATTCTTCAGTAACAAATGAGTGCGATGCTCCAGAATCAAACAACACTCTGGCAAGTACTGAGTTAACAGAAAACATACCTAGCACAACATCTGGCACTTCTTGTGTTTATTCGGCATGGATGAGAAAGAGACGACCGTTGCGGTTGAGCAAGTTCCCTGGGGAAAACCTTCTTCCAGGATGAACACGACGCTGCTGCTGAGCTGGGGCATTTGCATTGGGGGTTGCGGCAGTCTTCTTGGGTCACTCATTGGAATAGTGACCCTTGGTTCCTCATTCATAACAAGTCACCTAAGACTTGTCCTTTGCTGCAACAGGCACAACATTGCTTCTAGTCCTTGGGGTAGTGTTGGTGTTGGTGGCGGCATTGTTGTTGTTGAACTTGGGTGGTGCACGATTGAAATTGCTGGGGTTCCCGGGGTTGTTGTTGTGATTTCCTCCGGGCCTTGGGTTTCCATGGTTGGGATAGGTCGGACGGTTCATCGGAATCCACTAAGGCTTCAATATCAGCAAATGGGATATTGACCAACACCGTCTTCATCTCATCATGCAGACCAGTCAGGAACCTATCGTTCTTCTTGGATTCAGTGTCAATCTCATCCGGTGCATACCTAGCCAATGACAAAAATCTGTCACGGTACTCCACTACAGTCATCCTTCCTTGCTTCAGTTCCCTGAATTCATCTCTCGTCCTCTTGATCAAATCCGGTGGCACATGGGTTCTACTAAACTTGACTTTGAATTCCTCCCAAGTCATCATCTGTCCTCCATTCATGGTGCGAACTCTGTTCCACCATGCTCTTGCATCTCCGGCCAGATAGTGGGTGGCGAACAATACCTTCTCGTTAGCTTCCACTCATGCAACTTCTAAGTTGTTCTCCATGGTTTGCAGCCAATCATCTGCATCGAGGGGCTCTTCAGACTTAGTGAAAATGGGTGGATTGGTGTTCTGAAATTCTTGAGCTTGGACCCATGGTTGTCCTGATTTCCATGGACTTGGTTGTTGTTGGCCATCTGAACGATGTGTTGAAGGGTGGCTAAGTTGGCTTGACGTTCGGATCTCTCAGCTTCACGGTCCGAAACTAACATTTGCAAGATTTGCAACATCGGGTCCGGGGATGAACTGTTTCCTCCGCGAGGCATCTGAAGATTGAGATAGATCATAAAAAAGGGGGAAATTTCTAAGGTTTAGGGTTTTGAAAAGTTTTCAAGGTTGGACTCAGATTTTTCTAGCAACTTTCTTTTCATTCATTCATTCATTCATTCATTCATTGAACACGATACAAACACACACCACAACAAAGGGAAAATAGATGGTTTTAAGAACCATTCTGTGAAACTACGATACAGTGGGACCGGATACAACTCACTAACGCTAGTTCTCAAGTGCTACTACTCCTCGGAATCGGTGTCCTCATCATCCTCATCATCATCATTAATGAAGGTGAAGTCATCCTCATCGGTGAAGAAGTCCATGGCCTGATCCTCCAGAAAGTCATCATCGTCACTGAGATAGGAGTAGGGGTATCCACAAAGGTCTTCCCCTGCATTCTCCCTCTTTTCAAGATGCATGTCTCTCTCGTGGATGGTCTCCTCCAAATCCGTGATCCTGTGGCAAAGACGGGCAATGATGCACTCCTTCTTGTCGAGCTAATGACGACGAGACTAGCGATCCTTCACTAGCATGGCAATGGTCTGATCCTTCTTGGCGGCGATGGAATACTTGTGGTTAGCGTAGGAGCGGGCATTGTCCAACTCCTTCTGCCGGTCATACATCATGAAGCTGAGGTGGTCCAATTGAGTCTTCAGCTCATGGTGATACGGGGCCTCCAGTGGCTATCCCATAACATCACCCGTGGATAGAACTCAAAGCGGGTACCCTTGATCTGATTGATACTCTGCCCACATTGACGGGCAAGAGCTTCCTGCATGTCCCTAGCAAGTCCATCGAGCTAGTTGTTCTCTTTCAAGGTGAACTGAATTCCCTCTGAGGTGGGGGCTTCAATCTTTCCTCGGAGACTTGCAACAACCAGCCATTTCAACTCCTCTCCTTCCTAATCGTTGAGCTGAGCTCCGAAGAACTCAGGGTGTGGACGCTCCAGCATTTCTGACAGCTGGTCCAAGTCACGCTCAAAGATGAGGTATCCTCCATTCCCCAACTGATAAAACTTGCTATACTTCACGTCCATCTATAAGAATATAGGATGAGTAAGTTAGTAGAGTGATCAAGTGTGTCAAATTTTATGTAAGTTTGCAAGAATTTTTGAGGAACATGTATTTTCATGAAAGAGTCTAAGTGGTAATAATGGGAATAAGTTTTCATAAATACTCACTTCCTTGGTTTTGAAACTAAGTTTCTGATTCAAACGTCCATTCTAAACTAGGGTCTCCTATGGTCAGGATGGCTCTGATACCAACTTGTCAACACCCAGATTTTTAATCTCAGATGCCTGTTATGCCATATATCGCAATCCCAAGATTACCATTTTTGCGAGACATAACATATTGGATATCACAGTACATCATCTATTACAATCCATATATAACGTCTTACACAAATAAAGGATCTCATGATCCGGTCTTAATACAAATCAAGCAGCAGAATAACATAATGATAACGGTAGCATGGGTGAAGCTCCATCTTCATAGTCACAGGCAATGCTGATGATGGGAGATGATCCTAGTGGTCGTAACCTTCCTGCTGTCCATCCTCCTAATAGTTCCCTTCATAGTCTGGCCACGGGAATAGCCAGGGACAAAGCCATGCGTACTCTTTAAGTACTCACAAACTAATACTAAAAAGTGATTTTTTTTTTGAGTAGGAGATAATAAGCTCTAGGTTGTTTTGCAAAAATCCTAATTTATCTCTACTGAGTTCAGAAGCAAAGAAAGCTAGTTGAAAGTTTTATAACACCTAAGTGAGAACTTGAATTTCATATCACAACCCTGTTGTGGTAAAGTCAAGTCACAAATCTTTTCATAAGTCATTTTGAAAACATATGACGACGAAACAATATGGCCACTCCAACTGTCCATAACCGCGGACGTGGCTATTCGAATAGTTTGACACTCTGCAGAGGTGGTACACTTTCACCACAATATTCGATACATCCGTCAGGAATAATCCTGAATTCACCATACTTAGTATGCAGATAATCAATCCTAACCTTTCAATTACACGCCCAAGTATAGGCACCTCTCCCGTGAGTTTGGCCTCCCAACCATGACTAACTGTCATCTTGGGAACTGCACAGGTGGACAATCTTCACAAGGTAGCCTCAGCTCAAATCTTGGATGCAAGGGAACCCATACTAAGGTATATAAGTTTCCAATCAAGCCCTACCCAATATTCGGGTATTGTGGTTGTACGGTAAAATTGGAATGGTATCGCATCCAGACAACCATCAGTTTTATAAAGGGCTAAGGCTCATGCCTTAACATTTTCATCATCAAAATCATCTAGTGTTCAAGAACACATGTCAAAACATCTCAATAGAATGAATCATCAGTTTTCATAACCATTTTCACCAAGTATTCTCATCTAAAGTGATAGAGTTTTATGCTTAGCACTAGCATCTACAAGTGGGGGTAAATACTAATGAGGGGTGGTAAACAAGTGTATCTTATCTAAGTTCAATCTCATGCCTCAGGATGACATCAAGATTATCTAACTTAGGCCAAGTTTTATGCTCTTTATGCTACCTTTAATAATCTTTCTAAGCTCAAAAATTACCAAGTAAACATCACTAGAAAGCTTTGATAAAGCAATAAAATACTAAGCTTGCAAGTAAAACTAGGATTGGGTATCAAGGGTGTAAGCTTGCAAGGATTAGCTTGCTAAGTCAACTTGTATAGTGAGACTTGCAAGGTTACAAGTATTGGCTTGCTAAGGTATTAGTATAAGCTTGCAAGGATTAGCTTGCTGAGTTGCAAGTGTTAGCTTGCCTTGAGTAGAGGAGTGGTTGAAGTTCTCCTCGGCTTCTTCCTTGTAGTATTCTCCTTCCTCCTCGTATCCTTGGTCGGTACTAGCGTCTATAAATAAATACGAGGTACACAATCACCAAGCAATACTTAATTACTTCTATTTATCACACCAAGGTTTTCACTAGATGATCTAGGATCATCACAAACATCACAAAGATTAAGGCAATAGTTTTATTTCCTTTATTTTAGAAAAGTAATGTCTACTCATTGAAAAACTAGTTAAGATTTAATATTCTCCAACTAAAACATGGGATCATGTTGACACATGTCATCACCACATATTTTAGTACTTAGGAATGTGATTTAAAGTGGTGTCACAATTTAATAAGGTTTAACCTTTTTATCTTAATTAAATGAAGTGACTAGAAATACATTTGGGGCATTCTTTTATTGCTTGTCCAATATTTCTGCAAGTAAACCTAGATATTTTTATATTTTCAGAAAGGTCTAGTTAAATGTTATTTTTGTGAGTTGGAATCAACTCAAAAGCTTTTATGGTTGAATTTTGAAAAATGTTTGAATGCAGAAAAGCTTCTGCCTTGTTATTTTTACTATAGATGATCCACAATTCTAAATTAATTGAATGAAACGGTCTGGGATTAAGCATTCCAGTACCTTTCTAACAAAATTTCTTTCATGCATTTTGGTTTAGTGAATCAACCTAGGTTGATTTTTGAATCTAGGTACAGAATTGAGTTTGAAACTAAAAGAATAAACCTAAATTCAAACTACTAGGTCACGCGGGAATCAAAATGGGCCGGCCCATGGTGCACAGCGCACGCGCAGGTGAGTTTAAGTGGATGGCCCCACCAGTCAGCGAGACAGGGGGGTGCGAAGCGGTACGGGGTCATCTAGACCGCAGGATCAAACTCTAATCCAACGACTGTGACCTATCGTCTCCGTCAGGCTCAGGAGAGGGTTGGCGATAGGGGCGAACGACCAATGGGGGTCTACGGGGGATCACCGGGGCTCAGGAGAGGGTCGGCGATAGGGGCGAATGACAAAGTCGACGACGGCGAACCTCCTGGTACCAGCGTCTTCTCCTGGGGTGGCTCCAATCGCTGGCTCCTTTCTTCCTCCTCCGCGGTAGACTCCGGCCAAATTCTGGCGATCTGCTGCTTGCCTTGCTCTAGGGGTGAGGTGGGGTGCTTCTGAGAGAGAGGGTAGTGTGTTGGTGTGAAGAAATTGAGCGGGGGTGGCCTCTATTTATAGTGCCAAGAGGGGACCGAAGGGCGCGGGTGGAGCTCATCGTGGTCGTCGGCATAGTGGGCTAATGGCATGGGTGACGGTAGGGGGGTGTGATGTGCTCCCTGGCGAAGCTCAATGGCGTGGTCTCGAGGCGTGGGGTGGTGCGAGACGGTCGGAACACTGCGGTGCTCTAGGCGGGTCCAACGGGAAGCTTTATGGTGCACGGGCTCTTCTGGTCGCTCGGCGACACAAGGGCGTGTCTGCGGGGTTGCTGGGGTGGTGGTGATCACGCTTGCGAGCGGCGAGGGCGACGCGTGGTCTGCGGGCGCGTGTCGAGGGTGGCGCTCTGGCGCGCTCTAAGCATGTCGCAGAGGCATAGGGCGCATCGTTTCTAGAGTGGTTCAGTGGCTTGCTGGTCGTTGGCGTTGGACAGGGGGTGGCAGTGGACGGTGGTCAGTGTCCCAGATATGGTGGCTAGGCTTGGTGTTGCTCCTAGCTTGCTGTCGACAGTGGGGTGGCAAGGTGAGGCTCGACCTACTCACCATTGATGGCAATGGCAAGCTCACAGTGGTGCTAGAGCTCGCTAACTAAGCTAGATGATCTACTAAATGTCTGATGTGAGCTAGAGAGGGAACAAGTTAGGCCAAATCACTGCTCACAATAGTGTTTGATGTTTGTTTGATTTGTGTTTGCGAGGTGTTTGATGAAATGGGCGAAAGAGATTCAAATTTGAATTTTTGGTTCAAACTTGGTGGGTTTATTAGTTACATACTAGAGAGTCTCTGGTTAGTTGGAAAGGTCAAGGTGAATTGGTTTGGTTGGTTTTTGAAAATGGGTGATCTTCACATATGTTAAAGATTCAATTTTGAATTGTCATTTGAATCAAGTTGCCAAATGTTTCTGTAAATTTGAAAGTTGGGCTTGGGTTCACTTTTACTTGGTCTAGCAAGGTTTGAAAATAAATGGAATTGTTACTGTTTGAAATCTTGGACTAGAAACACTCAAAGTGGCCTAGTGAGCAAGATTGGCAAAAATGTCCATTTGCCTGTTTTGTTTGTTTTTCATTTTTCTCTTGATTTGTTTCTTCTTGGATTTGATTTAGATGACGTTGTTTTCATCTTTAAAACAATCCTTGCTATTTAGAACAATCACACAACTCCATTCATGCATTCATACAATCATCACATACACAAATGCATTCATATGATTTTGATTAACAAATGTTTTTGTTAACCCTAAATTTGGTGATTGGAATTTGATAATCATGACCAATATTTTTGGGATGTTACACCAAGCTTCTACAACAGCGATCCCGATGAATATTGGAGTGACATATACATCTGCCGTGATGTCTATGATCCCCCGGAGATCAACTGGGCGGCAATGAAGAAAGCTCAAGAGAAGCACACTAAGAACACAATGACTCATGAAAATAGAGGCTCCCATAATGGCGTCTCAACCCCTCCCCACGTAAAACCCTCTTCGCCGGCGATCGTGTAGATCTCTGGTGATCTACACCCTTTTCTCCAATCATTCTTCTCGTTTTTCAATTCCCCACAAGGTAAGTCCTTTTTTTCCTGGTGTTCCTCTTGGCACCATGATCCCTCCCACGTGTTGTTGGAAGGCTGTCTACTCGACCTCAAAGGATCTAGGTCGGGGTAGGAAGAATTTGTATGATGGATCGGTTCAAGTCTGGGCTACTGAGCCGATTGGATGGCTGATTCTCAGAAATGCTAAAGGTGAGCCGATCTTTGGACGGCAAATGACGTCGAGTGAATTGATTGGCCCTAGATCTGATGTGTCTTTCCCTGAGCACCATGCTTATGTTGGTGATTGTATTGAAACTACTTCTGGGTCAGTTTGGTTCCCGATTAGATCTGATAAAATCTCGGAGGATTCTGGGTCCGCGTCTGTTTCAGATCCATCTGCATCGGTTATTCAGTTGGCTCAGGACAGTGCTTCGGTTCTAGATTCTCAGGTGAATTCTGTTTCTATGGCGGTTCATGAATCTTTGTCTTTGGGTCTGGATTTTTCTCCGGGATCCTTATTCAAAGTTGATGTCAAGAGGAGGTTTTGTTCTACTGTTCACCCGATTGGTAAAGCTCATCACTTCTTATTGGTAGTCTCTTTTGGTAGATCAAAGTTCAGATTAAATGTGGATTCAGTTAGCATGGCTTTGGAATCTTGTCTCGGAGGTTTATGTGATGACCTGTCAGTCTTGCATCTGCATGATAGAGTTTTCAGGTTCTCCGTTTCATCAAAAAATGTGGGTTTCTTGGTTTATTCAATGCGGTGTTATTCTTGTGAGCAATTTAAATGCTTTTTCCACCTGTGGGGAAGTGGCGGTCCAAATTGGCGTAAGGAGTTTCTGGCTTGGCAATTTGAATGTAACTAGGAATGGGTTTTGGTGTGTCCTAATAAGCGCAGGACTGATGCAGCTCTTTCTGCACTCAAGCTTAGGCCATCAAAATTTAGCATAAAGTATAAACAGAAGGCTCAATCAGTGCGCAAGATATTGACATATGCAGATAATATTCAATATGTGGCTTGTAAGGGCTATGGTTGTTCCCCTGAGGAGGGTTCGCAGGTCCAGAGTGCAGTTATTTTGCCAGATTCTTTAGTTCCTACAGATGAAGTTCTGCAGTTTGGTTCATTTCCCATCCCCTCTAATGTGGACTGTCAGAATTTGAGGATAGTTGAGAGGGTGCAGGATTCTGTGTCTATACCTGTTTCAGCCAATTCTTTTTGTGAACCGTCTTCACCTCAGGATCTTGATGGCCTCGAAAAAGTGATTGATGATATAGCATATAGGTTCTGGGATTGTGGACGTTGTTTGCCAATGGGTCACAATAGAGAGCAATGCAAAAATAAAATTCGGTGCAGGTCATTGATGGGGCATCAGGTCATTGATGGTGGCCCTACTAGGCTGCCTCGCACCTTCTACAATCCGGCGGTTGTCCCTCCTCGTCGTCATGACAACTACTGTTTTGCCTACGTCGAGCCGCCGCAGCCTGAAGGTAATGGATTTTGGCGTGAGCAAGTCTCAGATTTTATTCAACAACAACTTGGTCTTGATGTCATGGATGCCCAGCCGTCCTTGTTTGGGGTGGGTCTATTTGAGATGAGAAGCTCTACAACTAGGCAAATTCTGGTGCAACATCCTCCGCGTGAGATGCAACATGATGTGTTTGTGCGTTTTGTGAACCATGACGATGGTGAGAACCGCAGGGGGGCTAATGGTTTCAGAACTGGATGGCTCTTATTTTTGGGTATCCCTCTGGACTATAGGAACGATTTTGACATCTCCAATGTTGTGGCTACTTTTGGTTGTTTCCTTGATTGGCACCGTGATGATCCTCTTAAGAGTAGGGTTATGGTATTGGCATCCTTCCCATCGACTCAAACTGTCCCACGTGATGTGGTTTTTGGAGAGTTCAGTAATATTGGTGCCAATCGTCAGTCTTGCACCTCTGCGGTTTACGTTCTGACGGCTGCCTTTTCGGATGTCTTCCCAGCCGATGAGGATCCAATGCCTCTTGATGGGAACCCTCACCCTTTGCCAGGTAACTTGCATGTGGATCACCATAACTGGGTCTTACTGCAGTTCCCGGAGCTTGGTTGGAATGATGTCCCTCAAGAGGAGGCCCCTCATGTTGATGCACAACCTAATCTGGAGGAGCAGGTTTTTGGCCCAGCTGCTGAGGTAAATGAGCAAGGTTCTATAGTTCAGGATACTTCTATGATATCTGAATCTTCTTCAGTCCAGTTTGTGAATGAAGCGTTCAACATCGATGATATGGAAGTTCAGCAACTGCAGTCTCAAGTGTTGATTCAGTTTAATGGAGGACAGACCCAAGAAAATGCTGAAACTCACAACCTTGTTGCTGGATCACATATTGGAGCAAACAATTATAATGGTTTGCAGATACAAATTTATGAACAAGAACAGTTAGGTAATGGGAGTCTTGGTACTCCTATTACTACATTCTTTGGGCCTGAAATACCACCTTCGATGATGGGGATAAAAAATTTCAGTCAATGATGCCGCAGTTATTCTCCAATAACCTGCCAATCGCTATCAGCACTAGCCCTTTTTGTAGCTTGTTACTCACCAAGAGGAGCTGGTCAATGGCTTTTGATCAACACTGCAGCTTCAAAATTTCTGTGGAAGGAGTAAATAATAGTCTGATTTTCTCTCCACCGCGTAGATCAGTGGCTAGAGCTCTCTGTTTCTCTGATATGTCTAGTGCTGATGTTGAGGGTATGGTCGATCAAGTTCCTTTGCTACCACCTGTTTTTGCTGCATCTCATATCTCTGTCCCTGACAAAAAGAGGCGTGGTAGGGCTAAAAAGCAGGCAACGCCTCTATTGGAGACCTCAGTACATCGCTGCACTCGTAGTATGGTGAAAAATGATGGGTTTCTCCCAAGATCTGAGAATGAACAGCAGGAGAAGCCAACGAAGCGTGCAAAGACGCAGTCAAAAAAGGTACAAAAAATAAATCTGCCGAACCTGTGGATAATGATGTTCAGGTGCCCCCTAAAACGCCAATGCATGTTTTGCAATCGGTGGGCATTGCACTGGGAACTGACCCGCCATGTTTGACTGGGGATAAGCTTACATCCAGTCCTGATCCTAAAAACGATGCCAAGTTAGCAGATGTTTAGTGTAGCATGCAGAAGGTGGTCTACTGAGGTGATTTTTTCCCTTTGCAGTCAGTCTTGGTGGTATCGGTGTGCTTTTGAGTCCTGTTTGATTGTCAGTTTAGTCTCCGTTCTCCTTGTTTTCAGTCTGTTCAGTGTCAGTCTTGGATGGTTTGTTCATTCTGTCAGTTTTTTCAGTATCAGTATCAATGTTTGGATCAGTATGTCAAACTTATATGGGGTGTGTGTTATGTTGGGAAGACCTGATGATATTCATCTGTCCAGTGAGTCTTGTTCAAACTATGCTTATATTTAATGTGTCTCATTACCAAAAGGAAGTGGTGGATTCTGTGTTGGAATGTTCGTGGTTTGAATTCAGAATCTAGGCAAATAGCGGTACGTGCAAAGATTGAGGAAAGTAATTGTGAGATTGTATGTTTATAGGAGACTAAATGTGAATTATTGTATCAACGGTTTATTCGCAAATTCAGTCCTAAACGTTTTGATAACTTTGTGTATGCGCCATCTGTTGGGGCTTCAGGAGGTATTTTTGTGCTTTGGAACTCTGCCGTTTTTTTCTGGATCTCTTATTGAAATCAAGATTTTTGGTGTTACAGTTCTTTTCACTTCAGCTCACAATAATGAGTCTTGGACTCTAACAACAGTTTATGGGCCTTGTTCTGGGGATGCACGGGATGATTTTGTTTCATGGCTGTACAATCTAAATATCCCACCTCTCAGTAATTATCTGCTCCTTGGAGATTTCAATTTTATTAGATCTATGCAGAACAGAAACCGGGATGGAGGCAATGTGAATGACATGTTTACTTTCATTGACCTTATTGGTCACCTTGGGTTACTCGAGTTGCCAATTAAGGGGAGATCTTACACTTGGTATAACATGCAATAGGACCCACTGTTGGAGCAGTTAGATTGGTTTTTTACTAGTCCAAACTGGTCGACAACTTTCCCAAACACGGTGGTCCTCCCTTTAGCTAAGCCAGAATCAGATCATTTACCATGTGTGGTTAATATTGACACAAATATACCTAAGGCAAAGCTGTTTCGTTTTGAAAACTATTGGGTCGACATGCCTGGGTTTTTGGAATGTGTATCTAAATCCTGGAATACATCCTCCCATAAGAAATCTAGAATGGCTGCTCTGGTCCATAAATTAAAGGGTCATAGATATGATCTGAGTAGATGGCAGAAGGGCATATCTAGACTTAAGTTTCTCATTCAGAAGTGTAATGAGGCAATTTTTATTATGGACTCAATTGAGGACAGGAGGTCTCTCTTTGTGTCAGAATTCAATTTCATAAAGATTGTCAAGTTACATCTTCAGGATTGGTTGTTTGCAGAATGTAACTACTGGCGCAAGAGGTGTATAGTGAGATGGATTAAAATGGGGGAGGAAATACTAAATTTTTCCATGCAATGGCTGCAGAGAGATATAGAAAAAATAATATTGTTTCCTTGATAGGGGATGATGGTCATGAGGCCACTGACCATGTAGTGATGGTTGGTATGTTGTGGGCAAGCTATAAGGACATAATGGGTTCCACAAGTGGTATTGACATGCAGTTTGATTTAAACAGAATACTAGCTAAGGTGGATGGTTTGGAGGTTCTCTCTAGGCCTTTTGAGCAAAAAGAAATGGATGACATAATTAAATATATGCCTAGTGATAGAGCTCCTGGGCCGGATGGTTTTAATGGTCTATTCCTTAAAAGATGTTGGCATATTATAAAAGATGATTTCTATAAGTTTGCTCATGATTTTCATGATGGAAAGGTTGGTCTGCAGAATGTTAACAACTCTCTCATTACTCTGGTGCCCAAAAAGGGTTCTCCGGAGGAGGTCAATGGCTATATACCTATTTCTCTCACTAATGTTTGTCTGAAATTCTTGACTAAACTTGTTGCAAACAGATTTCAGAAGCAAATTCTGAGATGCATACATAAAAATCAGTATGGGTTTTTAAAATCAAGATCTATTCAGGATTGTATCGCATGGACTTATGAGTATATACATCAATGCCAACAATCCAAACTCCCAATTCTAATAATCAAGCTATACTTTGCTAAGGCTTTTGACACTATTGAGCATGAGGCTATTATCCAAATTCTGAAGCATAAAGGTTGTGATCAAACTTGGATTGGTTGGGTAAAAGAAATTATGTCTTCTAGCACTTCCTCTATTCTTCTTAATGGGGTTCCTGGGAAGCATTTTGTATGTAAGAGAGGGGTTAGACAGGGGGATCCTCTATCCCCCCTTCTTTATGTCTGTGGAGGTGATCTACTGCAGTCTGTCATAAATGATGCTTTGCAGGAAGGTGTTTTCAGCTTGCCAATAAACACAAATGATCCGGATTTCCCTGTAGTGCAATATGCGGATGATAGATTTTAGTCATGTCTGCTGAGTTGGAGCAGGTTATTGCTTTAAAGGAGATTCTTCAGAAGTTTGGTCAGTCAACTGGTCACAGAGTGAATTTTCAGAAATCTCTCATTATCCCATTGAATGTTTAGGATGATGTTTCGGCTAACCTTGTAGTTGTTTTAGGCTGCCAAGTTGGATCACTTCCTTTTCCTTATTTGGGATTGCCTCTTGGTACTACTAAGACTACAATTAAGGATCTTTTGCCAATGGTTAATATATTAGATCGAAGGCTTACGGCTACATCAATTTTTCTTTCTCAAGGGGCACGTCTGCAGCTAATTTCTTCGGCATAGTGCTCGATGCCTCTGCATTTTCTGCTCTCACTTAAATTGCCTATTGGATTGATTGAGCATTTAGATAGAATTTTGCGGCAGTGTTTGTGGAGAGACAAGCATGGCGCCAAGCCAGCATTGGCAGCATGGGACATGGTATGTACACCAAAAAGGAATGGAGGTCTGGGTATTGTTAACTTTCAGAAGAAAAATGAAGACTTACTAATGAAGCAAATGGATAAATTCTTTAACAAGGCTGATGTCCCTTGGGTTCGGTTAATTTGGAGCTCTTATTAATCTGAATCTTTACCAAACATGGATCGACCTTGCGGCTCTTTCTGGTGGCGAGACATTTTAAATCTGTACAATAATTATAAGAAAGTGGCTATGATTGAATGTGGTTCAGGTGATACATTCCATTTCTGGACTGATGCTTGGCACTTTATGGGATCGAACCAACCTCTGTCTCTTTGTTTCCCTAGGCTTTTTTCTTTTGTGCTGGATGATAGTCTTACGGCTGCTGAGGTTTATAATACTATAGATATCACTACTCTTTTATATCTGCCTCTCTCTGCTAGAGCTTTTGAGGAGCTGGAATTGGTTCAGCAGGGCATGACTGATCAACCACTAAACTTGACAGCTGATTCATGGATTTATGCCTGGGGAAAGGATTTTTCTTCTGGTCAGTACTATGATCACATACATTCTCATATGGTAGTGCCAGCAGTTTATCGATGGATTTGGAAATCTGCATGCATACTTAAGATTAAAGTGTTTGCTTGGCTGCTACTTAGTGATAGGCTAAATACCAAGGATCTTCTACTGAGAAGGAATTGGAAGGTTAATACTGACAATTTTTGTGTGTTATGCCCCACCAACACGTATGAAGAACGCTTCCATCTTTTCTTTACATGCAATTTTAGCAGGAGGATATGGTCCTATTTGCAGATTGATTGGACTGCACAGAGCAGTGAACGTGCTAGTTAATCCTGAAGTTGTTTGCGATGTGTTACGGCTGTTCAGAACGGAGCAGATGACCTGTGACTTTCTGAGCACTAAGTAGACAGTTAAAGGCTTTGATCTTAGGTATTAGCGTCACATATGGCATCTTGTTCTTGGTGACACATCAGACGTATTCTTGTTAAGTACAGGTGTAGAAGTACATCGCATTAGGTACTTCCAGCTCCAGGGCACACAATGGGACTGGATGGAAACGTCATTGTTTAACGAGACACCACCAACTTTCTCTCACCAAAGGTACTTTATACGAATTTGCCTCAGGAGCACGTACTAAGATTCATTTTGACCATGGTATGCACAATGCCGATCATCGATTCCAAAAGTCAAATCATAATTTGGCGTGAACATTTGGCAACACGGTAGATACTCTAATATTTATAATATTTTTCATCCCCAGTCTCTTGATTTGCAGGATTGCAACTATGAGCAACGACATGCAAACTGCTATACATGAGGCCAAAAAGGATTTTGGGAAGCCTTTTTTCATGGAGGTCATGATGCTAGATTCTTAGCACATTTGGAAACAGCGTAACAGTAAAATTTTCCAGCATGAGAGACCCACCTTTGCTAGGTGGAAATGTAACTTTGTACATGATATTACTCTTATAGAGCATAGAATTCAGAAAAAACATAGAGAGAGTTTGAAGGATTGGATAGCTAGCCTTCCTTCATAATGTGTTTTTCCTGTAATAGGTGAGTGAGGTGAGTGTTTTATTTTCTCCTATCTGTATAGTAGTTGTACAGCTGTTGTTATTTCCTTTTTAATAAAATTTTGCTGTGGGACTTTTGCCTCACAGTCTAGGGTCAAAAAAAATGAAGAGAGCTCAACAAGAGAGAGAAGGTCACAAGCTGCATGGAAAAGGGCGTGTGGATATGGTCAAGTTCATCACCACAGACCCTAGGCCGCTCAAGCGTAAGGAATTACCTAATATTGGTGCATGTGCTAGCAAGGAAGCGACGGTGCCACTCTTGATGCCTACCATTGGTGCTCGTATAAGGGTGAAGCCTCAAGAAGAGTGGAGGGACAGTTTCTACTTCCCCGATCCATCAATTATGGATGACGAATAAGAAGTTGTTCCTAGGAGAAAAGACTGCATGCGAGAACTGGAGATATATCAGAAGCAGGAGCTACTCAATCGCATTGAAGTCCGCCACCGTCTCAAGGAGATAGAGAAGAAGGATGATCTTATCCCTTTGGTGACTAAACTCGCAGATAAAGTGGACACTTTGCAATATGATTTGCGTAGGTGCTACAGCCGCATCACTGCCTTAGAGGATACCAACAAGAAGCTGCGCATCGCGGTGTTACATGCCATGGCACCACAGTGATCTACAATAATCATGGTATCAAATAATCGCGAGGGATTATTTGATCCCGCCTGGCTTGATTCCAAGCTTGGGGAGATCTTTATGACCTTGTAATCTATCTTATAAGTTTTATATTACCATTTTAGCTTTGCATTAGTTTGAGCTTAGAAATAAGTTTTATATTACCATTGTAATCTATGATAAACACATGGTGCAACTTCCTCATTTATTTTATCGACTCAGCTTCATGAATATGACGATAACATCCTGATGTCTACGAACTTCTATTCTTGTAGACAGTTGTTGGCCTCCAAGTGCAGAGGTTTGTAGAACAACAACAAGTTTCCCTTAAGTGGATTACCCAAGGTTTATCGAACTCAGGGAGGAAGTGGTCAAAGGTATCCCTCTCAAGCAACCCTGCAATCAAGATAGAAGAAGTCTCTTGTGTCCCCAACACACCCAGTACACTTGTCAGGTGTATAAGTGCACTAGTTCAGCGAAGAGATAGTGAAATACAAGTAGTATGGATGATTATAAGACAACGGTGCCAAAAAAGAGCTTGGCAGGGAGGAAAAGACTGGAAGCAAGCAAACATGTAAACGGTGTTTCAATGCTTAGAAACAAGGCCTAGGGATCATACTTTCACTAGTGAACACTCTCATATAAATATATTCTCTTCATGATGCTACCCTGAACTACTCTCCGGTTGGACACTCTAATCCATGGTAGGGCTACAAAAGCACACCTCAAAGTCTGCCTTCCCCATCTATATGACCTCACACTATCACCTTGAGTGCTAGATGGTTCCAACAAACACCACAATTTCATAAAGACAACCAACTCAAAATATACTAATGATAAATATTTATGAACTCTAGCCTAAGTGCCACCATGGCGTGCATGTTTCCACTTTCACACACGTGGGGAGAGAAGATATCTATTGAAGCACTTGAGTATTTATGTAAACTCTAGCCTAAGTTCCACCACGGTATGCACGCTGTCACTTTCATACATGTGGGGAGAGCAGAGATCTATTAAAGCACTTGAGTAACATAGTAGATCTACTTGATTACAAAGATCATGACCACAACATGATCATGCATAGAGAGAGAGAGAGAGATGAACACATAGCTACCGGTAGATCCCTTAGCGTCGAGGAAGAACTACTCCCTCCTCATCATGGGAATCAACAACATCGATGGAGATGGTGGTGGAGACTGATGGAGATGGCTCCGGGGGCACTTCCCCATCCCGGCAGGGTGCCGGAATAGAGACTTCTATCCCCCGAATATCCCCTTCGGCGGCGGCGGCGTCGTGGACCTTTTCATGGATGTATGATTGACGATCTAGGGTTTCTGAATCAGGGGCTTCTTATAGGCGAAGGGGTAAGGCGAGGAGGCAGCCATGGGAGCCACACCCCTGGTGGCGCGACCTAGGTTGGCCCGCGCCACCCTAGGGTGTGCCCACCCTGGTGCCCTACTCCGTTTCTGCTTTGATTTTTCATATCGCTCCTGGAAAAATATGAAGTTTGGCTTTTGTCCCGTCCAATTCCGAGAATATTCATTTTTAGCTTTTGTAAAACCAAAAATAGCAGAAAACAGGCAACTGGCACTGCGACATCTTGTTAATAGGTTAGTTCCAGAAAGTGTATAAAAATACCTCAAAGTGTAGACAAAACATAAGACAAATGATATAAAACAAGCATGGAGCATAAAAAATTATAGATACGTTTACGACATATCAAGCATCCCCAAGCTTAACTCCTGCTCGTCCTCGAGTAGGTAAGTGATAAAAAGAATAATTTTTGAGGTTACATGCACCATCACAATCAAGATCAAACCATTTGCAAGCATTGAAATCTAGGATCAAAGTACTCTAAAAAAGAGCATGAAAGATGAAGTTCTAACACTAAGACACAGTAACTATGCTGCAACATGAAAGGATACAAACAAAGATTCATGAATAATAATAATGCATTGAAAGACGTTTGTTTGTTTCACAAATAGAAAATATAGCATAGTGGCATTCAGCTTGTCCCTCATGGAGTAGCAAACCATAAATACATAGGACACCTTCAAAGTTCATAAGGGTGACTAGATACAAATAGTTCAAGAACAAGCAATATCAACAATATGAATCAATCAATAAGTTTTGGTACAATGCACATAGAACTAAGAATGGAAACTATGCTCTCTTAATTGGTGCCTACAGATAGAAGGTGGAGACTCAATATAAAAGTGGAAGAAAGGCCCTTCACATGGAAGCAGGGATTTCAAGTCTCATAAAGAGCTTCCAAAAATTATGGTACTTGTTAGCTTTCAACACTCATTGCCCCTATCATAAGCATCTTGAAGTGATTAAGGTCAAAGTGAACAAACTATGGAGTATATGCTTGACAAAGTATAAGTTGGCAATCTCATGTCCCTTGAGTACGAGGGCCGCTCCTCATGCTACTCAACTTTAGTCATCGGTAAGTTCTTGTTATAGTAAGTACATGTCTATCATAGAGAACCGCCAACGGGGTACCCCTTGCCCCATGACACAGGAGCTATACCATATCAAAATGACAAGGCAAGCAGACAATGAGCATCTCAGCAATATTCTTATTTACCATGGGAAAATGGTGTTTTTTTCTCTTTTTCCTATTTTCAATATTTCTCTTTTTTTATAAGAAGAAAGCTTCATAGATTGCTCACTATGGTGATGCTGCAAGTTTCCTGTAGGGTTCGCAGCATAGAAAACAAAAATTTTCCTACGATGTGAACTATATACCAAGATCTATCTATTAGATACAAACAACGGGCGGATGTATATCCGTAGAGAACATACCCTTGAAGACCGACAAAGCTTAACGAGTTCAACTCGTGGTTGATGTAGACGATCTCTTGCCGATCTCAAGATCGAGAGGAAGTCCTAGCGCCGCAAATCAGCAGCGCATCCGTGCTCGCACACACGTTCGAGGCACCGAGCAACCTCCGCCTCCTCGCTCCAGCGATGCAGCGGAAGCACAACTCTTTCTTGCCGAATAGCCACCGGGAACATGTATCTCGCTAGTCCGAGACCATGGGGGATAAATTCTAGAGGGGGAGAGAGATCCTTCACGAGGAGGTGTGAGAGACAAGTGAGGAGGGGGGCTCCTTTTATAGGAGGAGGGGGGGAACCCCAAGGGGGTGGCCGGCGCATGGGGGCTGCCCCCTTGCCCTCCCCTCTTCATGTGGGTGGACACTCCACTCACAAATCTCCTTTAAATTCCCTCCACTCAAAAGTCCACTCAAATTCCCATTAAATTTCCACCAAATTTAATGCAAACTCTCATTAAATAAAACTCTTTTATTTTATTCAGAATTTTGTCAATTACTTTAATGACAAACATTCACAAATAACCCCTTGCTAGAATTCTATTTCACATGCATAACCACTTTATGCAATTTCACCCGAAAACCTGTTTCGGTATCTAGTGAAATAAATTCCTGCGCTTGTTCATTCTTTCGGCATGAAACATTTGCTCCAATTGGATGTCGGTGTCTCTTAAGTGTGTCACCCTACGGTTCGTGAATAATGCGGACATGATCGAGACCCCTCTCGGATCAATAATCAGAAGCGGGATCTGGAGACCCATACTGACTCCCACACATTCAACAATGACTTTCTTGTGATCGTCGGAACCTTTTACGCTAGTATATCTTAATCCCTTTGTTTCACGATATATTACATGTCCGAGATTCGATCATCGGTATCTCCATACCTAGTTTGATCTCGTTACCGACATGCACTCTTTTCTCGTTCCTGTGATATAACATTCTAGTGATCAAATCACTTGCTTGCAAGCTAATCAATGTGATATCACCGAGAGGGCCCAGAGTATATCTATCCGTCATCGGGATGAACAAATTCCACTCTCGATCCATGAGCCTCAACATAACACTTTATTAGTTCTGAATCCATCTTTATAATCACCCTGTTATGGTGTGACGTTTGATGTTATCAAGAAACTCTTCCGGTGTTAGTGATTGACATGATCTCATGGTCTAAGGATTAGGATCACTTCGTAAGTTGTTATAGCAATATAAAATCAATGACTTTGATCGTAATGCTATACTTCGGATGAATGTTCATCACACCATTACACTAATGTTGTGATCCCGTTATTAACAACATCCAATGTCCATGATCAGGAAACCTTGATCATCTTGTTAATCAACGAGCTAGTTTATGAGAGAGGCATAACTAGGAACTTTCTGTTTGTTTATTAAACACACATGTATTATCGTTTCCGTATTAATACAATTATAGCATGCAAAATAAACATCTATCATATACTTGGAATACACATAATAAACACTTTATTATTGCCTCTCAGGGCATATTCCCTTCAGTCTCCCACTTGCACTAGAGACAATAATCTAGTTACATAGTGATAAATCTAACACCCATTGAGTTCTGGTGTTGATCATGTTTTGCTCTAGGGAGAGTTTTAGTCAACGGATCTGCTACATTGAGATCCGTATGTACTTTACAAATCTTTATATCTCCATCCTTGACATGCTCGCGGATGGAGTGAAACCGGCGCTTAATATGTTTGGAATGCTTGTGAGACCTTGGCTCTTTGGCATTGGCAATGGCACCATTGTTGTCACAATAGATCACCATTGGGTCCAACGCGTTTGCTACCACTCCTAGTTCAGATATGAACTCCTTCATCCAAACTGCTTCCTGAGCCGCTTCTGAAGCAGCAACATATTCGGCCTCCGTTGTTGATCCCGCTACCACAGGTTGTTTGGAGCTCCTCCAACTAACCGCTCCGCCATTCATGAGAAATACGTATCCGGATTGAGACTTAGAGTCATCCGGATCGGTGTCAAAGCTAGCGTCGACATAACACTTAGCGACGAGCTCTTCTTCACCTCCGTATACAAGAAACATATCCTTAGTTCTTCGTAAGTACTTAAGGATATTTTTGACCGCTATCCAGTGTTCCGAACCTGGATCCGATTGGTACCTACTAGTCAAACTAATAGCATGTGCCACATCCGGTCTTGTACATAGCATGGCGTACATTATAGAGCCTATGGCTGAAGCATAGGGGACTTTGTCCATTATCTCTCTTTCTTCCGCCGAAGCCGGACTTTGAGTCTTACTCAATGTCTTGCCTTGCAACATAGGTAAGAACCCCTTCTTACTTCCGTCCATTTTAAACTTCTTTAAAATCTTATCAAGGTATGTACTTTGCGATAGCCCTATTAGGCGCCTAGATCTATCTCTATAGATCTTTATGCCTAATATGTATGACGCTTCACCTAGGTCCTTCATTGAAAATTTGCTGTTTAGATAACTTTTAACACTGTTTAAAAGATCTATATCATTTCCGATCAATAATATGTCATCCACATATAATATCAGAAATGCCACATTGCTCCCACTCACTTTCTTGTAAATACAAGCTTCTCCATAAGTTTGGACAAATCCAAACTCTTTGATCACCTCATCAAAGCGGAGATTCCAACTTCGTGATGCTTGCTTCAATCCATAGATGGATCGCTGAGGCTTGCACACCTTGTTAGCATCCTTAGGATCGACAAAACCCTTTGGTTGTATCATATACAACTCTTCTTCAATATTCCCATTGAGAAACGCGGTTTTGACATCCATCTGCCATATCTCATAATCGAAATATGCAGCAATTGCTAACATAATCCTAACTGACTTTAGCATCGCTACGGGAGAGAAAGTCTCATCGTAGTCAACTCCTTGAATTTGTCGAAACCCCTTTGCGACAAGTCGAGCTTTATAGACGGTCACATTACCATCAGCATCAGTTTTCCTTTTGAAAATCCATTTGTTCTCCACGGCCTTTCGGTCGTGAGGTAGTTCCACCAAGTTCCAAACTTGATTTTCATACATGGATTCCATCTCGGATTTCATGGCTTCTAACCATTTGTTGGAATCCGGGCTCATCATCGCTTCTTCATACGTCACAGGGTCATCATTTTCATCAACCATGAAATTCATGACAGGATTTCCGTACAGCTCGGGAGCTGCACGCGTCCTGTTTGACCTGCGAGGTTCGGTAGTACTCTCTTTCGGAGTTTCATGATCATTATCATAAGTTCCCTCTTCAACAGGTGGAGCCAACTCCGGAACAACTTCCGGCGCTGCGCTACTCGCCATACTTTGAAGAGAAGGTTCCACAACCTCTTCGAGTTCTACCTTCCGACTACTCACACCTTTCGCGAGAAACTCTTTCTCTAGAAAGGATCCATTCTTGGCAACAAAAACCCTTGCCCTCGGATCTGTGATAGAAGGAATACCCAATAGTTTCTTTAGGGTATCCTATGAAGACGCATTTTTCCGCTTTGGGTTCGAGTTTATCCGGTTGAAGTTTCTTCACATAAACATCGCATCCCCAAAATTTAAGAAATGACAGCTTAGGTTTGTTTCCAAACCACAATTCATACGGTGTCTTTTCAACGGATTTAGATGGTGCCCGATTTAAAGTGAATGCAGCAGTTTCTAGTGCATAACCCCAAAATGACAACGGCAAGTCCGTCAGAGACATCATAGATCGAACCATATCTAATAAAGTACGATTACGACGTTCTGACACACCATTTCGCTGTGGTGTTCCGGCAGGTGTGAGTTGTGAAACAATTCCACACTCTTTCATGTGAGTGCTAAACTTGTAACTTAGATACTCACCTCCACGGTCGGACCGTAGAAATTTGATCTTTCTATTACGATGATTTTCCACTTCATTCTGAAATTCCTTGAACTTTTCAAAGGTTTCAGACTTGTGTTTCATCAAGTAGATATAACCGTATCTACTCAAATCATCCGTGAAAGTAACAAAATAACGATATCCACCTCGCGCCGACACACTCATTGGACCACATACATCAGAATGTATGATTTCCAATAAATCTGTCGCCCGTTCCATTGAACCGGAAAACGGCGTTCTAGTCATCTTGCCCATAAGGCATGGCTCACATGTATCAAATGATTCATAATCAAGTGATTCCAAAAGTCCATCCGAATGGAGCTTCTTCATGCGTTTAACGCCAATATGACCTAGACGGCAGTGCCACATATATGCGGATATATCATCATTAAGTTTAATCCTTTTAGCATCAACATTATGAATATGTGTAACATTATCATCGAGATCTAATAGAAATAAACCATTCATCATCGGTGCATGACCATAAAAGATTTCATTCATATAAATGGAACAACCATTGTTCTCGGATTTAAATGAATAACCACTTCGCATCAAACACGATCCAGATACAATGTTCATGCTCAGTGCAGGCACCAGATAACATTTATTTAAGTTTATAACTAATCCCGATGGCAAGTGGAGAGGCAGCGTTCCGACGGCGATCACATCAACGCTTGATCCATTGCCGACACGCATCTTGACCTCACCCCTTGCTAGCGGTCGCTTGTTCCGCAGCCCCTGATTCGAGTTACAAATATTAGCAACTGAACCGGTATCAAATACCCAGGTGCTACTGCGAGCACTAGTCAAGTACACATCAATAACATGTATATCATATATACCTTTGTTTGCCTTGCCGGCCTTCTTGTCTGCCAGATACTTGGGGCAGTTGCGCTTCCAGTGGCCAGTCCCCTTACAATAGTAGCACTCGGAATCAGACTTAGGTCCAACTCGGGGTTTCTTTTCAGGCGCGGCAACCGGCTTGCCGCCCTTACTTCCCTTCCGTTTTCCCTTCTTGTCTTTCTTGAAACCAGTGTTCCTATTGATCATCAACACTTGATGTTCCTTTTTGATCTCCACTTCTGCAGTTTTAAGCATTGACAGAAGCTCGGGGAGAGACTTCTTCATGCCTTGCATATTATAGTTCATCACGAAGCTCTTATAGCTAGGTGGCAGAGACTGCAGAACACGATGGATGCCTAAGTCAATGGGAATCGATATTCCCAAGGACACAAGCTTATCGGCGTAACCCGACATCTTGAGTACATGCTCACTAACGGAGCTGTGCTCTTCCATCATGCAGCTAAAGAACTTTTCTGAAGCGTTGTAGCTCTCTACAGCAGCATGTGTGTCGAAAATCATTTTCAACTCACCCATTGTATCAAATGCATTGCCGTTTTCGAAACGCTTTCGAAGTTCCGGCTCTAGCCCATACAATATGCTGCAATGAACTAAGTTGTGGTCCTCCTGACGAGTCTGATAGACATTCTTCTCCTCGTCAGGGGCATCATCAAAAGGTGGGGGGCCTAACGGCGCTTCTAGCACATATTGCTTTTGTGCAGCAGAGAGGAGAATCCTCAAATTCATGGCCCATTCGGTAAAGTTGCTACCGTTCGTTGCTAGTTTCTCTTTCTCCATGAACACATTGAAATTAAAAGCAGGTGGTGCCATCTACAACAGAATTTGTAAAGTTTAGACTAAGTGTATGATAGATTGAGTTCAACTAATCTTTATTACGAATGAACTCCCACTCAAAAACGACATCCCTCGTGCCTTTTTGGTGATTACATGAACCAAATCCACTACACCAAGTCCGATCATCACGTGAGTCGGTATAGCTTCAAAGGCGAGCATCAAATGGGCATCATATCAACTATATGACTCATGCTTAACCTTTCGGTCCGTGTTCCGAGGCCATGTCTGTACATGCTAGGCTCGCCAAGTTAGAACCTTAGTATTCGCATGTGTAACTGTTTTACACCCGAAATATGGTCGTGGATCCAAGAACACCCGATCATCACGTGATGTCTTGGAGCGACGAAAACATAATCGGTGCATACTAAAGGAAGAACACATTCTTATCTTGATATTTAAATGAGGGATCATCTTATTATGCTAACAAAGCGCTAAACAAGCAATATAAGATGCTATCAAACATCATATGTTTATTAGTGAAATTATATGGTTCCCGCAGATGATCTCTATCATGTGCATCGTGGTATGATCACTATCATACCTATATGTGTAAATCCAAGGTCTATGGATTTTACACGCTATGTGTGTTGTAAGAGTATCATCTCATACTTCTACTTACAACACTACCATATCATAACACTAGCCCAGCAACAATCTAAACTAGACGCCTCTAATTTATCCATTGCAAGTTTTACGTGGCTTAGGGCTTTCGAGATAGAACCGTTCTTACCTACGAACATGAACCACAACGAGGATAATCAAATTGTTGACAACTCGCTTGCAAAATAGATATTGACTATAGTAGGAGAGACAGACACCCGCTAGCCACTTATGCAAACTAGTTGCATGTCAAGCGTGGAACAGGTCTCATGTGCGAGGACATGTAAAGTTTGTCCGGGCCGCTTCATCCCACTATGCCACCAATATACAAAATTACAACAAAGGAGCAACAACATGATCATCATCGCCCACATACTCATATGTGTACTACCCGTGTAAAGTATCTACGCATAGATCCGGCTCTGATACCACTGTAGGGTTCGCAGCATAGAAAACAAAAATTTTCCTACGATGTGAACTATATACCAAGATCTATCTATTAGATACAAACAATGGGCGGATGTATATCCGTAGAGAACATACCCTTGAAGACCGACAAAGCTTAACGAGTTCAACTCGTGGTTGATGTAGACGATCTCTTGCCGATCTCAAGATCGAGAGGAAGTCCTAGCGCCGCAAATCAGCAGCGCATCCGTGCTCGCACACACGTTCGAGGCACCGAGCAACCTCCGCCTCCTCGCTCCAGCGATGCAGCGGAAGCACAACTCTTTCTTGCCGAATAGCCACCGGGAACATGTATCTCGCTAGTCCGAGACCATGGGGGATAAATTCTAGAGGGGAGAGAGATCCTTCACGAGGAGGTGTGAGAGACAAGTGAGGAGGGGGGCTCCTTTTATAGGAGGAGGGGGGGACCCCAAGGGGGTGGCCGGCGCATGGGGGATGCCCCCTTTCCCTCCCCTCTTCATGTGGGTGGACACTCCACTCACAAATCTCCTTTAAATTCCCTCCACTCAAAAGTCCACTCAAATTCCCATTAAATTTCCACCAAATTTAATGCAAACTCTCATTAAATAAAACTCTTTTATTTTACTCAGAATTTTGTCAATTACTTTAATGACAAACATTCACAAATAACCCCTTGCTAGAATTCTATTTCACATGCATAACCACTTTATGCAATTTCACCCGAAAACCTGTTTCGGTATCTAGTGAAATAAATTCCTGCGCTTGTTCATTCTTTCAGCATGAAACATTTGCTCCAATTGGATGTCGGTGTCTCTTAAGTGTGTCACCCTACGGTTCGTGAATAATGCGGACATGATCGAGACCCCTCTCGGATCAATAATCAGAAGCGGGATCTGGAGACCCATACTGACTCCCACACATTCAACGATGACTTTCTTGTGATCGTCGGAACCTTTTACGCTAGTATATCTTAATCCCTTTGTTTCACGATATATTACATGTCCGAGATTCGATCATCGGTATCTCCATACCTAGTTTGATCTTGTTACCGACATGCACTCTTTTCTCGTTCCTGTGATATAACATTCTAGTGATCAAATCACTTGCTTGCAAGCTAATCAATGTGATATCACCGAGAGGGCCCAGAGTATATCTATCCGTCATCGGGATGAACAAATTCCACTCTCGATCCATGAGCCTCAACATAACACTTTATTAGTTCTGAATCCATCTTTATAATCACCCTGTTACGGTGTGACGTTTGATGTTATCAAGAAACTCTTCCGGTGTTAGTGATTGACATGATCTCATGGTCTAAGGATTAGGATCACTTCGTAAGTTGTTATAGCAATATAAACTCAATGACTTTGATCGTAATGCTATACTTCGGATGAATGTTCATCACACCATTACACTAATGTTGTGATCCCGTTATTAACAACATCCAATGTCCATGATCAGGAAACCTTGATCATCTTGTTAATCAACGAGCTAGTTTATGAGAGAGGCATAACTAGGAACTTTCTGTTTGTTTATTAAACACACATGTATTATCGTTTCCGTATTAATACAATTATAGCATGCAAAATAAACATCTATCATATACTTGGAATACACATAATAAACACTTTATTATTGCCTCTCAGGGCATATTCCCTTCATTTCCACCATGATTAGGCATGGCTTAGGCAAGCGGCCCAGGCGTTTCTCTAACACACATACATTATTCCATAGACTTACAAGCTCCCCTTTTATTTCACACCGACGACATCCGCAAACAAAAGAGAATGATATCAACTATGTACAATGTACAAGGGCAATGTCGAAAGCGTTCCCCATGACAGCATGGTTCTGCTAATTCCAACGTATAAGTGCAAGCATATACAACATAGATGACACAATGGTTCAAGTTTATTAGGGGCAAGAAAAATAAAGTGTGCCATCAAGTTTGTGAGATCTTTAATCACTAAGTTTCACATAACAAGTTTAATTTGGAAGATAGATAAACAAGAATATACTTGGAATGGTGTAACACACCATGCATAGGAATTTATAGTGGACTCTTTGGAATAACTTGGTTTCTTGGGAGTTGGATGCATGAGTAGAGCTTACTCAATACAAGTGGAGGCTAGCAAAAGACTGGGAGCGACCAACTAAGAGGGCAAAAATGTCCATAATCATGAAGAGCGACAAAACATTATCAATTAAAGCATAAAGTGATATCAGAAGTCAAAAACTAAATGATCATAGAGGCTAAGGTGACCGGTTCATAGTCATAACATGGTGTAATAATGTGCCAAGTCAACCCAAATAAAGCATCAAAGGATAATACCACAATATTATGCTTTTGTATGCTAGAACAACACATGATTCTTTCAAGGCACATTAAGGAATCTCAATTGTTTGGAACAAGTCATGCTACAACAATAATCACTAAGCATAAGTTCAAAGCAACATCTAGCATGACATGATAAAGTCTAAGCCACAGTCAAAACAAGCTCCCTTTTGTACCACTTAAGCATGAAGCTTTCTACTCTTTTCCAACAACAATTGACTTATTTGAAACAACTCACAAAGGTAATAATCAACAAAGATCAGTGATCTTGTCTCACAAATCCACAAAGAAGAACTAAAAAGTTCTAAGATGAAAGCACAAGAAAACTAATGCTAAACACAGTGCTAGCAAAAGAGAACACTCACAAGACAATAAGAATGAAAATTAGAGTGTTCTAGGCAATGAAAACAGAGTGTGTATCTCTCCAAAAGAAGTGTGTTGTGATCCAACCAACTTATTAAAGCAAACTAAGCAAACTAAAACCAAAAAACGAAAACTAAGACGCTCCAAGAGCAATCTAATAGTGCATGAAGCAATAAAAATAAAGTGTCTAGAAAGAGACCTGAGATTTTTATTGATGAAGAAGGGGATGCCTTGGGCATCCCCAAGATTTGATGCTTGTACCTATAGAATATTTCTTGGGGTGACACGGGGTGTCATCCCCAAGCTTGAGATTTTTTCCATTCTTCATCTCATTACATCATTCTTCCCTTACACCTGAAAATTTTCCTTCATACAAAACTTCACACAATTCTTCATTAGCAAGATTAGTGTATTAGGTTTAGTTTTAAAACAGCAAAAACTTTCATCAAAAATAGAATCTACTGTAGCACTTCCTTCAAAAAGCTCCAAAAAGAACTAAAAAAGAAATCAATAAAGAGGCAAATGCAAATAATGGCAGAAATCTGTCAAAATAGACCAGCAGGTGAAAACCGATTTTTTTCTAAGAACTTATATTTCTCAAATAAAAAAATGTTTAACTAGATAAAGTTATCTAACAACATGGGGGATTTATTCAGAAAATTACAGCTCAATCCGACTTACAGAGATTTTACACGATTTTTTACAGTGGAGCACAAAAATCTGTTTTGGGACAATAACTCCCCAAATCTTACTTCCCTCTCATTAGAGGTTATTCTTGGCACAAAAATCAAACAAAAAGGATAAGGAGAGGTTATTACAGAATTAATAACTTCCAAGACTCAATAAAACTATTGGGTTATCTCTCAAGAAGTACTTTTCTTTAACGCCTTTAAGTTAGGCTTGATAGTTTGAGAACATGCTCACATAAGAAATATGAATTGAAGTAAAAGAGAGCCTCAAGAAGCAAATTCAAAACACATTTAAGTCTAACCCACTTCCTATGCATAGGAATCTTGTAAAGAAATAAGTCATGAAAGCACAAAGCAACAAGCATAGGAAAGAAAAACAAGTGCAACTTCAAGACTTTCAACATAAAGAGGGGAAACTTAATATTGTTGAGATACATAAGACCATGTTTCCCTCTCTCATAATAACTTTCAGGTAGCATCATGAATAAAATTAACAATATATCTATCACATAAAACATTCTTATCATGAGCCACATGCATAAAATAATTATTACTCTCCACATAAGCATAGTCATTCTTATTAATTGTAGTGGGAGAAAATTCAACAAAATATCTATCATTATTATTCTCATCACCATAATCATCAAATATAGGAGGCATATTGTAACCACAATTGATTTTATCCTCAATAGTAGGTGGACTGAAAATATCATATTCATCATTTTAATCATCATATATTGGAGGTTTGGTATCATCATAAGCAATAGAATATCTATCTTCCAAAGATGGGGAACTAAAAAGATCATTTTCATAAAAACTAGCTTCCCCAAGCTTAGACATTTCCATAGCATTAGCAATAATGGTGAGGAAAGATTTCATACTAATAGCATTGTTATTAGCATGCAAATAAAGTTCTATAGGTTTTTTAATTTTCTATTCAAACACTTCATGTCCTAACTCAAGATAAACACTATAAAGCTCTCTAATTTTGTTGTTGTTTTCCATTAAGCCTAACTAGTGAAAACAAGAAACAAAAAGACAAAATTGCAGAATCTAAAGGAAATAACTTTGAGCACTCACACCGGAGGATGTGAGTACCTTTTACCTTACCTCCTGGACAACGGTGCCAGAAAAGAGCTTGATGTCTACGCACTTCTATTCTTATAGACAGTTGTTGGTCCTCCAAGTGTAGAGGTTTGTAGAACAACAACAAGTTTCCCTTAAGTGGATTACCCAAGGTTTATCGAACTCGGGGAGGAAGTGGTCAAACGTATCCCTCTCAAGCAACCCTGCAATCAAGATACAACAAGTCTGTTGTGTCCCCAACACACCCAATACACTTGTCAGGTGTATAGGTGCACTAGTTCGGCAAAGAGATAGTGAAATACAAGTAGTATGGATGATTATAAGACAACGGTGTCACAAAATAGCTTGGAGGGGAGGAAAAGACTGGAAGAAAGCAAACATGTAACAGATCTAATTGTAAACGGTGTTTCAATGCTTATAAACAAGGCCTAGGGATCATACTTTCACTAGTGAACACTCTGATATAAATATATTCTCTTCATGATGCTACCCTGAACTACTCTCCGGTTGGACACTCTAATCCATGGTAGGGCTACAAAAGCACACCTCAAAGTCCGCCTTTCCCATCTAGATAACCCCACACTGTCACCTTGAGCGCTAGATGGTTCCAACAAACACAAAAATTTCATAAAGACAACCAACTCAAAATATACTCATGATAAATATTTATGAACTCTAGCCTAAGTGCCACCACGACGTGCACGATGTCACTTTCACACATGTGGGGAGAGCAAAGATCTATTTAAGCACTTGAGTATTTATGTAAACTCTAGCCTAAGTGCCACCACGGTATGCACGTTTTCACTTTCATACACATGGGGAGAGCAGGGATCTATTAAAGCACTTGAGTAACAAAGTAGATCTACTTGATTACAAAGCTCATGACCACAACATGATCATGCATAGAGAGAGAGAGAGAGAGAGAGAGATTAACAGATAGCTACCGATAGAGCCCTTAGCCTCGAGGAAGAACTACTCCCTCCTCATCATGGGAATCAGCAATGGCGATGGAGATGGTGGTGGAGATTGATTGAGATGGCTCCGGGGGCACTTCCTCGTCCCGGCAGGGTGCCGAAACAGAGACTTCTGTCCCCCGAATCTCCCCTTCAGTGGCGGAAGCACTGTGAACCTTTTCTTGGATGTATGATTGATGATCTAGGGTTTCTGAGTCAGGGGCTTCTTATAGGCGAAGGGGCAAGGCGAGGAGGCAGCCAGGGGGGCCACACCCCCTAGTGGTGTGGCCTAGGTGGGCCCGCGCCACCCTAGGGTGTGCCCACCCTGGTGCCCTACTCCGTCTCTGCTTTGATTTTCCGTATCGCTCCGAGAAAAATATGAAGTTTGGCTTTTGTCTCGTCCAATTCCCAGAATATTCATTTTTTAGCTTTTCTGAAACCAAAAATAGCAGAAAACAAGCAACTGGCACTGCGGCATCTTGTCAACAGGTTAGTTCTAGAAAGTGTATAAAGATACCTCAAAGTTTAGACAAAACATAAGACAAATGATATAAAACAAGCATGGAGCATCAAAAATTATAGATACGTTTACGACGTATCACATCCATTAAGCTGACATTGCTCGGGACAAGCAAGAGTCTAAGCTTGGGGAAGTTGATGAGTACATCTTTGCATCATGTTTTATACAATTATTTTGCACTGTAGTAGTAGGATCTTGGTATTTTATGACGTTCGCGTGCATTTTTTATGTCTATTTTCACCAGGATCAGGACAGATGATGGATACAATGGACACATTTCTTGGACCAGTTGTATTGGAGTGAAAAGGATTAAAAACAGCGTAAATCGCTAATTTGGGAAATATCAATAACACCGGAAGAAAACCCGAGGCAATCGCAGGAAGCAGTGGCTTTAACGACCAACTATACAGCGGGAATATTTTTCTGGCCGTATAGTTCCGGCCAGTATAGTTGCCGTCACCACCGCCTTTTCAAATAGTTTAGCCTCGTGCAATCAGAAAAGAGAGACGACATACAGAAACACCATAGATCGCAGAAACCTCACTTTCGGAAGGGATCTGGAGGGGGAACTCATCCACCGAGGATCCATCTTCACCCTACGCAGATCCGGGAAGCTAAGGCATCGATCTTCATCATCAACCGCTGCATCACCATCATCTCCATCCATCTCATCTACATCTTTTCTAGATCTTGTTGTAATTTCTGTACTCGTTGTGGATTTATACAAGTACTATTCATCTATGATATATTCCATTGTATTTGCTATGATGTTGATTGCCTCCATGTCTGAGTAGATTATTAGTTCTTGGGGAGATGGAGAAACCCTAGCATGACATTGAAATAAGGTAAAGTTTATTATGATATTCATCGTTGTGACCATGTGTTAGATTGTCTTCATCTTGATGTTGAGAGAAGTCGACCTCTCAATATTTGCCTCTTGTGGGGACTTGATGAAGGGAACTACTTATTGGTAGATGGAGGTGTGCTAGATCTTACGGTGACTATAAAGCTGTTAGCACCCCTTACGTATCAATTTGGGAACCAAGGAAACTCACGAAACATTATCCATGCCACGGGATACATCATATGGGATAAAATCCCTTAATAGTGCAGTAATTTGATTGATGCCGATTATTTCCTGTTGTGGTTATGAGGATGGTGTGAGCCGTGGCTGCTGCCTATTCATCGAACTACGGAGTTCCCCCAACACATACATAGCTGAGAATGTTCATGATAATAATCTTTACCTTAAACCCTTTATAATGCTAGAGGTGTATCCGCTACTCCCTGAGAACACATTTTCCCATTGCAGTTTCATATCTATTTTACATACGTGATACTTACTTTATGTATTCAGTTTGTTTTACTTTATTTATTGTTCACTTATACAAAAACCCAAAAATACATTTTTACACAAAACTCGCATTTTATCTTGTTACTTAGAATGTTATTTAGCATTACAATTTTAATATTTAATTCAAGAGTTATTAGACTTCAGAACTCCCACTCCCTGTGGGATCAATATCTTTATTTCGAAACTAGCTAAAAACGATATGTGAACTTGCAGTCATCACTATGCTTATTATTATATTTTATCCCATATGATGTGCAGCTGCAGGTGGATCTTCAACCCTGGCCTATCTCCATCCATTGATTCAACCCACTATAAAAAGTAAACTAGATTGGTCCGATAAACTAAGGTAAAACGAAACAACAAAGTCTTGTCAACGTGTCCTTATTTATTTCCTTTTAGTATTTATTTCCAAGGTTCTATTAAACCTAGGTCTTCTAGGTAAAAAGCTATTATACTACATCCGTGAATCCGGATCGAAGGTATCAACCCTTTTTCTGGCGCCATTGCCGGGGAAGCAATTTTGCTATCCTGGTGAGGTCACTAGATACCTTGTTATTAGTTTTATTATTTTTTATAGTTTTATTCTTGTTGTTAGTTTAATTTCTTTTTATCTGTTTGAAAACCCAAAAATTACTTATTATTTGTTTTCATTACTTAAAAATCACCAAAAATATAATAGCCATGGCTCAAAAGAGACTTGGAGACTATGCTACTCCCACTAATGACTTTATTCATGCACCTATCACTCAGCCCACTGTTGATGCGGAAAATTATGAAATTAAGCCCAACCTTTTAAGCTTGGTTCAACAAAACCAATTTGGGGGCTCATGCTCTGAGGATTCGGGTTTGCACTTAAATACTTTTACTAAAATTTGCGACATGATACGTATTAAGGATGTAGATCGAAATGTGCTTCCTTTCTCTCTTAGAGGAAAGGCTAAGGATTGGTTGCTAGCTTTACCAAAGGGCACTATTAAATATCGGTAGGAATGTACTAATTTTTTTATGACTAAATGTCCCCCCCCCCAGCTAAGACTATGCATCTAATATGTAATATTACAAGATTTAGACAAGAAGACCATGATCCACTAGAGCTTGCATGGGAGAGGATGAAAGAATCCATGATGAACTGTACTAGTCATGGGATGGAAGAATGGCTTATATTACATTTGTTTTATAATGGTCTTAACCCAATGTCTAAGTATATACTAGATACTGCAGCAGGAGGAAAAATCATGGGAAAGCAAGTGAGTGTTGCAAAGAAACTTCTTGATAATATGCAAAACAACAATGCCCAATGGCATGTGGAAAGAACCTCGAAGAGAGTAAGTTCAATTACCGAGGTAAATATTGAAGAGCTTACATCTAAGGTAGACGAGCTACTAAGCATAGTGAAAGGTAAAGATACCCAAGTTAATGCTATTTCTACTGATGTTAATGATGTTAATTTTATAGCTCGTACTCCTTTTAATCCTGCATGAAAAAATCATTATGCTTATAATACTCAAAAACATTATCCAAATCCTGCAGGAGCTCCTTATAATAGTTATGATAATAATAATGGAGAAAACCATGGAAATCTCTCGTTGGAACAAACTGTTAGAAAATTTATTCAAGATAAAACCGAGCAAAATAATATGCTTATCAAAATCACTGAGAACCACGAGAGTACTATAGGAAAATTATCTAACCATACCATTGCAATTATAAATGATGTGCATGCTCTATATGAAAGGACATAAACCGTGGAGGATCAACTGGGTAAAGTTGCTGAGAGCGAAGCTCTCATACTAGCAAAGTTTGCTGGGAAACTCCGGTGGAAGACCTCAAGATGATAAGGGTTGTAAAAAATGAAGAGAAACATGAAGCGCTAGACTGTAGCAATGCGTCAACACCGGAATATACCATGGAAGATCTATTGAAGATGATCACCGTAAAAAATCCCGGTATAGAACACGCTAATAATGCTACGTGCCAACAATTTATACAACAAGTAGCATCTAAAGTTCATGAGCTAGAGATGGAGTACAAAAGACTAGCTGATAAGCTTCCCGCTAAGATAAATGATATATTTGAGCCTACTATTAAAGTTAAGTTGGGAGTTAATGAGATATACACACTTTGTGATCTTGGTGCAAACGTCTCAACAATTTCCAAAAGTTTATTTGACAAGTTAAACTTAGGGCCATTTATTACCACTGAATTAAGACTCCTCCTAGCGTATTCAACTTATAAACAAGCTGTTGGGATCAAAGAAAATATAGTTGTTGAAATAAAAGATAGTCCCACACTTATTGATCTTGTTATTGTGGACATGCCTGAAGATCCCATAGCACCTATAATTTTAGGTAGGCCATTCCTAAGAACTATTAAAGCTTCGATTAACTTACATGAAGGGAATATAAGAATTGGGCTACCATCTAGAGATCCTTTTATAGTCCATTTCCCTAGGAAAAAGAAGGCCAAGCCTAAAAATGATGATGGTATAATTACTTTGAAAGCCAACTATTTTGGAGTGGGTATTTCACTCCTCAAACCTAAATGATTGCCATCTGGGTCAAGCTAATTGCCCTTAACTAGAAGCGCTTTATGGGAGGCAACCCATGTGAAATAATTTTTTTAATCATGTCTTGTTAGTTTTGTGTATTTGTTTTGTTTTAAATAAAGAGTGTTCAAGAAGACTTTTCGAGAGAGGATAATAAATAAGGTAATGCTCGATCTCTATTTTTACTAACATATGGCCTAAATTATTGCTGAATTTTTATGAAGTATGATATCTGTTATTTGACTTTTGATGAGAGGTGAAAAGACACACAGAGCTACTAAACAAATTGTTAAAGTTTTTGCAGCTCACAATACCCCCGTAACGTCCTCTGGTATGGTTGGAAGGGAACGTACCGTGCGCCCATACCACATCAAGTCAAAGAAAAATAGAAATCTCAATTTTTGTTGCAGTGAACAGTGTCGATGATGACCCATGGAACGGTCGGACACGCCCGTACAGTGCATCCATACGGTGCGCCCATACCGTATCCTCGAGCAAAACATCAAATTTCAAAAAACATACCATGTCCATAACGACCAGCAGTACAAGAGAGCGTGACCGTACTGCGCGCCCGTACCAAGTGCACTGCCTGGGAGCAGCCGTCGCCCCCAAGGTAAGTCACTGGGTAAGGGCGGGGTCCGACCGTACCGCCCTCCCGAACCACGATCTCAGCCAGCATAACAATCCTAAGGAAGCTAACTAAAAATCCCCAAATATCAATCTCTCTTTCTTCTTCCTCCAAACTCCACACTACCTCCATTGGATCTTCAAATTTACTCAATCTTTCTTCGATTCCTCGCATTCAATCGATCTAATATGAACATGAGGAGCCGCACACATGTGGTGGCTGCGGTGTCTTCCGCACCACCCATTAATACATTGACCCCTGAGTCACTTGGTATCGAGTTCACCGTGGAGTTCCACTCGAACCGTCTCGACCATCTAAAGCTTAGGGAAATCAAGTCCACCAAGTGGACGTGTTCCTATATCCTGAACCAAGTTGGCATTCATGCTAATTTTGATTTACTTTGCAACAATGTTGGTTTGTATAGCTTTGTCTTTCAGGATGTCACCACGTATCGCCGCTTGACACTTGAGTTCTTCAGCACCTTAACGCATATGGTGGATCATTACTATTGTACCGAGGAACAAAGGCCCAGAGTTGATCGCGTCAAATTCTGCCTCATGAACCGTCAGTACATCCTAACACTCGACCAATGGGCTCAATTTTTTGGGTTTTCCAACAACTCCACTGATGTTCGCACAACTACTTTTGTTTTAGACCCTACACCTTGGCAGTATTTTAACTTGATGATAATCCATGGAAACACGCCCAAGGGAAACCAAATTGATCACCTTGCTATACGCTATTTATTTTATGTGATTGCTAACACGTTGAAGGCACGTGGTGAGTTTACTAGAGTTAATGACGAGGACATGTTGATCCTCGCCAAGGCTGCTATTTCTAATTGTAAATTAATGCCAAGTTTGGGTGTTGTTGTGTTTTACCTTAAGCAACATGCTCTTCAAACTCATGTACCCATATGTGGAGGAGGAGTTGTGACCGTTCTTGCACGTGCACTTCATGTCAACCGAGGTAATATCCAACCATTGGTAGGAAGTAATCGTCTCGGTCTCTCTACTCTGAGAGCATGTGGTATGGTATCTAAAATTCATGGTAGATATTTTCTCGATATACCTAAAGCGGATCACTTGATCCCAGCTCCTTTTCCTAATGGTCTCTTCTCTATCGAGGAGGGATGTTTGTGTTATGACACGCGGGTTGAGGCTAATCTACCCCAACAAGAGATACCCAATGGAGGAGGAGAAGATGAAGAAGTAGAACAAGAAGATCCCGAACAAGATGAGTAGCCACCAAACTACACACCACCTATGAAGATATCTATGCACTCGAAGGAAATCTCCAAACCATGAACAACCTCTCCATCAACCTTCAAGATGCTACCACAAGCCTCAATAGCAATTTCCAGAATTTACATGGCCAATGGAACTAGGGAGATTATCCACCACCGTCAAAATGAGCAACAAAGGTTCTTGCAAAAGCCTGAGCTTTGGGATGTGTTCCCCTTGCAAATTTATTTGTGTAATAATGAGGTTGTACTCCAGCTCCTTGGGAGCTTTGAAACACTCGTGTTGGTTTGTTCCAACACTTTGCTTTTTTCCTTTTATTTAATTTTTCTTTTGCCTTTTATTTTATTCGTTTGATTTTATTTTATTAGAACCCTTGCTTGGTCACAAGATCATTTCTACTCTTTAATCCCCTTCCTCAAAAATGAAAAAAGATTTTTCCTTTTTTCGTAAATGTGGATTCGCACTTTGCCTCTTTGCTTTTATATTATTATGAGAGTAATCGTGTTTGAGTTTTGAAGGAACACATCCCTATAAGGAAGAGAATCATGAAGTCGCTTATGAGAGGTATGTCCTATGTCTACCACTTTTAAAATTTGAATTGATTATCTTAGTTGGTCGATTTGCTAAGATGCTATGCATGTGGGAGTAATTTAATTTAGTTAAAGTAAAGCTTTCTATTAGTATGATGGTTAGTTGTTGGAGCTCTTTATCTAGTTCTTTTAGCGAACCGAGCCTTGCCTTGGAAATAATAATGCCAAACAAGTACAATAAGGAAAATTCTGATATTTACGACTTGTTTGATGAGTGATTGTCTTGAGAATATACCATTGAAGATACTTAACCCCATAGATATTTTGATAGTCTTGACAACACTCATGAAAGGAGTTGTTTGATTGAAATAAAGTTTAGTGGTAATTGTGATACATGCCAAAGCTAACCTTGTGGATCAAATTGTGGTACTAGATCATAAAAAAAAGAAAAGTTCTGTTATTTATGATCCTAGTGCACACCTTTAGGGTGCCAACAACTCCACTAGCTTTTGAACGATCTATGGTAATAACCCCGGCATTTGGCTATGAGTTGACGACATGATTGGCATTAGTGTCAATGTATGGGCAAAAGTATTGGTATTCTCAAAAGTTATGTAAACACTTGCAAAAAGAAACAGCTAGCTGATGAGTGCATATCTGTATCATGTTTTAGATTATTATTATGCATTGTAGTGGTAGGATCTTAGTATTTTACGGTGCTCACACGCATTTTTTATGTTTATTTTCACCAGGATCTGATAAGATGATGGATCTGATGGACACAATTCTTGGACCAGTTATATTGGAGTAAAAAGAAGCCAAAAACTACGTAAATTGCTTATTTGGGAAATATTAACAACACCAAAAGAAAACCCAAAGCAATTGGAGGGTACATAAGGGTTAACATCCAACTATATGGCAGGAAGAATATTCTGGTCATATAGTTCCCGCCGTATAGTTGGCGCCAACACCGCCTCCTCAAATAGTTTCACCATGTGCAACTGGATCGAAGACACGACATACAGAACACCTAGAAATCGCTGAAACCTAACCTCCGTAAGGCATCTGGAGGGGGGACTCATCCACCAGGTATCCATCTTCGCCCTGCGCAGATCCGGGAGGCTAAAGCATCGACCTTCATCATCAACCGCTGCATCACCACCATCTCCATCCATCCCATCTACATCTTGTCTAGATCTTGTTGTAATTTCTGTACTCGTTGTAGATTTATACAAGTACTATTCAATCCATGATAGATTCCATTACTTTTGTCATGATGTTGATTGCCTCCATGTCTGAGTAGATCATTAGTTCTTGGGGAGATGGAGAAACCCTAGCATGAGATTAAAATAACATAAAGTTTATTATGATATTCATCATTGTGACCATGTGTTACATTGTCTACATCTTGATGTTAGGAGAAGTCAACCTCTTAATATTTTCCTCTTGTGGGGGCTTGATGGAGGGAACTACTTGTCGATAGACAGAGGGATTTTAGCACTTATAGTGACTATAAAGCTGTTGGAACCCCTTACGTATCAACTTGGGAATCGAGGAAACTCAAAAAACACTATCCATGCCATGGGATACGTCCTGCGAGATTATGTCCCTTAATAGTGCAGTAATTTGATTGATGTCGATTACTTCCCTGTTGTGGTTATGAGGATGGTGTGAGCAGTGGTTGCTGCCTATTCATCCAACTACGGAGTTCCCCCAACACATACATAGTTGAGAATGTTCATGATGATAATCTTTACCTTAGCCCTTTATAATGCTAATGATGTATCCGCTAATCCCTAAGAACGTTTTTCCCACTGAAGTTTCAAATCTCTTTTACATACGCGATACTTATTTTCTATACTCAGTTTCGTTTACTTTACTCATTGTTCTCTTATACCAAAAACCCAAAAACACCTTTTTACACAATACTCGCATTTTATCTTGTCACTTAGAACTTTATTTAGCATTTCTATTTTCGATATTTATTTCAAGAATTCTTAGACTTTAGACTCCTGCTCCTTGTGGCATCAATATCTTTATTTTGAAACTAGCTACAAATGATCTGTGCACTTGCGTCATCAAGCCATTGCCAGGGAGCTAAGCGTTGTAGGTCTTTTAATTTTTCCTATTTACTTTACTTTAGTTTTGTTAAGTTTTGTTTTGAGTTACAGGTTTCCACCAACATGACGGAGTTTGAGCATACGACTAGTGCTAACCCCTCCGCCATTTTGGGAAGCCCTATGATATTTATAAAAGAGACAACACCAACGAGAAGACAAGGGGGTTTGAAATAAATCCTCTACTACTTGGTATTTTACACAAAAAGCAATTTACTGGAGATGAAGAAGATCCTGATCCATATGAGCATATTGCATGTTTCAAAGATATATGTGGCACTTTCAAATTATGGCGGTTTAATTGAACCTAATAAAATTGAACTAGACTCTTATGTGATAGGAGCTTTTATGGATTAACCTATAACTAAAGCTTGGGATTTACTTAATAGAATTCGCGATCATAGAGTTTCATGGAATTTTGGTCTACGAAATGAAGGAGGCACATAAATAGATTATGAATGTATTCATGACTATAATAAGAAGGGCCATGTTAATGAATTATCTAAAGAGCTTTATTTAGATTCAGATCTTGTGTTGCAAGTTGTTAAAGCTTTTACAGAACACATCAAAGCTCCAAAAGAGGGTTCGGCCAAGTGTGATCCACCACCCGAACCTGAGAAGAAAAGAGAAGTTAAAGCAACATTGGCCTCCCTAGAACCAATGTATGAGATACCTTTCCCTAACACTGCACAGAAGCATATTTTGGAATATGAACATGTCAAGGCATTACAGGAGGAGAAAGAAGAGGAAAGTGTGCCAATAATTGAAGAACATCTAGATGAAACCAAAGATGAAGAGGTAACCAATGAAGAAATCATGGCTATGTATGCATATTATAACATAGTTGAACTTGATGAAGAGACTTCTATATTGGTTGAAGGTAAAACTAAGGTAAAAGATGTGGGTAAGCCTATTCTTCCCTGCATATTTAAAGAAACCTCGCATTACAGTTTATGTGATCTTGGCACCGAAGTTAATGTTATATCTTATGATTTTTATTTAGAAATAAAAGAAGAGATAGAACCGGCTACAATAGAAAATACTGATATGACAATTATGTTAGCCATTAAAAATCTTAGAATTCCAATGGGAGTAGTTGAAGATGCAACTGTCACAATTGGCAATAAAAATTTCCCTATCGATTTTGTAGTTGTTGATATGCCATCTGACACTCTTTGCCCAATCATATTACGAAGAAATTTTTTGAGTGATGTAGGTGCCACAGTTGACTTCAAAAAGAAGGTTGTATCCCTTAAGATTGGGAAAGCGGAAAAATAGTTCCACTTTTCCAAATTTAAAGTTAAACCTCTACATATACAAGAAGAAGAGAAAGAGAAGACTATTGAGGAGATGGCAGCTCTTTTCTTAAGTAATCAAGAAGAATAAATAAATGAAGACTCAAATTGTGAAGAAATAATTATGGAGGACAGGACTCTAGAAGAATTAGAAAGTGAATTTGATCCATTTCCCATTTTAGAACCTCTAATCAATGAAGCTTTTGAAGAGACACAAAAGAGAGGGGATGAAGAATTACCACCCCCAGAATTAGAAACTCTACCGGATAATCTTAAATATAGATTCTTAGATGATACTAATAAATTCCCTGTTATTATTAGTGCTAAACTTTCACGGGAAGAAGAAGAAATCATGAAGGTACTAAAATAGCACCGCAAGGCCTTTGGGTACTCAATGGACGACTTGAAGGGTATTAGTCCCATGATAGTCGTCCATCGAATATTCATGTAGGAAGGTGCTACACCAGTTGTAGAATTTAATAGAAGACTAAAGCCTAAAATGAAGGAAGTGGTAAGAAAAGAAATAGTACGCCTACTTGATGTAGGTATAATTTATCCCGTAAAAGAAAGTGAATGGGTAAGTCATGTTCATTGTGTTCCTAAGAAAGGAGGATCTACTGTTGTCCCTAATGAAAACAATGAATTGATACCTACTAGAACTATTGTTGGACATAGGATGTGCATATATTTCAGGAAATTGAATAAGGAAACTAGGAAATATCACTATCCTTTACCGTTCATAGATCAAACATTAGAGAGGCTAGCAAACCACACTCATTTTTCCTACTTGGACGGATACTCTGTTTTTCCCAAATAAATGTTCATCCTGATGACCAACTTAAAATGACTTTCATTAGTCCTTATGGTTTACATGCTTACCGACACATTGCTTTTAGTTTATATAATTCTCCAGCTACTTTTCAAAGATGCATGAATGCTATTTTCGCAAATTTTATAGAAACTGATAATGGAAGTATTTATGGATGATTTTTTTGTCTATGGAACTTAAAATGACTTTCATTAGTCCTTATGGATGATACCAAACTTGTTCTAAACTAGGATAAGTGACATTTTATAGTCAAAGAAGGCATAGTCCTTGGACATAAAGTATCATGTAAGGGTATTGAAGTAGATAGCACTAAAGTTGAAGCAATAGAAAGAATGCCACAACCAAGGGACATAAAAGGTATAAGAAGTTTTCTTGGTCATGTAGACTTCTATAGAAGGTTCATTAGTAATTTTTCTAGAATTTCTAAACCTTTAACTAATCTGTTGCAAAAGGGAGTAAGATTTAACTTTGATGATAAATGCCTTATTGCCTTTGATAAACTTAAATATGCTTTATCCCATGCTCCCATCATTAAACCACCTATATGGGGTATTACTTTTGATTTAATATGTGAAGATAGTGATGATGCTGTAGGAGTAACTCTGGGACAACACAGAGGTCGTAGATTTAATATTATACATCATGCTAGTAGAACTCTCAATAGTGCCCAAAATAATTATCCTAAGGAAGAAAGAGAACTATTTGATGTATTTTTCTCTTGTGATAGGTTTCATTCTTATATTGTTGATGCAAAAGTAAGAGTTCATACGGATCGTGATGGTTTAAAAGAACTCCTCGAGAGGAAGATTCATAAGCCAAGACTGATCCGTTGGATCCTTTTACTTCAAGAATTTGAGTTGCAGATTATGCAGATACAAGAAGTAAAGGTAGTGGATGCAACATATATATTTTCCTAGCAAGACACCGATCTTCTTGAGAGGAGCTTTAGTCCTGGTGATTTTTGTTTTCGAGAATTATTATGTGAGCTAAGGGAAAATTCTCCCAAGAAGAAGAAATCATTATTGTTGGAAGATCTCGTCACTCCTGACTAAATAAATAATAAGTGGAAGGTAAGTTTTCTAACTCTAATAAATGACTTATCTTCGTAATTTCTACCTCTAAATTTTTTTCCTTTGAATTCCTCTTGTTTTCTAACCAAGGAGAGAAGTCCCTATGGAGGTTGGGAGCAATATCAAGCATGACAAGGAGATCAAGGGCGTCCCTATGGAGCTTTTGACACCGACCATGAATTCCGGAAGAAGGATTTGAAAGATCTCGAGTTGAAGATCGCAGTAATGGAGAAGGAGACGCCAGGGACACCCAGGCATCTTTGGTGGCTACTATTTTATCTTGATAAACTCGATGAAGATATCAAATAGACCACTGAAGCAGGATTTTCTATGGGTCTTATGGCGATACAAACCCTCCAAAGAAACAATGAGCTCATTAAAGAACAAGTGAAAGTGTTGGAGCGGAACAATATTTTCTACAAGATGCGTGTTATAGAACTGGAAGTTGTCAATCAATCCCCTGTCTCAAGCTAGCTCACGCAGAAAAGATACCACGTGCCATGGCGCCATAGTGACCTGCAATAAAACACAGTATCAAATAATCGCGAGTGATTATTTGATCCCACCTGGCTTGATTCCAAACTTGGGGAGGTCTTTAAGACCTTGTAATCTATCTTATATGTTTTTATTTCTATTCTAGTTTTTTATTAGTTAGAGCTCATAAATAAAGTTTGCATCATTAGAATTATCTTTAGGAATAGTTGATCCCTCTTATGAAATTCTAAGTTATTATAATATATGGAGAATTATTAAGTTTGAATTTGTCTTATTGGATATATGAATGGCTTGAGTATGATTTTACTTACACTTGATGATATCAAGAGGAGTCTTCCACACCATTGGTATTAATGGAACATATAAGGATAATTTATTCAATATGTTGGAGGTCAATGGTTTGATTTACAAAAATAAAAAATCATCTAATTAGTTAAGTTGTAAAAGAAAAGCCTTGAACAAAGGAGAAATTATAAGTGCTATTAAATAGAGTGAGAACAAGTTGAGGTAGAATACTCAAGTTATAAAGATGCTTCATATATATTTGGAATTTGGTAATTGAGATCATTAAACTTTGAATTCCTACATGAAGTGGAATATATGGCTAGCTCCTTTGCACATCACTTAAACAAAAGTGTGAGCATGAATATGTATAGATAAAGAAGAAAAAGAAATATGAAGAAAAAGAGCTAATTTGCAAAGAGCAAATAGGCATATACCACTATATTGTAGTAAGACAAAGAGACGTTTGAGATTTTGAATCCCAAGTGAATATGTTAATCCTAAAAAAACTTTGGACTACCTCACTAACTCATTAGGTTGAACCGAATGCTTTTACATCATGTTGAGAATAATATTTTATGAACTATTAATTGCTAAAGGTGTGGAAGCCTGATAATATTATTTGGATGGTTCAAGTAAGGTACTATTCATGAACTTATTTATAGGTATCCTTTATGATAAACACATGCTGCAACTGCCTCTTTTATATCGACTCAGCTTCATGAATATGAGGATCACATTCATTAAGCTAAGCTTGCTCTGGAAGAGCAAGAGTCTAAGCTTGGGGAAGTTGATGAGTGCATATTTGCATCATGTTTTAGATTATTATTATGCATTGTGTAGCATCCCAATTTAGCAACAATGAATTGTGGTCCAAAAGACAAAAATAAGGGGGAACAAAAACTTTTTCTTGCTAAGTATTGCAATGCTTTCTTACTTGTATGCTTGTGTTCATACAATTGTTGTGTATTAGATATTATACTCCTTACCTCAACCTCAGTTGACAAAAAGTATTTTTGCAAAAGAGATGTCATGGATCATATTTCATATTCTCAAATGTTCTGACATTTCAAACCTGAGCCAAGATAACCTTGCCACAACAAAATATTTTACTAGTTCTATTAATAAAACTATGGAGACCAATATATAATCTCCTTATGTTTTCAAGACAGAATTCCAACTACTCTTACCTCTAATTGTTTCCAAAACCTTTCCTAAAACCTTTTCACTCCAACCTTGGTAGAAATACCAAGAGGTACTTACCTCACCTAAAAGCACAACCTCTTCAAAACACCCATGCTTAACTCAAGCTAGGATTGTGGGTGACTTTAGTACTAGCTTGACAAGTTTGATAAGATGAGTTACCTTGATCTACTGTCTGATGAATTGTCTTGATCTGCTGAATAGGCTTGCTTGCTTAGGATCTATGGTGAGCTAATCTAGTATCTTATCCTTAGGGATCAACCCAATAGTTGAGAGCATCAATCTCAAGTAACCCAAACTCAATCTAACTTGAGTCACTCAAGTGAATCTCAAATCTGCTTAACCACATGAATCCTGAGCTAATCCTTTGTATTAGCATCCAACCCATCAAAAGCCAAATACCAGCATGTATCCCCTCCATTCAATCTATACCTCAATATCAACCACTTTTTGAAGAGGATAAACCCTTGCCACCCTCTCAAATGTTTCCCTCTTTCATACTAGTCCAAATCCTTAAATCTGCCAAAATTGGCCAAGTCTGGAATCTTTAACTACATTCAATCTTTGGAACTTCCTATAATCTAATATGTGTGCATTTTTGGAAATTTACTTGAACCATATTGTAGTACATCATTAGTACTATCAAGTACCACTCTTGCCCTTGGATAAACCATTCTGGCTCCCACTCATCCATGATGGTTTTGTAGACAAAGTAATAAGCTTTTCTGCAAATCTTATCATCTTTCCTACTTTGACAGAAGCTCACATCCATATGCTACCACCCCTTGACCAAATCTTGGCCTGATTAAGATCTACTAATCTTGGTCTAACCACCCATCTATCCCTTGTATCAACGTGAGCTTTGAGCTTACTAATCCAACCTCGTTTAGGTAGTATCAAAATATCGAACCCCTAGATCATCCCCATCTACTCTCTTTCCTTTTCTTAAGTGAGATTATAAAACCCAAGGTTGGTTATGATGGATACTTCATGTTGACAACATCCACCTTGGATATCATCATCCCCAAATAATTCTCATAATTATTTGGACTTTTAAGCTATTTAAATTCCATTTTTGGCAAAACTCTAGAAAGAAACCCCCGATGCAGAAACCCTAAGCACCCGATCAAATCTCCACGAAACCGTCTGTAGCTGCCGCCACCATCTTCCCTAGATCGGGGGGGATATGAAGTTCTTCCCGGCACCCTGCCGGAGGGGAGATCATCCCGGAGACCTTCTCTCCGGTATGATGCGTGAGTAGTTCCACCTTGGACTATGGGTCCATGTAGTAGCTAGATGGTTGTATCTCCTCCTTTGTGCTTTCATGTATAGATCTTGTGAGCTCCGTTCATGATCAAGATCTAATCTATTTGTAATCATGCATGTTGTGTTTGCGGGGATCCGATGGATATTGAGATTATTACGTTGGTTTGATTAATGGTTTTGTCTTTATGATTCTATCATGTCTGTGTTGTTTGTGATCTTGCATGCTCTCCGTTTTTAGTAGCTATCTTGGCCAAGTAGTTGCTACTGACTCCAAGAGGGAGTATTTATGCTCGATAGTGGGTTCATGCCTCTAGTTTCCAAGGGAAGTTGCAGAAATCTCTTCGGTTGTAGATGTGCTGTTGCCACTAGGGAGAAAACAACGGTCTCTTGTTCATGGAACATGTGGACTGTTTACCTTACACACTTTGCTTAAAGCAGTTGTCTGTTGCTTGCAACTTAATACTAGAGGGGGTTCGAATGATAAACTGAAGGTGGAATTCTAGTCATAGATTGCGGTGACCCAGCATACCACTGCATGATGTAGTACACTATAGTCGTTGACATAACACCAATGAAACACCGTTCACTAGTATTACATCCCTCAGAGTAGTACAACAGAAACATAGCAGGTCCAAGACATGACTATAGGTTACAACTCAACTCTTTACACAAGATCCAGAGAATACTCTAGGTTAAAGAGAGAGAAAGAAACTTCTTATGAAGAATCAAGACTAAATAACTCATAGATACCATACTTATAAAACTAATAGCTGAACTACTGGCTTGTATTGCTGCTAATGCAATACTCTATAGAAGTAGGTTCTATGGTTAGAAATTCTACTCTTATCTAATCAGCAACTTCGTATTCACTTGAGTTGATGTATATGTTGACTTTCTTGACTTCCTTGAAGAGATTTAGCTTTTGATGATGATTCCTGGAGCATAACTTGATGTAGACATCGTATGTACTGTCTTTAGAACCTATCAAGGGTTAAGAAGATACTTTGAGTACAATCGTACTCAGCAAGTCCACTAGAAAAGGAGTGTTTGATGCACTATATCTACAGCCACAGACCATAGGTCGTAGGCAATGCAAGTTTTCGTAAACATTTCTTCAAAGGTTGCTTTTATTCTGAAAAGCTATGTCTGTCAGCCTTCACGGGTTTACTAGAACCTTCATGGGGTTCCTTTCCCGTCGCGTTCGCAGCTCCTTCCCGGAATAGGGAGTAACAAGTTATAGTTCTTACACTCTGCAGAGGTGCATCACTTTACCCATGAGAGATCTTAGCTTTGTTGCACATCCGGGCCGCGAACCCGTTCACACTTCCTTGGTGTGAGGCCCAGACTAAGACCCAAGCCAATCACTGCCTTCTCCGCGACCCCGCATGTCTCCTTGGTGTATGCTAGCCCACCTATTGAATTACGACAATTGCAGTACAGACCGTTCAGATGCCGAAACTATCATGGGACGTTGAGGGCTCCCACCCATATGCTACATATCCTCTACGAATTACCATAAATAATATGCACGCTACGAGTGATAACAGCCATGACCCGCACATCCAGCTCCATGCGAGAGGGAAAAGATACAGATGACTTCTTCGTCCCATTCCAAATCTCATGGTTAACGCGTAATATACGGCGCAAGAATCACTGGCGACATTGGTTGTTAAGTCCTAGATAATATGTTCCTTTACCACCGGAACTCTTATAGTAGGTTATTACCTCATGGTAAATAACCTATAATCACATTATTATGAAAATAGTGTTTTTTATCCTTTTTCAAATGCAGGTGATGACAAGACTGGATTTGTAAAATACTTTACAGAAAATAATCAAAGGACATGAGCAAGTGTGAACTTGCCTTTTTTGATTGCAAGCACGGTCTTCAAGACAATATAAAATCCAATTGCGGAAATCTGCATCATTGGTCCGGTAAGGACTAATGTTTAAAGAAGCAAGATGCTTTTATGCATAAGTAATGTAATGCAAGTTGATAAACGCGAATTCCGAGAATAACGTTGTTCTAGGGTTTGGATACTGGAAAGGGTTTCTTTGGAATGTGTTGCCCCTTTAGATTAAGTTTCACACATGTGCTTCTTATTAAGGCTTGTGAGTGTGTGGAAAACAATATGTATTTATATAACAATAAAGTACACATATCGAATGCTACACAAGGTTGCTTACATCTTAATTGTTTATCTTCAAGTTTTACTTTACAAGTAATGTTACTTATAAAGAATTTAAGTATTAACAATTTTATTATACAAGTAAAGTATAAAGTAAGGTGTTTACCATTAGTTGTCATAAGTTGATTGAAGTGGAAAAACGAATAACTTTTGAAGAACATCTTACTCAATTAGGCAGAAGCATTTAAGCTTTTAAGTAAATCTGATGAGGTGTTCTTTCTAGTTATAGTCTTTAAGTCAGAAAGAATTGCCTTCACTGGAGTAATGAAATTAGTAGTATTTGAGACGTATCTATCTTGATTTTTTTAACTGAGTTGGTTTGGTATTAGGATGCTTTATAACTTAATTGTAACAGACCAAAGTTAACTATAAAGCATATAGTAAAGTCTTTAGTATTATACTCAAAGCTTGGTAACTATAAGTAACTTTAAGAATGTAGATAGACTTAGGGTGTATTACTTATGATACTTGTATCTTGTTCACTTTATATTGTTTCCTTAGAGTTTACTTGAGAATGGCATTACTTTTAGTTGGTAATGGTTTCTTTTCATTATAAATGTATAAAGGGATTGATCTCCTTACAAGGGTGTGGCTAGGGTTTGTGAATAAGTAATTAATATTATGTACTACTTATGAACTGACTTATAGTGTTTTGATTTGTTTATAAACTTGTGGTTAAAGTAAAATAATATATTTTTATTTCTTTACGAATTATTCTTAGAGATTTTATATCAAATAAGAATTCTTTTATAAAATAATCTGCATTTATAGTTGAAGGATAATTTAATAAAATTGTATTTAAAGTGTGTTAAATCATTTTGACTTCACCCAACAATATTTAAGACTAATACTTTTTATTAGACTCCATTGATTAATTTAAGAAATATCAACAAATTTTATTTGTCCTTATGTGAATTATTAATTAAAGAAATAGGTTGAAATTCAAGTTATGAAAGTGTTTAACTTTTTTATTTAACTCAAAAGTGGAATATCACATTTTTAACATATAGGTATTGTTTTTGTGACTATTTTGGTATATTACATTTATTTTGTGATTTATAATTAATAAGATATGATTTTAATAAGGTTTATTACTATATAAATACTTAATAAATAATAAACATTTATTTAAGTGGAATAATAGTGCATGATTATAGTTTTAAATTATAATTCTTATTTTTCTAAGATTTTTAGTATTTTATTTATATTTTTAACATTTACCATTATTAAAATATTAATTACCAAAGTATTCAAATTTTGTAAAGTATTTATTAAATAATATTTATTTAAATAATCATCATAATAATATTTAATAATAGTTTTATGTTGAAGATTTTATTTTTCTAAACATTTTCATATATTATATGTATTTTTCTGATTTATAAAACAAAGATATCAAATTTACAAGATTTAATCATTTTATGAATTTGTTAATTAAATAACTAGATGTATTTATTAGGTAATGCTGATGTCAGCATGGATTGAAGGGTTTTTCTTACCAGAACCTAATCTACCCCCAGTCAATGACTGGTGGGGCATATGCCCTGTCATTTCTATGTTTTTATTTAATACAGAAACATTATTCCAAATTCTATAATAAATAAAATAGGAATATGACATCAGCGTGACGTCACGCTGACACCACTCCAAGTTCATCCTCAGATCAAGCTTGGATCCGCGAATCGGCTGTGTGCACGGAGCTGCGTCTGGGCTAGACGGGAAGAGGGCGTCGCGGTGAACCGTATAGTGGCGGCGCCGGCCTGAAATGGCTACTGGTGACGGTGGCGCAACGACGGCGAGCGGCGGCGGCGTTGGTCTCTCGCGGGGAGGTCGATTCAGAGGAAGAGAGAGGAAACAGAAGGGCGCTTGAGCACCGGTGGCTCACTAGGAGTATGATGGTGGTGGTGCCGAGGCAAGGCGAGCACGGGGAAGGCCGGAATCGAGGAATGAAGCGGTGACCGGAGCTCGGGGAGGTGATGTCCTTGTCGACGATTGGGAGCTTCCCGCGTCGATTCCTTCTGCGAGGATGCTCACCGCAGCGAGGCGAAGCTTCCAGGAGCCACGGCGAGGCTCGGGGCGGCCGGAAACAGCAGTGCTCGACGGCGTCTGAGAGCTCTGGAGTTAGGGTTTGCACGCTGGAGAAGGGAGGAGAAGAAATGGCGTGTTAGGGTTCGTCCTTGGCGATACAGGGGGTCTTGTAGGCGACGACAAGCTGCGGCTCGAATCCTGGCGCACGCCGGCGCGGCGGATCTCGACAGCGAGCTGCTTGCTCGATCCATCAACGAGGAGGAAGATGGGGAAAAGACAAAGTAGGGGTATGGGCTGCTGTTGGGCCTCCGTGGGTTGTTGCGGAGTGAGCGGAGAGGTCTGGCTGCAACTCGCGAGCGGTGAATAGGCGAAGAGGAAATGGGCCGTGGGCCACTTTCTAGTTCTTTTATTTTTTTCCTGTTTTCTGCTTTGTATTTCATTTTGTTTTCAGATTTGAATAATACTCAATTATTTGATTATTTCCCATAGAAAATTATTAGCTAAATAATTGCAGCAACAATAAAGTTATTAAAAATCAATTTGTGAACCTTTATTATGATTTGTGATATTTTCTTTATTTCCCTTGTATATATTCATTTGTTTTATCTTTATAGGAATTCTTATTTAGAAAATTGTAAGTTTATGGGGATAAACTTAAGATTCTGATAGTAATACTATTTTTATAACAATATATTTTATTGATTTACTTTTTTATTTACTTTCATATTGATAATCATATGAAGGTTATTATATCAAATAGAATAGGTATAAATTAGGATCTTAGGTTTTAGGATTTGTTTATGATCTTATAATTGTGATATCTTGATCCTATATTGTTATTTAATATATAAAGTTTTGAGAACTAAATATTGTTAATATTATTCTCATATTTCCTTTATTGATGTGTATAAAGATTAATGGTTAATCACATTGTCTTTATGTTTGTGAATCTAATAATATCACCATTCAAAGTAAAATAGTGGACTTGTTTTCTAGGATAACTTAGGAAAAAGAATTGACAAAGATATGCTTAATTGATTGGTTATAGGAAAATATTCCAATGAACCATTGTGGATTTAAGATAATAAGTCAATCAGATGAAATAAATAATATGTTTGGTTCTAGAATTAGGGTTTAGTGTTCAACAAGGATTCCTATATTCCATACTTTATAATTCTGGACTTCTAAATAAGGAATTCCTTTCCTAGATATATTACTTCTCTATGTCCATCATCATGTACTAACATGATGAGCTTTGCTTTATAGAAACTTCTTATCCACCCTTTATTATTCTAAATCCATTTATAAAAGCAATATGCTTAACACTAAAGCTTTTATAATATTCTCATATTTATACTTGGCGATAACAACTATTCTACTATTAATAATCTCTAACCCAACAAGTGGTTACTTCTAACTCCATTCATCCCCTTACTAAATCATCCATCACAAATACTACTCTAATAGAGGTTTATATCAAGTTCTACTCTCCTCTAGTGTTTAGTATTTCCAAGAGGAAAATACTACTTCTTTAATTCAATGTTGCTCTAACATTATTTTCATCATACTTCCTTCTCTCAACTTAACTCCAATATCTAACATTCGAACCTCACATTCGAACTCAACTTATATTAATGTGACTTGTAATGCCTAAACTAGGATAATATATCTATACTATGGTTCAATCATGTTTTATCCACCAATGTCACTTATACTTGGTATAAGCATTCAATATGGATGAGTAAGGCATGATCATTATAATCCTTTAGGGTTTAGGTTTCCAGTTGGCTAATCAAGGCTTCATCAATACAACACTCCAGTTGTATTGAAATTATCTCCTATCTAGCTCTATTGGATTAAGAGATATGATTCATTGACTATACCTACTTAATCCAATAGGACTACTCTTGGTAACTATCTTTAGACTTTATCCTTGTAAACTTCTTTGTTATCATATTGATTTGTTTTCCCCCAGTAACTCCCATCCTATAGATGACCTCTAAAACTAGCATCACTATTTACCTCTTCTGATTTCTTTCTTTATAAACCTTAAGTGGATGCTATAATAAGGACAAGAGTTGATAGGTTAAGGAATTGATAAGTTAAGAATTGGTGAATCAATAATTAATTACTCAATATTGATGAACAACAATTATAAGGATAGGATTCAGTAGAGATGATAAAGATTGATATGGAAGGAAAGATATATAATGAATGGTCTTGACTTGGTTTCTTTCCTACTCAATCTCACTAGAGAGTTAAAGTTAGGTATTTCCATGATACACATGGTATAAGTAGATAAGATTAAGATATAGTTGTTACATTCTTATTATTTGTGTTATATCCTTAACTTGGTACTCATGAGTGATTATAATGAATACTATGATATGATCACCTAAGGATCAAATATAAACCATTAAGTAATGTATTAGGGTTTAGTTTTATTCCATTTGATCTACCCTTAGATCAAATCATGTTTACCCAAAATAAGGTTTTAGCAAAGGTCATATTGAAACTTATCGCAGTCAACTTCATGATCTACTTCAATTCCATCAAGTAAAGAGAAGCTTCAATCACTTTGACAAGTTTTTATTTAAAAGCGCAAAAATTATTCAGATTTTCTATGCATGAATGCAATGCACACACCTGTTTTTAGCTTATTTCTAAGCTCTAAAGCTGGGATGTTACATAGATGCAGTTGGATGGCGGTCTATGTATCTTGTTGTATTGCCCAATAGAATCTCATAGGATCTTTCTAACTAGTAATTGCATTGTTATGCCTTGCTCAGTTCCTGTCATTTGCCCTGATGTAATTTGTTTACCCTTCATGCCATGTTTTTTATCTAAGGAGAGCACCTCTAGTGAAATATGGACCTCAATCCAATCTTTACCATTGATACATCTTCCACTATTACTTGTTTACTTGCTGCAAACCATTACCTTCCACACCATACGTTTAATCCTTTGTTATAGCAAACCGGTGAGCTTAACAACCTCACTGATTCGTTGGGGCAAAGTCTTGAGTTTGTGTTGTGCAGATCTCCATGTTGCTAGCAACACCTGTGTGACGTTTCCTTCCTCCTACTGGTTCGATAACCTCGGTTTCTTACTGAGGGAAAACTTGCTGCTAAGCTGCTTCACACCTTGCTCTTGGGGTTTCCAACGAAGTCCTCTATGTTAGGCAACAAGTTTTCTGGTTTCTTATGTTTTCAAGAGAGAACTTCAACTACTCTTACCTCTAGGTTTTTCCAAAACCTTTCCTAAAACCTTTTCACTCCAACCTTGCTAGAAATACCAAGAGGTACTTACCTCACCTCAAAGCACAACCTCTTCAACACACCCATGCTTACCTGAAGCTAGGCTTGAGGGTCACTTTAGTAGTAGCTTGATAAGTTTGATAAGATGAGTTACCTTGATTTGCTGTCTGATGAATTGCCTTGATCTGCTGAATAGCCTTGCTTGCTTAAGATCTAGGGTGAGATAATCTAGTAGATCATCCTTAGGGATAAAACCAATAGGTGAGAGCATTAATATCAAGCTAAGTAACCCAAATTAAATCTAACTTGAGTCACTCAAGTGAATCGCAAATCTACTTAACCACATCAATACTGAGCTAATCCTTTGTATTAGCATCCAACCCATCAAAGGCCAAATACTAGCATGTATCCCCTCCATTCAATCTATACCTCAATCAACCACTTGATGAATAATATAAACCCTTTCCACCTCTCAAATGTTTCCCTCTTTCATACTAGTCCAAATCCTCAAATCTGCCAAAATTGGCTAAGTCTGGAATCTTTAACTAGATTCAGTCTTTGGAACTTCCTCTAATCTAATATGTGTGCATTTTTTGAAATGTACTTGAACCATCTTATAGTACATCATTAGTACTATCAAGGCCCACTCTTTCCCTTGGATAAACCATTCTGGCTCCCACTCATCCATGATGGTTGACAAAGTAATAAGCTTTTCTGCAAATCTTATCATCTTGCCAACTTTGACATAAGATCACATCCATATGCTACCACCCCTTGACCAACTATTTGCATTATTATGATCTAATAATCTTGGTCTAACCACCCATCCATCCCGTGTATCAAGGTGAGCTCTGAGCTCACTAACCCAACCTCGTTTAGGTGGTATCAAAATATCAAACCCCTAGATCACCCCATCTACTTTCTTTCCATTTCTTAAGTGATATTCCAAAACCTAAGGTTGGTTATGATGGATACTTCTTGTTGACAACATACACCTTGGATATCATCATCCCCAAATAATCCGCATAATTATTTCAATTTTAAGCTATTTAAATTCCATTTTGGCAAAACCCTAGAATATTTTTCTATAAAGGCAAGTTTGTTTTTATACAAACCACTCTGCGAAATCAATGCACCTTTGAGTTTCATACATCATACCTCACCTTTCCATCTCAAAAATAAATATTTTTGAGATTCTTTATTATTTCTTTTTGCCCTTTTTCTTAAATGGCAGAAAAAAGAAAGAATTCCTTAAAAATACTTTTCTACCCAAATAAATTCCAATAAAATTCTCCAATGTGCAATATGGTATTTAAGAGCATATCACATCAAAAACCAACCTTGTCCAATGTAAAAATATCAAATTAGCTTCTAGAAACTACTTCTACACTTTTTGAATAAATGACTTTAAGTGTACCAATAATCATTAGAAAAATCCCAAAAACATCTTGAAGATATGAATTGAAATCCTCTATCTACTAGTATCATTTCCCCACCTTACTCAATACAAATTTTCAAACTTCCTTCACAGCCATAGTTTGGATCAATTTTGACAATCAAGATTTTTCTCAAATCAAAACCCATCCAACCCACACCAACCTGGTCAAGCAAATTTCCCCAACACCACTCACACCCCCTTGGTCGTGTACAACTGTAGCAGCATCCCCCTTGTCTTATAGATTTTGAGAAAGTATTAAAGAGAGAGGGATATGCCACTTAGTGCAAATCTTGTAAAGTAATGGGGCAGGAGCAGCCACCACCCCTTACACCACTCACTGCCAAACCCCAGTACCCCACCTCACTCTCTTCACCGCCCCTAAGGCCCAACCCTCGAGCAACACCCCTCCTCATGCCCAATATGGACATAGTCCATCAAACACCTCCTCCTCTTGTTTTATAAGGCCACATGCCAGTACAACCCCTCTCCCCTCCCTCATTTGCTCCCTCACCACCCACCTACCCTCCCCTGAGCACCACTCCCTCTCCCTAGCCCTGCCTGGCCCAAGGAAGAAGGAGAGAAAGCTCTTGACTTCCTCCCTAACTCCAAGCGTAACCCCCTCTCCTCTGCTCCTCTCTCATTGCATGCAGCATTTCTGAGACCCCCATGCTCTAACTCATCAGATCCTGCTCTCCCTTTTGCCTAGGGATGACCTCTCCTGCATCGCCGCCAAGCTCCGACGAGGACTTCTCGGTCGCGCCCATGCGAGGTATCTCCTGGTGTGAAACCAGCTCCTCCCGACCATCACCAGGACCGCCGTCGATCGCCGCGTTGCCCTGAACCCATGTTGTTGCCTCCCCCTCACCTGGTAAGCCTCCCTGAGCCCCGCCAGCTCATCCCTAGGGTTTCCCCTTGTCATCGTCGGGCCTGAGGATGACGACGCCTGACGTCTATCGATCGTCACCTAATCCTACGGCCCCTATTCCCCCATACCGGTTCAACCGCCAGCGCTCGCCGATAGGCGGGGCTATCCCCGCGGCTTTGAATGTGGGCTCCCACGCGCACCCGCGCGAGTTGGTCCGGATTCGCCCTGCGCGGCCCACAGTGGTGCAAATCAGGCCCATGCGCCCTTCTGCCCTTTTTATTTTGCCTGAAAATCCCAGATCTGATAAATTCTATCTCAGGTTAAATAGTTTATAAAATGGAAAATGGGGTTAATTGACTAGATCTAAATTTATATAGGTGCCCTAAGGTTTTCTTAACCATGCAGAACTGGTCCTATCCGAAAAATAAATTTCATTATTTACTGACAATAAATCTACTAAATTGTGTCCTTTTCACTAATATGAACCTTCTGGTACAGGAAGGTATAGATTATAACTTGCATTTCCCACTAGCCCCACCTATATTGGCTTCTTAGTTTTCTCATGGTGAAAAGAGCAAAAATCATGCCAATTTTGTCTTTAAGAAATTCTCTAGGCAAAAAAATGGTTTTGACCTAATTCCAACTCTCTGTACATCTACATATCCATTTATATCAAACCCCTGGAGCCCAAAATTTATTAAGCATCTACTGAATTTTAGTGAATTAAACTATTCTGTGAATGGTTTACTTACTAGAAAAAAATCACTACAATAGTTCTGCAAATCCAAAAAGGGTGATTCCAATTTCTACAGAAAGTTACTCTAAATAAATAACATGTGTCCATGGAATCACATCAAAATCCCTTATAGATTTAATCTGGTGAAAAGGCCAAATATCATCTAGAACTGATATTGGGAATTTCCTGAGGGCATTCTGGTAATTATTTTAAGTTGATTCCAACTCCTCTTGAATCATTCCATCAAATCCCACTTAATAACCCAAGGAAATAATTGTTTGATCTCCAGAATTTTTTTGGTGAATTATTTCCTAAAACTAGAGTTTTATTCACTATAAAAATCATTATAAATAAATGGAAATTGATAAAATAGTAAAACCACTTTTGTTGGTTTCATTTTATCAATACCTACCTGGTGGTATCACTTTTACACAATGTTATCATACGGAACTTGGCCGTTCTCAAAAACCCCTTATCTAGGTAGTTTGGACTATAAATCTTAAATAGAAAAACCACAAATGCAACCCAAGCATTTCCCTTGTATCCCCAACCAAATCCTCAACACATACTGATCTATAAAATTGTTCTGTCCATTGCTTTATGTATGAGTTTTTGTTTGTATGCATCATATTGATTGTGGTGTTGCTTGTTTGCATGTACATTCGATAACGACGATAGTTGCGATTGTGCGATGTCGAGAAGAAGGAGCCTCGGAGTATTATTGGTTATTGTGGTTTTATAAGAGGAAGTCCAGAGACATATTGCCAAATTGCTGATCATCAGGCAAGCCACCTTCTTGGTCATAAGCCCCTGTCCTACCGTTTTACTTATGCATTTTTTATCTACTGTTTATGAAACTGCATTTTTTACTTATGATGATTTTATATCTGGTAGTGGCTTGGCTCCTCTAGCTAATACCATTTGTACTACTAAGTACAACCCCTTTAACGACACCTATTTTCCCCTAGTATGGTAGATGGTGTTTTAACACCATAATGCCTTGGAAACCCCGTTTTAGCCAAAGAAAAAGTTTAGGATGGGAAGACCCCGGGAAAATTGTCTATAAAATGTTTTATGAGAAAACCTTGGTGAGGTTTGACGTACCAAGAGATTTTTGAGAACTTAAAAAGGTTTTGGTTTTACAAAAAGGTTGGTCAAAAGATGGAGGAAAAATGTTTATAAAAACTCACTGGGCTATGCCGTTTTGCCTGAATAATTAACCCGTGCAACCACAATTACTCCTATCTGGGAAGGGGCTAGGTCCAAAGGTTGTCTGCTCTAGTATAGATGCCTCACAACTACTATAGGGGATGTCAATTTCCCCGGAGGCCTGTAAAGGCCCCTGTGGGACACCGGCCTTGAGAAGGAACGAACTGTCTACAGACAGCCATGTGTTACTATGAGCCTCTCATTGAAAGCGCCCACTTTGTGCAGTGTAAAATATGCTCCGGTTGGTCCTAGGTACCCGACGTCCTGGTCTTGAGGGGGTAGCATCTCATAAGGTAGGCACCTGTATTAGAGTAGACCTCACAAGGTCCTTGTTTGATTATCCGAACCCCGCATACTCGTGTATGACGATCCGTGGTTTTTCGTGGTGGATGTATCAAATTTTGTGGGTAAATTGTACAACCTCTGCAGAGTGTAAATCTCTATGAATAGACGAGTCCTCGGTCATGGACGGTTGGGAAGGTTTCTATATGGCGGTGCTGGTTTTGATCTCAAAAACGACTTTGTAAAATCAATGTCTTGAAAGTATTTTGACCATGGGATGGTCGGAAAAAGGAGGAAGGAGTTTGGTCATGGGATGACCGGAAGGAAAATCAAATGGGTGACCCAATCCGGAAATGGACATAAAATCTCGGACACTTTTCAAGTTACGCTGCACCTCCGCCCGTCAATGGGAATTCTTCCTAGCACAAACTCGACGATATTTAAACCACGCGTCCTTTGGGAACACACGTAAAGATGCAGCTGTAGTAGAGCCGTTGCCCCTTGGCGGTGTCACGTTGCTCCTAATATTCAAAGACAACTGAAAAATGTAGAACCTTCAAATTTGTCTCAGCGTGCACAGCCCTAGCCTCTTCCCTTGCATCAGAAACACCCAGTTGATCTGCTCCTCCTCGTCGGAGAGGTTGAAGAGCTTGTCAGGGCATAGCTGGTTGCAGAGCTCCATGTAGGTAGAGTATAGCACCATGTCCTTTGAGTGCCTCCACCGTCGAGGACACTCACGGAGATGGTGGCGTTGTTGGTGTAGCCTACCCCATCGCCCACATCCTCGCTAGAGGCAAGCTAGTTGTGGTGTGAATGATGGCAGTGGCGTAAATGGGAGATGCCTCGCTCTGCATGGCATAAGCCAGAAGGGTAGGCAGCGTGGAAAATGCAAGTCTAATCATGCACGGCAAGACCATACGAGTCCACGGTTTACTCTAAATGGGAGCTGCCCCGGTAGCTACGAGCGCACAACTCGGTCTGCGCTGGCCGAGCCGGTGGCCCTGGTTACTACCGTGGTGCCTTAGGCGGGAAAAACAGTTGACACCATGAGCACAAGTGGTCAGGACCAGTCTGGCCAAGTGGAAGGCGGCTTCCGCCAACGAGGGCACTGTCAGCGCCTCCGCCACACCCGTCGGATCAAAGAGGAAGAAAGGTGGGGCGAAGAAGACGGCAAAGAAGATCCCCCATATACCTGGGTGAGTTGTTCAGCTGGTATGCTTTAGGTTTTCCTTTATTTTTGGCCCGCCTTTTCCCTCGCTCATTCAGTTGGCTTGCTCAGGCAAGCCGTCCTTACATAAACATAGAGACAAATTTGAAGGTTCTACATTTTCCAGTTGTCTTTGAATATTAGGAGCAACGTGAAGCATCCTGCGGCCTACCGTTAGACATGGCCTGCACTCTGAGGGAGGCGGTCGATCACCACTTGGCCTTGCGCCCTAGCGCACGACCAAGGAGGTCTGTGACTTCGTGGCGTGCAACGTGCACGACATGGACGACCGTGAAGTAGTGGAGACGTTCTATCTTTTGTTGCGGTGTTCCGCCACTTCAGCACGTCCTCGACGAATCTGCGCGTCTTCCGCGCCTATGCTTCACTCAAGTGCTCGTCAGCGAGCTCCTCGGAATCATTTCAGATAGCTGGTATCGCAAGCACGTCCTCGACGAATCTGCGCATCGTCCGCGCCTCTGCTTCACTCAAGTGCTCGTCAGCGAGCTCCTCATAAGCACCATTGTCCCTCAAGCACGCTCAATGGGAATTATTCCTAGCACGAACTCGACGAATCTGCACAAGCTTGCGCGTTGTCGACCTGGATCAGTGCTCACGAGGAGCTCGCTGACGAGCACTTGAGGCACGATGGTGCTCACGAGGAGCTCGCTCACGAGCACTTGAGTGAAGCAGAGGCGCGGACGATGCGCAGATTCGTCGACGGCGTGCTTGCGATACCATATAGTAACTCAATGGGTCTGTTATGTCTATCAGATAGTAACTCAATGGGAATTCTTCCTAGTTTCATTCCTTATTTTTCCTCCCGAATCATTTAAGATGGCTGGTATCGCAAGCACGTCCTCGACGAATCTGTGCATCATCCGCGCCTCTGCTTCACTCAAGTGCACGTCAGCGAGCTCCTCGGAATCATTTTAGATAGCTGGTATCGCAAGCACGTTCTCGACGAATCTGCGCAACGTCCGCGCCTCTGCTTCACTCACGTGCTCGTCAGCGAGCTCCTCGTGAGCACCATTTTCCCTCAAGCACGCTCAATGGGAATTCTTCCTAGCACGAACTCGACGAATCTGCACAACATAGGTTGCGGTGTTCCGCCACTTCTTAAGCTTGCGCGTTGTCGACATGGATCAGTGCTCCAGGTGCGTCACCTAGAAATCTGCCTCCTCTCGGACCGCGACATCGACGGTGTCGTCTGTCGCAACAGTTTAAATTTGTTAGATTTTGAGGAATACGAATGCTGCCTCAGTGTCCCTGTAGGGTCCGTTATGTCCATCAGATAGTAAGTCAATGGGAATTCTTCCTAGTTTCCTTCCTTCTTTTTCCTCTCGAATCATTTCAGAGAGCTGGTATCGCAAGCACGTCCTTGACGAATCTGCGCATCGTCCGCGCCTCTGGTTCACTCAAGTGCTCCTCAGCGAGCTCCTCAGAATCATTTCAGATAGCTGGTATCGCAAGCACGTCCTCGACAAATCTGCGCATCGTCCGCGCCTCCGCTTCACTCAAGTGCTCGTCATCGAGCTCCTCGTGAGCACCATTGTCCCTCAAGCACGCTCTGGTATCGCAAGCACGTCCTCGACGAATCTGCGCATCGTCCGCACCTCTGGTTCACTCAAGTGCTCCTCAACGAGCTCCTCGGAATCATTTCAGATAGCTGGTATCGCAAGCACGTCCTCGACGAATCTGCGCATCATCCGCGCCTCTACTTCACTCAAGTGCTCGTCAGCGAGCTCCTCGTGAGCACCATTGTCCCTCAAGCACGCTCAATGGGAATTCTTCCTAGCACGAACTCGATGAATCTGCACATCTTTGGTTGCGGTGTTCCGCCACTTCAGCACGTCCTCGACGAATCTGCGCGTCGTCCGCGCCTCTACTTCACTCAAGTGCTGTTTTCGGATTATCGGAGTTTAGCGAGCAGTCGGGCGGACGTGGTCAACTCCGGCGGCAAGTCGGGGGATTCCAGCTTTGTGGAGTTCCACACTACCCTCCAGGGAGGTGGGGAGCCCAAGCTGGTGCTTCCCGAGGTCTTCCAGGCGATCCCGTACTGCTGCGGGCCCGGGAAGAATAGCCTGAGGAACGCGAGGAAGGCACGGTCGTCCGCGGCGGGAGCGGCGGCTCCACCTTCCGCGCCGACAGCGATGGCTAGTTCCATGTACCATAGGTATGGACTTGTGGAGATGAGAGTAGGAGGACGACGAGGTGGAACAGGAGCCAAGTAATTTAGTGTAGCACCCCGGGTAAAACCACTACTAGAAATCGCATGTCTTTATCTCTGTGCATCATCATGACATCATCATGCATATTATTTTTGCTTAAAACTATGTTGCAAAAGACTATGTTTTCTAAACTAGCCCTCCTTCAATTTCAAATCAAACCCTCGGTATGACCGAATCTTTTATTTGTCTAAAAACAATTTACGAAAGTGTTTTTAAAATAAAAATAAATAAATAATTTTGTGGGGAGGCAGCCAGAAGACCAGGCCCAAGGCCCAGTCAAAGGCCACCTACAACCCACTAGAGCAAACCCTAGCCTAACCCTAACCCTAACCAGATCCCAACCCCAAACCCTAGCCACACCCCATTCCCTCCATCCGCCGCCAGCACACAGACGCACCCCACACCACCTAAACCTAACCCTACCCAACCCGACGCACCCAGCGACCACACCAACACGCTGCACACTGAACGCACGCTTGACCTGTCCCACACCGACGCGACACGCACCCCATACGGTAAGGCAACTCACGCACGCTCCCGGCCCCACCTCTCTTGATCGCTCGCGTCGCCGTCCCTGTCTCTCCTCCCCTCGCGTTCCTTCCCCGCCGCCAGGAATGCCTCCCTGGAGCCTGATCTGGATCCAGCACCGACGCCCGCTTCCCTAGCCTCCACGCATCAAGGCTCGATCCCACAACCCCCTCCCCGTCGTCGCCTGGTTCCCAGAAGCGTCGCCGCCCTGCGACCCTCCTTGCCTCCTCACCGCCACGGGCAAGCTCGCGGGCTCCCCGCCGCCGCGCCTGTCGTGTCGCCCTCCTGCCCCACCATCGTCCTTGTCCACCTCATTCATGCCTTCCCCTGCCTCGCCGCCTCTAGTAGCGGGCTCTCCTCTCCAGATGCCGCAAGGCTACCTCCTAACAGGAGCCCTGGTCCGAGCCCCTCCACCCCACACACCGAGCGGCGCCGCTGTGTTCAAGCCCTTCCCAAGCCTGCTCCTTGTCGCCTGCCCTCCGTCACATCCTCCACGGTCGCCTTGTTCCCTTCCTGGCCGTCGTCTCCCTGGCTCGAGCGCCGCCAGGAGCCGCCGTCTCCTCTCTGCAGCGCTTCCTGGCTCAGTCGTCGCCTGACGTGGCCGCCCTCCCATGTCACTACGCCGCGGACGTCCTTGGGTACCTGTGTTTGCATCCTCGGCTGCTGCTGCGAGTGCGTTAGCCACCCGCGCGTCCTTGCAAGGTGGCCTTCCGCATGTTTTCCCTGTGAACTATCTTGTCTTGCAGGTACCGTTGTATCAGATGGCCTCGCTCACCTCTATGTAATCAGGCATGTCTGTGTGTTTCTGTGTTTGTGAGAACATTGATCTATCTTGACGCTTGGTTCTATTCCAATTCTAGAAAATCACCGGCGATAAGATGTGATTCAGAAGTACAAAGTACTAAACCAGGGCCGAACCAAGTTCACCGACCACCGAAGACGAAACTCCAAGGTCTCCCTCATGGAACCCAAAGGCGATGCTCCCGGAATTCGAAGTCCCTAACCTCGAACCCGATCCTGAACCCGGCGTCATGCCAAGTTCTCCTTCCAAGAGTCCGAAGATCGTGAACCCCGTCGAGGCCCCGATCCAAAGACTGAACCCCAAGATCGTCGAACCCTAAAGTGTGACCCTTATTCCGAGACCCCTATTTTTATAAATGATATAAACTTGTTGCATATTAAATTGCTCATGTCGCATACATATTGTGTGGTTTGTGGACATTATGCCGATTCACCTCATAATTAAATATGGAGACCATATGCGGGCGAATATAGTCTAATATTGGTCCCATTAAATTTGTGCATCGAATCAGTGATATAATTTTGCCTTGTTAAGACAACATCTAAATTGCGGGGTATCTAAATAACATGAACCACCTAAATAATTGTCGGGACCTTGGTTCCGCTTAATATGGCCTAATTGCATCGCATCCTTGCCATGTCATACATCATATATGCATCATGCCCAATCTTCTGCCGTAGTATTAAATAGTGCATCCGGTGTTTCTTCTAGTGCTTTGCTTCTTCATGGATTAGGCCGATGATTTGATGTGAGTATCGACCCGATCTTCGGATGAACCTTCGACGATGTTTTCAGGCGAGCATTCTCCCCCCTTTCTACCTATTTTACATTTCTAGTCTTTACTTCCTCCTGTTGATCTACTGCTATCTGTGTTGCGATGCTATAGATTCTGTACCCCGGTGTACTTCCCTACAGCCCTTATATTGCCATGGACACATCCTATTACCTGTTGTTTGATAGGTAGTCGGCCTTGCGAGTCGTAGTTGCTTGCGCAGGTGATGTGTCGCGCCGTCGATCTTTCACAGTTGTTGGAGTAATGCCGCACGTTTAATGTTGGAGATGATCATGGCTTTAATTACTGTTTAATAACTAAAATTGAAGTAGATAAATAATGCAGAGGCACAAGTGGGCAATAGATGTTATTTGGTTTTTAACAATACACTTGTGTCCCGTAGGACCCCGAGTACTTGATACATGTTCTTTGAATATTCACACTATCCGCATGTGGGACCATGAATCCCCCTAACCCTAGCTTGAGTCATATTTAATTCCTTGGGGCCACAAGTAGTTTGGGGCTTTATTACTATCCTGTACTTATGCCATGCTTTACTGCTTTATTTACGATTGCGCGTGGAGCGCCTGTACTGTTTAGAAATAAATGTGGAATGTTTTCGCGGTATCGACAAGCCCAGACACACTTTCGGGTTCCCAGTCGTTTACAGCCATTGGCACAAACATCTGGGTCCGTCTCGGAGCTGGCCAACTTCGTCGTGGGTAGCTTGGTGGGGTGGCCCCCTGAAATCAAATATGAATCTTGCGAATGTTCTGTCGTGATGCCTCGTTGGGTTTTCATTTGGTTTTTCTCGAGGTTGATCGTGCATGTGTTGCTATTTGTGCCCCCTGCAGGGTAAAACTTTCTGAAAGCCATGTTCGCGGTTATGGACGACTTGGAGCACAGTATCTCGATCATAGACAACTATAACTAAAGTAGTGCTATAAATTTGACTTTATAATGACTAGTAATCAGCTTCACTATAATGGAATGGCTAAACAAAAGTGCCAACAATTGCTGGTTTGGGTTGTCACCTGTTACCATTGTATCTGATTAGTAAGTATTGCAACTACAACGGAATGGCTAAATAAAAGTACCAACAACTGCTGGGTTTTGGGATGCCTCATGCTATATGTATCTCACTAGTAAGTACTACAACTACAACGGAATGCTTGACTAAAACTGCCCACTGCTTATTATATCAGGATGACTCATGCTATCTATATCTGTCTAGTAATTGCCGCAACTATAATGGAATGGATAAAACTGCCAACTGTGTGAGTTCCTCGGTTGACTTTCTCGTTTGGTCTCGAGGGGGAAATACCAGGATGGGTATGCTTGGTGATAGTTTCAGGTTGGATCCGAATAGGTATTTCTTATCCCTATCTGATACCCGCCAAATGTATTGAGTCTCTATAGGTTGTTTAGTGCATGTGCGCTGCCGCTTCAGTCCACCATACCTATGTAGGCGAGGACCGCCGAATTCTAGTCTCGCCGTGTACTGGCCTCAGTACTGACCGCTCTCTTTTTCCTTTGCCCTTTGTCGGCACCCATTTTGTTTAAGCAGGTTTGAGATCGACGTCGTTAGCAGGGTAACCCTTCTGGATTGGCCTGGGCAGGGTTATGGACGCCATTGGTTATTCTTCGGGGCTATTAGCTCAATTTGCATCTTGTCCGTACTCGGACGCTGTATCGTTTTAAAGGTGATTTGGATCTTTGTATTGTATATCTGTATTCTTGGCTCTTTGAGTCATTGTTGTATATATTTGTTCTGTGAGATCCATCGTGGACTATTGTGTAATGGTATTACTTCGTTTTCCACCCGCACGAAAGTGCCTGGTGGACACCTTTAAATCGTTTCTATGCAGGTTTGGCGAGAATCGCTGAGACTTGCATAGGGCCGATTCCGAGGGTGTTACATTTAGACACGGTTGCAACTCCCCAGCTTGCTTAAAAAAATAGGCGCGTCTTGTGAAGTCGAGATTTAATACGCGCCCAGTAGATATAAGCATGGTTTTTGAGTCGCCGACTAATCGTCGAGTCGTTTTCCAAAAAACACGGCGACTCGCGACTATTCAGCGACTTATGGCGATTATACATCGATTTTTGTCGACTATACACTGAGTCGCAGCCTTGGCGACTCGCGACTCGAAAACCAGAGCTGGCCTGAAAGAACGGGGCGAGACTCGCTGCTTTGTGCAGTGTAGCTAGACTAACCACTAAGTTTACTGACTAAGTTAGCATCAAGGGGAATGTTGGCCGGATTATGATCTCCAGGAGGAAGAAGACGAAGAGGAGGGAATCCATGGCACAGACGATTCGCCGGAGGAGCTCACCGTTGGAGGCGGGTTCAAGCTCATAACAAGGATAGAATGGTGCCTCAGTTTCAGCAGTATCAGCCACACAACTAGACCAGTCGTAGCTCCTCCATCTTCTTCTTCGCGCTCGTCATCTCACGCGGCTTGTCCTTGCCACGCCTCCGCGTGGCCACCTATGATGTCAAGTAGTGGAGACGGTCGGCTCCATCCTCCGGCGCCACCGCAATTGCGCGGACGTATGCATGTATGTAGGTACGTATGTATGATGTATGTATGTACGTATGCTTCAGTTGTCTGCGCACGGTCGTCCATGTCGTGCATGTTGCGTGCCACAAAGTCACGGACCTCCTGAAACTTGGACGCGATGTCGAAGTTCTCTCAATTATTCGTATAAATTATTCCCGAAAGGCTACTTTATTTCTGCCGTTGACGGCATCATCCGTTAGCTTCGGGTATGAAGAAGGTGAAGCTGCCAAACCCACCAACATCTCCCCTTCCGATCAAATCCTATTTTCTCAGGAAGCGAGAAGCTAGTTATCAAGCCTTACAGTGCAGGACAAGCCTCATAAGCCTCATTTTTTAACAGTCCCTTTGCATACTTGATAGACCCGCGAGGAAGTCGTCGACGGGAGGGACGCGATCACGCTAGTAGTAGAGCCGTTGCCTCCGTCCAGCAGCGAAGACACGATCTGGGATCTGGCAGCCAAGAGGGCATCGCCGGCCGCAGGAACCGGTGCTTGCTCCATGCGGTTCACGTTGGCGGCCACCACGGAGTGTCGCGGCATCGCCTGCGCGGCGGTCTCCACTGGACGTTGCGGCATCGCCCTCGCGGTAGATGGCGCCGAGGGACAAGCGCATGTCGAGGTGGGGAATGGAGGGGGTCACACGCGGAGGGGGTTATTGGATATGTGGGCCGCTTGGATCTCACTTGCACATCTCGCACGATGATCCCCGCCGCCCGCGAGATCGATCCCGTCCGACGACAGAATCGATGGCTGCATGCTCCGGTGGGAACCGGCCACTAGATGGATGGAAACCTTAGGTAGCTCCAGACGCGAATCCGACCACCGACGGCCGCGCGGTGCAGCCTGCGGGCGATGGTCCCCGCTCTCCAAGAGGATATTTAAACCAATGCTTGCGGAACAAAGCATTGGTCGACGGCTCTACTACAGCACTGATGGAAACCTTAGGTAGGAACCAGCCTGCAGACCTTGAGATTTTGGCTCGGCGGTGTCAAAGGTGCCGAGCCATGCCTGTCCATTGGACTCTCCGATCCTCACCGCGAACTTGCCGCCCGGTCGCCGAGACACGCCACGGAAGAGGGGCTAGCCATATTCTAGAAAACCCTCGTCATGCGGATCTTGACATTTTGGTTTCATCAGGGAGATTTGCTCAACCTCACCCAATGCGGATCTTGAGATTTTGGTTTCATCAGGGAGATTTGCTCAACCTCACCCAGTGTAGAGGATCAGGCGGGACCGCTACCTCCACCTCTTCGTTGATGATGATCTCGCTCGTTCCACGCGTACCTCCACCTCTTCGTTGATGATGATCTCGCTCGTTCCATGCGTAGCCAAACCCACTGCCGAGCGACCACGCCACCGTTGGAGCCGCCTTCTTCTGCCCGGTGAGCTGCAGCAAGGTTGAGCAAATCTCCTTGATGAAACCAAAATCTCAAGATCCGCATTGGGTGAGGTTTAGCAAATCTCCCACCGCCAGAGCCGCCTTCTTCTGCGCATGCGTTGGAGGCCGGGATGCACGTCCCGCTGCACGGCTTCTTCTTGGGTGAGGTTGAGCAAATCTCCCTGATGAAACCAAAATAGTAATGCGCATCAACAAATCCTAGCACCATCGTCCGCGCCTCTGCTTCACTCAAGTGCTCGTCAGCGAGCTCCTCGGAATCATTTTAGATAGCTGGTATCGCAAGCACGTCCTCGACGAATCTGCGCAACGTCCGCGCCTCTGCTTCACTCATGTGCTCGTCAGCGAGCTCCTCGTGAGCACCATTGTCCCTCAAGCACGCTCAATGGGAATTCTTCCTAGCACGAACTCTTCAATTTTGGGCTCCCTATGTTTGTTAGAACTCAAGAAGGCACTTCCATAGTTCAAATCCCCACAAGGCCAGCACCAAATACCAACGACTGTCTCCAAGGCGAGTGATGTGAGGCTATATCTATAAAATAAACAACTATATACCTCAAATAACCTCTGTATACAGTTATGACAATGATGTTGAAAACCCCGGCTTATGTACTGTTCAGATGAGGGCTGAAGTTGAAGACCCCACGATGGGGACGTCGAAAGCGGTTAAGGACAGAGCTGTAAGTATTATGACACAGCGTTTATGTTGTTCCTTCCGATTGCATTTGCTAAGACAAATGTCATACATGATCTTGTGTTTCTCGTAATTATATAGCCAATCCTGATCAGAACAATATGGTTACATACCACCTCATGGATATGGGCTCATGTGAAGGAGTTGAAAACAATCATAGGTAACTCATTAGTCTCACTATCTTAAATTTCTACAGGAGGAAGAACATCCTGGCTTATCTCTTGTTCAGCCAATGGCTGAAGCTGAAGACCCGGAGGTGGGAACGACAGAAATTGTCCAGGACAAGGCCGTAAGTGTATCATATGAAGCGTCCATCTTTCGCTCCTGATGCATTTGTTATGTCAAAATCTCATGCATGAGCATGCCCGTGTGTTTTTCCTATATATTTTTTGTTGTAGGACGCTCATGACAACTTTGATATGTGGCCACATGCACCACTCGATACACAGAACAGGGGCTTATGTTCCTTTTCTGAAAGAAATGACAGCCTCGATGGCGGCGCCTGGTGGGACGGAGTATATAATTAGTTTCAGCATCGAGAAGAGTTGTTAGGAAATTTTGGAGTAGCGGCGCACTACAAATTTTGTATATGACGGGGCTCTGTTGGTGGCCCCTGTAGTGTGTCGTTAGCTGTGTGTCAGTGATATATCCCATGGAGCAAAGACTCTTATTTGAGTAAGAAAGCTGCTAATTAGTATGTAAACTGCAAGCCTGGAAATGGCTTGTTAACTTGTTTACCGGGACATTGGTAGTGCAGTAGTTCGTCACACTGAGAGGATTCCCTTTTTTTACTGTTTTCTTAATGATGCCGAGATAGCTGTTGCTCACGCAGGTTTGTGGGCCCACACCGGTGCGTCCCAAAAGGCGCCGGCTAATTCTCGAGCTCAATAGAATCGCCGGCAACCCCGTGCCGGCCCCTTCGTAGAGGGTACGGATCAGGCGCGTCGACGCCTCGCGGCACGTTCGAAAACGAGTGTGGGCTCCGCCTGGCAGCCAGACACACCACTTTCCCCACGCCCGAGCCGACTCCAACCCCTCTAGATCGCCACCGTCGCCGTCATCGTCGCACCCCCTCTGCTTGCAATAGACACTGCCGCCTGTCCAGGAACCGTCGTCCATCGACACGGCCGCCACCCCCTCGACCGACGGCCGTTGTTTCGCCCAGAACAAAGCTTTCCGTCACCGCGGCACAACCTCCCCACCCGCAAGGTGTTCCCCGGATTGCCGCGATGGACAGTGACGATGAGAGGAGGGGCGACGGCAGGAGAGCCCGGTAGGCGGCGGTAGGAGCGTCGGCGGCACCGTCGGCGGGAGCGTCGGCCTTGTTCTTGCGGCAGGACGGCGGCGGTGGCCTGGAATGGCGGCGTCGGCTTCGGGCTTCCTCCCTCGTCGCCCTCGCGTCGCCACTCGCCCCGACAGAAAACGCGATCCACCCTGGCCCGATGGGTTTCGGCGGGTTTCGTCGAGCCTAAACGGGCCAAAAACGGCCTACCGAACAGTTCAGACGTGTTTTGGGTTGTTTTTGGGTGTTTTGATTGAGCCCGAAAAAACACCCTAAAACCGTCCCAAACACTTCTAAAAACACTGGCACCGGGCAGGACGAAACGGTGAGGCCTGAGGATCTACCGGAGAATTGGTATCCGCTCCCCAGCCTTGGAGAATCGAATCCTCAACTCCCTGCCTTGTTTCAGCCGGTACAGGCCAAGTGACCCTGGAGATCGGCGGTCGGCCATCGGCCGTCGATACAGAAATGGAAGTCGTTCCCGACCACGCCGGAACGCAAGATGATGATGAGCAGAACCAGCAGCAGCAACCACAACAGCAGTCTCCCCCTCCTCAACAGCAGCATCAGCAGCAGCAACAGCAGCCTGGCCGCCAGGCCGATACCTCGCCCGGCGCTGAGCCATCCTCAGCGTAGGGCAACATGCCTCCGCCGCAGGGAAGCGGCACCACTACTCGCCGCAACGGAATGCAGTCGCGCCTCCCCTCCAGCCAAAGCAAGGCCGGTAGCAAAGCTATCATGGTCTCCACCGATGCTACCAAGCAGGCGGAGAAGGAGAAACGCACGGCCGCGAGCGGCGACCGCCAGGTGGCCCTCCACATCTCGCCAGCCGCCGCGGCAATGACGAAGAAGAAGGGCGCCACCCTTCCGGCTCCTCCCCTCACGGGGTTCTTGGAGCACAAAACAGTGGATGGCAAGAGCCTAGGCTCTCTCGGCCACTGGGTTGAGGACTGGAACAATGCCGACCTGGTTGGTAGTTCTTCCAATCCTGGGGGCAGCCCGAAGGTGCATCCGGCCGGCCCCAGCTCGATCCTCCAAGCACTGCATGACGCACACCTGCTAATCCTGGATGCTCAGCAGCGTTCGGTGGTAAGATCCTCTTGGCTCATAATTTCCTTAGCAAAGTACTCATCCTCCTCAGTCCACGAGTATCGGGTTGCCCGAGTATCGGGCGATCCGATACTCCTGATGTGAAGCTTTGCTAAGATCATGGGCCTGCTTTCGCAGAGTTGCCACAATGCTCGCGGAACTCAGTTCCGCTTCCGCGAGCTATTGTCGACCTACCGGAAGCTGCAGGCCGATTTCCTCGCCCTGTAGAAGAAAGCGAAGGAAGATGGTATGATGTCTAACCTTCGTTTTCTATGATTAGTTCATTTGTGCCTTGTTTTGTTTTCCTTCTTGCTGATTTTCTTGATCTAGCAGTTGTTGTGCTGACTCGTATTGACGAGATCAGCCATGAGATGGAGGTGCTGCAGGGTAAGTTTGTTGCCACTTGGTTATTCTTGGCGTTGTCTTTTGTCATCCTAGGTAATAACGCCTTTCCCCTTGTCGCTCAGCCGAGAAGGCTTCTCTTTTGGAGGGGCACAAGGAATGCATGCCGACATCGGAGGTGTCGGGGCTACCGAAGCGGCCCATGCCGCCTCCCTGAAGAAGGAGGCTGACAGGGCTGCCGCGCTGCAACATATGGTTCAACCATGCATAGCATGTTAATGGTGGTCTTCTTGACCTTCAAGAACACGCCATTGAAGATCTTCCTCAAACAATAAAGTTGCAAGATCTTTTTTGTCTTCGGGTGCCTAGCATTGATACCACACATACGGACAACAAACAGTAGCTTTGCCTCAGGACTTGTGCTTTGCCAGGCCCTCCTCGATGACTTTGTTGTTGGCCAGAGGAATCATTTGTTTGTTTAGCTTTCCATGACCTTTCTTGTAGATCAAATCTCGGACACTCTTCAAGTTAGGGTACCCATATGCAACATATGGTTCTACCATGCGTAGCATGTTAATGGTGGTCTTGTTGACCTTCGGGAACACGCCATTGAATATCTTCCTCAGACACTAAAGTTGCAAGATCTTTTTTGTCTTCGGGTGCCTAGCATTGATACCACAGATACAGACAACAAACAATACCTTTGCCTCAGGACTTGTGCTTTGCCAGGCCCTCCTCGATGACTTCACGGATACGGACATCAAGCAGGTTTGGAGAAGAATTCTCCTATCAATTAATACTTGACCTATTGTTTCAGTTTCGGAGAAAATCTGAGCACACCGAGAGCTACAGATACGGACAACAAACAGTAGCTTTACTGACATAGAACCCACCTTTCAACCGGGCCTCACCCTTAAGCTGCACCAACTCCTTGTCCTGGGCATCGTACACCTCGTCGTACTTCTTGGCGCGGGCGAAGATGACCTTGCGGTTCTTGCCTGCCTGCTTCTTCTCAGTGATGGCCTACTCCTTCTTCTCGATGGCCTACTCCTTCTTACTATGCTCATTGGACGGAGGCAATGACTCTTCTACCAGCGTGATCTCGATAGCCTAATCCTTCTTACCAGAGTTGGCCTTAAAGAACGGGGTGATGCACAACCCCAGCGTCTGCCCCAGCATCAGAAACACCCAATTGATCTACTCCTTCTCCTCGGCGGAGAGGTTGAAGAGCCTGTGAGGGCTGAGCTGGTTGCAGATCTCCATGTAGGTAGAGTAGAGCACCATGTCCTTTGCGTCGACAGATGAAGTTCAAATTCGATCAATCAACATCAAATTCGATCAAAAACATCGAATTAGATATATTAATCGAATTCATTTGTGGTTTATTGAATTTGATCAATATTAATCGAATTCGATTATGGTTTATCGAATTTGATTAACGAACATCGAATTAGATCAATGAACATATAATTCGATTGTGGTTCATCGAATTCGATCAATATTAATTCAATTGTGGTTTATCGAATTCGACTATGGTTTATCGAATTCGATTTTTAACCGTCGTCGGAGAGATCAGCGGGCTCGGCACCGTGACCGCGGGCACAGAGCGAGGGGACGGCTGGTTCGCCGTACCTGCCATGCCAAGGGCAATCCTTCGGTTGATACGGACAACAAACAGTAGCTTTGCCTTAGGACTGACATAGAACCCACCTTTCAATCGGGCCTCACCCTTAAGCTGCACCAACTCCTTGTCCTGGGCATCATAGACCTCGTTGTACTGCTTGGCGCGGGCAAAGATGACCTTGCGGTTCTTGCATGCCTACTTCTTTTCGGTGATGGCCTACTCCTTCTTACTATGATCATTGGACGGAGGCAACGGCTCTTCTACCAGCGTGATCTCAATAGCCTACTCCTTCTTACCAGAGCTGGCCTTAAAGAACGGGGCAATGCACAACCCCAACGTCTGCCCCAGCATCGGAAACACCCAGTTGATCTGCTCCTTCTCCTCGGTGGAGAGGTTGAAGAGCCTGTCAGGGCAGAGCTGGTTGCAGATTTCCATACGGGATCTATGTAGGGTACAAATCTCTGTCGATCACAAAGTACCAGAAGGTCAGAAACCTGCTGAAAGACTGGCCGCCTACATACCTGAAAGGATTTGAGGACCGATCGTAAGCAAGCGAGATGCTTGACGATGCTTCTGTCGGATAGTGCTGCTGCATTTGAGGTTGTAACCAAGTCTTGTGCTCATGGGAATGGAAACACCGTAGTGCTGATGCTGAATGCTGACTTTCGTCCTGGTAGCAAGCCACACTTGAGACACGAACAATAACGTCGTTAATACAACTTACAATTCAAACACCTATGTAGCATGTTAATGGTGGTCTTGTTGACCTTCAGGAACACGCCATTGAAGATCTTCCTCAGACGTAAAGGTTGCAACATCTTTTTTGTCTTCGGGTGCATAGCATTGATACCACGGATACGGAAAACAAACAGCAGCTTTGCCTCACGATTGTGCTTTCCTATGCCCTCCTCGATGACTTTGTTGTTGGCTAGAGGAATCCTTTGTTTGTTTAGCTTTCCATAAACTTTCTTGTAGATCAATGCTCGAACACTCTTCAAGTTAGGGTACCCACATGCAACATATGGTTCAACCATGCGTAGCATGTTAATGGTGGTCTTCTTGACCTTCAGGAACACGCCATTGAAGATCTTCCTCAGACACTAAAGTTGCAAGATCTTTTTGTCTTCGGGTGCCTAGCATTGATACCACAGATACGGACAACAAACAGTAGCTTTGCCTCAGGACTTGTGCTTTGCCAGGCCCTCCTCAATGACTTTGTTGTTGGCCAGAGGAATCATTTGTTTGTTTAGCTTTCCATGACCTTTCTTGTATATCAAATCTCGGACACTCTTCAAGTTAGGGTACCCATATGCAACATATGGTTCTACCATGCGTAGCATGTTAATGGTGGTCTTGTTGACCTTCGGGAACACGCCATTGAAGATCTTCCTCAAACACTAAAGTTGCAAGATCTTTTTGTCTTCGGGTGCCTAGAATTGATACCACAGATACGGACAACAAACAGTAGCTTTGCCTCAGTACTTGTGCTTTGCCAGGCCCTCCTCGATGACTTCATGGATACGGACATCAAGCAGGTTTGGAGAAGAATTCTCCTATGGCGCGGGCGAAGATGACCTTGCGGTTCTTGCCTGCCTGCTTCTTCTCGACGATGGCCTACTCCTTCTTCTCGATGGCCTACTCCTTCTTACTATGCTCATTGGACGGAGGCAACGACTCTTCTACCAGCGTGATCTCGATAGCCTACTCCTTCTTACCAGAGCCGGCCCTAAAGAACGGGGCGATGCACAACCCCAGCGTCTGCCCCAGCATCAGAAACACCCAGTTGATCTGATCCTTCTCCTCGGCGGAGAGGTTGAAGAGCCTGTGAGGGCTGAGCTGGTTGCAGATTCCCATGTAGGTAGAGTAGAGCACCATGTCATTTGCGTCGACAGATGAAGTTCAAATTCAATCAATCAACATCAAATTTGATTAAAAACATCGAATTCGATATATTAATCGAATTCATTTGTGGTTTATCGAATTCGATTGTGGTTTATCGAATTTGATCAATAGTAATCGAAGTCTATTGTGGTTTATCGAATTCGATTATTGAACATCGAATTCGATCAATGAACATCGAATTCGATTGTGGTTCATCGAATTCAATCAATATTAATCGAATTCATTTGTGGTTTATCGAATTTGATCAATATTAATCGAATTCGATCGCGGTTTATCGAATTCGATTAACAAACATCGAATTAGATCAATGAACATCGAATTCGATTGTGGTTCATCGAATTCGATCAATATTAATTCAATTGTGGTTTATCAAATTCGACTGTGGTTTATCGAATTCGATTTTTAACCGTCGTCGGAGAGATCGGCGGGCTCGGCACCGTAACCGCGGGCACAGAGCGAGTGGACGGCTGGTTCGCCGTACCTGCCACGCCAAGGGCAATCCTTCGGTTGATACGGACAACAAACAATAGCTTTGCCTTAGGACTGACATAGAACCCACCTTTCAATCGGGCCTCACCCTTAAGCTGCACCAACTCCTTGTCCTAGGCATCGTACACCTCGTCATACTGCTTGGCACAGGCGAAGATGGCCTTGCGGTTCTTGCCTGCCTGCTTCTTCCTTGCGATGGCCTACTCCTTCTCGATGGCCTACTCCTTCTTACTATGCTCATTGGATGGAGGCAACGACTCTTCTACCAGCGTGATCTCGATAGCCTACTCCTTCTTACCACAGCTGGCCTTCAATAACGGGGCAATGCACAACCCCAACGTCTGCCCCAGCATCAGAAACACCTAGTTGATCTGCTCCTTCTCCTCGGCGGAGAGGTTGAAGAGCCTGTCAGGGCAGAGCTGGTTGCAGATCTCCATACGGGATCTATGTGGGGTACAAATCTCTGTCGATCACAAAGTACCAGAAGGTCAGAAGCCTGCTGAAAGACTGGCCTCCTACATACCTGAAAGGATTTGAGGACCGATCGTAAGCAAGCGAGATGCTTGACGATGCTTCTGTCAGATAGTGTTGCTGCATTTGAGGTTGTAACCAAGTCTTGTGCTCATGGGAATGGAAACACCACAGTGCTGATGCTGAATGCTTACTTTCGTCCTGGTAGCGAGCCACACTTGAGACACGAACAATAACGCCAATACATACACCTCTGTAGCATGATAATGGTGGTCTTGTTGACCTTCAGGAACACGCCATTGAAGATCTTCCTCAGACGTAAAGGTTGCAACATCTTTTTTTGTCTTCGGGTGCATAGCATTGATACCACGGATACGGAAAACAAACAACAGCTTTGCCTCACGATTGTGCTTTCCTATGCCCTCCTCGATGACTTTGTTGTTGGCCATAGGAATCCTTTGTTTGTTTAGCTTTCCATAAACTTTCTTATAGATAAACGCTCGGAAACTCTTCAAGTTAGGGTACCCATATGCAACATATGGTTCAACCATGCATAGCATGTTAATGGTGGTCTTCTTAACCTTCAGGAACACGCCATTGAAGATCTTCCTCGGACACTAAAGTTGCAAGATCTTTTTTGTCTTCGGGTGCCTAGCATTGATACCACAGATACGGACAATAAACAGTAGCTTTGCCTCAGGACTTGTGCTTTGCCAGGCCCTCCTCGATGACTTTGTTGTTGGCCAGAGGAATCATTTGTTTGTTTAGCTTTCCATGACCTTTCTTGTAGATCAAATCTCGAACACTCTTCAAGTTAGGGTACCCATATGCAACATATGGTTCTACCATGCGTAGCATGTTAATGGTGGTCTTGTTGACCTTCGGGAACATGCCATTGAAGATCTTCCTCAGACACTAAAGTTGCAAGATCTTTTTTGTCTTCGGGTGCCTAGCATTGATACCACAGATACGGACAACAAACAGTAGCTTTGCCTCAGGACTTGTGCTTTGGCAGGCCCTCCTCGATGACTTCATGGATACGGACATCAAGCAGGTTTGGAGAAGAATTCTCCTATCAATTAATACTTGACCTATTGTTTCAGTTTCGGAGAAATCTGAGCGCACCGAGAGCTATAGATACGGACAACAAACAGTAGCTTTACCTTAGGACTGACATAGAACCCACCTTTCAACCGGGCCTCACCCTTAAGCTGCACCAACTCCTTGTCTAGGGCATCGTACACCTCATCGTACTGCTTGGCATGGGCGAAGATGACCTTGCGGTTCTAGGAGCGCTACTCCCGGGACGTGCACTTCTCCCGAGAGCGGCTTCGCGAGTAGTGGAGTAGAGTTCCTGGCCGAGGTAGTTCACCGCCTGGTGCATGTCCTCGACCAGCGGGTTCTGTTCGACGCGGCCAATGTAGTAGCGGCCCCGCCTGATCCTCTGCATGAGCTGCGGTGAACTACGTCGGCCAGGAGCTCCGGAATGCCGTGATTCTCGCAGAGGGCACTGGTGGAAAACAGGCCTCTAGTCCCAGGCCGCAACGGGCTCTAGTCCCGGTTTTGGGCCCTGGACTACGAAAACGGGACTAGAGGCCCCCCCCTCTAGTCCCGGCTCGCAACGGCCCGCGACTGATAACAGCCACGTGGTTGTTTCAGCGCCGCGGGGGGCGGAAACTCTTTAGTCCCGGGCTGTAACACCACCCAAGACTAAAAGGTTTCCTGACGCGGCAGAGAAACACCACATTTCTCTGCCGCGGCAGAGATTGTGTATTTCCTTTTTTTGCCATATTGTTATTTTTCGTTTTGTGTTTCACTATAACAAACATATATTTCAGTATACATATTATACGCTACTACATACACACTACACGTCGATGCATTTATATAATTAATCGATCCCTTGCAAGCATACATATAATCAATCATATCAAAAGGAAGAAATTTTTTGAAATTACATGGTCATTTATGAATATATATATCATATGAGCTACATGGAGATGACTAAGGCAAATCGAGTTCCACGTCATCCGCATAATGCTCTCCATGTACATCAAGGACTTCCTTCATCATAAATCCCGCCAGCTCCTCTTGAATTGCTCTTATGCGTTGGTCTGGCTCTAGTTTCTCTCGCAAATCATAAATATAATGTGAGTCAACTTTTCGCTCACTGGTCAACTCGCGGATATACTCGTAGACGTAGTATCTACATAAATGAGTTCCCGGTGACTGTTGTAAACTCTTCGCCATTTTATAAGTTAGCTCCTCTTTGAATGGACCTGGTATTTTCTGTCTGAACCGTGTCCAACACCTGCTCGGCAAAGAAAATGAACAAAGGAGTTATTAGTTACTTGATATCAGGAAATGAATGAAAGAGGACGATATAATGCGATAATGATTGAAATTACTTATGGAGCATTGCTTTCATGTCGCTCCACTTCTCTTGGTTCCAACTTAATGAGTCGTGGACTTAAACTAGGGACTTGTCAACTTGAATGTTTAGCAAGATCCAGTGGAATCTGTGGACATTTACATAAGCATACATGCATAGCTCATCTAGTAAGCAAAAATAAAATGTGTACAAGATATAAACACTCACTTGAAGTTGTAAGGAAATAGTATTTCCTTAACAAAATTATGCTCTGTTAAGAACCTGGACAGGTCTTCCTCCACGTCTTTGGGGTGATTATTTAACGTATATTCATTAATGATATATGGGTCAATGAACCCAACGTCGTATCTTCTAGCTCTTTTGCATTCAAGCATCTTCATTCTGCGGAATATAATATCATCATACAAAAGGATATATAGTTAGGATAATATATTAAATGCAATGAACGAGCTAAAGCTACAAACTTAATTATAGAAATAAATAACTTATAGACAGTAGCAACCAATGATAGATTTGTCGAGGACGCGCTGGTTGTATAACTGAAACAGTTCGGTCATTTGAACCTGTATCGAGTATGGTTTGAAGTGATGCTCCTTTCTAACGTCCACCGGAAACCAATCTTTATGATGCTTTTTTTCTGCTTGCGACATGTACCATTCATGCAGATTTCGCATATGTGTGGATAGACGCGCGAGCTCCTCATTACTGACTAGAGGCTGCCCTTGGACATACTGCCGTACTATCTGACCCACTGGCGTATCTTCATAGCCTAAGTATTGACCAAGAGACATATTTGCTTTGTTAGCAAGTGCTTTGGCCTCCGATACAGTGATTCCCATAAGTGCAGCATTATTACGGGCTCTAGGGTCCATTATTTGCATGTCCATATCCATTTCATCTCTGAAGGCCTTATCGAGGTATGAAATGACTTTGAGCGGGGCGACCGATTGATTCTTCTATGCTCCGAGCTGGGCAACTTGCTTCCCGCTTTTTGCACTTGTGATTTTTTTCTTCTGTGCTTGCTTAATAATCTCCCGGTCATAGTCTGATTCCAGATTCATCGATATCTGGGATGGTTGTGTAGGGGTTCGTAGCATGGAAAACAAAAATTTTCTATCGCATACAAACAAACAAGCCAAGATCTATCTACTAGATTGTAGCAACGAGTCGATGGAATAACTCACCCTCGAAGATTCCAAAGTGTTTAACGAGAGCAGATTCTCGTGGGTGATGTAGTCGTACTCTTTCCGATCTCAAGATCGCGTAGACGATCCTTCCGGCGCCGCGTTCCCGCAGCGCTCCCGCAGTCGGTCACACGTTCGGTACTCGACGAAGACCTTCCTCTCCCTTGTTCCAGCAGGCAGCGGAGGTTGTAGCACTCTCCTCGCGATTCCGGCAGCACAACGGCGTGGTACCGGAGGTAGAGGGGAAATCCCGCAGGGCTTCGCCTTAAGCCGGTGCGAGTATGGTGGAGCTTATGAGAGAGGCTATTAGTGGTCTAGTAATTAGACACACCAATTAGAGGGCTCTAAACCAATTAGAAGGCTCTAAACCGAATAGCTCTAAACCGGGGTCTAGATCTAGGGTTTAGTTTAGAGGATAGGAAACTTGTGTTGTGTCTAGAGGAGGAGGCCCTGCCCCTCCTCTTATAGGTGGGAGGGCCGGCGCCTAGGGGAGGAGTTCCTCCCCAACTCGGCCTAGGGAGGCGCGCCGGCCAAGGGGAGGAACTCCCCTCCAACTCGGCCTCCAACTCTCCTCCTCTTTCCACTTTCCGAAAACTGGCAGTTTGACCGAAAACTGGCAGTTTGACTTTTCAATTTAGGATTTGAATTAACCCTTTATTTCGGACAGCGAGAACACTTAGTACATGATGCAATCATTCCAACATGCAATGACACATTCATGTACCCCTTCCCCCCCGGAGTGCCGGACAATCCGGAACCTTCTAGAATATCCCCGATGAAAACACCGGAATCATTCCCGAACTCCGAAACGGGACTTTCCTTATATGAATCTTATTCTCCGGACCATTCCGGATCACCTCGTGATATCCCGGATCACATCCGAGACTCCGAACAACATTCGGTCTCTTTCTCATAATACCATAACTACTCAAACAACGTCGAATCCTTAAGTGTGTCTCCCTACGGTTCGTGAATTATGCGGACATGATCGAGACACTTCTCCGAACAATAACCAATAGAGGAATCTGGAAATTCATATGGCTCCCACATATTTCTACGATTACTTTGCGATCGAATGAACCACTTACATACGATACCAATTTCCCTTTGTCTCACGATATGTTACTTATCCGAGGTTATGATCGTCGGTATCTCTGCATACCTAGTTCATCCTCGTTACTGATAAGTACTCTTTTCTCGTTCCCGTGATATGTGATCCCTTGTGACCAAGTCACATGCTTGCAAGCTAATTGGATGACATTTCACCGAGAGGGCCCAGAGAATATCTATCCGTCATGTGGATGGACAAATCCCACTCTTGATCCATGTGTTTCAACCAATACTTTCCGAACACTCAATGCCACTTTTATAGCCACCCTGTTACGGTGTGGTGTTTGATGACATCAAAGCATCCATCCAGTAAAGGTGATATGCATGATCTCATGGTCGAAGGAATTAGGTTACTATGTATCAGAAAGCATATAGCAATTGAACTATTGAAATGACTTGATCTTTATGCTACGCTTGTCTATAGGAGTATGTCCATCATATCATTCTCCTAACGATATGATCTTGTTGTTGACAACATCTCAATGTTCATGACAAAGAAACCACATCATCAATCAACCAACAAGCTAGTGAAGTATAGAGGCTATACTAGGGACTTCAAATTAAGTTTACAAATCACACAAGTATTAATGGTTTCCTTGTTAATACTATTATAGCATGAATGCAAACATTTATCATAAACACAAAGATATATAATAATAACTATATTTATTATTGCCTCTAGGGCATATCTCCAACAGTCTCCCACTTGCACTAGAGTCATCTAATCTAGATTACATGGTAATATACCGAACACCCATGGCAGTTTGGTGTTGGTCATGTTTTGCCCTCGGGAGAGGTTTAGTCAACGGATCCGCCACATTCAGATCTGTGTGTACTTTGCAAATCTTTATATCCCCATCCTGGATATGTTCTCGAATAGCGTGAAAACGTAGCTTGATATGCTTCAGCTTCTTGTGTGACCTTGGTTCTTGCGCATTGGCTATGGCGCCCATGTTATCACAGTAGATAGACATTGGGTCCAGCGCACTAGGAACCACACCCAGCTCTGTAATGAACTCTTTCATCCATATCGCTTCTTGTGAAGCCTCCGAAGCAGCCATGTATTCCGATTCAGTTGAAGATCTCGCCACAACGCTTTGCTTTGCACTCCTCCAGCTAACTGCTGCACCATTCAAAATAAATACGTATCCAGATTGTGATTTAGAATCATCTGGATCGGTGTTCCAACTAGCATCGGTGTAACCATTAACAACGAGCTGTTCATCACCTCCATAAGAAAGAACCATATCCTTAGTTCTTCTCAAGTACTTAAGGATGTTTTTGACCGCTGTCCAATGATCCACTCCTGGATCACTTTGATATCTGCTAGTTAAACTAACAGCATATGCAATGTCGGGTCTAGTACATAGCATGGCATACATTAGAGATCCTATGGCTGAGGCATAGGGAGTCTTACTCATCCTTTCTCTATCTTCTGCCGATGTCGGACTTTGAGTTTTACTCAAGGTCGTATTGGGCAACATGGGCAAGAACCCTTTCTTGCTATCTTCCATTCCAAACCTCTTTAGAACTTTGTCCAAATATGTACTTTGTGACAATGATATTTGGCGTTTCGATCTATCTCTATAAATCTTTATGCCTAATATGTAAGCTGCTTCGCCAAGATCCTTCATTGAAAAACTATTATTCAAATATTCCTTGACACTATTAAGAAGGTCTACATCATTCCCAATCAACAATATGTCATCCACATACAGTATTAAGAATGCTACAGAGCTCCCACTCACTTTCTTGTAAATACAAGCTTCTCCATAAGTTTGTACAAAACCAAAACTTTTGATTACCTTATCAAAACGTTGATTCCAACTTCGGGATGCTTGCTTCAATCCATAGATGGACCGTTGAAGCTTGCATACCTTGTTAGCATCTTTAGGATCGACAAAACCTTTGGGTTGTATCATATACAACTCTTCATCAATGTCTCCATTGAGGAATGCTGTTTTGACATCCATCTGCCATATCTCATAATCATAATATGCAGCGATTGCTAACATAATCCTCACAGACTTTAGCTTCGCTACCGGTGAGAAAGTCTCATCGTAGTCAACTCCTTGAATTTGTCGAAACCCTTTTGCGACAAGTCGAGCTTTATAGACAGTAACATTACCATCAGCATCTGTTTTCTTCTTGAAAATCCATTTGTTCTCGACAGCCTTCCGGCCATCCGGTAAGTCCACCAAAGTCCATACTTGGTTTTCGTACATGGATCCAATCTCGGATTTCATGGCTTCTTGCCATTTATTGGAATCTGGGCTCATCATCGCTTCCTCATATGTCTCGGGGTCATCGGTGTTGTCCACCAACATGACATTCATAACGGAATCATACCAATCTGGAGTGGTACGAGTTCTCGTTGACCTCCGAGGCTCTGTAGCAACTTCAACCGAAGTTTCATGATCACTATCATTAGCTTCCTCTCTTATTGGTGCAGGCACCACAGGAACTTCTTCCGGTGCTGCGCTACTCGCAATTTCGAGAGAAGGTTCGACAACCTCGTCGAGTTCTACTTTCCTTCCAGTCACTTCTTTCGAGAGAAATTCCTTCTCTAGAAAGGATCCATTCTTGGCAACGAAGATTTTGCCTTCGGATCTATGATAGAAGGTATACCCAATAGTTTCCTTCGGGTATCCTATGAAGACGCATTTTTCCGCTTTGGGTTCAAGCTTGTCCGGCTGTAACTTCTTTACATAGGCTTCGCATCCCCAAACTTTAAGGAACGACAATTTAGGTTTCTTCCCAAACCATAATTCATATGGTGTCGTTTCAACGGATTTAGACGGTGCCCTATTTAAAGTGAATGCGGCTGTTTCTAATGCATAACCCCAAAATGATAGCGGTAAATCTGTAAGTGACATCATAGAACGAACCATATCTAAGAGAGTTCGATTATGACGTTCAGACACACCATTACGCTGTGGTGTTCCCGGCGGTGTCAATTGTGAAAGTATTCCGCACTTCTTTAAATGCTCGCCAAACTCGTAACTTAGATATTCACCTCCACGATCAGAACGTAGAAATTTAATCTTCTTGTTACGTTGATTCTCTACCTCACTTTGAAACTCCTTAAACTTCTCGAAAGTTTCGGACTTATGTTTCATGAAATAGATATACCCATATCTACTCAAGTCATCCGTGAAGGTAAGAACATAACGATAACCACTGCGCGATGCTACACTCATTGGACCACACACATCGGTATGTATGATTTCCAGTAAGTCCGTAGCTCGCTCCATTATACCAGAAAATGGAGTCTTAGTCATTTTACCCATCAGACATGCTTCGCATCTTTCAAGTGATTCAAAATCAAGTGATTCAAGAAGTCCATTGGAATGGAGTTTCTTCATACGCTTCACTCCAATGTGACCAAGACGACAGTGCCACATATAGGTCAAATTATCGCTTGATTTCAAACGTTTAGCCTCAATGTTATTAATATGTGTATTTCTACTATCGAGATTCAATATGAATAGACCATCTATCAAAGGTGCATGTGCATAAAACACATTACTCATATAAATCGAACAACCATTATTCTCGGATTTAAACAAGTAACTGTCTCGCAATAAATAAGATCCTGATATAATGTTCATGCTTAATGCAGGCACCAAATAACAATTATTTAAGTATAAAACTAATCCCGATGGTAGATGAAGAGGTAGCGTGCCGACCGCGATCACATCAACCTTTGATCCGTTTCCTACGCGCATCGTCACCTCGTTCTTCACTAGCTTCCGTTTATTCTGCAGCTCCTGTTTCGAGTTACAAATATGAGCAACCGAACCAGTATCAAATACCCAGGCACTACTACGAGTACTAGTGAGATACACATCAATAACATGTATATCAGATATACCTTTCTTCTTGATGTTGCCGTTCTTCAAATCCGCCAAGTACCTTGGGCAATTCCGCTTCCAGTGACCTTCTCCCTTGCAGTAAAAACACTCAGTTTCAGGTCTAGGTCCAGCCTTGGTCTTCTTCGTCGGCGTGGTAACTTTCTTACCACCCTTCTTGAAGTGTCCCTTTTGCTTAGACTTGCCTTTCTTGAATTTGGTGGTCTTATTGACCATCAACACTTGGTGCTCTTTCTTGATCTCCACTTCTGCAGATTTTAACATAGCAAATAGTTCTGGCAACTCTTTGTTCATGTTCTGCATGTTGTAGTTCATCACAAAGTTCTTGTAACTTGGTGGTAGTGATTGGAGGATGCGGTAAACTCCCAAAGTATTAGGAATCACTATACCCAAACTTTGAAGTTTATTTGCGTGCCCAGACATCTTAAGCACATGCTCACTGACGGAGCTACCCTCTTCCATCTTGCAGTTAAAGAACTTTTCAGAAGCTTCATAACTTTCAATTGCCGCATGAGTCTCAAAGATTAATTTGAGATCCTCGACAATATCATATGGATCTGACTCTTCAAACCTTTTCTGAAGCTCCGATTCTAAACCATACAAGATAGCACACTGAACTATGGAGTACTGATTCTTCCGAGCGAGGTAAACATTCTTTACTTCATCGGTAGCATCAGCTGCAGGTGGGTCACCTAGCGGTGCATCCAGCACATAGGTCAAATTACCAGCTGTGAGGACAATCCTCAAATTGCGGAACCAATCCGCGAAGTTGCTTCCATTGTTTTTCAACTTTTCTTTCTCTAGGAACGCATTAAAATTGATGGTAGGGGCTGCCATTGATCTACAACATATTTGCAATAGTTTAGACTAAGTTTATGACAAATTGAGTTCAAATTAATTAATGAAATTAAACTAGGTGAACTCCCACTCAAAACAACATCCCTCACATTGTTTTAGTGATCACACGAACCAAATCCACTACATCAACACCGATCATCACGAGAGCTGATATAGTTTTAATGGCGAACAATCATCATGTTCATCATATCTACTATATGATTCATGCTTTGCCTTTCGGCGATCCGTGTTCCTGAGGCCATGTCTGTACATGCTAGGCTCGTCAAGATCAAACCTTAGCTTCCGCATAAGCAAATCTGGCTTGCTTACGTTGTATTCACCCGCGGAATCAAAGACACCCGATCATCACGTGGTGCTTCGAAGCAGCAAGCTTTGGCAACGGTGCATACTAAGGGTGAACACTTTAGAACTTGAAATTTATGTGCATGAGGGATCATCTTATAATGCTACCGTCGTCTACTAAGCAATACAAGATGCATAAAGGATTAACATCACATGCAATTCATAATATGTGATATGATATGGCCTTTCTTCTTTGTGCTTCCGATCTCCATCTTCAAGCACGAATATGATCTCCATCATCACCGGCATAGCATCAAGGTCAATGACGCTTCTCCATGGTTGTCGTCCACCAGCTTCAACTATTACAACTATTTTGAATAGACACGCAGGTCTTAACAGAAATTAAAGACAACCATATGGCTCCTGCCGGTTGCCAACTTACAATAAGGAACATTGCATACATCAAATATAATCACAATCATGGCCATATCACATCACTGCACACCCCTGCAAAACAAAGTTAGACGCTTCTACTTTCTTTGCATATTTTACGTGGTTTGGGGCTTTCCATAAGTGTCGTTCTAACTTACGAACAAGAACCACAACATTGATACTAGCATTGTTGATTACCCGTTGTAAATTGGATCTTTACTATGCTAGGAGAAACAGGCACCCGCAAAGCCACTTATGCAAAACGAGTTGCATGTCAAGCGTGGAGCAAGTCTCATGAACGATGTCATGTAAGGTTAGCCCGGGCCGCTTCATCCCAACATACCGCAAGATGCAAAGTACACAAAAAGCAATCTACAATAAAAGCATCAACGCCCACAATGACCATTGTGTTCTACTCGTGCAACAGATCTACATATAGACACGGCTCTGATACCACTGTAGGGGTTCGTAGCATGGAAAACAAAAATTTTCTATCGCATACAAACAAACAAGCCAAGATCTATCTACTAGATTGTAGCAACGAGTCGATGGAATAACTCACCCTCGAAGATTCCAAAGTGTTTAACGAGAGCAGATTCTCGTGGGTGATGTAGTCGTACTCTTTCCGATCTCAAGATCGCGTAGACGATCCTTCCGGCGCCGCGTTCCCGCAGCGCTCCCGCAGTCGGTCACACGTTCGGTACTCGACGAAGACCTTCCTCTCCCTTGTTCCAGCAGGCAGCGGAGGTTGTAGCACTCTCCTCGCGATTCCGGCAGCACAACGGCGTGGTACCGGAGGTAGAGGGGAAATCCCGCAGGGCTTCGCCTTAAGCCGGTGCGAGTATGGTGGAGCTTATGAGAGAGGCTATTAGTGGTCTAGTAATTAGACACACCAATTAGAGGGCTCTAAACCAATTAGAAGGCTCTAAACCGAATAGCTCTAAACCGGGGTCTAGATCTAGGGTTTAGTTTAGAGGATAGGAAACTTGTGTTGTGTCTAGAGGAGGAGGCCCTGCCCCTCCTCTTATAGGTGGGAGGGCCGGCGCCTAGGGGAGGAGTTCCTCCCCAACTCGGCCTAGGGAGGCGCGCCGGCCAAGGGGAGGAACTCCCCTCCAACTCGGCCTCCAACTCTCCTCCTCTTTCCACTTTCCGAAAACTGGCAGTTTGACCGAAAACTGGCAGTTTGACTTTTCAATTTAGGATTTGAATTAACCCTTTATTTCGGACAGCGAGAACACTTAGTACATGATGCAATCATTCCAACATGCAATGACACATTCATGTACCCCTTCCCCCCCGGAGTGCCGGACAATCCGGAACCTTCTAGAATATCCCCGATGAAAACACCGGAATCATTCCCGAACTCCGAAACGGGACTTTCCTTATATGAATCTTATTCTCCGGACCATTCCGGATCACCTCGTGATATCCCGGATCACATCCGAGACTCCGAACAACATTCGGTCTCTTTCTCATAATACCATAACTACTCAAACAACGTCGAATCCTTAAGTGTGTCTCCCTACGGTTCGTGAATTATGCGGACATGATCGAGACACTTCTCCGAACAATAACCAATAGAGGAATCTGGAAATTCATATGGCTCCCACATATTTCTACGATTACTTTGCGATCGAATGAACCACTTACATACGATACCAATTTCCCTTTGTCTCACGATATGTTACTTATCCGAGGTTATGATCGTCGGTATCTCTGCATACCTAGTTCATCCTCGTTACTGATAAGTACTCTTTTCTCGTTCCCGTGATATGTGATCCCTTGTGACCAAGTCACATGCTTGCAAGCTAATTGGATGACATTTCACCGAGAGGGCCCAGAGAATATCTATCCGTCATGTGGATGGACAAATCCCACTCTTGATCCATGTGTTTCAACCAATACTTTCCGAACACTCAATGCCACTTTTATAGCCACCCTGTTACGGTGTGGTGTTTGATGACATCAAAGCATCCATCCAGTAAAGGTGATATGCATGATCTCATGGTCGAAGGAATTAGGTTACTATGTATCAGAAAGCATATAGCAATTGAACTATTGAAATGACTTGATCTTTATGCTACGCTTGTCTATAGGAGTATGTCCATCATATCATTCTCCTAACGATATGATCTTGTTGTTGACAACATCTCAATGTTCATGACAAAGAAACCACATCATCAATCAACCAACAAGCTAGTGAAGTATAGAGGCTATACTAGGGACTTCAAATTAAGTTTACAAATCACACAAGTATTAATGGTTTCCTTGTTAATACTATTATAGCATGAATGCAAACATTTATCATAAACACAAAGATATATAATAATAACTATATTTATTATTGCCTCTAGGGCATATCTCCAACAGGTTGCTCAAGAAAGGACTTAGCCCACTTTTTGTTTTTTTCGTTATATACCGGCTTTGGCTCAGGCTTTTTGGGTGCAAAATGCGCCTTAACTTGGGCAGCCACATCCGCGTTAGTTTCCTCATCGGTCTTGTCATAAGGTCTCTTTGGAAGAGCCGGCGGGATATCGACTATCTTTGGCGTTTGACCTTTCTTCGATGTGGGGCGCGGGGGACCGTCGAACTTCCGTTTCTTCGACGAGGTAGTAGTATTGCACGGAGGCAGAGGCGGAGATCGAGTTGATGTACTCCTGCTGCGGCGATCGTCGGCGGGGCGGGGTGGACTTGGAGGTTGGCGATAATCGGGTTAGGGTGGACTTGGAGGTTGGCGATAATCGGGTTGGGGTGGACTTGGAGGTTGACGATATTCGATGCGGGGTGGATTTGGATTCCTTGGAGTCGGTGGCCTTGGCGCCGAGCCTGGAAACTTGATGTACTTCTTATTCCATAGAATGATGTTGTGCTTGACATCTCCTAGTTTCGTAAGGCCTTCAGGCGTAGCGATTTCAATCTCTAGGTCCGCAAAATCCTCCACTATGTCATCCACCGTGACACGAGCATAGCCTGGTGGAATCGGAAGTGAATGGTGGAGTGCTCCAGGTAGACAAGGTAAAGCAGTGCCGATCGCCACCTTGAAGGACAGGTTGTTCATTGGCTGATGTAGCTCACATTGTGCCATCTCTCTGACATCATCCACGGGGTAGTGAGGAGCCGGTGCATCATCCAGCAGTGCTTGATCATCAGCACGGACCTCCGTGGAAGCCACGCTGCTTCTCCGTTGGCTAAGATCCAATGCAGGATCATCAGACCGCGGGTGAGTTGACGACGGCGGCCTTTGGCTAATTTCATGCATGACGTTCTTCAGATCAGCTAGGTCCTGCTCTACCCTGGAGATCCGGTCTGCCTCTCGGTCCTTCTTTCTCTGACGGCTTCTGTAACTGGCATCGTACTGAGGAAACCCTTTCTTCCACGAGACACTGGCGCCTTTGCCTCGTGTTCGTCCTCCCTTTTCAGGATTCCCTAGGGCGCGTGTCAGCTCGTCGTTCTCTCTCTCGGGACGGAACAATCCCAATTGAGCATCGTTCATTGCTTGAATAAGGTCTTGGGAGGGTTTTAGAATTTTATCATGAAATAATGTCTTCCCTGTTTCTGGGTCCAAGGATCCCCCGTGCCCATACCACCAGTGCTTTGACCTCTCGGGCCATCCATCTGTACCAGGAGTGACGCCTCTAGCCCTCATATCCTTCTCCATAGTTTCCCACTTAGGGATGGCACTCTTGTAGCCACATGTCCCCATTTTATGATGGTATTTCTTGTTGGCAGCATTTAACGCGTTCTTTGCCGACTTTTCCTTTGCTTTATCAGATTCATTGTACTGTACAAAATCGGGCCACTGTTCTCTCAACTTCTCGTTTATTCCTTTGAAGTCTGGAGTTTTCTTTTTTGCGACATATTTCGCGTATAAACTTTTCTTGTGGTTCCGGTACAGTTCAGCCATCTTTCTTAGTGCCCACTCCTTGACTTTCGCTCTATTTTCAAGCCCACCCGGCCTTGGGGTAATACCATCTACCTCAAATTCCTCAAGGTCATCTTTGGCATCATCGGTGACATAGCTGTTGGATTCTTCACCAGCTTTCTTTGACTTATTCCATTCTTGGATGGTGATCGGCAGGTTGTCCCTAACAAGCACCCCGCATTGATTTATAAACATCCTCCAGTGCTTCTCTGGAGCAATCTGTTCACCATCATCATATATTTCTTCGATGGTGAACCTCTAATTACCATCCAACTTTTTGTTCGGCCCTCGTTTCGTTCGAGTTGTCGATTGCTTCGATCTGGTGGGCTAAAAGAAGAAGAGAGAGTGATTAATATATATCTAGATCAGTTAATGAATAGAGATAACACGAGACTTTATACATATATATATATGTTGTAGGGGTTCGTAGCATGGAAAACAAAAATTTTCTATCGCATACAAACAAACAAGCCAAGATCTATCTACTAGATTGTAGCAACGAGTCGATGGAATAACTTACCCTCGAAGATTCCAAAGCGGTTAACGAGAGCAGATTCTCGTGGGTGATGTAGTCGTACTCTTTCCGATCTCAAGATCGTGTAGACGATCCTTCCGACGCTGCGTTCCGTCAGCGCTCCCGCAGTCGGTCACACGTTCGGTACTCGACGAAGACCTTCCTCTCCCTTGTTCCAGCAGGCAGCGGAGGTTGTAGCACTCTCCTCGCTATTCCGGCAGCACAACGGCGTGGTACCGGAAGTAGAGGGGAGATCCCGCAGGGCTTCGCCTTAAGCCGGAGCGAGTATGGTGGATTATGAGAGAGGGCTATTAGTGGTCTAGAGATTAGACTCACCAATTAGAAGGCTCTAAACCGCAGGCTAAAGCAATTAGAAGCTCTAAACCAGAACGGCTCTAAACCGGAGATTAGAGGTAGAAACTTGTGTGTAGAGGAGGAGGCCCTGCCCCTCTTTTTATAAGTGGAGGGGCTGGCGCGCCAGGGAAGGGGAGGGGAGTCCCTCCCCAACTCGGCCTAGGCTGGCCGCCGGCTTGGAGGAGAGGGACTCCTCCTCCAAGTTGGTTTCAACCTCCTCTTGCTTGTTTCCCACAGTTTCCTGTTTCCCACAGTTTCCTGTTTTCCACAGTTTCCTGTTTTAGCCGTTTGACTTTCAAACTGGCAGTTTGACTTTTCAGTTTTGGAACAGTAAGAACACTTAGTACATGATGCAATCATTCAATGACACATTCATGTACCCTCCCCCCCGGAGTGCCGGACAATCCGGAACCTTCTAGAACATTCCTGATGAAAACACCGGAATCATTCCCGAACTCCGAAACGGGACTTTCCTTATATGAATCTTATTCTCCGGACCATTCCGGATCACCTCGTGATATCCCGGATCCCATCCGAGACTCCTAACAACATTCGGTCTCTTTCTCATAATACCATAACTACTCAAAACAACGTCGAATCCTTAAGTGTGTCTCCCTACGGTTCGTGAATTATGCGGACATGATCGAGACACTTCTCCGAACAATAACCAATAGAGGAATCTGGAAATTCATATGGCTCCCACATATTTCTACGATTACTTTGCGATCGAATGAACCACTTACATACGATACCAATTTCCCTTTGTCTCACGATAGTTTACTTATCCGAGGTTATGATCGTCGGTATCTCTGCATACCTAGTTCAACCTCGTTACCGATAAGTACTCTTTTCTCGTTCCCGTGATATGTGATCCCTTGTGAGCCAGTCACATGCTTGCAAGCCAATTGGATGACATTCCACCGAGAGGGCCCAGAGTATATCTATCCGTCATATGGATGGACAAATCCCACTCTTGATCCATGTGTTTCAACCAATACTTTCTGAACACTCAATGCCACCTTTATAGCCACCCTGTTACGGTGTGGTGTTTGATGACATCAAAGCATCCATCCGGTAAAGGTGATATGCATGATCTCATGGTCGAAGGAATTAGGTTACTATGTATCAGAAAGCATATAGCAATTGAACTATTTAAATGACTTGATCTTTATGCTACGCTTATCTATAGGAGTATGTCCATCACATCATTCTCCTAATGATATGATCCTGTTGTTAATAACATCTCTATGTTCATGATCAGGAAACCATGATCATATATTAACCAACAAGCTAGTTTAACAAGAGGCTTTACTAGGGACTCTTATTTTAGTTTACAAATCACACAAGTATTAATGTTTCCGGTTAATACAATTATAGCATGGTATGTAAACATTTATCATAAGTGTGAAGATATGATAATAACCACTTTATTATTGCCTCTTGGGCATATCTCCAACAGTCTCCCACTTGCACTAGAGTCAATAATCTAGTTTCAAATCTTTGTGTATTCAACACCTATGGCTTTCCGGTGTTGTATGTACACGATTGCTAATGGTCAACTGATCTCCGGATCTGACACTTCCAGGTCCGTGTGTAATTGCATGTCTTTGCGTCTCTACGTATCACTCATTCTCTAATGAGATGGCTTTGTATAAATTTGGTCTTTCGGTGTGACCTTTAGCTCTTTGGGGTTAAAACATGTTGATAATATTGTCGCACAATATATCTTCATAGTATTATCCCTCTGTGAACTACACCTAGTTTGATAACAAACTACTTGACACAAATGCCCTCTTTTGCTGCTATAACAGCAGTCATATACTTAGCCTTTTGTTGTAGTATCTGTCACAATGTCTTAACTTTGGAACTCATCCAAATCCATTATGGAACTTACTTTCCATTATATTGTGCCACCCTTAGTTTAGATTGAGACAAACTAAATTTGTACTTTATGACAAAACTAGTATCAATGTAGTACTTTTACAATGAACTAACCATCTATTTGTCACTTCTACAAATATTATACTCTTAGTTCTTCCAAAATATCATAAGAATATCCTTACTATTGTCCAATGATCATCTTACGAATCATTCTGGTATATGCTCACAACATTTAGAGCATAGGACATATCTGGATTTGTACATATCACAGTATGATTGATATAAATACTCTTTGTGATTTTATACATCAAGTATCAATCTATACTTGATTATTTGTTTCACTTTACCAAATGTCAATACACTTGAATATATCATCAACATTGAACTCATTCAATCCTTTCTGTGCGACAAGAACCTCTCTTGTAGTTTCTATATTGAACTCATTCAATATCTTGTCTATGTACTTCTGGCACAACCATATTAGCGTCTATTGATGCCAAATATTTGGGTTTTGCCTAAGTCTTTCATCGAGATGAAATTCTTAATATGTGTTAATAAAAGATACATTATTTCTAATCAACAATATGTCTTCCACATAATGTATTAGAAACATGTCTTAGCGCTCCCACTTAATTTCTTGCAAATGCAAGCATCTTCATTGTCTCTAATGAACTTTTAAACTCCTTTAACAGTTTCATCATAGTGAAGATTCCAACTCCGCGATGCTCACTTTAACCATTGAAGTTTGCATATGCTTTTAGCATCCTTTGAATTAACAAAACCCTATGGACCGTGTTATGCACATGTCCTAGGTAACGATTCTTTTGGAAGTACTTGTTTTGTTTATTCAACTACCATATAACAAAATTATATGTAGTGGTTGCTACATCAATCCGTCTAGACTAAATATCACTATGACATATCAAATCTTGTCATAGTCAACCTTTGAACATTGTTGTGAACTCTTTCCCAACATGTCGACTATTTCATAGATGTGAAACATCCATGTCTATTTCTTTATAGATCCAAATACGACTGTAAGGTCTTGTACCTTCCCAGAGGGTCTTTTAAGTTCAAATCTTGACCTCTCGTATATGGAACTATCACGGATTTTATGGCTTCAAGCCATTTTACGGAGTCAGGGCCCATCATCGCTTCTTTGCATGTAGTCGGTTCATTATTCTCAAATAATGATTCAACCCTCAAATCTTGGTATTTGATTGTTCATCCAACCTACTTGTTTCAATAGGAACTTGGATCTCCGTCACCACAACCTTTGAGGTACGTGAGCCATGAGCATTGTTTGCTAACTCCGGAACACTTTTCGGCGCTGCGCAACTTTGCACATATAGCTAAGGTTCTTTTAACCTTATCAAAGTTCTATTGTCCTCCCACTTAACTTTTCACGAAAAATTCCTTCTCAAAGAAACTTGACGTTTTAAGTGACAAACACTTTTGTCTCCGATGTTATGGAGGATTACTTAACAGTTATTCGAAATAACATACAAAGACAGGTTCATCCGGCTTTGGTTGCAAACATCTTTCTTATGCATAGCATACCAATGTTTAAGATAGGACAACTTGGGTTTTATCCCAAACCATAACTTTATATGGTGTCATTTCAACGGATTATGATGGAGCTCTTTTCAGTGGAAAAACGGTAATCTCTAAAGCTTTTAATCTTTAAAATATAATGGCAGTTTTATGAATTATACCTTTGATCTTACCATGTCAAACAAGGTTTAATTACATACCTCGAACGCCCCATACCCTTATGGTGTTTCGGAAAATGCAAATCCACGGAACAATTCCTTAAATCTTAGGTATTATGCTAAACTCTGTAACTCAAATATCTCCCTTTATGATCTTTATCATAAACTATTTATATTCTTGTTACTATGATTTTGCACTTCATCTTGAAAGTCTTTGAACTTTTCAAGTGTTTCATACTTTATCCTTATTAAGTAAATATTCATATATTCACTCAAATTTTCGGAGAAAGCATATGAAGTTGAAATTCATCGCTCTTGACTACACATAATGGACTTCGTACAACAATATGTACAAGTTCAAATAAGCTAGTCATTCGTTCCCTTTTGGCCTATGAACGAAGTTTTAATTATCTCTAGGAAAGTTTCACAAGCGTCATTTGATCAAAAATCAAAAGACTCCAAAATTCCATCCACATGGAGTTTCTTCATGTTTTCTTTCCAATATAATTTAAACGGCGATATCACTTCCTAAGTGATATTTCAATCAATTTGTCTTTCGACATTTTTAGCACTAGTTTTATGGATGTGATTTCTCCAACGAGATTTGTGAATCATCCATCTTTTATGGATTACGGCAATTATTTGAACAACCCTTTTGTTCTCATAATACCTGATAAAACAAATCTTGAAGACAAGCTTTGATGTTTAATGAGCAACACAATAACCCTTTATTTGTTCTCGATGAACATCATCACATATTCTTTTGCTAGTTACTTAGGCCATTGTAGTTCATGAATTGTGTTGTTTCGTATGACGATTCACACCAACAAATTCAGTATCAAATACTTGAGAACCACATTGTTTAATAAGCAAAGAATATAGCCATAACATGTATATCATCTATATACTTAAACTGAACAATTCTAGTCTTTTCTTTTCTGCCATATACTTATGAGATTTTCTTTCAATATTTCCTTCTCTGTTTGAAAGAATCTATCAACAGCAATACTGGAGTCATACATATGACACATAGTCCAAAACATGTATAGTTAAATACCAATGTCTTCGGACTTGCACTTTGAAGTAGATCACCATCATCAAATGTTTGGTGTTCTTTCAAATTCCTTTATTTAGTAATCTCTTGGTGTAGTAAACATTTTACCTACATCAAATATTCATCCTTATCATGGAATCGTCCATGATCAAACTACCTTTAGCTTATAACGATGAATTACGAGTATAATGTTGCTATCCAAAACCTTTTGGAGGATTAGGACAACAAGTGTCCACAACCCTTTGCAAATTCTCATCAAAATATGAGAACATGAACTTTGCCATATTATACTCTATCATGTTGCAACCAAAACTTCGTTTCAGATATCACAATATCTTCCACACATCATGGTTTCTGAAACAACTCTTTCAGATCCTAGATAACCTTGATATTAAGAGAATCCTTTGAATATCAAGAATCATGGAGACAAACATGATACTTATATACTAACACTTGGAATTTTTACTCTTGATTTAATACTAATTATTAAACTTCATGGAGTAACCGGAACTTACTGAAAGTTTGCAATAGGACTTTTAAACTTTAGATTAACACTTCAAAACAATACGATACCAGTTCGTAAAGTAACTAACCAGAATTCTATAGTTCTATCATCTCAAGTATAACTAAGCGCAAGGTGGTAAACGGATGCCAATGACTACAACAACTATGCAATTTCACTTTGATTTAGTTTATGATAAATTGAGTTCTAATTAATAATTAAATTAATCTAGGTGAACTCCCACTCAAAACAATATCCCTCACATTGTTTTAGTGATCACACAAACCAAATCCACCACATCAAAACTGATCATCACGAGAGTTGATATAGCTTCAATGGCGAACAATCAACATGTTCATCATATCTACTATATGACTCATGCTCTACCTTTCGGTAATCCGTGTTCCTGAGGCCATGTCTGTACATGCTAGGCTCGTCAAGATCAAACCTTAGTTTCTGCATGAGCAAATCTGGCTTGCTCACGTTGTATACACTTGCAGAATCTAACACACCCGATCATCACGTGGTGCTTCGAAACAACAAGCTTTAGCAACGGTGCTAATTAAGGGTGAACACTTTATGACTTGAAATTCATGTGCATGAGGGATCATCTTATAATGCTACCGTCGTCTACTAAGCAATACAAGATGCATAAAGGATTAACATCACATGCAATTCAATAATATGTGATATGATATGGCCTTTCTTCTTTGTGCTTCCGATCTCCATCTTCTAGCACGAACATGATCTCCATCATCACCGGCATTGCATCAAGGTCAATGACGCTTCTCTATGGTTGTCGTCCACCGGCTTCAACTATTACAACTACTTTGAATAGACACGCGGGTCTTAACAGAAATTAAAGACAACCATATGGCTCCTGCCGGTTGCCGACTTACAATAAGGAACATTGCATACATCATATATAATCACAATCATGGCCATATCACATCACTGCAAACCCCTGCAAAACAAAGTTAGACGCCTCTACTTTCTTTGCATGTTTTACGTGGTTTGGGGCTGTTAATAAGTGTCGTTCTAACTTACGAACATGAACCACAACATTGATACTAGTATTGTTAATCACCCGTTGTAAATTGGATCTTAACTATGCTAGGAGAAACAGGCACCCGCAAAGCCACTTATGCAATACAAGTTGCATGTCGAGCGTGGAGCAAGTCTCATGAACGATGTCATGTAAGGTTAGCCCGGGCCGCTTCATCCCAACATACCGCAAGATGCAAAGTACACAAGAAGCAATCGACAATAAAAGCATCAACGCCCACAATGACCATTGTGTTCTACTCGTGCAACAGATCTACATATAGACACGGCTCTGATACCACTGTAGGGGTTCGTAGCATGGAAAACAAAAATTTTCTATCGCATACAAACAAACAAGCCAAGATCTATCTACTAGATTGTAGCAACGAGTCGATGGAATAACTTACCCTCGAAGATTCCAAAGCGGTTAACGAGAGCAGATTCTCGTGGGTGATGTAGTCGTACTCTTTCCGATCTCAAGATCGTGTAGACGATCCTTCCGGCGCTGCGTTCCGTCAGCGCTCCCGCAGTCGGTCACACGTTCGGTACTCGGCGAAGACCTTCCTCTCCCTTGTTCTAGCAGGCAGCGGAGGTTGTAGCACTCTCCTCGCTATTCCGGCAGCACAACGGCGTGGTACCGGAAGTAGAGGGGAGATCCCGCAGGGCTTCGCCTTAAGCCGGAGCGAGTATGGTGGATTATGAGAGAGGGCTATTAGTGGTCTAGAGATTAGACTCACCAATTAGAAGGCTCTAAACCGCAGGCTAAAGCAATTAGAAGCTCTAAACCAGAACGGCTCTAAACCGGAGATTAGAGGTAGAAACTTGTGTGTAGAGGAGGAGGCCCTGCCCCTCTTTTTATAAGTGGAGGGGCTGGCGCGCCAGGGAAGGGGAGGGGAGTCCCTCCCCAACTCGGCCTAGGCTGGCCGCCGGCTTGGAGGAGAGGGACTCCTCCTCCAAGTTGGTTTCAACCTCCTCTTGCTTGTTTCCCACAGTTTCCTGTTTCCCACAGTTTCCTGTTTTCCACAGTTTCCTGTTTTAGCCGTTTGACTTTCAAACTGGCAGTTTGACTTTTCAGTTTTGGAACAGCAAGAACACTTAGTACATGATGCAATCATTCAATGACACATTCATGTACCCTCCCCCCGGAGTGTCGGATAATCCGGAACCTTCTAGAACATTCCTGATGAAAACACCGGAATCATTCCCGAACTCCGAAACGGGACTTTCCTTATATGAATCTTATTCTCCGGACCATTCCGGATCACCTCGTGATATCCCGGATCCCATCCGAGAATCCTAACAACATTCGGTCTCTTTCTCATAATACCATAACTACTCAAAACAACGTCGAATCCTTAAGTGTGTCTCCCTACGGTTCGTGAATTATGCGGACATGATCGAGACACTTCTCCGAACAATAACCAATAGAGGAATCTGGAAATTCATATGGCTCCCACATATTTCTACGATTACTTTGCGATCGAATGAACCACTTACATACGATACCAATTTCCCTTTGTCTCACGATAGTTTACTTATCCGAGGTTATGATCGTCGGTATCTCTGCATACCTAGTTCAACCTCGTTACCGATAAGTACTCTTTTCTCGTTCCCGTGATATGTGATCCCTTGTGAGCCAGTCACATGCTTGCAAGCCAATTGGATGACATTCCACCGAGAGGGCACAGAGTATATCTATCCGTCATATGGATGGACAAATCCCACTCTTGATCCATGTGTTTCAACCAATACTTTCTGAACACTCAATGCCACCTTTATAGCCACCCTGTTACGGTGTGGTGTTTGATGACATCAAAGCATCCATCCGGTAAAGGTGATATGCATGATCTCATGGTCGAAGGAATTAGGTTACTATGTATCAGAAAGCATATAGCAATTGAACTATTTAAATGACTTGATCTTTATGCTACGCTTATCTATAGGAGTATGTCCATCACATCATTCTCCTAATGATATGATCCTGTTGTTAATAACATCTCTATGTTCATGATCAGGAAACCATGATCATATATTAACCAACAAGCTAGTTTAACAAGAGGCTTTACTAGGGACTCTTATTTTAGTTTACAAATCACACAAGTATTAATGTTTCCGGTTAATACAATTATAGCATGGTATGTAAACATTTATCATAAGTGTGAAGATATGATAATAACCACTTTATTATTGCCTCTTGGGCATATCTCCAACATATGTACCTCGCCGGATCCTGTCGAGGGGCCATCATTATTGTTGTTATTTGTTTGCCCTTCGTCCATCTGGTCTTTCCCTTGGTACATTAGGTTTTCCTCTAGTCCATCACCGGATGGATTCAGATATGAGGATATCTCTTCCTCGAGCAAAATATCTTCGGCGCCGGTAGTAATAAGAGGAATTTCACCTCTTATCATGCCCTGAAGAAAACCTTCACCGATGCGACCAGGATCTTCGGATGGATCCATGACTTAATTATCTTTAACAAAAAGAGAGTTAAACAGGTTAGAAAAAACAATAATCCTAATAACTAAAACAATATAATCCTAATTATAATAACATAAACAAAAAAAACCCTAATCCTAATCCTAATTCTAATCTTAATAAATAAAACAAAAAAATCACTAAAACAATAATCCTAATCCTAAAAAATTATATAAACAATTATATATTCCTAAAAACAACTAAAAACAATTATATATTCCTAAAAACAACTAAAAACAATTATATATTCCTAAAAACAACTAAAAACAATTATATAAACAATTATATATTCCTAAAAACAACTAAAACAATTATATATTCCTAAAAACAACTAAAAACAATTATATAAACAATTATATATTCCTAAAAACAACTAAAAACAATTATATAAACAATCATATATTCCTAAAAAAGAAACTAAAAACAGTTATATAAACAATTATATATTCCTAAAAACAACTAAAAACAATTATATATTCCTAAAAAAAGAAACTAAAAACAATTATATAAAAAATTATATATTCCTAAAAAAAGAAACTAAAAACAATTATATATTCCTAAAAACAACTAAAAACAATTATATAAACAAATATATATTCTAAAAAAAAGAAACTAAAAGCAATTATATATTCCTAAAAAAGAAACCAAAAATGCTACTAAAAATTCTACTAAGATATAAAAAAAGAAACTAAAAATTCCTAGCTAACAAACGCACGTCGAGGCGGCGGCGTTGCGGGCGGCGGGACGGCGCGTGGCGGCACGGCAGCGCGCGTTGCGGGGCGGCGGGACAGCGCGCGGCCGCGCGCGTTGCGGGGCGGCGGGACAGCGCGCGGCAGCGTGGCGGCACGGCGGAGCGGCAGAGCACGCACGGCCGGAGACGAGGGCGGTGGCGCGGTGGAATCAGCGTCTGGGCAGCACCTCCCCTGCGTCTTCGATGCTTCGTCTTCGTCTGCTTCGTTCGTCGAGAAATGCTAAGTGTTGGGCAGCCCCCTGGCGCGCGGAATATATACAGACGGACCTTTAGTCCCGGGCTAAGCCACCGCCCGCGAATAAAGGGTCTTTAGTCCCGGGCCGTGGCTTAACCCGCGACTAAAGACCCTCCCCCCTTTTAGTCGCGGGTTAAGCCACGGCCCAGGACTAAAGGTTTTTTTGGCCAGTTCGTTTTCGCGCGCGCTGGCACCCTTTAGTCCCGGGTCCAGCCACGACCAGCGACTAATTGTTTTCTTTGTAAATTTTCTTTTTTTAATTCAAAAACTTTGGAAAATCATATCTTTTATTGTACTAATCCAAATAACACAAATAATATGTCTATTATTATCAGAAAAATATAAAGAATCTTAATATAATATCTATTTATCTGTTTGCATTATTTATAAATTATTTCATTTGTAAATTTTCTTTTTTTAATTCAAATCAAATATAAAAACTTTGAAAAATCATATCTTTTATTGTAATAATCCAAATAACACAAATAATATGTCTATTATTATCAGAAAAATATAAAGAATCTTAATATAATATCCATTTATCTGTTTGCATCATTTATAAATTATTTCATTTGTAAATTTTCTTTTTTTAATTCAAATCAAATATAAAAACTTTGGAAAATCATATCTTTTATTGTAATAATCCAAATAACACAAATAATATGTCTATTATTATCAAAAAATATAAATAATCTTAATATAATATCCATTTATCTGCTTGCATCATTTATAAATTATTTCATTTGTAAATATTCTTTTTTTTAATTCAAATCAAATATAAAAACTTTGGAAATCATATATTTTATTGTAATAATCCAAATAACACAAAAATATGTCTATTATTATCAGAAAAATATAAATAATCTTAATATAATATCCATTTAGTCCCGATTGTAGTCACAAACTGGGACTAAAGATATTTCCCGCCATTTCCCACCGCTTCCCGCCAAGTTTTCCCGTCCTTTCTTTTCTACGAGAGCTTTTAGTCCCGGATGTAGTCACTAACCGGGACTAAAGATATTTCCCTCCATTTCCCAAAGCTTCACGCCAAGTTTTCCCGCCCTTTCCCTCTATATTTAGGGCGATCGCGCCATGGCTATCCACACATCCACACCTTCCTCTCTTAGAACAATGGACAACGCCTACTGGGCCATTCTGACCCTCGAGGAGACCGAGGCGCTGTGCGCCTCCAACTACCCTTTTCCGCCGGGCTACCGGCCGCCCGCCGGCTGGATGCTGAGCGCTCGAGGGGTTCCTGTCCCTCCTGTCCCTCAAGGTTCCGCACGCCAGACGGCCATCACAAACCACTTCTACCACGAGCTCACGCCGGAGCAGCGGATGGATCCCCAGTGGTATCCCGACAACTACGACACCTGGAATGCCTTCTTCGCTAATAGGCGGGAAAGGGAGCTCGCCAGGTACGAGGGTGATGGCCCGCCACCGGTGAAACACAACGAAGCCGGCCGTCGTCTGTGGTGGGCGAACCGTACTATCATCGGAGTGATGCGCTACATCGCCGGGAGAGACCATCCTCACCTGCAGTGCCCACGAGTCCACCCGCCCACCGTGAATCCGAGGCTGGAATGGCCCCTGGTATATTCCATGGATGGGCTGAGGATCCCCGGAGTGGCAGGTGATGATGACGATGATGATGACGATGACGAAGAAGACCCTGAAGCTGCATACTATAGGACTAGGCATGATTATGACTAAAGGGGGCGGCTTTAGTCCTGAGTGTTAGCTAGTCCCGGTTTGTCCCGGTTTTTAATATTAATAAATGTCTTGAGTGTTACCTAATAAATAGAGGGAAATGCCTATATAAAGGGAGGGTTCATCTTTAGTCCCGGTTGGAGAAACCAACCGCGACTAAAGGGATTGCGGCAGACTGGGCCAGGCAACACTAATAATAGGGGTGAGTGTCGACATTATGTCGTGCGGCTTGTACCTTGTCCCTGTTGGTGTCACCAACCGGTACTAAAGATGAACCTTTAGTCCCGGTTGGAGAAACCAACCGCGACTGAAGGGATTGCGGCAGACTGGGCCAGGCAACACTAATAATAGGGGTAAGTGTCGACATTATGTCGTGCGGCTTGTACCTTGTCCCGGTTGGTGTCACCAACCGGGACTAAAGATGAACCTTTAGTCCCGGTTGGAGAAACCAACCGCGACTGAAGGGATTGCGGCAGACTGGGCCAGGCAACACTAATAATAGGGGTGAGTGTCGACATTATGTCGTGCGGCTTGTACTTTGTCCCGGTTGGTGTCACCAACCGGGACTAAAGATGAACCTTTAGTCCCGGCTGGAGACACCAACCGGGACTAAACATGAGTCAGCACTAATAATAGGGGTGAGTGTCGACATTATGTCGTGAGTGTCGACATTATGCCGAGCTTCTTGTACTATAAATAGGCATCCTTGTGAGTCTAGTCCTCCAGCCAGTTTGAGGCATCTCCAAGATGGTTTTCGAGAGCAGGGACACCACTACGGCCAGTTTCAGGGAGATGCCGATGGAGCCCAGTCCTCCGGCATCTCCGAGAAACTGGTCATAGAGGCACTCCCTAATATGTGAAATTAGTTAGCTCCCAGGCGTATTGATCTAGTTATAGAAGTTACAAGCTGCAAGATGATTTTCGAGAGGAGGGACACCACTACGGCCAGTTTTAGGGAGATGCCGACGGAGCCCAGTCCTCCGGCATCTCCGAGAAACTGGTCATAGAGGCACTCCCTAATATGTGACATCACGCGTTTGGAGATTAGATCTTAATGGTAAGTATGAATCGGTACTAAAGGCCCTCCTTTAGTCCCGGTCCAGCCACAAAACGGGACTAACACACTCAAGATTGTTTGCAGACAACACTATAAAAATGGACACATGCATGGAGCATCTTCACTCATAAAATGTTACAATTATTACATATCATTTCTTCGCGTGTGTTCCTTTCTGATCCCGTCGTATCCATGGAGCATCTTCATTCATTAACATGATGCTTGGGTCATTCTTCACCGCGAAGGGCGGAATTTCATGAAACTTATCACAATATTCTGACATATCTGTCTTGTCCTCCACTCCCATGATGTTTTTTTTTCCTGAAAGAACTATGTGGCGCTTTGGATCATCGTCTGATGTATTCTTTTTCTTATTTTTTCTTTTTCTAGGTTTGGTAGACATGTCCTTCACATAGAAAACCTGAGCCACATCATTGGCTAGGACGAATGGTTCATCTAAGTACCCAAGATTGTTGAGATCCAACGATGTCATTCTGTATTTCTTGTCTACCTCAACCCCTCCTCCTGTCAGCTTGACCCATTTGCACCGAAACAAGGGGACCTTAAAAGTAGGTCCATAGTCAAGTTCCCATATCTCCTCTATGTAACCATAATATGTGGTCTTTGACCCATTGTTGTCTGTTGCATCAAAGCGGACACCACTGTTTTGGTTGGTGCTCTTTTAATCTTGGGCTATCGTGTAAAATGTATACCCATTTATCTCGTACCCTTGGAAAGTCGGTATAGTCGAAGATGGTGACCTAGACAACAAGTATAGCTGATCTCCAAGAGTGTTGTTTTTGATGAGATGTTGCAACCAACCGCCAAAACTCTTCATATGTTCATCGCTAATCCAAGAGTCATGCTTTCCAGGGTTGTTGGAGCGTAAGATTTTCTTGTGTTCCTCGATATATGGGGCTGCCAAGATAGAATTCTGTAGAACGGTGTAATGTGCTTCGGTGTAAGAATGTCCGTCTCTACATATTATTGATTTCCTTCCTAGAGTACCCTTTCCACTCAGGCTCCCCTCATACCGCGATTGAGGAAGACCAATCGGCTTAAGGTCAGGAACAAAGTCAACACAAAATTCAATGATCTCCTCTGTTCCATAGCCCTTGGAGATGCTTCCTTCTGGCCTAGCACGGTTACAAACATATTTCTTTAAGATTTCCATGAAACTCTCAAAGGGAAACATATTGTGTAGAAATACAGGACCGAGAATAAAAATCTCTTCGACTAGGTGAACCAGCAGGTGCGTCATAATATTGAAGAAGGATGGTGAGAACACCAACTTAAAACTGACAAGACATTGGACCACATCATTCTGTAATCGTGGTAGATCTTCAGGATTGATTATCTTCTGAGAGATTGCATTGAGAAATGCATATAGCTTCACAATGGGTACTCGAATATTATCTGGTAGAAGCCCCCTCAATGCAATCGGAAGCATTTGCGTCATAATCACGTGGCAGTCATGAGACTTTAGGTTTTGGAACTTTTTTTCTGCCATATTTATTATCCCCTTTATATTCGACGAGAAGCCAGACGGGACCTTAATACTGCTTAGGCATTCAAAAAATATTTCCTTCTCTTGTTTGGTAAGAGCGTAGCTGGCATGACCTTAAAACCATTCTGGATGCAGGCCATCTGGGTCTTTCATACGTTGATGGTCTTTTCGTGCTTCCGGTGTATCTTTTGTCTTTCCATACACGCCCAAGAAGCCTAGCAGGTTCACGCAAAGATTCTTCGTCACATGCATCACATCGATTGCAGAGCGAACCTCTAAGAATTTCCAATATGGTAGCTTCCAAATATAGATTTCTTCTTCCACATGGGTGCGTGTCCTTCAGCGTCTTTCTCTATACTTCTAGAGCATTATAGAGCTAAAGTAGCAATAAGAGATGAAAGAATGAAGTTCTAACCTTTTAAAGCTTTGGATTTAGGTGTTGCAAACTAAATCTTGAGAAAAAAATGGCATGAACTCTCTTGCTTCTTTGAGAAAAATGGCCACCATATGCTTTAGGGCAGCTGGCCAGGGAGTTGTATATATAGTGATGGACAATTAGTCCCGGACCGTGATACGACCCGGGACTAATAGTCCCCGAAAAGAGCTGTTGGCCCGCTCCAGCTTATTAGTCCCGGACCGTATTAGAGACCGAGACTAATGCTCTGGTCTGGTCCGGGACTAGTGCTTATGGTCATTTCTAGCCGTTGGAGGCCTCGGACCGGGACTAGTGCTAGCACTAGTCGCGGTTCGTGACGGGCCGGAACTGGTGACGTTGCTCTAAATCGAACCGAAGGCCTGTTTTGCAGCAGTGGGGCGTCGACCTCGACCTTAGTGCAGAGGGACGAGGTGAAGCGCTCGGCAGGGGACCTCGAGAGGTTAGCGTCGTTAATAAATATCTTGAAAAATAACATATGCCAATAGAACTTACCACCATTCTTCAAGGAATTTTGAGGAGGAAAGGATTCCGAGGGACAAAATTTGGGGCAATGCTTTAAGCCACGCTAGTTCCCATGCGTCGCTTCACAACAAGGAGAGAAGAGATTAAGTGGGGCATGCTTAGTCGTTGCGTCGTCAGCAAATATAGAAACAGCTATTGCAGCTCGAGGTTTGGCATGGGCAACGAGTGGAACCACAAATCGTAACACATGGTTATATCAGAAGTAACATAATGTCAGCATATCAATCGTGACACCTGGTTAAATCAGTAGTAACATCGACCAGCGAAGGCTGGCCGGAGATTCAAGCGACCCCAGCTATGTTCGTTCTTCCAACCCGTGTTCAGTAGGACCTATTGTTATCAATTTGAAATCCAAAATGTTGGACCATTGCGTGAACAACCCGGTGAACACTCGGTCCAGAAGCGCGCTCGGTCGGCGTTGGACGCTAGTAGCCAGACACCGGCGGACTGCGTCGCATCTCTACGCCAGGGGAGTGCGCCGGTGGACCGAGCGATGGTCGCCGCCTGGCCTGACTGCGTTGGCATGCTGCTCGGCTGCTGCCTGTTGCCTGCTGGGTGCTGGCCTTCTGCTCTCCCAGAGTTCCCTCGTTGAACACTCGGACGGCAACAGGCAACAACAATGCAAACTAGCAAAGGTTTACTTTTTTTTGTCAGATTTAAGCAGATTTAAGTGTTGAGCTCAACTCAATGATCTGCAAAAATCCGCAAACATCCATGAAAATGTTGAATTTTCCCTGGGATTCTCATCCATGCTCTCTTTTCTGCTCCTTTTCTTTGATTTCACCGTAGGTACCTTGGCATTCTCAGCCATGCTCTCTTTTCTGCTCCTTTTCTTTGATTTTTTTTGTCTCATTGCCTGCTGCCTTGTGGCCCATGCCTGCCGAAGGATTGCCCGTGGAAGCCATTCACCTAACTCTGAATTTTGTTCAAAGATGTCGATCAGAAATTAAACTAGTGACACAAATTCTAGTTCTTTCAAATAAAATCTACTACTTAGGTTTACAAACCAGTCACTTCCAAAACAGGATTTCCACGATACACATGAAGTGAGTAAGAGAGGATAAAGTATAATTTGCCAAAACAAGGCTACCTCCATATAACAAAAAAGATGCAGCTGTAGATGTAAATCAGAGGTGGAAAATCAATAAGCGAGAGGACGCGGATGTAAATCTAAAGGTGAACAAAAGTTCAGTTTTTCAATCTGCACATCAGTATTTTGCCCTGACTTTGCACCTCTCCCATTTTTTCTCTAGTGAACCATTCTCTGATCTTAAAATTTCTTCTTAAACCTGGTACTTCTCTCTTTGCAGAGTGCGCCGGTGGACCGAGCGCTGGTCGCCGCCTGGCCTGACTGCGTTGGCATGCTGCTCGGCTGCTGCCTGCTGGCCTTCTGCTCTCCCAGAGTTTCCTCGTTGAACACTCGGACGGCAACAAGCAACAACAATGCAAACTAGCAAAGGTTTACTTTTTTTGTCAGATTTAAGCAGATTTAAGTGTTGAGCTCAACTAGAGCAAGGTGATCAAGAATTGAAGACACTCGGACCGATGATGTTCCAAGTTTTTTGTGTTCAAGTGTGGAAATTGTTCAGATATGTGATTTCTATGTTGCGCTGGTTGCTTGGGATGATTATTTTCATTTAGCTGAAGTGCTAACTTACCCTTCTCCAAGAAGGGCTGAAATGTTATTAGATTGTATTTGGCAGTTGAAGCACAACACAAAGAGTACATAACTTAATCATTTAGAGCACAACACACACAGAACATAACTTAATAAGGAGACCTGAAATTTTAAACTCAGTTTTACATGCATACGAAGCACACCACAGACATTACAAAGTCATAACTAAACCTGGCATTTTAAGAAGTATTTTGCGCAGGCATTACAGTGACCAAATAAACTCAGAACATGGTCACTTCCCAAACCGTAAACAAAGTTCTGAAGTACATATTACAATAAAAATGGTCTACAGAACAATAAGCAAGGTAGCACTGGTTGTCTCGCAAGTCCCCCAGCAAGTTGGTGATATATTGATGAAAAGCTTTATCATCATACCACTTGAAGAACTCGCATCTCCTGCTGTCAGACTAATGCAAACAAAAATTATATATGAGCAAACGTTCAATTATTGGCGAGAATAAAATTCTAGTAGGAAAATCTGTGATTGAAAGATAATATTAACTGGACAAGGGTAATTTTATGCCTAGGGAGAAGGGACACATGCTAGCAAAGCAACAGCCACTTCTGCCAGAATGAAGTTTTGGGTCCATGAACTTTTGAAGTGAACTCCCAGTATTCAAAAATCAAAACAAGCCGGAGACAGAGTCAAAGGCAAATGGACTCCTAGTCGGAGACAGAGTCAGTAGTACGGTTGCTATGAACAAATCCTAATGTGTACTGACTGTGAGAACAAATCCTAATGCCGAAGGCTGAACGCAGTCAGCTCATTTGTGGAAGCCAAACAAGGTCATCTGCAATTGACCATCTGTCTGTGGAAGGGGGGCACTTTTGGCTGGCCCATTTTAGATTTCACAGGAAAAATGAACAAAGCATGGATACGATAAGGTTGACTTACCAGCAGGCGGGAGCTCAGGAGTTTGGGCTCCTCCCCACAAATAGCTGATCGGCTGGTTGCAAATTCTGCTCAGTATTCCATCAAAAGAACAGTAAGTATAAATAACTGACATGACTGTACAAGATCTAAAAGAGTTTATTGGAAAACAAAACAATGGCTTACCTCTAAGACACACCTGGGTTCACACATCACCCTCCAGGTTCCGTGCAAGAAACTGATCTTTCTTTCAATGGTTGGAATATATGAGTATGAATGCAGAATTTTAGGGTCTCGAAGGCATTGACCAGCTATGATATAAGTTCCATCATCAACTTCATCGATAAGTTCGCCCATTGCTTTGTCATAGTCTTGTATTTCAGAATCGCTGCCATTTTGTGATGACTCAGGCATGTCTGAGCTCTTCAGCCGAAGCTGGCGTGAGAAGGGCTCACCAAGGCTACGCCTTTTACTTGAAATACTATTGTCCCCACTGTATCGATCACTGTGTTCAATATTGAACCTGTACGTACTAAGTGATTTTGCCTTGCTTCCATAAAAACTTTCAAAGATCGTGTTGAGCTTTATTTCATATTTCCTAATAAGGATGAATTTACTAGCATAAATATCACCAGTTTTCTGCAATGGAAAGACTAACTTAGCGGTTCGATTATATAAATGGAGAAATATAGCGTTCAGATGAGGTACATAGTGTTCAGATGAGGTACATACAAGACGCAATTTATCAGGATCAGTCTGGCTTTGTCGTTCTTGTACCTGCAATGGAAAGCCTCACTTAGTCGTTCAGTTCTATAAACGAAAAAGACAAAGACAGTGACATGTTCAGGTGAAGTACACACCTTTTTTATTTCCAAATTCTTCAGAATCTCATGGTACTTATCCCACAAAGATCTTACTCCTCTAAACTGTTGAATCAGATCCTCTGTGCAGAAGGTAATATCCAAGGATTTCCTGGCCATGGAGCGGTCAAGTGTCTGAAAAAAAGAGGTTTCGTTCGCTGGCGATTTACCATCCTGAACCATCTTGAAACACTCATCCACAAAATAGTCCAACATGGGTTCAGGCCATTTTAGCGGTGCCATGATCTCTAAATGATCCACATCAAAAAGGGAAACAGTATCATTAGGTATACCAATGTTAATCTTACAGAAACAACAATATGACAACGTATCGTTAGGTATACCAATGTTAAGCTTATGGAAACAACAATATGACCTGCTCACGAGTTTTATGAATGTGACCTAACTCCTAAGGAATGAAAACTCATTTTGGAGCGAACTAACTGTATGGATAAAAAACTGTCGGTGAGCTCAGGGTGGAGGCTCAAAAATGGCTTAGGTTTCTAGTTTGCTACAGATTCTAGCCGCAAAATATTGCAACTATCTACGCATTGACTGGCTAGATATGTTCAGAAACGAAATTAGCCGCAAAATGGTTGCTACAGATTGTAGTTACCTGACAATCGACCCGGTAAAGACCGCGAAGATCTGAACCGGGCACCGGTCCAGCGAGGATATGGTCTATCCGAGGACGAACCAGCTGAAGCGCAATCGCCGTGCTTCTGCGAGGACGAACCAGCTGAAGCGCAATCGCCGTGCTGGTGCGAGGACGAACCAGCTGAGCAATCGCCGTGCTGCTGCGAGGACGAACCAGCTGAAGCGCAAATGCCCTGCATTTCTTGGTGGAGGCCGGGAGAGAGCCTTCGATATGGGGAGGGGGGAGCCTTGAATATGGGGAGGGGTGGTCAGCTATTCTGCGCCTCGCCGGCGGCTGTGGTCAGTGACTCAAGAGGAACGGCCTCGGGGATGGCGACTGGTGCCTCGTAGGGGTGGTGGGTGGGAGGCAGACGAGGCAAGGGCAGATGAGACGAATTTATTTTAGAAGCGGTAAATGCTCTCTGCCAGGCCCGGGCCCATTCCCACTCAAGCTATGTTACTACTACCTCCGTTTGGGATTATAAGTCCCGTGCGGATAACTAGGTTGCCTATTTGAATAATAAAATATACATATTATAGCATAAAAATTATGCCACTAGATACCTTAGAGGTTATATTTTCTAATGATATAATTTTTGTGATATATAAGTTATATTTTATTGGTCAAATTAACAACCTAGGTATGCGCGTAGGACCTATAATCTCGAACAGAGTTAGTACTGATTTATGCAGTCTGTTACGGGCGGCGGGTCCGTAGACATTCCTAATCTGTCGACATTCCACGATTCCTTGCATCGATCGTAACACGGCGGCGCGGCGAGGCTGCGCCTTCTCTCCATCGGCGACATGCTGCGCCTTCCCTGCATCGTTCGAACACCACGAGGCCTAACGCCATCGAGGCCTCCCTCTGCATCGAGCTCGCCCCGATTCCTTGCATCGATTCCGGCAGCACGCCAACCAGCGCCCACCACCCGGCGCGGCCAATTTCTCTATCGCTGTAGCGCCACCACCAGGCTCCAGCTCGCCCACGGCTCGTCCAGTAGCCACCAGCGCCAATTCTATCGTCAACGTTCTCTCCGGTACGTCTCCCTCTTAGCTAGGGTTCGGCAGGCGTTGATGAAGGCGCCGATGGCGACGGATTTGTTGTTCTTGAGACATCCGCCCTTCTTGCTGGCCGATTTGTCGACCTTGGGAATGTCTACAAAAAAATTTTATGTGTGATTGCTGCTTCAGTGTTCAGTGTTAGTCTCTAGCTCTCACGTGCGTGTGTTGGGATCTGGAAGACAATTATTTGGAAATGCTTGTGACTAGAATGGTTAGTGATATTATGGAAAGGTGAAATATGCACAAGTTTCAGCTATCTGCGTAATTTTTCAAGCATTGCTACCTTCTGAATTATGAAAAGGTGAATTGGATCCTGCAAATAGTAGCATGAAGATAATTAAGGAATTGCTGATTGCCTTATTCCCTGTTTTTTTTAACAACATTAAAGATTGTTGAATGTACCAGCTTATTTCATCTTCCATTAATTCCCTGATTCAATGATGAACTAGTTGAATGTACCAGTTGAATGTATCAGCTTATTTCATCTGCCATTAATTCAATGCAAACTTATCTATTTTCTCATGTCAATTGGTCAGGTGCAATATGGCTACTGACGAAAAAGGGCCGGATACGCGTTGCATTCCTAGGTGCGTATCGGATATAATTCCACATATTTCAGCTTCAATGTTGGAAAGGATGGAAGAGCTAATCTTTCCTACAGAAAAACCTGTGAGGACCTTTGGAATAAAGCAATTGTTCATAAAGACCAAAACATAATTCAATTCGAGATCAAGGATGGTCAATCACTTTGGATCAACCAAGAGGTGGTGCAGCTTGTTCTGAACATGCCAAGAGGCTCTTCAAAGGACTTCGAATGTTCATTTGAAAACTCAACAGAATTCGACAAGCTGTTCAAAGCATTGAGATACGTATTGTTGAAGTATCCAGACAAAAAAGCCGCAAAAAAGAGGGATGCTGAGCGTGCAGGTCATCAGGCCAATGAAGGTCATCAGGCCAATGAAGGCCATCAGGCCAATGAAGCTGAGCTACCGGATCCCGTGGAAATGAATATTTCTGAGAAACTACGGGCATTCTCAGCGGCTAACATCAAGAAGTTATGGTCGGGTCCTGGTGATGGTCGGGAGGGGCTGGTTTCACACCAGGAGATACCTCGCACGGGCGCGACCGAGAAGTCCTCGTCGGAGCTTGGCGGCGATGCAGGAGAGGTCATCCCTAGGCAAAAAGGGAGAGCAGGATCTGATGAGTTAGAGCATGGGGGTCTCAGAAATGCTGCATGCAATGAGAGAGGAGCAGAGGAGAGGGGGTTACGCTTGGAGTTAGGGAGGAAGTCAAGAGCTTGCTCTCTTCTTCCTTGGGCCAGGCAGGGCTAGGGAGAGGGAGTGGTGCTCAGGGGAGGGTAGGTGGGTGGTGAGGGAGCAAATGAGGGAGGGGAGAGGGGTTGTACTGGCATGTGGCCTTATAAAACAAGAGGAGGAGGTGTTTGATGGACTATGTCCATATTGGGCATGGAGGAGGGGTGTTGCTCGAGGGTTGGGCCTTAGGGGTGGTGGAGAGAGTGAGGTGGGGTACTGGGGTTGGGCAGTGAGTGGTGTAAGGGGTGGTGGCTGCTCCTGCCCCATTACTTTACAAGATTTGCACTAAGTGGCATATCTCTCTCTCTTTAATACTTTCTCAAAATCTATAAGACAAGGGGGCTGCTGCTACAGTTGTACACGACCAAGGGGGTGTGAGTGGTGTTGGGGAAATTTGCTTGACCAGGTTGGTGTGGGTTGGATGGGTTTTGATTTGAGCAAAATCTTGATTGTCAAAATTGATCCAAACTATGGTTGTGAAGGAAGTTTGAAAATTTGTATCGAGTAAGGTGGGGAAATGATACTAGTAGATAGAGGAGTTCAATTCATATCTTCAAGATTTATTTGGGATTTTTCTAATGATTATCGGTACACTTAAAGTCATTTATTCAAAAAGTATAGAAGTAGTTTCTAGAAGCTAATTTGATATTTTTACATTGGACAAGGTTGGTTTTTGATTTGATATGCTCCTAAATACCATATTGCACATTGGAGAATTTTGTTGGAATTTATTTGGGTAGAAAAGTATTTTTAAGGAATTCTTTCTTTTTCTGCCATTTTAAGAAAAAGGGCAAAAAGAAATAATAAAGAATCTCAAAAATATTTATTTTTGAGATGGAAAGGTGAGGTATGATGTATGGAACTCAAAGGTGCATTGAGTTCGCAGAGTGGTTTGTATAAAAACAAACTTGCCTTTATAGACAAATATTATAGGGTTTTGCCAAAATGGAATTTTAATAGCTTAAAAATTGAAATAATTATGCGGATTATTTGGGGATGATGATATCCAAGGTGGATGTTGTCAACAAGAAGTATCCATCATAACCAACCTTAGGTTTTGGAATATCACTTAAGAAATGGAAAGAAAGTAGATGGGGATGATCTAGGGGTTTGATATTTTGATATTTTGATATCATGGGAATATCCCGTACCTAATGCCAACGATGTAGGCGCACAGGTTCCTCACCAGATGCTTGGATGCCACGATCTTCTACAGTAATTGCACCGCCGCCGTCTCGCCCAGCCCGGCGAGCAGCTGTTGCGCTTACGGGTCCGCTCGCTGCCTGTGCCGCCCCTCGAGCTGCGACAGATCCCGCTCCACCGCCGCCGGGAGCTGGCAAGCGCGTAGCATGGTTGCTGCTCTTCCTCACCCACTCGCGTTGTATACGGCCATTGGTGTTTGGTGCTCTGGACAGGTGGGAATGATGGAAGTGGAAGTTTCCTTCTTATGGAAGGAGGCAAAGCTGGTTGTGGTGTGAATGATAGTAGCTCCTCCATCTTCTTCCTCGTGCTCGTCATCTCGCACGCCTTAGGCAGGAAATGCAAGAGAAAGAGTCGGTCAGCTGCAGAGATGAAAGAAACTTACATCAGTGGAATCAACAAGAGTGGCAGGCTGGTTGAAGTTGGTGATCGCCCTGGCGCCCCACACCTCGACGACCGCGGCGTCGTACGCTCTGGCGGCCTCCTCTGCGGGATCGAAGCTGCCGAGCCACCTCTCGGCTTTCGCTCTGGAGATCCTCGCCCTGAACTTGCCGCTAGATTGTGGGCACACGCCACATAACTTGGTCCGGGCATCACCGTGGCCGGACGGCGCGGCCGGGACGACGACGTCGTCGCCGGCAGCCGTGGGCTGGCTGAAGTTGGTTCTGGCTGCCGCGCCGTGCATCATGATAGCTGCGACGTCATATGCCCTGGCCACGGCCTCAGCGGTGTCGAAGGTGCCCAGCCATCTTTGGCGTTTGGCCGCGACGTCGACGATCTTGTCCCCGAACTTGCCGCCGGGTCGGTGGGACACGCCGAGGAAGTCGGTCCCGACGTACGCCCTCGGCTTTCTCCTCCCCCGCCGGCGCGCAGATCCAGATCGTGGGCTCCTGGAAAATAGTTTCAAAATTTCGAAGTCTTACTTTTTTTACAAGTTCAAAACATAGAACCGTAAATTTGTTTCAAAAGTAGGTATGCCATCAGTGTGGTGGGCGTGACATAAAGAGGGCAGCTCAAACCGTAGCCTCCCCAAACCCTGTCCAAAACCTGGCAACTCGCCGGGGCCCACTAGCCATAGACACACACTCACCTCCCCAAATCCGTCTTCCCACCAGACGCGTGTTCGCAGTCGCCTGCGCGCCTCACCCCTACCACTAAACCGAATCGCCGACCCCTACAGCCTAGGCTCTGTAATCGCCATTAGTCCGAGGCATTGACAACAGCTACTAGCTTCACCGCATTGAAGGAATAAGTAGCGTCCCCTCCCCCTAGCTGTGCCCTGTTTCTTTCCCAATGAAATGCGGGACAAATCCTCTAACTCGTCCCCTACCGAATCCGACAGATAGACATTGTTTCCACCGTTAACGGTAGCATCCCGTCCTTTCACCACGAACTCCTCCTCTCCGACCGCAACATCGCCGGGTTGTCCGTCGTGGGGATTTCATCTGTCGGATTTTGGGCATTCGCTCTCCAAGAACGTGCTTGCAATACCACCTATCTGAAATGATTCGGGAGGAAAAAGAAGGAATAAAACTAGGAAGAATTCCCATTGAATTACTATCTGATGGCCGTAACAGACCCTACAGGACACTGAGGCACCATTCGTATTCCTCAAAATCAGACACCGACCGCGATTACATTGTTTCCGCTGTTGACGGCAACATCTCGTCCTTCCACCAAGAACTCCTCTCCGACCGCGTCATCGCCGGTGTCGTATGTCGCAACAGTTTAAATATGTCTCAACATAAATAGGAGCCGAGCTGGCTCGGCATGGCAGGAAGGCGCGTGGCTTCTCTCCTCTAGTCAGTAGTCACCGTGCCAAGCAAAACGGCTAGTCAATAAGTCACCATGCCAACCCAAAAGGCTATGACTAGGTATCCTCGAAATCAACTCATAATTTGTGCAGACTCCCTTGGCAGTAATGAAGCTTTATCTACCTCCTTCTCTCCTCTCGAGCAGAGCGCCGCCGCCTGTCATAGCCCGTCAAATCTCATTGCAGCAATCGTGTGATGGTCAGAGCGCATGCGCTCCATATATTGCCCCCTACGAGCCCACAAATGAATATGAGGAAGCAGCAGGAGCCCAAGGCTCGGCGAAAGAAAAAAGCCAGATTCGGGCTAAAATCGAAACCATTCAAGCGAATACAAGTTTTCCCCCTGTCTTCCTCCCTCTCTCCTTTCCTGCAGCAGCGGATCAGGACCTTGTGTGCGCAGAACGACTGTTCCACTCGCCCCATCCCTGGAGGACGCACTCGCCCCCGCACCTCGCTGCCGGCGTTCACGCCGTGCTACTGCACCACGAATGGGAGCTGCACCGTCGGCCGTTCGGGCACGCGCTATTGGCGGTGAACGCCCCTGGCATTCTTGTCTAGGATGGTGCGGCGAGCTCCAGGAGATGCTGGGCAGGCAGGTGCGGCAAGCTCCGCCAGGCGAAGGGACGGGCGCGGCCAAGGTCTCCAGCTCCGGCCGGGGGGTAGTGGAGAGCTCCAGCGGCCGATGAGCAGTAATGAAGCTTTATCTACCTCCTTCTCTCCTCTCGAGCAGAGCGCCGCCGCCTGTCATAGCCCGTCAAATCTCATTGCAGCAATGGCCAGAACTCGTGTGATGGTTAGAGCGCATGCGCTCCATATATTGCCCCCTACGAGCCCACAAATGAATAGGAGGAAGCAGCAGGAGCCCAAGGCTCGGTGAAAGAAAAAAGCCAGATTCGGGCTAAAATCGGAACCATTCAAGCGAATACAAGTTTTCCCCGCTGTCTTCCTCCCTCTCTCCTTCCCTGTAGCAGTGGATCAGGACCTTGTGTGCGCAGAACGGTTGTTCCACTCGCCCCATCCCTGGAGGAAGCACTCGCCCCCGCACCTCGCTGCCGGCGTTCACGCCGTGCTGCTGCACCACGAATGGGAGCTGCACCGGCGACCGTTCGGGCATGCGCTGCTGGCGGTGAACGCCCCTGGCATTCTTGTCCAGGATGGTGCGGCGAGCTCCAGGAGATGCTGGGCAGGCAGGTGCGGCAAGCTCCGGCCAGGCGGAGGGACGGGCGCGGCCAAGGTCTCCAGCTCCGGCCGGGGGGTAGTGGAGAGCTCCAGCGGCCGGTGAGCAGGATTGCGGGCGGGCGAGCCCCAGCAGCCGGTGAGCAGGATTGTTTTCCTTCGTCACAAATGGCAATTCACAGAGGAAAAACAATTCTTTGGTTGCAAATTTATCATAAAGAAAATTGTTCATATTCAAAATTGTTCAGATTAAAAAATGTTTAGATTTAAAAATATGGAATTGAAATATGTTCAAATTCAAAATTTGTTCAGATTTGAAAGCCGTTCGGATTTAAAGCTGTTCAGACATAAAAATGTTCATATTTAAAAATTGTTTATATTTCAACTTTGTTTTTTAGGTTCGAATTTGTCTTGATTCCAGATTTGAAAACTCCAAGGGCCGCTTTTCCCTGGCCTAAGAGACCCCGTGTCCAATTTGGCCCGGGTCAACTTACCGCACGAGACGAGGAAGCGCGGCCCGATCCCTTCTTTGCGCGACTCGAGAGGTGGGGATCGTGTTCCGCGACAGGGGAGGCGGCGACGCAGCGAGCACGCCACCATCTCCTTCCTCCGGCGGCGCAGCACGGCCACGATCTCCTTCCTCCGTCGACGACCGGACAAGAGCGCGGACCAGAGCGAGTCCTCCCTGATTAAGGAATTGCTGATTGCCTTATTCCCTGATTTTTTTTAACAACATTAAAGATTGTTGAATGTACCAGCTTATTTCTTCCATTAATTCCCTGATTCAATGATGAACTAGTTGAATGTACCAGTTGAATGTACCAGCTTATTTCATTTGCCATTAATTTAATGCAAACTTATCTATTTTCTCATGTCAATTGGTCAGGTGCAATATGGCTACCGACGAAAAAGGGCCGGATACGCGTTGCATTCCTAGCTGCGTATCGGATATAATTCCACATATTCCAGCTTCAATGTTGGAAAGGATGGAAGAGCTGAATCTCACATCAATGACCAAGCTGCAGCTAGGGGATCTTTTCTACAGAAAAACCCGTGGGGACCTTTGGAATAAAGCAATTGTTCATAAAGACCAAAACATAATTCAATTCGAGATCAAGGATGGCCAATCACTTTGGATCAACCAAGAGGTGGTGTAGCTTGTTTTGAACATGTCAAGAGGCTCTTCAAAGGATTTCAAATGTTCATTTGAAAACTCAACAGAATTCGACAAGCTGTTCAAAGCATTGAGATATGTATCGTTGAAGTATCCAGACAAAAAAGCCGCAAAAAAGAGGGGTGCTGAGCGTGCAGGTCATCAGGCCAATGAAGGCCATCAGGCCAATGAAGCTGAGTTACCGGATCCCGTGGAAATGAATATTTCTGAGAAACGACGGGCATTCTCAGCGGCTAACATCAAGAACTTGTTTCAAAACTGTGAGAAGGAAGATGTCCGTGCATATATTGATGATGATATGCTCATTAGGCTATATGTTGGGACGCTGGTAGATAGACTGCTACTACCATGCACATCATTCTATACAACCAGAGTGACAATTCAGCGTGTACACAAGGTGAAGAAATTGCAGGAGATTGACTGGTCCTACCTGGTGTTTGAAGGCTTGAAGAGTCGCCTCCTCTCGGACCGCGACATCGACGGTGTCGTCTGTCACAACAGTTTAAATTTGTCAGATTTTGAGGAATACGAATGGTGCCTCAGTGTCCTTGTAGGGTCTGTTATGTCCATCAGATAGTAACTCAACGGGAATTCTTCCTAGTTTCCTTCCTTCTTTTTCCTCCCGAATCATTTCAGAGAGCTGGTATCGCAAACACGTCCTCGACGAATCTGTGCATCGTCCGTGCCTCTGGTTCACTCAAGTGCTCCTCAGCGAGCTCCTCAGAATCATTTCAGATAGCTGGTATCGCAAGCACGTCCTCGACAAATCTGCGCATCGTCTGCGCCTCTACTTCACTCAAGTGCTCGTCATCGAGCTCCTCGTGAGCACCATTGTCCCTCAAGCACGCTCAGGTATCGCAAGCACGTCCTCGACGAATCTGCGCATCGTCCGCGCCTCTGCTTCACTCAAGTGCTTGTCATCGAGCTCCTCGTGAGCACCATTGTCCCTCAAGCACGCTCAATGGGAATTCTTCCTAGCACGAACTCGACGAATCTACACATCTTTGGTTGCGGTGTTCCGCCACTTCAGCACGTCCTCGACAAATATGCGCGTCGTCCGCGCCTCTGCTTCACTCAAGTGCTCGTCAGCGAGCTCCTCGGAATCATTTCAGATAGCTGGTATCGCAAGCACGTCCTCGACGAATCTGCGCATCGTCCGCGCCTCTGCTTCACTCAAGTGCTCGTCAGCGAGCTCCTCATGAGCACCATTGTCCCTCAAGCACGCTCAATAGGAATTATTCCTAGCACGAACTCGACGAATCTCCACAAGCTTGCGCGTTGTCGACCTGGATCAGTGCTCACGAGGATCTCGCTGACGAGCACTTGAGGCACGATGGGGCTCACGAGGAGCTCGCTCACGAGCACTTGAGTGAAGCAGAGGCGCGAACGATGCGCAGATTCGTCGGGACGTGCTTGCGATACCATGTAGTAACTCAATGGGTCTGTTATGTCCATCAGATAGTAACTCAATGGGAATTCTTCCTAGTTACATTAATCGAATTTGATGTTGATTGATTGAATTTGAACTTCATCTATCGACGCAAAGGACATGGTGCTCTACTCTACCAAGATGGAGATCTGCAACCAGCTCAGGCCTCACAGGCTCTTCAACCTCTCCGCCGAGGAGAAGGAGCAGATCAACTGGGTGTTTCTGATGCTGGGGCAGACGCTGGGGTTGTGCATCGCCCTGTTCTTTAGGGCCAGCTCTGGTAAGAAGGAGTAGGCTATCGAGATCACGCTGGTAGAAGAGTCGTTGCCTCCATCCAATGAGCATAGTAAGAAGGAGTAGGCCATCGAGAAGAAGGAGTAGGCCTTCGCCGAGAAGAAGCAGGCAGGCAAGAACCGCAAGGTCATCTTCGCCCGCGCCATAGGAGAATTCTTCTCCAAACTTGCTTGATGTCCGTATCCATGAAGTCATCGAGGAGGGCCTGGCAAAGCACAAGTCCTGAGGCAAAGCTATTGTTTGTTGTCCGTATCTATGGTATCAATGCTAGGCACGCTCAATGGGGACATCTGTACTTGACTAGCTTCGGCGTGGCACACCTTCGTCTGACGTCCACGCCTCTTCAGCACTACTTCTTCAGCTTTGGGCTTCGCCGGACGTCCAACTGGACACTTCACCAGCTCTTCTCCAGGTTCGGGATGTTCGCGTGGACGTCCAACTGGACGCTTCACCGGCTCTTCTCCAGCTTCGGGATGTTTGCGTGGACGTTCTGGACGCTTCACCGGCTCTTCTCTAGCTTCAGGATGTTTGGGTGGACGTCCAACTGGACGCTTCACCGGCTCTGCTGACACTGACTAGCCCATAAATTCCAACACAAAATGGAATATTGGATACTAAAAAATTAAAAATCTAATGCAACATGTCAATCCTTACAAATACATGGTGAAGTGTAATTCACTCTAAAAGTTCCTTAAATTGTGTATATCTTTGATATACATATTATGATTTTTGAATAGAAATCATAATCTGTATATCTTTGATAGATTGTCCTTTTCTCAGTTTCAGAAAGTACTTGTGACAGCAATTGCTTAATATAAAATTTTCATCACTTAGTCATATAGTAACTTGGAAACATGTAATTGCAGAAGCAAATGACTTCGGTCCCTCTTTAATAATAGAAAGATGGTTCATGACTAAGCATATGGATGAGTTTGATATTATGCTTGCTTGCTCAAACTAACTTCCCTTACACAACATATAGTAGGAAGAGAGCTAATATGTGTATGCATCTCTGTACATTTAGATTTTCCATTCATATTTGGGATTTTCTGGATATCAGATCTTGCATCTGATCCTACTTGCAACGGCGGAGCTACGTGAAGGCCAGGGGGGCCGCCGCCCCCCCAGCCCAAAATATGTTTTTCAGTTACCAGCTCATAATTAGCTTTTGTTCCGGCCCCCCCAATCCTGGTCTTGGACCCTGGGCCTCGTCCTCCCACTCCCCAAATCTAGCACGTACTCCCTTGGATGGTTGCAGCCTTGCAGGTAGGTTCGCACATCCACGCTCGCAGCGGCGACCTGTTGATCCATCGACCCGGCGGACGGCGACCTGCGCCCCTTTACCCCGCGACCAGCGACCTGCGGCACTGACCCAACCCCCCGTGATTACGTGACCCCGCAGCTGGCAACCAGTTCCACTGCCGTGGCCCTTATCCCCTACACGGCTCCACTGTCCACTCCTCCTTCCATATCTTGGCAAGTTGTAAATTGGTACAGTTATTAATTAGGGATTTTCCAGTACGAGAACTGGAGCACATCATCCATTCTTCCTCAATCTGAAATTCCTAATTGGGAGTTGTCTTCTTGTTTGAAATTGCCGAAAAGTACAAACTTGAAGATGTTTTGATAGAATTTAAAAGCATCAACGATGGAAATGCTGTTCTGTAATGCATCCACGGTCTAGTAATGAGTCTTTCATGGCTCATCGCTTTGATCAAGTAATATACAAGGCTCATCGCGCTGATCAAGCTATATATTTTGGTCTAATCAGTTCCTTTTTTTTGCGGGTCCATTATAAAGTAGTTTAATGTGTGTACACAAACATATGGAATTTTGGATCTGAACACACATGTATTTTGCAACCAATGTGACTAATATCGATATAAAATTTGTCTCAGGTCTGCAAAATCTACTTTGTTGCGGTGTTTAATTCTTTTTCAGCTTTTGAGCTCCTGGTGGTCGGTCCCGTGGATGACGACGCAGGGGCATTCAAGTCGCCGTCCGCCGCCGGACTGGCCCTCGGGTCGGCATCGACGGTGGCGCCCTTCCTCCTGTTCGAGCTCCTGGTGGCATGTCCCGTGGATTTGCTGGCCTTTGCCGCGGGCTTTTGGACGCCACCGGTGGGGGCTAGAACGGGGCTTTGAATTTTTGCTTTGGTGTTTCGCCTCTTGGCCATATCGGGCGGCGCTCGGTGGGTGGGCGGGCTGGCGGCGGAGGCTGGGAGGAGAAAAGTGATTCGGGTGAAAGAGAAGTGAGTCGCCTCCACTTCTAGTATAACCTTAGCACTAATGGATCTCAGAAAAAAAAACCCTAGCACCAACAGCCACCAAGTGGTGCCTTCGGGCCGGCCGCCTTTTCCTGTCTGCGGTTGCTCAGCATTGTCTCATTCGTCGCCAACCGCTTCAACTCGCCGGCTTTGTTGCTGTTGGGCTAATTCATCTTGGTAGGTGGCAGCGACATGCTGTCCGTCCATCGTGCGCTCCTCCTCTTCGACCACATGCAAATCCAAAAACAATCAAGCACAGACAGATCCATCTCTTCCTCCAGCACTTAGGGTAAAAACATCAGGAGCACTTAGGGTAAAAACATCAGGAGCACTTAGACGGCGACGGCGTCAGAGATGTGAGATGGATGTCTGGTCTTGCCTATGGGTACCCTAACTTGAAGAGTGTTCGAGAGTTGATCTACAAGAGAGGTTTTCGAAAGCTGAGCAAGGTACACCGTACGATGAGGAGTACGATGCCCAGGACAAGGAGTTGGTGCAGCTGGGGCCCGGTTGAAGGGTGGGTTCTATGTCAGTCCTAAGGCAAAGCTGATGTGTGTTGTCTGTATCCGTGGTATCAATGCTACTACCTCTATCCCAGTTTATAAGACTTACGCGTATACATAGGTCGTCCGCATGAGCTATATAATATGAATTATATAATATAAAAATTATATCATTAGAAAATATAACATTTAAAGTTTTTAATAGTATAGTTTTTATCTTATGTAACTCATGCTAAGTTGGTTAATTTATCGACCTAGAAATACGCGTAGGTCTTATAAACCGAGATGGAGGGAGTAGTTAAAGCGCGACAAGATGAGGGTCACTGATGGGCCTCAGAAAGCCAATGAGCATGTTCAACAACAGTTGTCCGAATCCAAAAGGCGACATATTGAGGAGCTAGAGAATCCAATGAGCATAGTAAGAGACGAGATGAAACTTTGCATCCCAGGATTACTCGACCATCAGCTATGTTTTGGAGCATATTGACAATCTCAATGGAATTTTCAATCGGTATGGAGACGTAGCTGTAAAGGGGGCACTAGAGTATATGGAGAAAAATGGTTCCAGCCTCGATGATCTTATTGATTATAGAGCAGCACTGGATGATGACACTATGAAAAGGCATTATATGGATCTGTTTGAAATTTTGCACGACAATTATGAAAAAAGGAAAGAGCTCTTCAATAAGATGGTAGTGAGATACAAGTCCAAGAAGGGAGCAGCTCTTGGGTAGAATGGTAAAGGAAAGATGCACGACGTATGCTCCTCATGTTGTGCCTTATCTTGAACCTGCTTGCTGGTGCCTTGTCAAGGGCTCTAAACTTGTGTAGTAATCGAATTCTAAGGTCTCTGAACTTGTGTTGTAATCGAATTCTATTGCTTGTCGCTTTGAACTTAATCGTACTTGTTGGCTTTGTTGCCTCATTATGCTTACAGATTTTTTAGCCATTAGAGGCGTGATTGGAGGCGTGAACTACAACCATGTCAATTGACTCCTTCTCCTTCTTCTCTAGGCCGTTTAAAACAACGAAATTACTTGCAGTAAACATGGGAATTACTCCTTATTCAACTACGGTTCAATTCAGAGAATTAAAACACCTTCAATCAGTCGTGATGGTCGCGTCTTAAATCGCACTTGAAGGCCGGAGACTAATATCGCTCCTGAAAACTGAAGGCGAAACAGCCGGACCATCTCCGCAACACCATCGCTTGGCTTCCTCCCCTATCGATCTTGTTACATTCTTATAATGTCTTGGATTCTAAAAAGTTGAGATTTGAAAAATGTTCAAATCTGAAAAACGTTGAGATTAAAATGTTCAAATACGAATAAAGTTCAGATTTTTTAAATGTTAAAATTCGATATGGCTCAACCCTGTGTAGCATGTTAATGTTTTTTCGAAACAAGACAAAAGACTTGCCATTTTCATTGATTAAGGAGAGGAGTTTTAAAGAGTGTTTACAAACCATATCTTGGCAAAAAGCCAAGACCAACAACAAAACAATTACTCGCAAAAGATTAAACTGATAAGAGCTTTTGCCCCTGCAAAGCACCAAAGACGAGCTTCATTCTTGATTTTTGTTACCATCATATCCACGGTGACGGAGTGGCCTCGGAAAACTCTTGCATTCCTTTCCTTCCATAATTCCCAGGAGACCAACATTGTGAGCGAGGCCAATGCCTTCCTATGTGGTCCTTTCTTGTGGATTGCCTTCTTCCACCACTCTTTGACGGAGTGGAATTGTTGCCAAAGGGCCGTGTCGATTTGATGAAGGCCGAGCCAAAGCTTTAGTTTGTTCCAAATCCTAATGGAGAAGTGACACTTGAATAAGAGGTGTGCGGCCGATTCTAGCCTTTGGTTGCATAGCTTACATAGCCCACAATTTGGCCACCCTCTTCGGGCAAGCCTATCCGCCATCCACACTCTATTTTGTAGGACCAACCAAGCAAAGAACTTGCATTTAGGAGTTGCCCAAGGCTTCCAGACAAGCGGAGGCATCAAAGAGGTTGTTAAGCCCAGGAATTGCATATTGTACGCGGATTTAGCCGAGTAGAGTCCATCATTTGTGAGCTTCTAGGAGATAGCGTCCGGCCTTTGCGGGTGCAGAGATACATTAACGAGTTTCTCCCATAACTTGTAGAATTGTTCAAGGTGCTCCAAAGATAGACCATTTTGGGTGTTGATCTGGGATACCCAAAAGTCATTGTGCAAAGCACAAAGCACCGAACATTTCTTCTTCCTTGATATCTCAAAAATTAGAGGGGCGATGTCCTTGGATCTCATTCCATCAAGCCAACTTGCCTCCCAAAACAGGGCCTTTTTCCCATCTCCAAAAATGACCGTTGTCGCCGCCGCGAAAAGGTCATGGTCCTTTGTAGTACAGGGGCTTCCAAGGCCGACCCAAGGCTTATCCTCATTTTTCTATTCTTGCCACAACCACATTAATCTTAGAGCCGCCGCAAACTTTTTAAGGTTGAGAATTCCAAGGCCTCCTTTATCCTTCGGCTTGCAAACAAGGTCCCAATTTACTTTGCATTTGCCACCGGTAACTTTATCACAAGCCGCCCAAATATAGGCTCTTCTCAACCTATCAATCTTTGCAAGCACCTCCATAGGGACATCAAGGACGGTGATGAAGTAAGTGACCACACTTGTAAGCACGGATTTCACAAGACAAGATCGCCCAGCCATAGTAACATGCTTCCCAACCCATGGCACAAGCTTTGCTGCCACCTTATCTTCCAGCGGTTGGAAATGGATCCTTTTGAGGCGAGACACTGACAGGGGTAGCCCAAGATACTTCATAGGGAAGGAGGTACGCACGGCCGGAAAGGCTTGAAGGATTTCCTCGAGATCGACGTTCTCACACCGGATGGGCGCCACTTGACTTTTTGTGCAGTTTATGACAAGACCAGTGACCTCGCCAAAGAGGTCAAGCGAGGAAGCCAAGAAGGTGATATCATTTTTGATGGGCTTCACGAAGATGGCGGCATCATCGGCATAAAGAGAAGTCCTAATCGTGGGGACACGGCCACGAAGTTTATGAAGGTGTCCTTGTTCGGTGGCTTTGCAAAGAATATGATGGAGAGGGTCAATTGCCAGCACAAAAAGGAGCGGTGAGAGGGGATCTCCTTGCCTAAGGCCCCTCCCATGTTTTATTGGGGCACCGGCCACACCGTTGAGAAGGACTCTTGAGGTTGAGGTGGATAGGAGCGCCGAGATCCACTCCCGGAATCTACTTGGGAAGCCAAGGTGCTGAAGCATGTCCATCAAATAGTCCCATCTAACCGAATCAAAGGCTTTCTTGATATCAAGCTTGAAGAGAAGGGTCGGGCATTTTGCCTTGTGTAGATTTCTTGCAAGGTTCCTCACATAGATGAAGTTGTCGTGAATGCTCCTCTTTTTAATGAAGGCGCTTTGGGCATTGGAAACAAGGCTATGCATGTGAGGAGCCAGGCGTGCCGCCATCATCTTGGAGATGAGCTTCGAGATAGCATGAATGAGGCTAATGGGTCTGAAATCAGCCACATCTTCGGCACCATCCTTCTTAGGGATGAGGGCAATATTTGCGGAGTTGAGCCAATGAAGGTTACTTGAGTGTAGATTTGAAAATTGGTTGATAACTGCCATAATATCCTCTTTAATGGTGGCCCAACAAGCTTTGAAAAAGGCTCCCGTGAAGCCGTCCGGTCCAGGGGATTTGTCACAGGCGGTCTCATCCACCGCGGCTTTAACTTCCTCCTCCAAAAAAGGGGCATCAAGCTCGGAAAGATCACACTGGGGTTGTGGTATAACATTCCAATTGAAATTCTTTGTACGCGGGGGCCCTCTTTTAATGATCTGGTGGAAGTGGTTTTGTATAATTTCCTTCTTTTGGTTATGATCCGTGATCCAACCATTGTTGTGTTTGAGCCGGTGAATGTGGTTCTTCCTTCTTCTAGCATTGATGCGAAGGTGAAAATATCTAGTGTTTGCGTCTCCCTCTTTCAAGTTCGTCACTCTTGAGCTTTGCCTTTTTCTAGCCTTGTCAAGCACCGCAAGGCCAATGACTCTCCTCTTAAGTCTAGACCGAAGGTCCCTCTCCGCAACACTAAGGCTCCGGTTTTCTTGCGCAACGTCGAGTCGAAGAATTATCTCCAAGGCTATATGAAGCTCAACCTTAGCATGGGAGAAGAGGGTTTTGCTCCACTTGCGCAGCCGCTGTCCGGTTCTCTTTAGCTTATGAAAAAGGCGTTGGCAAGGCTCGGTATGCGGGGTATCTTCGGTCCAAGCATTGTGTACCACTCCCAGAAAGTTTGGCATCTTAAGCCAAAAATTCTCAAAGCGGAAGGATTTGGGCTTTTTCGGACCGCCACCATTTGCAAGTAGGAGGGGGCAGTGGTCAGACAAAGAAGAGGAAAGTGCATGGAGAAGGTGCTTCGAGAAGGTGATATCCCAATCTTCATTGCAAAAGAAGCCATCGAGCTTGCTAAGGATGGGCTCTTGTTGCTCATTGCTCCAAGTGAACTTGCGATTTTGTAGATGGATTCTTTTGAGGTCGCAAGAGTTGAGCGTGTTGCGGAATCTGACAATTCTTCTACGGTTGACATTGCCTCGGTTCTTGTCTTCGGCCCTATGAATTTGATTGAAATCACCGGACACGAGCCAGCTTGTTCCAGGGGGAGGCTTTGCGGCGATTAGCTCCTCATAAAAGGCATTCTTCAGGTTGCTGCGAGTTGGCCCGTACACCGTTGTTAACTTGAAGGAAATATCAGAGCCTATTATTTGGACAGTAGCCGAAATGGAAAACGATCCAATGGAGATGTTTGAAACTTGTACATTTTTATCGTCCCAAAGCAAAAGGATACCACCTCGAGTTCCGACCGCTGGTCTTTGGGCAAAATGTCGCAGCCTCTGTCCTCCAAGGTGGGAAGCGATGAAAGGATCAACGTGTTGGAGTTTGGTCTCTTGTAGGCACACAATATGACAAGAAGTGGAGGACACCAGATCACTAACGACGTCGCGTCGCTTTGGGCAATTGAGGCCCCGAGGATTCCAGCACAGCACATTAATATCAAAGTCTAACATTGATCACCAGGATTATAGCAGAAATCAGCACTGGCTACAACATGCCTGTAGCCTGACGCACACAAACAAAGGAAGAGCAGACTGGGGCCTTGCCAGGGCAAACAACAGCAGCCAATCTTGACTGCAAACAGGCAAACAACAACAAGGCTACAGGACGCAGGGGTAGGAACATAAAGCATCATGAGGGTCTCATCTATCATCAGGAACATGACTACGACCAGGCAGAGCAGAGTAGCAATCAGGCACTGTTAGCCTGATCAGCCGCCTGCTCCAGCGCAGCTGCCCCACCATGTTCCAGCAAAGCATCCTCAACTGCGGTCGCAAAGTCGCAATCAAGCCTGAAGAACGCCCTCAAAGCCGCAATCGCAATATCGGGGAGCCTTCCGTCAAACATCTGGACGAACTTTGCAATGGCAGCTTCAGTTACCGAGTCACCTTCATTGACAATGCCGAGCCTCTGACACAACAGCTTCTCTGCGAGCTGAGCAATAGGCAAGCTCGTCTTCTTGGCCTTCAGTCTTGGGCTTGAGCGAACCGGAAACCCAGCAAACGTTGAGGCGCCCGCCAGCGTCTTCCTTCTCGCCGTAGGTGGGCGTGGAGGCGGTGAAGCCGGTGCGGGCAGAATTGCGACCTGAGCAGGGATAAAAAGTGGCGTCAACATCATGGCGGAGGCCACCGCGGGAGAAGCCGAGGTCGGAGCAGAGACAGACGGGGTCACCTCTAGCTGAGCATCATTCACCGGGGTGCAGGGACTGGCCGCAGGGGGTGGCGAAGCTGGGCGGTGGACTGGCGTGACCGGCGGGGTGGCGAAGCTGGGTGGCACCCCACCATCAGATGCCAGCATGTTAATGGTGGCCTTGTTGACCTTCAGGAACACGCAATTGAAGATCTGCCTCAGACGCAAAAGTTGCAAGATCTTTTTTGTCTTCGGGTGCATAGCATAGAGAGAATGTGAAAGTTTTACTACCATGCCCTTGCTCGCCAAAGCATTCTGACTTCTGATGTCATACTGAGATCGCATTGTTCGATCACCCAGTATTTTCTGAGCCTCCCCTACCAACTTGAAAGTATCTTCAGCACCATGAAAACAGTTTTTATCGGGATGGAGTGAAAAGGAAAGCTTGAGGTAATACTTGTTCTCCGGCAAGTTTATGGTTGGAACTCTAGCAAAGCAACGGGCGGAGGCGAAGCGTGCAGCAGTGAGGCAGCGAGATTTGTTAGAACTCAAGAAGCCTTCTTCTCGATCTCTTTGAAAGCAGACATGGCCTCCTCGTGGCACCATCTCCTTGTCCTGGACATCGTACTCCTCAGTGTACTGCTTGGCGCGGGCGAGATGACCTTGCAGTTCACGCCTGCCTGCTTCTTCTCGGCGACGGCCTTCTCCTTCTTATCGATCAGCTTTGCCTCAGGAATGACAGTGGCGGGGACGAGGGGAACCTTGAGACGGCCGTGGCGGGGACGAGGACCGCAACTATCCTTGTACCGGTGCCAGTCAATAGTCCGCACCCAATTTTTGGTTGTCACAGTCGATATAGCGGAACATGAGCAGGAGGCAGCCGCTATGCTAATATCTTCTGCATGTCCAGAATCAGGCTACCACGGTGGCGGCGCAAAGGGGATTAGCAGCGCTAGTAGCGGAGATGGCGAATTTGAACAGAATTCAAAATTGAACAAAAACGAAAAACAGAAACAAAAGAAAACGGAAAGAAGCAGAAATGAAAAAAAAAAGAAAAAAGCCTATGGGACCCGTGGCACCACGAACGTGACAAAGGCGTGTGGGCTGGCCCACCGCATGTGTTTTCCACCAGGCGTGTCTTGTCTGGGCGGCCAGCCCACTTGCGGACGTCTCGCAAACTGCGACCCATTTAATGGGCCGCATCGGATCCAGGCCACGCCTGTGGCCAGAATTTCAACCGTCGCGGTGGTTAATTATGCGTCGTAGTGGACATTGTGGGCGCAGTAAATCGTGCCCCACGATCTCCTCTATGATCGTGCCGCCGTCTTTAAATAGATGACCAGGGGCGAAGGGATTAGTCCTTCCGCTCCCCAGTCCATTCCTCTCCTTTGTCATCTGAGCTCCCTCTCCAGCTTCAGTCTCTCTTTGCCACTGGCGACAGAGCCGACCCTGCTTCGCCATTGCCAGCGACCCCGCCCTGATTCATCGCCTCTTCACACTAGGTTTAACCTCAGTCGCATTACCTTGATTAGCTATTTATTTCTTTGCATGAATCGGGAATTGACGCCATTGCCAGAGCTGATTTCCCAGATCGTCTGCTTCTTCTTCGATATTAACAACCCTTTTTCCACTGTTCTCCAATCATGGAGATCCCCTTAGATCCGTATGCTTCTTTTAAGATCGTTAATCTGTTGGCTGCTTTTACTTCCAATTTATCTGCAATCTTCGCGGTTTGACATCTCACTTTTCGTCTGTGCAGCTCTGCCCGTGATTCACCACGGGCGGTCGAGTCTCGAGTCTGTTCTCCGCGAGCGCCGCCGTAACCGACTCCGGTGACGCCATGGCTCAGCAGCATGAGTCCGGAAGTTGGTGCGGCTCCAGCATCGACCAGTCAGAGATCGACTGGTTGTATCGGTCGCGCCGAATCCCGGAGCGCGTCCTCTGCCGGATCCTGCCCAAGGAGGAGCGGGTACCAGCGCCGGGACCTGGCGAACGTGTGGTCTTTATGGCCCACTTTGACCGTGGTTTCGGCCTTCCGGCCAGCTCCTTCTTTACGGACATCCTCGACATGTACTCCCTCCAGCCGCATCACCTACCGCCGAACGCGGTGCTGGTGTTGTCAGCCTTCGCCACGCTCTACGAGGCCTACCTGGGGTTATGGCCCCAGGCTAGCCTCTGGTCCAGGTTTTACTACCTACGACTGAGCAATGTCAAGGACGCCGCTGTCACCAAAAAGGTGATGATGCAGTGTGGCCGCGCTCAGGCGACGCCAGGTTGCGGCTCCATCTTCCCCAAGACCACTAGCCTAGAGTCGGTGAAGATGTGGTAACGGATGTACTTTTACGTCCGGAACTGTGGCATCCTGCAAAAACCACTACTAGAAAATCGCGTTGTTTTTGTGCATTGCATCATCATGACCGCATGCTCATGTCATCATGCCACATTGCATTTGAGCATCGTCATCATCATGCATATTATTTTATTTGAAACTATGTTGCGAAAGTCTACTGTTTTCTGAAACTAGCCCTCCTTCTATTTCAAATTAAACCCCAGATGCTTTCGGATATTTTGTTTGTCTAAAATCTATTTACAACAGTTTATTGCAAATTAAATAAAAGTTATATTATTTTAGTGGGGGCAGTCGAACGGCCGACCCGACCCAATCGACCACCCCAGTACAAAATGGTCCACCCAAAGTCTATTCCTACCTAGTCCTAATCTACCCACCCTCCAGCCACCTCACCCCACCCAATCCTCTCTCGCCACCTCACCTCTCTCCCTCCCTCCACCACTCCCTAGCTGCCACGTCACCTACTCCCTCCTCTCTCACCCTGCCACCCAACACACCCCACCCACACACAGAGAACACACACACGCACGCCACACCCTCAGCCAACCGACCCAACCCCCACTTCCCCCACTGCCACCGCGGGCCCACCCCCAGACCCCACCTGTCCGCCTCCCACCCCACCAACCGCACCCCCGCTTCCCCCGACACCCCTGGGCCCCACCCACGCGCCCACCACGCACGCCAGCGCGCAGCGCCCCACCCCGTACCCCCTGGCCCACCCCGCTCGCGTCGTCTCCTTCCTCTCCTCCCTCTGCACGCCACCGACGCCCTCCTTCCCCAACCTCTCGACGCGCCTCCTCTACCCGACGAGCCCTCTCGCCGCCGGCGCCCCCTTCGCTCGCCAACCCGCGGCCGTCCCCCTCCTCCTTCGCTCCCTCCCCCCCTCCGCACCGCGTCCCTGCCCGAGCTCGCCCGGCCCCTCCTCCCGCGCTCGACCCCAACCTCCCCTCCTCTCCTATCTGTCCGCTCGCCCCCAAGCCGAGCCGCTCCTCCGTCCTCCCCGCCGGTCACCCCTCCTCCGCCTCCCAACCCGACGCGACCTCCACCTCGCCGTCTCCCTCGCTCTCCCTATCGCTCGCCTCTGCCGCTGCCTCCCCCTCTCTGCAGCGAGCCCGACAGCGAGCTCGGCCATGCTCGCCCCGCCTCCTCGCCGGCGACCCCGAGCCGCCCGCTCCCTCCGGCGCCGCCGCTCCCGCCTCTTCCTTCCGCCCTCGCCTGGCCTCTGCCCTCTGGCCGCCGTCGCGCCGGCGACCCTTCTCCCCCAGCTCCGACCTCGCCGCCTCGCCTCCGTCCGCCGCCCTTTCTTCCGCCTCTCCGGAGCAGCCCCGACCGCGTCCCCGGGTACCCGTCCGCCGCCAGCGCCCTCTTCGCCGTCTCCGGCGTTCTGAGCACGTGCTGCCTCCGTCGAGCCGGCCGCCTCAGCCCCGCCGTCGCAGGACATGTACTCCCGATGCATAGCCCCCGCCCCTGCCGAGTCCCCTCGTCGTCGGGCCCTCCCTGCCTCTGCATCCTGGCAGAACACGCCCTCCCCTCCATGCTCTGTTTTGTGTCAGGTAGCCAATGCACTTGTGGCTCCACGTTTCGTCATATATCCTCGTCTGCCAAGATCGACACCGAGTGGAGAAATTGTCACCGACCAAGATAACCCGGTGAATCTACGGCACCGAACCCGAGCCCGACCCCAACACTCGAGCACTTCAACATGGAACACCATGATCTCCAAACCGGAACACCGAGTGCACCGACATGGATCCGAAGGCCAAGCCCTCGACACGCCTAGTTCCTCCTCTCGGATCCGAGGACGCCGAGACCCCGGTGCGACAAGTACCCCTTTTCCAGACACCAAGATCACCGACACGGAACAACAAGACCCCGCTGTTTTGATGCCGCGCCTTGGACACCAAGATCTACGGACGCCGAGACCCCTGAACCCGAAGACCGATCCCGTACCCGGCGCCGCGCCATGAACTCCGAAAAACCCCGGTACCGGACAAGTTCACCATCGACCTCGAGTTCTCCTACACGGATACACCGAGTTCTCCTACGAGGACACCAAGACCGTCGACATGACCCGAAGACCACGGCGACGACAAGATCGGCACCGACCCGGAAGAATCCGATGCGGCCCCGACGCCAACCACTCCTTCTTCGCGGATGCGCCAAGATCTACTCTGTTGACCGAGAACGCTCCCATCGAACCCTGAACCCTGAGACCGAACCCCGAACCCCGGGACCAAGTTCGCCGAGCTCTAATGTGTGAACCCCTTCCCGAAACCCTATTTTATAATATAATACAACTTGTCGCATATTAATTGTTCATGCATGCATCCTTGTCATGTGGTTTGGGGGCCTTATGCCGATTCACCTCATAATTAAATATGGGGCCCATATGCGGGCAAATCTAGCCTTATATTGGCCTCATTTAAATTTGGGTAGCGAACCGGTGATATATTTTGCCATGTTAAGACAACATTTAAATTGCGGGGTACCTAAATAACTTGAACCATCTAAATATTCGTCGGGACCCCGGTTCCGCTTAATCTTGACTAATCGCATCGCACCTTTGCCATGTCATACATCATACATGCATCATGCCGATCTTCTGCCGTTGTATTAAATATTGCATCCGGTGTTTATTCTAGTGTTTTGGTTCTTCGCGGATAAGGCCGTTGAGTTGATGTGAGCTTCGCCCCGATCTCCGGTTGAACCTTCAGCAATGTTTTCAGGCGAGCATCTCCCCCTTTCTACCTATCTTACTTTTATAGTATTTATTCCCTCCTGTTGATCTATTGCTATCTGCGTTGCGATGCTCTAGTTTCCGTACCCGTGAAATCCCTTGCAGCCGTATATTGCCTTGGACACATCCTATTACCTGATGTTTGGTAGATTGCTGGACTTGCGCGTCGTAGGCGCTTGCTCAAGTGCTGTTGCGTGTCGTCAAGTACCACAGTTGTTGGAGAATTGCCGCCTGTTTAATGTTGGAGATGATCACGGCTTTATTTATTGTTCACTTTAATTATTGTTTAACAACTAAAATTGAAGTAGGTAAGCAGAGGCACAGGTGGGCAATAGATGTTATTTGGTTGTTAACCGTCCACTTGTGTCCCGTAGGACCCCGAGTACTTGATACCTGTTCCTTGAATATTCGCGCTATCCACATACGGGGAATTATGGGCCCCCCTGAGCCAGAGCTTGATTCATTCTTATTTCTTGGGGCCACAAACTAGTTTGAGGATTTATTTACTATCCTGTACTTATGCCATGCTACTGCTTTATTTACGATTGTGCGAGGAGCACACTGTACTGTTTAGGATCGGGACACGTTTTCGCGGTGTCGACAAGCCCAGTTTTGGGTTCCCAGTCGTTCACAGCCGTCCACCCAAACCTCGGGTCCGTCTCGGAGTCAGCTAGCTTCGTTGCGGGTGTACTCCAAGGGGTGGCCCCCTGAAATATTTCTGAATCCTGTGATTGCTTTGTCGTGAAAGCCTCGTTGGGTTTTGATTTGGTTTTTCCGAGGTTGATCGTGTGTGTGTTGCTATTGGTGCACCCCGGCCGGGTAAAACTTTCTGAAAGCCGTGTCCGCGGTTATGGACGACTTGGAGCACAGTATCTCGATCATAGACAACTATAACTAAAGTAGTGCTATAAATCTGACTTTATAATGACTAGTAATCAGCTTCACTATAATGGAATGGCTAAATAAAACTGCCAACAATTGCTTGTTTGGGTTGTCGCTTGCGACCATTGTATCTGACTAGTAAGTATTGCAACTACCACGGAACGGCTAAATAAAAGTGCCAACACTGCTGGGTTTTGGGTTATCTCATGCTAATTGTATCTGACTAGTAAGTGTTGCAACTACAACGGAATGGTTAACTAAAACGGCCCACTGCTTATTTTATCAGGATGATTATCTATACCTGACTAGTAATTGCTGCAACGATAACTGAATAAATAAAACTGCCAACTGTGTGAGTTCCTCGGGGGACTTCCTCGTGTGGTCTCGAGGGGGAAATACCAGGATGGGTTTGTTTGGTGGTAGTATCAGGTTGGTTCCGACTAGGTCTTTCTCACCCCTCTCTGATTGCCGCCAGTTGTATCGAGTCTCTATAGGGTGTTCAGTGCATGCTTCCGCTGCCGCTTCAGTCCACCATACCTATGTAGGCGAGGACCGCCGAATTCTAGTCTCGCCGTGTACTGGCCTCAGTACTGACGCTCCTCTTTTTCCTTTGCCTTTGCCGGCACCCCTTTTGTTTAAGCAGGTTTTGAGATCGATGTCGTTAGCAGGGTTACCCTTCCGGCTTGGCCTGGGCAGGGTTATGGACGCTATTGGTTATTCTTCAGGGCTCTTAGCCCCATTTGCATCTTGTCCGTAGTTGGACGCTCTATCGCTTTCGAGGTGATTTGGATCTTTGTATATTATATCTGTATTCTTGACTCATGGAGTCGTGATGTATATATATCTGTTCTGTGGGTCCCATCGAGGACTGTTGTGTAATGTTATTACTTCGTTTTCCACCCGCACGCAAGTGCCTGGTGGGCACCTTTGAATCGTTCTATGCGGGTTTGGCGGGTTTCGCTAAAACTTGCATAGGGTCGATTCTGAGGGTGTTACAGAGTGGTATCAGAGCTCAGCAGTTGCGATACCCCACAAGTCCTGCCTGTAGAATAACCTAGCTAACGGCCGAAGTAGAGTGTCAAAACTATTTTTGAAAAAATCGGTTGGATAGTTCTGATTAGGTCTGATTTTACTCCTTACCCCTCTGCTGTTCTCCTCTTACCTCTACGCGTTTTGAATCCGCTCTCTTCTCTCTCTTCGAGTCCAGGAATTCTCGTGGCGGGGTTTCCGTCGTACCTTCAGGGTTTCGTTTCCTCCTCTTTTAACGGGGCTTCGACATCTGGTCTTCCTGCTATCCGAGGAATCCTTCGTCTGGGGGACTTCTCTTTTTTCCTTCTCGTGCCTTCCGGTGTTTTCCGACACGACGACATCATCTACGCTAGCTCCAATGCAGAGTCTGCATCACTCCTTTGTTTCCGAACCTCGCTTGTCGAGATCTTCAGTCTGGTTCCGAGGGTTGGTTGCATAATCTATCTGTTCGCGTACAGAGTAATGCTTTGAGTGCGGGATGGAGTCGCGACCATACCACTACTCTTATCATTTGCTTTGTATATCGAATGGTGGATCGATGCAATTCTACTCCTTCCATGAAAGTTAGAGGTGGCCTTACCTTTAACTTCGTCCGTTGTTATCCGGAGTGCTCTCTTGACGAACAGGATCAACGACATCTTGTTGGTGGTGACGCCGATTTCAAGACGGGACAACGACCTCTTGTTAGTGGTGTCGCGAGGATCTACACGAAGCGAGAAGACGCAGATCGCCGACCTTCCTTCTGGTACCATGAGGCGGATCTCGAGGGCGAGATCCATTGTTAGTGGTGTCGAATTGTGGCATCCCGCAAAAACCACTACTAGAAAATCGCGTTGTTTTTGTGCATTGCATCATCATGACCGCATGCTCATGTCATCATGCCACATTGCATTTGAGCATCATCATCATCATGCATATTATTTTATTTGAAACTATGTTGCGAAAGTCTACTGTTTTCTGAAACTAGCCCTCCTTCTATTTCAAATTAAACCCCGGATGCTTCCGGATATTTTGTTTGTCTAAAAACTATTTACAACAGTTTATTGCAAATTAAATAAAAGTTATATTATTTTAGTGGGGGTAGTCGAACGGGCCGACCCGACCCAATCGACCACCCCAGTACAAAACGGTCCACCCAAAGTCTATTCCTACCTAGTCCTAATCTACCCACCCTCCAGCCACCTCACCCCACCCAATCCTCTCTCGCCACCTCACCTCTCTCCCTCCCTCCACCACTCCCTAGCTGCCACGTCACCTACTCCCTCCTCTCTCACCCTGCCACCCAACACACCCCACCCACACACAGAGAACACACACACACACGCCACACCCTCAGCCAACCGACCCAACCCCCACTTCCCCCACTGCCACCGCGGGCCCACCCCCAGACCCCACCTGTCCGCCTCCCACCCCACCAACCGCACCCCCCGCTTCCCCCGACACCCCTGGGCCCCACCCACGCGCCCACCACGCACGCCAGCGCGCAGCGCCCCACCCCGCACCCCCTGGCCCACCCCGCTCGCGTCGTCTCCTCCCTCTCCTCCCTCTGCACGCCACCGACGCCCTCCTTACCCAACCTCTTGACGCGCCTCCTCTACCTGACGAGCCCTCTCGCCGCCGGCGCCCCCTCCGCTCGCCAACCCGCGGCCGTCCCCCTCCTCCTTCGCTCCCTCCTCCCCTCCGCACCGCGTCCCCGCCCGAGCTCGCCCGGCCCCTCCTCCCGCGCTCGACCCCAACCTCCCCTCCTCTCCTATCTGTCCGCTCGCCCCCAAGCCGAGCCGCTCCTCCGTCCTCCCCGCCGGTCACCCCTCCTCCGCCTCCCACCCCGACGCGACCTCCACCTCGCCGTCTCCCTCCCTCTCCCCATCGCTCGCCTCTGCCGCTGCCTCCCCCTCTCTGCAGCGAGCCCGGCAGCGAGCTCGGCCCCGCTCGCCCCGCCTCCTCGCCGGCGACCCCGAGCCGCCCGCTCCCTCCGGCGCCGCCGCTCCCGCCTCTTCCTTCCGCCCTCGCCTGGCCTCTGCCCTCTGGCCGCCGTCGCGCCGGCGACCCTTCTCCCCCAGCTCCGACCTCGCCGCCTCGCCTCCGTCCGCCGCCCTTTCTTCCGCCTCTCCGGAGCAGCCCCGACCGCATCCCCGGGTACCCGTCCGCCGCCAGCGCCCTCTTCGCCGTCTCCGGCGTTCTGAGCACGTGCTGCCTCCGTCGAGCCGGCCGCCTCAGCCCCGCCGTCGCAGGACATGTACTCCCGATGCATAGCCCCCGCCCCTGCCGAGTCCCCTCGTCGTCGGGCCCTCCCTGCCTCTGCATCCTGGCAGAACACGCCCTCCCCTCCATGCTCTGTTTTGTGTCAGGTAGCCAATGCACTTGTGGCTCCACGTTTCGTCATATATCCTCGTCTGCCAAGATCGACACCGAGTGGAGAAATTGTCACCGACCAAGATAACCCGGTGAATCTACGGCACCAAACCCGAGCCCGACCCCAACACTCGAGCACTTCAACATGGAACACCATGATCTCCAAACCGGAACACCGAGTGCACCGACATGGATCCGAAGGCCAAGCCCTCGACACGCCTAGTTCCTCCTCTCGGATCCGAGGACGCCGAGACCCCGGTGCGACAAGTACCCCTTTTCCGGACGCCAAGATCACCGACACGGAACGACAAGACCCCGCGGTTTTGATGCCGCGCCTTGGACACCAAGATCTACGGACGCCGAGACCCCCGAACCCGAAGACCGATCCCGTACCCGGTGCCGCGCCATGAACTCCGAAAAACCCCGGTACCGGACAAGTTCACCATCGACCTCGAGTTCTCCTACACGGATACACCGAGTTCTCCTACGAGGACACCAAGACCGTCGACATGACCCGAAGACCACGGCGACGACAAGATCGGCACCGACCCGGAAGAATCCGATACGGCCCCGACGCCAACCAAGTCCTTCTTCGCGGATGCGCCAAGATCTACTCTGTTGACCGAGAACGCTCCCGTCGAACCCTGAACCCTGAGACCGAACCCCGAACCCCGGGACCAAGTTCGCCGAGCTCTAATGTGTGAACCCCTTCCCGAAACCCTATTTTATAATATAATACAACTTGTCGCATATTAATTGTTCATGCATGCATCCTTGTCATGTGGTTTGGGGGCCTTATGCCGATTCACCTCATAATTAAATATGGGGCTCATATGCGGGCAAATCTAGCCTTATATTGGCCTCATTTAAATTTGGGTAGCGAACCGGTGATATATTTTGCCATGTTAAGACAACATTTAAATTGCGGGGTACCTAAATAACTTGAACCATCTAAATATTCGTCGGGACCCCGGTTCCGCTTAATCTTGACTAATCGCATCGCACCTTTGCCATGTCATACATCATACATGCATCATGCCGATCTTCTGCCGTTGTATTAAATATTGCATCCGGTGTTTATTCTAGTGTTTTGGTTCTTCGCGGATAAGGCCGTTGAGTTGATGTGAGCTTCGCCCCGATCTCCGGTTGAACCTTCAGCAATGTTTTCAGGCGAGCATCTCCCCCTTTCTACCTATCTTACTTTTATAGTATTTATTCCCTCCTGTTGATCTATTGCTATCTGCGTTGCGATGCTCTAGTTTCCGTACCCGTGAAATCCCTTGCAGCCGTATATTGCCTTGGACACATCCTATTACCTGATGTTTGGTAGATAGCTGGACTTGCGCGTCGTAGTCGCTTGCTCAAGTGCTGTTGCGTGTCGTCAAGTACCACAGTTGTTGGAGAATTGCCGCTTGTTTAATGTTGGAGATGATCACGGCTTTATTTATTGTTCACTTTAATTATTGTTTAACAACTAAAATTGAAGTAGGTAAGCAGAGGCACAGGTGGGCAATAGATGTTATTTGGTTGTTAACCGTCCACTTGTGTCCCGTAGGACCCCGAGTACTTGATACCTGTTCCTTGAATATTCGCGCTATCCACATACGGGGAATTATGGGCCCCCCTGAGCCAGAGCTTGATTCATTCTTATTTCTTGGGGCCACAAACTAGTTTGAGGATTTATTTACTATCCTGTACTTATGCCATGCTACTGCTTTATTTACGATTGTGCGAGGAGCACACTGTACTGTTTAGGATCGGGACACGTTTTCGCGGTGTCGACAAGCCCAGTTTTGGGTTCCCAGTCGTTCACAGCCGTCCACCCAAACCTCGGGTCCGTCTCGGAGTCAGCTAGCTTCGTTGCGGGTGTACTCCAAGGGGTGGCCCCCTGAAATATTTCTGAATCCTGTGATTGCTTTGTCGTGAAAGCCTCGTTGGGTTTTGATTTGGTTTTTCCGAGGTTGATCGTGTGTGTGTTGCTATTGGTGCACCCCGGCCGGGTAAAACTTTCTGAAAGCCGTGTCCGCGGTTATGGACGACTTGGAGCACAGTATCTCGATCATAGACAACTATAACTAAAGTAGTGCTATAAATCTGACTTTATAATGACTAGTAATCAGCTTCACTATAATGGAATGGCTAAATAAAACTGCCAACAATTGCTTGTTTGGGTTGTCGCTTGCGACCATTGTATCTGACTAGTAAGTATTGCAACTACCACGGAACGGCTAAATAAAAGTGCCAACACTGCTGGGTTTTGGGTTATCTCATGCTAATTGTATCTGACTAGTAAGTGTTGCAACTACAACGGAATGGTTAACTAAAACGGCCCACTGCTTATTTTATCAGGATGATTATCTATACCTGACTAGTAATTGCTGCAACGATAACTGAATAAATAAAACTGCCAACTGTGTGAGTTCCTCGGGGGACTTCCTCGTGTGGTCTCGAGGGGGAAATACCAGGATGGGTTTGTTTGGTGGTAGTATCAGGTTGGTTCCGACTAGGTCTTTCTCACCCCTCTCTGATTGCCGCCAGTTGTATCGAGTCTCTATAGGGTGTTCAGTGCATGCTGCCGCTGCCGCTTCAGTCCACCATACCTATGTAGGCGAGGACCGCCGAATTCTAGTCTCGCCGTGTACTGGCCTCAGTACTGACGCTCCTCTTTTTCCTTTGCCTTTGCCGGCACCCCTTTTGTTTAAGCAGGTTTTGAGATCGACGTCGTTAGCAGGGTTACCCTTCCGGCTTGGCCTGGGCAGGGTTATGGATGCCATTGGTTATTCTTCAGGGCTCTTAGCCCCATTTGCATCTTGTCCGTAGTTGGACGCTCTATCGCTTTCGAGGTGATTTGGATCTTTGTATATTATATCTGTATTCTTGACTCATGGAGTCGTGATGTATATATATTTGTTCTGTGGGTCCCATCGAGGACTGTTGTGTAATGTTATTACTTCGTTTTCCACCCGCACGCAAGTGCCTGGTGGGCACCTTTGAATCGTTCTATGCGGGTTTGGCGGGTTTCGCTAAAACTTGCATAGGGTCGATTCTGAGGGTGTTACAGGAACCCTGCGGACTCCCGCGAGGATTCAATCCGCCTCCCGCGGTTTGCTGTCGGCGTCCCCGCCAGAACCGATTGGTGGAAGCCGATAATGGATGAGAACTCCGTGGAGTTCAACGGGATGCAGAGGGTGGTCGAGACCCTGGTCGAAGGAGGTTTGACCTCCGACAACCTGCTGGCCACCTTCATTGGGCGCCGGGTGCTGCCGCTCCAGCATCGCGTGCACAAGATGTACTGGATGAGTGGGAGCCTAGACCCCACTCGGATCAGCACATTCGAGCTTACGCCGCCGGAGATCCGTTGGCGGGTTAAGGCCATTGCCTCCACCAAGATGTCGGAGGACTGGCAGTGGGGGATGGTCCCCTTCAGCCGAGAGCGGTCGTACGTCAAGGTACGCTTTCTTAGCCGATATAGTCCTTCTCATTTGCTTTCTTCGAGCCGATAGTCCTATCGGCAGCCTTCTGACTAGCGCTGCAGCATTTCGGCCGCCAGTTCACCGAGGATGGCAACGACCCCACTGACACTTCTGTGCCGGACCGCGCCGTCGCCGACCCCGAGGATCACATGGCGATCCTGGCCGCCATCCAGCCGGATGCGGGTAAGACCCCTGCCGGAGTCACAATCATTGAGCTGAGTGATTCTGACAGTGTTAACTCACTGGCTTTTGACCTCCTTGATCAATCGTCCTCACACACGCTTGCCCTGGACGAACCAGCCGATGCTGATGAGCCGGAGGCCGAGGCTGGCCCGTCCGATAAAGGCGGCCATGGGAAGAAGCGTGCCGCCGGTGGGACGAGCAAAACCAGCAAGAAGCCGAAGCTGGTGAAGGCTCGGCCCACCGCGACCGGGTAAGTCTTTCTCGCCTTGCCGATAGTTGCGTAGTAACGTCTCTTTTGCTTGTTGTCCCTCTTTCTCTTCTTTCTTTGATTAAGCGTGGGCGGCGCCGCCCCCTTTCCTCCCTCTATCCCTATTAAATACTGCGCGAAGCCCTGCCTCTCTCCCGCTTCCATATGAGATCAGTTTTCGCGAAATGGACTTGTTATTTTGTGCACAAACATTTTTCAACATACATAGTAACATAGACATAGACGCATAATTAAGATGCAACATAGTAGCACGACACGACATGACTAGACAAAAGGAAAAAATAAAGTACACAGAACAAACACGATCAAACTAAATCATGTGACAATCTTTTAGGCTCGCTCGGCAGTCACCACCATCTACATCTTCTTGTCTTCGCCACCACTTTACTCCTCGGCGTAGTTGTACGGGAGACTGTGCATGTAGTTCTGCGGCATGAAGATGGACTCGATGTTGGTGTAGAAGTTGTAGGTCGTGAAGAAAATGGACTAGCGGCCAATCCAGAAGACTTGGCCGAGGAGATCGATGTCCTGAATAACTTCCCGAGCCGCGTACTGGAAATTGCAACGGCAACTCAGTCAGACTAATTGCACAGGTTCATGGTGCTCGAACAGAGTAGTGTATTGACGGACAGATGCTCACGAGGAGCCTTGCAGTTCACCTCTCTAGTCCAAATCATTGTCGTTCCAGCTTTTGCAGATATAGCAACTCCTTTTGAATGGCAACCTTCAAACTGCCTGGCCAGCAAATTACCTAACCATCTTTCAAGCAAGGGCACAATACCTTGAATGGGCGCCATCTCCTTGACCTTGTGTCGTGGTGGGAGGAACACGTCCAGGAGCGCCATGTACTTCTCTTGTACGACGTCGACCTCCCGTGCTTCCACCGCGCCGAGTCGATGGAGCTGAGATCACAGAGGTTCATCCGCCTCATACTCCCCAAGCATGGGAGTTGTGGGAATGGGTTCATAGAGAAAGCTCGTCGCTGGCCAGCTTTGGATCTCGATCCATGTCCGTCCTGCCTACGGCTTTCCTATTGAAGCAGATGCTCTGTGAAACGGAGGCACACGCCAGTACCATTGGTGTTTGCCGTGTCGGGGCAGGCATGCCTGTGCCTATCTGGCTCGCTTCCTGTCTTCAACTGCAGTGACATAATCAGAGATGTTATGGTCCAAGACCCACCGAAGAATCCTATTCAACAGAGTCCGAATATTGTGTTGTCCTATCCCAGACGCCGCTGGCACCTTTTCGAGGAACGGAGTCACATCGAAGCGTATCAGGCCCAAGCGCATGTAGCGCGGGAGCAGGACGGCGAGGTCGACAACAACCAAGCTAAGGTGAAGAAGGAAAGTGGAGGCACATGAGGTGTACAATTTGCTCCTGCAAACCTGGGGTGATCGTGCATTTGGAGCTCATGGACATCCGCAGCGGCCTCCTGCTCCTCCTCGACACCTCGCAGGAGTACTTCCCGCTCATCATATGTGATCTCCTTGACCTTGTGTCGTGGTGGGAGGAACGCGTTGACATGGTTATACCCCGCGGGTACACGATCTCAGCATACCTGGTCCAGCCCAAGGAAGGCCCATGGAAAATATACGCCGGCCCATGAAGACTTTCGGATGGCCAAGGCCCATGACGCCTTCGCATCCTTGGAGAGCAAGACTAGAGTAGATAGGAAATTCAAAGGGGTAAACCCTAAAACCTGTAACCGACTCGATCTGTGCCTGGGACCTGCCTATCTCTATAAAAGGACAGGAGGGCACGACGAGGAGGCTCTCATACAATCTCTCGCACACCACCGCATACACACCTCCACGCCAGATCGCATCTGCGCACCCCTGTAACCTTCGGTTCCGCCGTAATCAAGAGCAGACAAGAAGGAGTAGGGTTTTCCCTCCGGGGGCCTCAACCTGGGTAAACCTCGTGTCCCCGTGTTGCTTGTTTGCTAACCGTTCCGCGATCTCCAACATCCTCATCTTCTCCAAAACCCAAGTCCATAACAATGGGCATTGACGAGATTAAACCTTGTCAATTGGCGCCGTCCGTGGGAACTGGGGACACTGATTGTGCGACCGTGACGGTCCCAACCCGAGCGATCTACAACTCCGCGGCGACGGAGAGTCATATCCTCTTCGGCGCCTTCGACTTCACCGCCCACTCACCGGCCACTATGAAGGACTTCGAGCCCGTGGCGACGGACTCGAGATCCTATTCGGGAGCTTCTGCTTCCAGGTGGGGCAAACCGGCACTCTCCGCCTCCCAGAGCGGGTGCCCCTACCATCGATCAGGCCCGCTTCGTGGGCTCCACACCCTGTGCTACGCACCTCATTATCAACAGATGAGTTCTATGACAGCAGCAGCTGCAACTCCGATATGTGCGATCCGCCATCGGACGAAGGGACCTACGGTTCCGGATCCAAAAGTTGCGGCAGCAGCAGAGCGATCTACGAGCGCTACCAGTGCGCCGCGGTCATCCAGGATCAAGAACACAATCCGCCACCCAACCCACAGGGTAGAAACGGTGGAAACAGGAGAAGCCAATCCCCCCACCCAATGGGGAAAACAACAATCGGGTCATCCACGTCGACGAGGAGGGATGGGCTCAAGCACGCGAGGCCGTGGCAGGCAACAAGATCCTGCCCGATGATGCCTCACGAGATCTACTGATGGCATACCACATGCTCCTCATCGAGGAGCACAAGAAGCAGATCAAGATGCAGGAAGTTCTTGACAAGCGCAAGAAGGCAGCTTCGGAGTCCAGTGCGCGACGAGCTGAGCTCTCTGCCATGGGCATCGGCTCCATCTCACACGGCAACAACGGGAACAAGCACTGTTCTCGGATGGAGAACATGGACCCCAAAGAGCCTCGCGAGGTGACCCGAGCCCTCAACGCGTCCTTCATGGAGATGGACGCCGACGGCAACGTCATCCCAAAAACGCCGCAAGCTGCGATCATGGCAGCCACCGCATACCTCGCGTCCCACCCACCTCCGGAGGGGGACCCTAAGAGGGCCATGCACAAGTCCGCGCTTACCGGGCTCGAACTCGTTGGAGCTGCGCTCCACGGAGAAGCTCCTGCGGAGCCGAAAAAGAAGGCTGCGGTCAGATTCAACCGCAACCCCACACCCTCATCCGAGGATGAAGAGCATGACCTTCCTCGAAGGCATAAGAGCTCACGCCATCGCAGCCGCGACTACGATGCTCGAAATGAGCTAACGCAGCGCAAGATCGACAAAGCACGCGCCAAGTGTGTATGCTCGTCTGAATCTGAGATGGATGAAGACGAAGGAGAACTCTGCGGAGCTCGATGCTTCAGTAGATCTGTCCGACGGACAAGGATGCCGCAAAACTTTATGCTCCCTTCGGACACTCCGAAATTCGACGGCACACAGGACCCCAAGGCGTGGCTCAGCGACCACTTGTCGTCCGTCAAGCTGCACGGCGGAAGCAGGGAAACCGCCATGCAATGCCTTCAGCTGCAACTGACAGGCCCAGCTCGGATCTGGCTAAGCAGCCTATCCTCAGGATCCATCCGAAGTTGGGAGGAGCTGGCGTACAGTTTCGTCCGAAATTTCAAGGGCACCAGCAAGAGGCCTGCCTCGATCGAGGAGTTGCGAGCCTGCACTCAACGAACGGGCGAATTCCATTCGCTCGTACATACTGCGCTGGTCCAACACTAAGAACTCCGCGGCGCACATCTCCGAAGAAAGAGCTATCGATGCCTTCAAGGACGGCGTCAAGCGCCAGGACTTTAAAGAAGAACTTGGACGCGTCAAGCCCAAGACACTTGACCACCTCATGGACATCGCCAACAGGTGGGCCGACGGTGAGGACTCCGTCCACCAAGCGCACTCAGAGGAAGAGGATGACTACGGACGACGGCGAGAACGCCGTAGCAAGAGGATATCGCGCGTCTACGACAATCGCGATGGACCCGACATGGTCGCGGCTGGCTACGCCGACCGCCGCAGTGATGGAAACCGCAACAGCGGTGGATACCGCGGAGGCAATTTCCGCGATGGAGGACGCCCAGCACAGTCATGGCAGCGCCGCAGTCGCGACAACGTACCCTCAGCATACGAAAAACTGTCGGGTCCATGCACCATCCACTTCTACATCGACAAGCAGGATGGTAAGAACAAGGCAAGCCACATGCTCAAGGACTGCCACGAGTTCCAGAAACTCAGCGAAAGCATGGCTCAGATGAGGCAGCAAGCCCCAAACCCTGGATTCGGGAACTCACCCGCACCAGGCGAGATAGCGCATGGAGCTCCTCCACCGCCACCTGTAGGAGGCCCGAACCACCCAGTCGCACCCGCGCAAAATAACGGTGGGCACGGGTATCCCCGCCGAAAGGAGCGCTGATGATCCAAAAAGGGCGCCCAACCAATAGGGTGCAAAAGAAAATCACCCGTCAGATCAACCTGGCCGTGACAGCCCCACCCGCCATCCCTGAGTACCTCAGCGGATCGGAGTCCTGCATCACGTTCAGCCGTTCGGATCACCCTTGCTAGTCCCTCGCCCAGGTCATGATGCCCTGGTGCTTGAGGCGCAGATCGGAGGTTTCGAGATGAGCCGCGTCTTCATGGACGGTGGCAGCGGCATCAACCTGATGTTCGCAAGCACCCTAGTAGCAATGCGGATCCCGCTGTGCAGCCTGGAACAGTCAGACACAACGTTCCATGGCATCGTCCCAGGAAAGGGCGTATTCCCTCTGGGAAAGATATGGCTCGACGTCATCTTCGGCAAACCGGATAACTTCCGATGCGAGCGGCTCGAGTTCGAAGTGGTGGACTGGCCATCACAATATCACGCCATCCTCGGGCGTGTAGCATTCGCAAGGTTCTTGGTAGTACCACACTACGCGTACCTGCTACTCAAGATGCCAGGACCCAGGGGCGTCATCACAGTCCACGGGAGCTTCACCCGATTGGACCACTGCGACAAGGATTTCAACAGAATCTCCCAGTCATTCGGCATGCAAGAGGAGCTCGTAAGACTCCGCGAGGTGACGGACAATGGGGCACCCCCAGTCGCACGTCAAAACGCACCTGATATGTCTTTCGACTCCACCGTCAACACAAAGAAGGTGCAGGTCCACCCAACGGATGCCTCCAAGACGGCGCTGATCGCCAACGATCTCAGCCCCGCATAGGAAAGCGCGCTCGTCGAATTCCTCCGTGAGCGCTGGGAAATCTTCGCCTGGTGTTCTGCGGACATGCCAGGAGTTCCCAGGGAATTCGCCGAGCATGCACTCAACGTCTTTCCAGACGCCAAGCCCGTCAAGCAGTCCATCCGGAGACTGTCCAAGCCCCGGGCCGAAGCCATAGGGATTGAAGTCAACAGACTACTCGCTGCAAACTTCATCAGGGAGATTAAGGAAAGCGAGTGGCTCGCCAATACAGTGATGGTCCCCAAAAAGGACACGGACATCCTGCGGATGTGCGTGGACTTCACGTCACTGAACAAGCACTGCCCGAAGGACCACTTCCCTCTCCCTCAGATCGATCAGATCATCGATTCGACTGCAGGATGCGAGAAACTCTCCTTCCTCGACGCCTACTCAGGCTACAACCAGATTCGACTCAAAGTCGAACATCAGGAGAAAACGGCGTTCATCACGCCGTTCAGAGTGTTCTGCTATAACACAATGCCCTTCAGGCTAAAGAATGCAGGTGCCACGTACCAGCGGTGCATGCAGGCATGCCTAAAGGACCAGATCGGTCGCAATGTCCAAGTCTATGTCGACGACATAGTCATCAAAACCAGGGAGGCGAGAACGCTCATCGACGATCTCCGCGAGACGTTCGATAATCTCGACCGCTACAGGGTCAAGATTAACCCTGAAAAGTGCGCCTTCGGCGTCCCATCGGGTCAGCTGCTTGGTTACTTCATCTCCCAGCGAGGGATCGAGGCGAACCCGAAGAAAATACGGGCCATCATGGCCATGGAGAAGCCGAAAAACCTCAAAGGCGTCCAGCAGCTTGCAGGACGAATAGCGGCATTAAGCAGGTTCATCAGCCGCATGGGCGAGAAAGCACTGCCATTCTACCAGCTGCTGCGCAAGGCAGACAAATTCGAGTGGATGCCCGAGGCGGATGACGCATTAGAAGATCTAAAGCGGCTACTCTCTACCTCGCCCGTCTTGGTCACGCCAAAGGAGCGCGAGCCCCTACTGCTGTACATAGCAGCCACACACCAGGTGGTGAGCACCGTACTGGTGGTCGAATGACCCGAAGAGGGCAAGACCCATGGGGTCCAACGCCCAATCTACTACCTCAGCGAGGTATTGATGCCAACAAAGCAGAGGTACCCTCACTACCAAAATCTCGCCTATGGCGTGTTCATAACGGCTCGTCGGTTGAGCCACTACTTCCAGGAGCACCAGGTAATGGTCGTCAACGAGGCACCCCTGAACAACATCCTGAACAACCCAGAGGCCACAAGACGTGTGGCCCTGTGGGGCATCGAGCTGTCACCTCTCGAAATCATCTATGAGAAACGCCACGCGATCAAATCCCAAGTCCTCCCGGACTTACTTGTACACTGGATGGAGCTACAGCTGCCAGACACTCTAGACATGACGCAGTCATGGACGATGCACTTCGACGGCTCCAAGCGTGAAGCCGGAGCGGGAGCTGGAGTCATACTGACCTCCCCGCAGGGTGATAAGATGAAGTACGTCCTCCAGATGAAGTTTCAAGCTTCCAACAACGAAGTAGAATACGAGGCCCTCATCCACGGCATGAGGATGGCAAAGATCTGCGGCGCAACGTGCCTAGTCATCTACGGTGACTCCAACCTCATCGTCCAACAGACGATGAACGAGTGCGACGCGCACGCCGCCAACATGATTGCGTACCGTGCACTCTACAACGCACTCGAAGGAGATTCCGATGGCTGCGAGCTTCGGCAAGTTGGAAGAGAAAGCAACGAGGAGGCCGACAGACTCGCCAACATTGGCTCCACCTGCGCACGGGTGTCGCCAGGTGTGTTCCTCGAACAGATCTGCGTGCCATCCATCAAGCGGAAATTCCCCAAGGGATCACCCGAAGAAGCAGAACACTCGGGGGCCGCGCTACCCGACGGTCAGGAAGGACCCGAAAAGATGGACACAGAGGTCGCTGTGGTCAACCTGATGCAGGTCATGGCAGTCGAAGAAACTTGGACACAACCATACCTCTGGTACTTGATAGACGGAGAACTGCCTGATAGCCCGACGGATGCCCGACGCATATCTCGTCGGTCCAAAGCCTTCACCATCATCAATGACGAGCTTTACAAGCGCAGCATTTCGAGTGTACTACAAAGGTGCGTCACCATCGGCGACGAAAAAACCATCCTCCAAGACATCCACGAGGGCATCTGCGGCCATCATGTGGGCAGCCGCTCCCTTGTCGCCAAAGCTCTACGAGCTGGATTCTACTGGCCAACGGCCATGAACGACGCCAAGGACATCGTCCGAAGATGCAATGGGTGCCAAAGGTTCGCCGAAAAACCGCACGCACCCGGGTCAGAGCTCAGGCCCATACCTTTGGCCTGGCCTTTCGCCCAATGGGGCCTTGACATGATCGGCAAACTGCCAAGGTCCTTGAAAGGGGGACACGTCTACCTCCTGGTCGCAGTCGACAAATTCACACGATGGATTGAGGCCATGCCGGTCGCTAACCAAAAGGGCAAGACTGCCGTCAAGTTCTTTGAATCCATTGTCTACAGGTTTGGCGTGCCACATAGCATCATCACCGAGAATGGATCGAATTTCATCTCCAAAGAATTCCAGGACTTCTGCGAAGGCCTCGGAATCAATATCACATACGCCTCAGTGGCGCACCCGCAAACGAACGAGCGGGTGGAGAAGGCCAACGGCCTAATAGGAGCTGGCATCAAGAAGCGCCTCATGATCCCACTCGAGCGACTCGCCGGAGCCTGGACGAAAGAGCTATCCTCCGTCCTATGGAGCCTGCGTACAACGCCAAATAGCTCAACTGGCTACACGCCGTTCTTCATGGTGCATGGAGCCGAAGCCGTGCTACCAGCCGAAGTACGCCACAAGGCCCCACGGGTCGTCGCTTATAGCGAAGCCGAGTCCAGGGCTGCACTCGAAGACGTCGTCGACACACTCTATGAAGCGCGAGACATCGCAACAGCTCGATCAACGGTGTACCAATAGAGTCTCCGCAACTACCTCAGCCGACGGCTGCGCCCAAGGTCCTTCGTCGAAGGAGACCTAGTCTTGCGACTCAAGCAAGAGCGACCGAAGAAATTCGAGTCACCATGGGAAGGACCCTACATCGTCACCGAAGTCATCCCAGGTGGCGCCTATCGCCTCAAGCACGTGGAGTCTGGGGTCGCATACTCCAACCCATGGAACGTCGCACAGCTGCGACGATTCTACCCCTAGCTACCTCCCTCTTTTACTTTCAATAAGGCTATTCAGCCAAGGCTAGTCAGCCGAACAATGTACCTACTCCATTACGATATGAATAAAGCTAAGTGTCTCGCCCCAAAAGTTTTGTTTACTATTCGCACTTTACTCCATGCTTCAAACGCACTCGGGGGCTCCCCCCACCTCACGACTTCGTCGACTGAGGATAACACGTGTACACCCGAGTAGCTGACCATGTCAGGCTAACAAAAAGGACACGTATACGAGAAAAGCACTACGTGCTAAAACAACAACCTCCTTTATAACAAAGGGAAAAACACGCCCAGTCAAAATATACAAATTTTACATCTATCTTTTTTTTACAGGTACTACCTATTCTGAAGAATAACCCGAGCACGCTGCTCAAACATATCTACGATCTGTTCGACATACTGCCTTACAGCCGCATAATGCGGATGCATATCCCACTCGCCACCATCTGGCCGAAGGGGCGTCCCAGCCGCGACAACAGATAGATCTAAATCAGGACGATGTAACCGCACAAGGGAGAGAGTAGCCTTCACCCCTGCGACGAGCTGATGCCGTACCAATTCCCTGACATGATGCACATTCAGAAACTTCGACAGCAGACCAGAGAGAGTCGATGGCGCATCATCCAGCGGAAACGTTACATGCAGAACCGAGGCGAGCGAAGACTTCACCTGACGAAGCACCCGTGATACCTGATGAACACGATCCTGCACCGTCACAAGGACCATGGCACGATCACGGTCCATCTAGAAGAACCCGCCGGCCTCCATGTCCTGCTGAGTCAAGCAGTTGATCCGAACAGCAACACTCTCCTTCTCCTACCTTGGAGCGATATTAGCACCTGCAATACTTGCAAAAGAGTAAGATGAAAGGCCAGCAGGCGCATCCAAAGTAACGAGCAACAGCTCGAAAAACTCACACTGAAGCTGTTCGGACAAGCGAAGAAACTCCGCCATCAAGTACTCCTCTCTGGCAGCGCCTCGATCCTCCTTGGATTTCCAAACGTCAGCGTGGCCATGCACCCCAAGCAACTCTTTCTCGAGGCTACGGATACGGTCTCGAAGAAACACAAGCTGCAACGCATCATCCAGGGATGGCCGCAGCTGCGCTGCAGACGAAGTGTCAACAAGATCATCACCCGAAGGACCCTAGATTAACAGAAAGACAAAGACATGAACAAGCAGTTGAAGGAGCACGAAACTCGGCAAATTCATTAAGTGCATCAAAAGCCACTACGTGGCACAAGGATTGTCCACGAAAAAATTTACAACAAAAGAAGCTACAACTATCCTATAACTACAGCGCCTACAAAGCTGCACCCTGAGTAGCCTCGGAGCCGGATTGCCTCGCCTTGGCTTCCCCCTGCTGCCTTAGCGTGTACTCGGCCAGCAGATCAATCAGCTTCGGCCTGTAACGCTTACAGCGAGCAGCATAGGTGGCGAAGGCTACCTCGGATCCATCAGCAGTCGCCGGCATTCGGGAAGTGACCTGGGGAAGGTCCAGCTCCGCCCCGGCCGCCAAGGCCATTACCAGCCCGACGGATGCGCCGATGCCCTTCTGCTTGCGCTTGTACGCCGCAGGTGCTTCGGCTGACAGCGCCTCCGCCAGGGCATCAACATCTTCGAGGGCAACACCCTTGGGGATAAGCTCCTTGTAGAAGCGCCCAAGGACCTCTTTGGCCTTGGCAAACGAGTTGACAACAGTACTGCAGCGGTCTTCGACCGCCGCAGTAGCATCATCCAGAGCGCTCCCATGCTCCAGAGCATCGCGATCAAATTCGATGCTCGCGGCATCTACGACAACAAAGGAAGCAGAATGAATAAAAGCACTGCAAAATAAAGACCAGGAAATCAAAAAGAGGAAAGCAGAGATACTCACACGAAACAGCCTTGGCAGCCGCCATAAGCTTGCCGGCCACCTCTCTTTCGCACAAAGCCGTGGCAGTGGCGACCTGCTCCTCGCGATCCGTAGCCTCCTGCTGCAGGCGCTCCTTCGCCTCGGCCGTGTTGGCCAACTCCAGCTCGAGGCGCTCCCTTGCACCAACGGCGACCTCGGCCTTTTTCTCCGCTTGACCAAGGCTCTTTTTGAGAGCATCAATCTCACAAAGAGAGGCGTTGTGATCCTCTGTAGCGAGCAATACAAATGTGGGATCGAAGGACAAAAATGCAAGAAGAAACAAAAGACCAAGGCATAAAAATACCTTGAAGTTGTTTGAGGCTGGCCTCCAACGCCAAGTGTTGCTGCACCAGTTGGTTGGCACTTTGCACAAAAGGCTGCAAAAAAGAACTACCAGTCAAAAGAATGGCTCGGTGGCTACGCCCAAAAGAACGAGTAGAACCAAGTCACACATACGAAAAATGCTCGGGGGCTCCCCCCGAGACTCGAAGAAAAAACAACGAACAACAAAATACCCTACAGATGCTCGGGGGCTCCCCCCGAGGTGGGAATAAAAGAAAAAATCAATAGATCATTCGAAAAAGGCTCGGGGGGCTTCCCCCGTGGCAGAAAGCAGAATTACTTACATGACTTGACGGCCACTCCGAAGGTCCGCTCGCAGCCTTCTGAGGCGCAACCACCTGAATCTCCTGCGGAGACGGGTCTGGAGCAGCGCCTTCAGAGGTGGCCACCGTCTGAGGAGGAGGAAACACGACCTTCGACTCCCCCATCATCTCCCGAGCACCATCACTGGAGGAGTCGTTGGAGGAGCGTCTACACAAGGACAAATTAGCTAAACGCAAGGTAAACAGACAAGAAAAAGCAATGCAGGACTAAGGAAACTTACGAGTCAAGGTCGCTCAAGTCAAAGACGGGAGGGGTCTTCTAGACCTTCTTCTCCTCTTTCTTCTCTTCCTTCTTTTCTTCCTTCTTCCGCTTCGCCGGCGGGTGCGGTGCCACAGCCCGCACGGGTACGACAGGAATTGGAGAGGAAGAGCCCCCATGCCCATCACTATGACATTCAAAGCACAGCGGGTTCCTGGAAGTCGGAGGAGTTGAAGCATCCGACAACTCGCTGGAGCTCCTTGTGCGCTTGCGAGTGTGATCCTCACTCGACTCGTTGGCTTCTTCAGCCGGAGACCGTGCCGATGGCAGCTCGGACATGGAGTCCACCACCTCATTATCCGGAGCACCTGGGAATACTTCGGGCAATGGAGGCGACATGCCAGGCACCTTGAACTCCTACACAAAAGAAGCAAATATGTTAGCAGGAAAATAAATACAAGTAAAATGCAGACGAAAATAGCGCCACGCGCATGTCCCGGATCTACACCTGAGGAACCGGATGAGAAGCAAAGAACGGAGAAGGCAGCGACTTCCCCGGGATATCCTCTCCAGCCTTGAACTTCAGCAGCGGGCGAAGGACCCCGTCGAGGTCTTCCTTGGAGAATTCTTCAGCCGAAACCCTAGTCGGGTCACGACGACCAGCATAAAGGAACATCGGGTGCGCCCTAGCCTGGAGCGGCTGCACCCGACGTTTGAGAAAGTGCGGATGATATCCACACCGTTCACCTCTTTATCCGGAATCAACTGGAGATCCTCCACTCAACAATAGAGAGTCTCTATCTCCGCTACCTCACCATCCAAGATCTGGTTCTTCCAGGACCTCTTCGGCTCGATCTTTTGGGAGGGGTCGAAAGGAGCAAGACCAAAATCTTGCCCAACCACCGTGGAGTCGCAGATGTAAAACCATCGCCTCCGCTAGTACTGGACAGATTCAGACGTGGAAAAATAGAAGTAAAGAAGATTGGATTGAAGGGAGATGATGCAACCCCCCAATGGGATAAACACCATCAGAACCAGATTGCCTCTTGACGGAATAGAGTTTCCGGAAGAGGCCAAAGTGTGGCTCGATACCGAGCCAACACTCGCAGAGAGTAACAAAACAAGCAATGTGAAGAAGAGAGTTGGGGGAGAGATGATGCAGCTGGATGCCGTAAAGAAAAAGCAGTCCACAAAGGAAATTGTGGACTGGGAAGGAAAAGCCCCGAAGGACAAATGCGAGGAACATAACCCGAAACCCAGCGGGGGGACGGGGAATTACCTTGTTGCCAGGGAGTTTGACGGCCTCCCTATCCTGCGGGATCAAGCCCTGCTCACGAAGCTTGCGGAGATCACTCTCCCGCATCTCCGATCACCGCCAGCCACTGTCGGTGACACGGGCAGCGGCAGCACTTTTCTTGCCCCCAGCAGCGCTGGTGCCAACCGCAGAAGATGACTTCTTAGGCTTCCCCATTGCGGTACGGCGGTGCCGGCAACGAGAACGTAGAATCAAAGAAGGAAATGTCCGAGGATATTCCAGCGCACAGCAAGAAATCTCAGAGAAGATTGGAGCAGTGAAACAAGAATGGCTGCGGTGAAAACAGACTAACTTTTTCCCCAATGATTATAAGGACGAAGACGATGCACGACAACTGTCCATCGAGTAGACCTAACGCCAAGGGCAAGATCTGACCATACACATGTCAGCATAGCAGCGAACCGTCGCTTACACGCTGTCCACTACGCGCGGAAATCGAGGCGACGCCATAATTATCTCCACGCTCCGCGTGACCAGTCAATTCAAGGTCAGAAGGTGGGACCCATGTTCGTCCAGTCACGTCATCTCTGGCGCAGCAGACGCTTGAGGTCACCAATCGTCAACACTGACGTCATCAAATGCTATACTAGGAAAATCCACAATTCTTCGGCTATACAGCTAAGAGTACTCACTCAAATCTACGATTCGCCTAACTACTCAGGGGCTACTCCTATCAGGAGCGCTGGCCGCGCACCCGAAAATGAACAAAAAACTACAGCACTAAACTATTTTTCTTCGAGTCCTACGCCGAGTCTGCGACTCCACTACGGACTTGGGGGCTACTCCCATAGGGAGCATGGATCCAAGCATCCGAAAAATTTGTGTCCTACGGACTTTAAGCTGAACAACGGCTGAATTAAAGTCTCTGCTCGAGTCTACGACTCGAACAGACACTCGGGGGCTACTCCCATAGGGAGCGCTGGTCGCGCACCCTATGAATTCTTCGACTGCGATCCTTCGGATCAGTATGAAAAACTTTTTCGGCAACTCTGCCCTAATTAAATGCTAAGTGAGCAACGTCCGCCTTAGCCACCCGAAGCACCTCCACGGTGATAAACATTCGGATGCTTTGTCTACGACACAAAGATAAGACCTACAGATACCATCTGATGGCCTGGCAACGCACATGACTGCGCTCTGCTAGTATGAATCCGTGCCAACAGGCGCGATGAAAAATCTCGACGGATGCATTGGGTACATCATTTAAATTCACTGGAATTCCACTCCTATAAGTCCTCCGCGGCCTGAGTCGAATTACGCCAGCATATGTTCCGGGTTCGAGTCGAGGGACTCGAACCTGAAGAAGATCGTGTTGTTTTGTCCTAAGACAGTTAACTGACCCTGATCCGTCGAGAGAGTCAGGCACACGCATCAGAAATCCCTACACATTCTCTTGAAAGACAGAGTTGCACCCGAAGGATTGAAGAGTCCTCAGCCGAATCTACGATTCGACTGAACACTCGGGGGCTACTCACATGGTTATACCCCGCAGGTACACGATCTCAGCATACCTGGTCCAGCCCAAGGAAGGCCCACGGCAAATATACGCCAGCCCATGAAGACTTTCGGGTGGACAAGGCCCATGACGCCTTCGGATCCTTGGAGAGCAAGACTAGAGTAGATAGAAAATTCAAAGGGGTAAACCCTAAAACCTGTAACCGACTCAATTTGTGCCTGGGACCTGGCTATCTCTATATAAAGGCCAGGAGGGCACGACGAGGAGGCTCTCATACAATCTCTTGCACACCACCGCATACACACCTCCACGCCAGATCGCATCTGCGCACCCCTGTAACCTTCGGTTCCGCCGTAATCAAGAGCAGACAAGCAGGAGTAGGGTTTTCCCTTCGGGGGCCTAAACCTGGGTAAACCTCGTGTCCACGTGTTCTTGTTTTCTAACCGTTCCGCGATCTCCAGCATCCCCATCTTCTCCAAAACCCAAGTACATAACAATGGGCATTGACGAGATTAAACCTCGTCACGCGTCCAGGAGCGCCATGTACTTCTCCTGTACGACGTCAACCTCCCGTGCTTCCACCGCGCCGAGTCGATGGAGCTGAGATCACAGAGGTTCATCCGCCTCATGCTCCCCAAGCATGGGAGTTGTGGGAATGGGTTCATAGAGAAAGCTCGTCGATGTCCAGCTGTGGATCTCGATCCATGTCCATCCTGCCTACGGCTTTCCTATTGAAGCAGATGCTCTGTGAAACGGAGGCACACGCCAGTACCACTGGTGTTTGTCGTGTCGGGGAAGGCATGCCTGTGCCTATCTGGCTCGCTTCCTGTCTTCAACTGCAGTGACATAATCAATGATGTTATGGTCCAAGACCCACCGAAGAAGCCTATTCAACAGAGTCCAAATATTGTGTTGTCCTATCCCTGACACCGCTGGCACCTTTTCGAGGAACGGAGTCACGTCAAAGCGTATCAGGCCCAAGCGCGGGTAGCGCGGGAGCAGGACGGCGAGGTCGACACTGCAGCTGGAGAGGGACAGGGTCTCGAGCGCATGGAACTGGACGTACGGATCATGCGCCCTCTTCTACTTGGGGAGATTGAGGCGGATGAACCTCTGTGATCTCAGCTCCATCGACTCGGTGCTACACAATTGTTCTGTCTTTGAGTGTAGTATCACGTTCGCAGCAATTGTGTCGAACATGTTGGCCACGACAGAGCTGCCAGGACCTTGATGTTGATGTGTGCGCCGCTCCCTTCCCCCTACTTGGGCTTCGCCGGATTTCGCAGATATTACAAACTTGGAACATATCAGAGCTTTGGTTGCATTTGCACGATTATGGAATAACGGGATCTGGAGAGGACAACTATCATTTACACTCTCATCCTGCCCTGCAATCACTTCTTGACCGATGTAATGTTGGCCACGGGGGAGCTGCCAGGACCTTGATGTTGATGTGTGCGTCGCTCCCTTCCCCCTGCTCGGGCTTCACCTGCTTTTGCAGATATTGCAAACTTGGAACATATCATAGGAACTGGACGGATGGAGCCGGCGCCCTCTTCTACTTGGGGAGCTTGAGGCGGATGGACCTCTGTGATCTCAGCTCCATTGACTCGGCGTGGTGGATGCACGGGAGGTCGACGTCGTCTAGGAGAAGTACATGGCGCTCCATTCAAAAGGAGTTGCTAAAAGATTAACCAAACAACGTGTTGAGTCACACTTCGATCTTGAACTTCGAGCGGCAGTTCATCGCTTATCATGTGACCGCAAAGAAAAATATTGTGTTGTCCTATCCCAGACGCCGTTGGCACCTTGTCGAGGAACGAAGTCACGTCGAAGCGTATCAGGCCCAAGCGCGGGTAGCGCGAAAGCAGGACGGCGAGGTCGACACTGCAGCCGGAAATGGACATGGTCTCGAGCGCATGGAACTGGATGGATGGAGCCGGCGCCCTCTTCTGCTTGGGGAGCTTGCGCAGTATCGGCTCGCCGGGCTGGGCGAGGCGGCGGCGGTGCGGGTTCTGCAAAAGATCGTGGCGTCCAAGCAGATCCAAGCCAAGCAAGATGACGACCTAGCTGGGGCGTGCAACTATCTGTCGGATACTTGATAGACCTGCGTTCTATTGCATTCCTAGTTTTCATCGCATTCCTACAACTTTTTAGAAACTACTATTCCACACGTAAGATTTTCATCGCATTCCTAAAACTTTTTCACAGACATTCTTTCGGAAGCGCGCACGTAAAGATGCAGCTGTAAAAAAGTAGTAGAAATATCGACTAAATAAGCATAGATTTAGAGTAGAAAATAAAGTTTGAGTTTTATATACAGAAACTAGCTTAATAATATTGTTCATATTAAAAAGTGCATCTCTGAAAATTTGGGCTAAAAAGCATGTTCCAGGAGTTGTAACTACCAACTATACGGCCGGAATATTTATTCCAACCATATAGTTGTGGCCGTATAGTTATCGACAAAATTCTCAAAACGTGGGGCTCGGATATAAAAGGTTTGACGAACAACTATACGGTAGGACCATTTGATCCGGCCTTATAGTTGTGGCTGCATAGTTGTGATCTGGCATTGGGAAACCCTAACTCTCGCTGCCGCCACAACTATAGGGCGGGAGCTACTTAACCCGGCCGTATAGCTTCCGCCATATAGTTAGCCACGACCACTTAAACGGGTCAGGGCAGGCTAGGGTTCTTCCTTCCAGCATTACTTTTCTCAAACTCTCTCTCCAAACCTCTCAAAAAAAACCTAGAACTCTCGATTCTTCACGGATTTCGTTTGTTTTAGTGGAGGAATCAACAGATTGGTATGTTTTTCTCCTATCCATGCTTTACTTTAAGAATTCCATGGTTGAAATCTTCACATTGAATTAGTGGATGAACTCAATCTTTATTGATTTTCTCTTTTATTCTCTAACATTAGGATTGAATTGCTCCACAGAGAATCATTCATATATCATGCAAAAACTATATTCCTAAGGTTTTGTGTTGAAATTTCTCAGTGCATCAAGATGAACAAGCTCGGTAGTATTTTTCTCAAGAGAAAGCGCCAACGTGGTGAAGGCTCGGGGCTCCGAGCTGAGCTCGACAACAAGTATGCCATTGTTTTGGCAAGGAAGGTGTTGCCGACACGATGTGCCGATGACGGCTTTCTCAACTAAGCAGGGTTGAGGGCAAACTTTGACCAAATGTATGGAAATGCAGGGCTATCCAACCTCGCAATGCAAGCCACTACACCTACGCCGAGCTCACCCATGAGTTCCTCGCCTCCTTCTATGACGACTACAAGGAGAAAGGTAATGCATGCACGATGAATTTCACCGTCAACCAATGGCCAGATCAAATTACTTTTCAACAATTTTGTGAAGCTTATGGATTCCCTCAAGAAGGGGAATCAACTGTTAAAAACTTGTATAGCATCTCAAGTGGAGCAACTTGGGAGGTTATTTCTGTTAATGGTGGCAGGGACTTCTACCAGAAGAAGATGTCCACCATTCAGAATCCAACCATCTGTTACTTTGCTTTGTTTCTTGCTAACACTTTGTTAGGAAGAGGAGATATCGACTCTATGGCCAATGTAGACATGGCCATGATCACCAAGGCACTCTTCCCTAATGCACCACACAGTCCCACTCCTGCAGCTCTCTTCCTCCAGCACCTCTGCCACCAGCGCAACAAAAAGAAATGTGATATTCGCATCAGTGGACTAGTAACCCGTCCAAGCTTTTGGAATTGCAATTCCTATTGTGCAACCTGTTGACGGCTCCATACTTATGGATTCCAAGTATATAACTGCTTGTGGTTTCCTTGGTGTTTACCGAGCTAACAGGAGGCTCCGAGCCTACCAATGGTCCAATCAGCAGCAACGACAACAGGGGTTCAACAGTGTCCCCTATTAGGATTTTCTGCAGCTCAACTAGCGCGTTGGGGAGATCGACCATACTCTGCATGGAGTAAGTGAATATGTGAGTGCCTTAACTTACAACTTAGGCACTTCATGACCCACTTCCCCAACTACTATCAGCAGCATCCGTACACGCCGCCAAATGACGACAACAACTAATCATGGCAACAACCTAACCTTGGGGGAGGTTTGAAAACCTCAAAACATGCATTCATATTTTTATTTCTTCTTTTGATTTGTTTTATTTTCCAAGAATAGCATTTTACTTTCAGTTTGCATTATTAAACCAAAAACACAAAAAATTAGTTGTAACCTTTATTGCAAATTCGTTTCTTTGTTTTTCTCGAAGATTGCTCAATTTTAGGTGACTTGGAAACAAGGAAATATAGAGGGGGTTCGACTCAAGTATGAGAACAAAGCAAACAAGAGGAGGTATCACATTCCTTTCATCACCTCTTCTGCAACTTTAAATTGATCCTACAATTGTTTACTCGCTTGCACTTGAGTCACTCCCCACCTAGCTTGTTATCCTTTTAATTATATTCCCTTGCCAGTGTCCTCTTTTAGCTTTGAAACATTAGGCAATGAACTTGGTTGAAATATTTCCGACATTTTACAACAATAAAAAGCATCCAAGAGATGACTTGAGTCCATGTTTAGCCCAAAGTATTTGATTTTAGAAACTACTAATCCTCATTGAGCTTAATGTAAATAGACTCGATAGCTCCCTTGAATGCAATTGTTTGATAAAATGTATGCTTCGAAGTAGTAGAGATTATGAAACTCCTCTTTCTAATAATTATAGTAGGATATTTCTTTACGCGTGTCACTACAACACTGTCGTACTCCATGGGAAACTATTAACTCCGCTGGCCAACGAATGATCTAAATGTGGGAAACCACTGTATTTAGGCTATTGAGTTATGTAAATGTCTCTAGCTGCAATGCTATGACAGGTAAAATTTTAGTCTCGTAGTTTTATGTTCCAAGTGAAGTTGTAGTACTCCTCTGACCCACTATTGCTCAATAGCTATCTATTGGCATGGTCACGATTGCACAACACAGTCCCAATTAACATGTTAAAAACAGTGGCATGATTTCTCTACGAAAGAGCTAAAGTTTTTGAAAAATAAGGAAATGAAGAAGGTGCTTTGAGAGTCTTGAAATTTTGACATGGGAGTAGATGAGTTGTTATTAAATTAAATGTTCTTGGTACCAACTTGAGTACTCTTAATGATTAAAGGAACAAGATAAAAAAGTTTTCATCTCTTAAATAAGAGAGAAACAAAAAAGATTTGTTTCACTTTCCTAGCTAAACTTTTGAAACTTGCTCGGGCATATGATTTATTTGCTAGCAAGATATACATGGTTAGGAAGTGAACTCGGTGCAATCTTGTGAATATTTGTATGATCATGTTTAAGGTTGCAAGAATTGTGAAGAAAATAATTTGACACCAATTCGAGCTTGTAAGTTCTATTATTTAAGTCTCGAATCTCCACTATCCTTTCTTATTTCCTTGTCACTCGAGCGCGAGCAACATCTAAGCTTGGGGGAGTTTATAGCTATGAGATTCGACACATTTTTGATGGTTTCTATCGATGGTTTTCATTTGGATTTGATGGTTTTCTAGCTTTACCTAACGCTAATACTTCGGTAGCGAAGAAAACTTGGTTTTTAATGTGTGTTTTATGCCCTGAACATCAACAGAGGGATTTAACAGCAAAAACACAATATTCAGATGAAAACAAGCAAGTCTCTTTTTGGAAGCAATCGAGGGGATTTTACTGAAGTTTTAACGAGCAACTATACGGCGGGAATATTTTTCCGGCTGTATAGTTACCATCGTATAACTGCCATCTCCTTCATCTTATTAAAAGGGACAACTTTTGTGAAGAGGCGGAGGACAAAAACAGAACACACGAGCCTCCATCCCATCCATAAGGGAGAAAGAAGAGATCCGAAGAAGAAGGGGAAGACATTCTTCATCTTGCTCCACGATCTTTGATCTCCTAGCCACCACACCTCCATAGCCATTACTTGTACTTGAGAGGGGGAGATAGATCTCCACCTTGCAAGACTAGGGTTTGAGATTGTTCTTCCCATCTTGAATTGTGTTGGATTTATTTATATTTATTATAGTGGATCTCCGTGGTAATATCAAGAAGAACTCCCTTTATTTAATTATATCGATGGTGCTTTCTTCTCTCATGTGTGAGTAGGTTCCCTTGGGAGTGGGATATGTAGGGGATTGGTGAGATCTGATGTGCCTATATAATTTCCATTAAGTTTTTGGTTGATTTTAATTACTATATTATGTGTGCGTGACTATCTGTGGGATGCTTAATGCATGTTGTCCAATTAAGGGCCCAGACAACATGATTATTTGTTCTACATAGAAAGAATCTTGTTCGCTAGCTGACCGGCAACCCCCGAGAGACACGGGGATGTCAATGGGAAACTAGTTTGACTCGAGGATCACGAGGAGACACCAATCTTATAGCATTAGTCCGATCTAAGGAGACTAATTGCTAAGCAACCTGAGGGATCTTAATCATCTAGTGACTGACCATGGTTGTGGTAAACAGGCTAGTAGGATTATTGAAGATGGGATGAAATCTACCAAGAGGAGTTCTGGCTAATTATGGGTTGCTCGCCTACTACATACTTATAAGATTATAATTGTTACACTTATCACTCATCAACCTGGCAAATTCATTATCACCATGAACTGAATCTCCCCGCACCTACTTTGTCATCTGCAGAAAACAACAAATAAATCGTTCCTTACTTTTACACTTTTCATTTCTGAAGTTTACATGTTATTTTTATTTAAATAGTTTCTTTTACTCCAAATTCTATTCTTATTTTAACACTTGCAGTTAATTCATTCAAAGACATGTGAAAAATTTGGGTGTGACAGCGACTTCACCTATAAACACTTACCTTTGGGCTCCCTATGGGATCGACATCTTAACTTTGAAACTAGCTACAAACGATCTGTGCACTTGCAGCCATTAGCGGCGATATGGAGATCATCCGTAAGTTGTAATCGTAGATGAGAAATAGAAAGCCAGAATTGTCCTGAGGAGAGAGATCCGAAGTTCGAAGAAAGAAAGGAAACCGGAAAAGTTCCGGTGAGAGTACTAGAAATGTTCTGGGATGTTCCGAAGCTGTTCGGAGGATATAGAAGGGGATCCGAAAGGTGTTTCGGGTTGAATCAGATTTGGTAATATGTATTTTCATATTAATTAATGTAATTAATATTTAATATAATATTAAAATCTGATTTAAATGGTTATTCCACTAATGGGCCAAATTTCCTAGGGAAAAAGGGCCCATGAGGGAAACCGGAGGAGGGATGGCCACCCGAATGGGCCCTAAGGGCCCATGCGCCTAGGGAAACTAGGGCGCCTAGGTTAGGGTTTTGGGGTGCCACAGGGCTGCCCACCCCTGGTCGTCGCCTCCTCCCCCTTGATTTGTCGGTTGGAAGGCTTGGGGGAGGGGCACGGCTGCCCCCTCCCCCCACTATATAAGGACGACCCTCTCCCCTTTGGAGGATTGATGACCCACAAGTATAGGGGATCGCAACAGTCTTCGAGGGTAGTATTACCCAATTTATTGATTCGACACAAGGGGAGCCAAAGAATACTTGCAAGCCTTAACAACTGAGTTGTCAATTCAGCTGCACCTGGAAATAGTTCTTGCTCATAGAAGTTTATTAGTAGCAACAGTTTGGTAGTAGCAACAGCAAAGCAATAGCAGTAGTAAAACAATAGCAATTGTAACAGTAGTAGCAAACAGTAGGATATGAGTGCAGTAGGCATAGGGATGGATGGACGGGCATTGCATGGACGAGTCTAAACATGTAATTTCAAGATCTAGGGAAATTGCAGATAAATAAGATAAAACATCCAAGTACTAAACAATCATAGGCATGTGTTCCATCTATAGTCATACGTGCTCGCAATGAGAACTTGCAGAACATCTTTTGTCCTGCCAGCCCGTGGCAGCGGAGCCTCAAGGGAACTACTGACAATTAAGGTGCTCCTTTTAATAGAGAAACAGAGCAAAGCATTAACACTCCGTGAACACATGTGATCCTCACACTACAGCCATCCCCTCCGGTTATCCCAATTTCCGTCACTTCGAGGCCTTTGGATCCGGACAATGATATGTGTACATAACTTGTAGATAATATCACCAACAATACTATCATAATGATTCAATAATAAGTTCATATCTGAGATCATGGCACTCGGGGCCTAGTGACAAGCATTAAGCACAACAAGTTGCAACAAAGTCAAATAGCACTAATAGAGATACTAGGCACCATGCCCTAACAATCTTATTCGATTACATGATATAACTCATCCAATCACTACCATCCCCATAGCCTAAAGCGGGGGATTACTCACTCATGGATGAGGCAAACATTGATGGTTGATGGAGAGGCATTAGTGATGACGATGGCGATGATCCTCCCCAAATTCCCCGTCACGGAAGGGTGCCAGAACAGAGTTTTCTGGTTTCGAATCACGGCTTCTGGTGGTGGCGGCACAGCGGAACTCTTTCTGGAAAAATGTCGAACCCCCGCTGAGAGAGGCCAAGGGGGTGCCTGGGTTGGCCACACCCCTCACAAGCGCGGGGTGGGCCCACCCGAGCGCCAGGGGGTGTGGGCCACCCAGGGCTCCCCTCCGTCTCGTATTCTGGCTCCGTGGATCTTCTGGTGAAATAGGATTTTTGGCATATTTTCTGGGATTTTTCGTGATAGTTGATTTTCTGCGCAAAAACTAGACACCAAGGTAATTCTACTGAAAAAAGCGTCAGTCCGTGTTAGTCGTATCCAAATCACACAAGTTTAGAGGAGAAACAATAGCAAAAGTGTTCGGGAAAGTAGATACGTTTTGGACGTATCAACTCCCCGCAAGCTTAGCTTATTGCTTGTCCTCAAGCGATTCAGTTGAAAACTAAGTGCGATAAAAGAACTTTCACGAACAGATTTGCTTCATATGATGTAAATATTCTCAGCACAAGAGTAGATACTTAAACCATTCATAATAAGAAGTATGTAACTAAGTCTACTCAATAGTCATTGCAAGCTATGAAGAGAAACCAACTCAATAATAATAAGTAGCATGAAACATAAACATAAGCAACATTGCAATGCTCATAATAAGGTATGATAGAGTGGTATCTCGCTTGCCTTTGTTTGTAGAGCACAATATAAATTCCAAGGCACCTCTGAAGTTCAAGTGAAGACTAGAAGTAAAGATATCAGAGATATAAGCATCGACAAACACAAGAATGATAACTATGCTCTCAAGAAGGTGCTCAAAGGATAAGTGGTGACTCAACAAGGAAGTGAAAAAGGGTTTTGAAAAGTTTGAAAGGCTTCCAAATGCTGAAAGTAAGGTACTCATTAGCTTTGAGCTCTCATTGCCCCTATCATAGGCATGTTTATGTGGTTAATGGTGAAAGTGAGGTCCAATATGAGTTATATGCTTGACAGACCATAAACTGGAAATCCCATGTCCCTTGAGTACGAGGGCCGCTCCTCGTGCTACTCAACTTTAGTTACCTGTAAGTTCTTGTCATTATAAATACATGCATATCATAGAGAACCGCCAATGGGTTACCCCTTGCACATGATACAGGAGCTATCCCATAATTAAAATGACAAGGCAAGCAAACAATGAGCATCTCAGAGATCTTTTTATTTGCTATTTGCATAGGTTCTTATTGAGGATGCGTCACAAATGCTCATTATGATAATGCTGCAAGTTTCCACCATGATTAGGCATGCCCTAGGCTAGTGGACCAGGCATTTCTATAACACATATATATATATATATAACTCCATGAACTCACAAGCTCCCCTTTTATTTCACACCGACGACATCCGCAAACAAAAGAGCATGGTGTCAGCTGGATATGTATCCATAAGTGTTGAAAGCGTTCCCCGTGACAGCACGGCTCTGCTAACTCCCAGCCTATAATTTGCAAGCATATAAATTTCATGTACAAGTCACAATGGTTCAGGATTATTAAGGGCAAGAAATAAAGTGTGCCATCAAGTTTATGAGAGCTTTGCTAACTAAATTTCTCAAAATAGTCAAACATTTTATTTGGAAGAAAACAGGGCATAATGAATATGCACTGAATTAGTAATTGATGCTAAATAGGTAGGTAAGGTGGATACTGTTGGCAAAATTGGTTTGGGGAGTTGGATGCACAAGTAGAGATCATACTCAGTGCAAGTGAAGGCTAGCAATAGAGAGGGAGCGACAAACAAGAGAGCAATAATTGTCATAATCATGCTTGCAACAAAACAAGACTAATTATGGCATGAAAGTTATACAAGAACTCCGAGGAAAAATAAATCATCGAGGCTTACTGACTATTGTTTAGTCATATGCATGCGTGAGCATGTGCCAAGTCGATTCATATGAAACTTTCAGAGGAGGATACCACAATATCATACCAAGTTATGAATAGAATAATGCAAGCAGACATTCATATGACATGCTACAAACTATTTGCAAGATGGAGCTAATCATAAGAAAGCAAGAACTACTAAGCATCCATAAATAACATACACCTTACATGAATAGACTAAGCATGCTCACAATGATGAGTATATGTACAAAAATGAAAACAAATAGAGTTTGTTACCAGCCTCTTACCACACCTCAAGTTGTCTTAATCTTCATTATTGCCCTTCACTCGTGTGACTTGAATAATAACATGAAACCAAATTCCACTAAGAATGGCTGAACCCTGCAAAGAACTCACAAAACCAAGAAGAACAACAAATATTTTTGGTGTTTTTGATTTTTTTAAAGCAAGCAAACAAAGCAAAAACAAACAAAGAAAAAGCAAACAAAGGAAAATCTTTTTGGATTTTTCTCTTTAACGCAAACCAAAGCTAAAAAGCAAAGAAACAAACCAAGAGAAACAACAGAAATATTTTTGGTATTTTTGTGTTTTGAGAAAACAGAAACAAAAACCAAAAATAAAGTGAAATAATGGATATACAAAGAACCGACGAAACATGATATATAGATGAGTGTGATGTCGGTGTACCTCCCCCCAAGCTTAGGCTTTTGGCCTAAGTGGGGCTCAACTCCATGGTGACCAAGAAGGTGCACCTCCGTAGTATGTCGAGGAGGCCCCTTCGTCCTAATACAAGCTCGAGGACTCCCCTGTGTAGTGTGCAGAGGGGTCATATGAGGGCGCGTCCCCCTGATAGTGTCCATGGAAGCCAAGAATGCGCAATTCTCATCCATCTCCTCCTTGGAGCGTGACAAAGGTCCCTGGGAAATACTGAACAAAGTGGTTTGGGGTAGAGGGATCTCTCACTTTCCCATCAGTAAACAACATTCTATAAACCAAGCTATGAAGGGTAGAGCCAGCAGTGACAAAGTGATGCGCCTTCATGGCAGCAAGATCAAGCCTCCGAGGAGCCAAAACTGTATCATTTGGATCAACAGCAAGGTCCAAGGAAACAACAACACATGCAGCAATAATTCCCCCATAAATGGGTCCCTTAGCAGCTAAGCGACGAGCAATGAGAGAACCAAGATTGTACCTAGTTTCATTGTTGAGCGCAGCAGCTATGAAGGCCAAATGATAGTTGGAAATGTTTCTAGTGTTCTCCCTACCAAGAACACTAGTGGCAAGATAATAAGCAAAGTACCTGATAGATGGGAGTTGAATATTTCTTATCTTTCCCCGTTGGGCTCTACGGTCATCATCATTGGTTATCCCACATTAGAGCTCCAAAAAATCAGTGTGTTGAGCTGGAATCTTCTTCGCTGGCCCAGTTGTACCAAGTCCTAGGGCCTCACAAAATTTCTTCAATGTCATAGTGTAAGGCCTGCCAAATTTTTTGAAAGACACATCTGGATTGAACAAGCTGTTAGAAAAAGAGAAGCTCTCCACAAATGTTTTAGTGAGCGTTGCATATTGCACGCTCTCATCCTGCATATAACTTGTTAGTCCAACCCTCCTAACCAAGGTTAGAAAATCCTCAAGAATCCTAACAGCCCGCAAAAAGGTTGGGCAAGGAAAGGTGGGAGGGTGTGCATCCCCCTCATCTCCCTCGTCGCCAAATCACGGTGTAATGAGATCCTCATTGTATGAGGGTCTAGCTCAGGAGGATGATCTTGAAGGCCTTGCCCTCCTAGGTGCATTACTCTCAAATATTTCACCAAAGGTGTGGTTGTCCATGACCTCTTTTTTCTGAAATTTCTAGATAAACATCAAACCAAGTGATTTCCAAGTTGATAAATGATGAGAAACTACTATAGGAACTTGCTAAAGGGCTACACATGCATCAAAATGGAATCTCTAAGCATAGAACAAGCATGCAAGCTCACACAACCTGTCACCTATAACAACAAAATACTCAAGATACAATCTACCAATCACAAATCTAATTGGACAAACGGAGGAGGCACATACCAAGGAGCAATCCCTTCAAAAATCAGCAGCAAAAATGGGCTGAGAAAGGAGATCAAAATTCACGAGCAAGAATAGCAGGAAATCGATCTTGAGAAAGTTTTCCGGTGTTTTTCGGGAGAGAGAAATAAGATGGCTGGGAGGAGGCATCTTGGAGGGCCACAGGTGGGCCACACCCCTGCCAGGTGCCACTTGGGGGCTGGCCGCGCCGCCCAGGGGTGTGCTGGCCTCGGGTGTTGCCCCTTTTTTCGAGGAAATAATTATTTTGAATTTTCGTGGATTTTTCGGGAAACTTTATTTTTGGCCAATTTTCAGGGTATGAAAATTGATTTTCTCGTAGAAAGATTTTTTTAGAAGAAGCAAAAACAAACCAAAACCAAACTACAGAAGTTTTAAGATACTCTAACAAGCAAGCAACTAGCAAAACCAAAGCTAGCAAAAGAAAAGGCAAAGACTAGGAAGGAGAAAAGTAAAAGAAGGCAATAATAACCATAGTGAAAACATTGTTTTGTTCATTAAAATACTTTTGTTAACAAGGTTGATCAAGTATTTTTACCAAAACAATCTTATATGAAACAAAAATTTGCATTCCACATGGTGATTATGTTACCTCAAACTTGATAGCAATGGTCCCAATCATAATAGTTTCAAAATTTTCTTGTGGAATGGGACAATATATTTCTCCAACCTTGATGCTCTCAATATTTTCAATGGAATTCAGGCAATAGCTTTTAGCAACCTTCTTGGGGAAATTGACAGTATGCTCTTTGTCATTAATATTGAATGTTACTTTTCCTTGATTACAATTGATGACAGCACCTGCAGTATTAAGAAAAGGTCTCCCAAGAATAATGGACATATTATCATCTTCAGGCATTTCAAGCACAACAAAATCAGTTAAAACCAAGCAATTATTAGCCACTTGAACAGGAACATCCTCACATATACCAACAGGAATACTAGTTGACTTATCAGCCATTTGCAAAGATATATCAGTTGGTATAATATTTTCTAGCTAGAGTCTCTTGTAGAGAGAAAAAGGCATACCACTAACTCTAGCTCCCAAATCACATAAAGCAGTTCTAACATAATTATTCTTAATAGAGCAAGGAATAGTTGGTATACCTGGATTACCAAGTTTCTTTGGAACCTTACCATTTAAGGGGTAATTAGCAAGCAAAGTAGAAATTTCCTCATTAGGAATCTTCCTTTTATTAGAGACAGTATCCTTCATATACTTTGAATAAGGAGGCAACTTAATAGCATCAGTCAAAGGAATTTGCAAAAATAAAGGGTTCATCCACTCACAAAACTTGTTGTAGTGTTCTTCCTCCTTTGGCTTATGTTTCTTACCTGGAAAAGGCATAGGTTTCTACACCCAAGGTTCTCTCTCTTTACCATGTTTATTAGCAATAAAATCTTCCTTAGTGTACCTATTGTTCTTAGTGTGCTTCTCAGGTACTTCCTCAACTTCCTCCTTATCAGGAGCATCATTTTTATCATTACCACTCTCAGTTTCAGCATCAGAGACAGATATACTATTAGGATCTACAGCAGGTTCAAGTGGTTCCTCAACTATCTCATGTTTTGTTTTCTTTCTCTTACGAGGACTACCACTACTCTCACCTTGTTGAGAATCCTTCTCAATTCTTTTAGTGTGTCCTTCAGGATATAAAGGATCTTGAGTAGATATACCACTCCTAGTTCTAATTCCATAAGCATGTTTATCTCCTGAGGCATTAACTAGCATATCTTTTTGTACCTTAGCAAGTTGATCAATTTGGGTTTGAACCATTTGAAAGTGTGTACAAAGAATTTTAACATCATTGGAAGTTTTTCCACAATATATTTCAACTCTTTAATAGCTCTAGAGTCTTCCAATAAATGATTCTGAACTTGTTTATTAAAATTACCTTGTTTAACAATAAATGTGTCAAGTTCCTCTAAGCATTGATCAGGAGGCTTACCATAGGGAATATCACCTCCATCAAAGTGGAGGGAGTGTACCTCAATAGTAGATGAGTGGGGAATTGGATTACATAATTCTTCTATAGGAGGTACATTCTTCACATCTTCAGCTCTAATACCTTTCTCCTTTAGTCATTTCTTAGCTTCTTTCATCACTTCATCATTTAATGCAAGTACTCCCCTCTTCTTTGGTGTTGGTATTGGAACTGGTTCAGGCACAACTGGTTCAGGAGTAATAGGCTCAGGTGCATGTAGCTTAGTTGAAGTCCAATCATCATAATTCTTTCTTATCTTAGCCATTAATTCTTCAACATCTGTAGGAGTTCTTTTCTTGAAAACACAACCAGCAAAACTATCTAGGTGTGTCCTAGAATCATCAATTAGTCCATTATAATAAATATCAAGAAGCTCATTTTTAGGTAATGGATAACCAGGATGTGCATGAATCAAGGCACAGAACCTTGTCCATGACCCACACAATTTCTCTTTTTCTCCATGTTTAAAATCAAAAAGTCTCTGCAAAGCAGCATGTCTAGCACTGGGAGGAAAATATTTCTAAAAGAAAGAAGCAATCAAGCAATCAGGGCTATCAATGGAACCAGGAGGAAATCTATTAAACCAAGCCTTAGCTTCTCCTTTTAGTGAAAAAGGGAAGATCTTAGTAACAAAGTACTTGTGCATCTTAAAATCATCAGAGAATAAATCACTCATAGTGGAAAGCTCATTCATATGAGCTACAACACTCTCATTTTCAGTCCCACAAAAAGGTTCTTTCTCAACAATATCTAAGTAGGATAAATCAAGAGAGAAATCATAATCATTATCTTTGATATCTATGGGAGAGGTGGCAAACTTAGGATCAGAAGACAGTTTAGGAATAGTGGTACGTCTTGCAAGGAGACTCTTAATAGCACTAGCACCATGTGTGTTTCGGCACTCTTCAACAAATTCATCAGTAAACTCAATGTAGCCATCATTAATATCATAACTCTCTCTAGACTCAGGTGAGCTAACAGGTGTAACAGTGTCTTCACTAGGAGTTTCAGTATTTCCTAGACTAGCCATAGTAGCATCTATGAAAGGACCTAATGAACCACTCGCATCAAGCATAGAAGAAGTAACATCATGAGTATCAAAAGCAGTTTCAGATTTAGCAGTAGTAGTAGTGTGTGTAGCATGAATATGTGGTGGTCGTGTAATAAGCTTACTTATAACAGACGGTGAATCAAGAGAAACATAGGTGTTTAGGACTGTACCTCTTCTTGTAGTGGACCGTAAAATAGGAAAATTTCCATCACGAGACTTCCCCATTATGAAAGGAGTAATAGTGAACAATAATAGATCCAAGTGAACTTACAAATAAAGCTATGCTCCCCGGCAACGGTGCCAGAAAATAGCCTTGATGACCCACAAGTATAGGGGATCGCAACTGTCTTCGAGGGTAGCATTACCCAATTTATTGGTTCGACACAAGGGGAGCCAAAGAATACTTGCAAGCCTTAACAATTGAGTTGTCAATTCAGCTGCACCTGGAAAAAGTTCTTGCTCACAGAAGTTTATCAGTAGCAACTGTTTGGTAGTAGCAACATCAAAGAAACATCAGCAGTAAAACAGGAGCAATAGTAACAGTAGTAGCAAATAGTAGGATATGAGTTCAGTAGGCATAGAGATGGATGGACGGGCATTGCATGGACGAGTCTAAACATGTAACTTCAAGATCTAGGGCATTTCATATAAATAAGAATAAACATCCAAGTACTAAACAATCATAGGCATGTGCTCCATATATAGTCATGCATTCTCGCAATGAGAACTTGCACACCATCTGTTGTCCTGCCAGCCCGTGGCAGCGGGGCCTCAAGGGAACTACTAGCAATTAAGGTGCTCCTTTTAATAGAGCACCGGAGCAAAGCATTAACACTCCGTGAACACATGTGATCCTCACACCACAACCATCCCCTCCAGTGTCGTGGGAATGACCACGGCAGATGCTGCAATCGGCAGCGAGTAGTAGAACATGAGGCAAGGGCGGCCAGCCATCTGCGGTGCGAGATGAGGGCGGAGACACAGGGTTTTACCCAGGTTTGCCCCCCCGGAGGATAAAGACCTACTCCTGCTAGATTGTATTATGATGGAAGTACAATGGGGCGAGCTCGGTGGCTAGGCGGCGAGTCGCTTGGGTGGATGATGGAACGTATCCTCTACATGCCCTCTAGGGAGGTTTATATAGACTCACCCCCCTAGGGTTTACATATCTCAACCGAATCATTTAGGGTTTCGGCAATCGTTTAACATAATCCGACTGGGCCTATCTACTCTCCTGGGCCTTCAGCTTCCAGTCGCCTGAATCTACGCCAGGTCTTCATCCAGTCGCCGTCCTGCAGGCCCACTCGCCAGTTCCTGGGCCGGTCAGAAACATCCTGCTGGGTATACCCCGGTAGGCATATCCCCATCATCCAGTTATCCCAATTTCTGTCACTTCGGGGCCTTTGGATCCAGACAATGATATGTGTACACAACTTGCAGATAAGATCACAAACAATACTATCATAATGATTCAATAATAAGTTCAGATCCGAGATCATGGCACTCGGGACCTAGTGACAAGCATTAAGCACAACAAGTTGCAACAAAGTCAAATAGCACTAATAGATATACTAGGCACCATGCCCTAACAACCTTATTAGATTACATGATAGAACTCATCCAATCCCTACCATCCCCATAGCCTACAACAGGGGATTACTCACTCATGGATGAGGGAAACATTGATGGTTGATGGAGAGGCATTGGTGATGACGATGGCGATGATCCTCCCCAAATTTCCCGTCCCGGCAGGGTGCCAGAACGGAGTTTCTGGTTCCGAATCGCGGCTTCTGGTGGTGGCTGCGCAACGGAACTCTTTCTAGAAAAACGTTGAACCCCCTGAGGTTTTAGGTCAGAAGGTAACTTATAGGTGAAGAGAGAGGCCGGGGGGGTGCATGGGCTGGCCACACCCCTCCCAGGCGCGGGGTGGGCCCACCCGCGTGCCAGGGGGTGTGGGCCACCCAGGGCTCCCCTCTATCTCGTATTCTGGCTCCGTGGATCTTCTGGTGAAATAGATTTTTGGCATATTTTCCGGGATTTTTCCTGATAGTTGATTTTCTGCACAAAAACTAGACACTAAGGTAATTCTGCTGAAAACAGCGTCAGTCCGTGTTAGTTGTATCCAAATCACACAAGTTTAGAGGAGAAACAATAGCAAAAGTGTTCAGGAAAGTAGATATGTTTTGGACGTATCAAGGACACACCAATACATAGATACCATGAGTTGGGAACTCCTCCTCCTCTCCAATCTCTCTCTATATCTAGTTGCCTCAACGCGTTGGCACGACCCATGGCTGTTCGCGCAAGAGACAACGCATCTGCAGCACACCGATGCACTACAGGGATTCCATAGTCGAAGATCAACTTCCACAACATACTCCTGGCGTGATCAGGGAGATGGAGTTTCTCGTCGTACACCGTATGTGTACAAAGCCACAGAGTGCAACACTTGGGGCACTGTGATGTTGTAAGCCGGACTGTTGCATGGTGTTGGAGCAAGGGGTGACCCGCGAGGAGCTTCGCGACCTTGAGGTCGGCTATGAGCACGACTACATCAACCGCGTTCCCCTCAGAACATTAACCGCTTTTGGACTAGATGGATATGTATCTGAAACCTTTGGCTGTTACTGCATTACCAGTAGATAGATCTTGGGCATCGGGGCAATCCGTCGTAGTAATTTTTTGATTTTCTGCTCTTAACCACATCAGTGGTATCAGAGCCGATCTATGCGCAGTAGTGATGTACGGCTAGTACGCACACAGTGTTGTGCGAGCATTGAAGATATAGTTGTTACCCTCCCGCGTGTACTTGTTTATATCACAGGATTGTTTGATGAAGCGGCCAGTACCGACCTTACGCGTAAGCTTACGCGAGACTGGTTCCACGCTCAACATACGGCTTGTTTCGTATAAGTGGCTAGGGGGTGTCTGTCTCTGTTACAATAGTTGATATACATTTACAACGGAGGGCCCCGAATGGGGTGTAGTAGAGACAACTATATGGATCCATGTTGTGGTTGGAAAGTTCTTAGATTAGAAACGGTTCAATTGCAAAACCCCTAACATCCACGTAAAACTTGCAATAGATAAAGTAGAGGCATCTAACTTTATTTTGCAGGAGGGGCACGTGATTTGATATGGTCATGGTATTTAATAAGGTAAAGTAGTTTACTTTTATGTTACTTAAGTTGTAGTAATAGTCATCGTTCCGATGAATGACCTAGTGGTGGCGCTGTGGACTTGGTGTCAAAACCGGTGGCACGATGGAGATCATGCCAGAGCACTCGATGGAAATCGAGGCACAATGAGGACCATATCATATCACAATATACATATGATGTTGATACTAGTTTTGCATCTTATTGTGTTCTAGTATTATATAGTCAATGGTAGCATAAATATAATGATCCCTATTAGAACCAATATTGAATTGGCGAGCCTAGCATGTGTATACATGGCCTCGAAATTCCAATGATAGTGTTCCCCTTGTGTGTGAACCACCAAGAAAGTTCTTCAGTATGAAGCCAACCATGAAGATCGAGGGCTAGACATACCTACGTTCGCGTATGGTGGGTGTAAGAAATGTTTGCAATACACACAAGTTTGAGTTGGTGAACCTAGCATGTGCAGACATGCCCTTGGAACATAGGAGATCGAAAGATCGAGCATGAGTCACATTGATGATGTGATTGGCATTATGTCTACCTTTGAAGCTATGTTTCCGGCCGTGACGATCGGGGGTTTCATAGTGTATTGGGATCGTGTGATTGCTAAAATCATCCAGGGGGTGACTATTTTAGTGGGAGATCAATTATGAATTGAACTCATTATTATGAACTAAGTCTAGATGTCTGTTTGAAAATATCTTAGTAGATCATGTCCAATCTCATTGAAGTCCTTTGTGACCATGAGAAATTTCTTGCTTGAAATGGAACTTAGTTGCGGTGACCCAGCATACCACTGCATGATGTAGTACACTATAGTCGTTGACATAATACCAATGAAACACTGTTCACTAGTGTTACATCCCTTAGAGTGGTACAACAGAAAGACAGCAGGTCGAAGACATTACTATAGATTACAACTCGACTCTTTACATAAGATCCAGAGAACACTCTAGGTTAAATAGAGAGAAAGAAACTTCTTACAAAGAAGGTTCAAAACATAGCAACTCAAAACTATCATACTAATAAGACTAGCATTTAACTATTTGGCTTGTATTGCTGCTATTGCAATACTCTACAGAAGTGGGTTCTATGGCTAGAGATTACATTCTATCTAATCAGCAACTTTGTCTTCACTTCAGTTGGTGTATATATTGACTTCCTTGACTTCATTAAAGAACTTGAGTTGTTGACGAAGACTTTCTTGAGTAATAGTTGATGTAGACGTCGTCTGTATTGGCTTCAGAATCTAGCAACGATTAAGAAGATACGTTGAGTACGAGCGTACTCAGCAAGTTCACTAAAAAGGCGTGTCTGATGCACTATATCTACAGCCACAGACCATAGGTCGTAGGCAATGCAAGTTTTTGTAAACATTTCTTCAAAGGTTGCTTTTATTATGAAAAGCTATGTCCGTTAGCCTTCATGGGTTTACCAGAACTTTCATGGAGTTCCTTTCCCACTGCGTTCGTAGCTCCTTCCCGGAATAGGGAGTAACAAGTTACAGTTCTTACACTCTGCAGAGGTGCGTTACTTTTCCCATGAGAGATCTTAGCTTTGTTGCACATCCGAGTTGCATTCTCGTCCACACTTCCTTGGTGTGGGGCCCATATTAAGATCCAATCCAATCACTGTCCTTCTCCGCGACCCCGCATACCCGACGGATTGCACATCAGGCCTAGGATAAAACGTGTTTCCAATAGCAGCCTAAGGTGTACAAACCTCATAGATACCAGAAGCCGTGGGACGTTGAGGGATCCCACCCATAACCTACCAACCCTCTACAAGAGGAGTTGCGACAACGGCCTAGTCATCCGTCGGCATGCGAAAGGGAGCCAATCTAGCCGACTTCTCTGTCCCATTCCAAATATCATGGTTAATGTGTAATATACGGCGCAAGAATCACTGGCAACATTGGCTTTTAAGTCCTAGGTAATATGTTCCTTTACCATCAGAACTTTCATAGTAGGTTATTACCTCATGGTACATAACCTATAATCATATTATTATGAAAAATAGTGTTTTCTGACTTTTTTGAAATGCAGGTGATGACAACACTGGATTAGCAAAATACTTTATAGAAAATAATCAAAGGACATGATCAAGTGTGAACTTGCCTTTTGTGATTGCAAGATTATGCACTCATAGTCTTCAAGACAATATAAGATCAAATATCTGAAATCAGCATCATTGGTCCGGTAAGGACTAATGTTTAAAGAAGCAGGATGCTATTATGCATAAGTAATGTAATGCAATTTGGTAAACTCGAATCCCCGGAATACACGTTGTTCTATGATTTGGATGCTGGAAATGATTTCTTTGTAACGTGTTGATCTTTTAGATAAGTTTCACACTAGTGCTTCTTATTAAAGCTTGTGAGTGTGTGTGAAACAACATGTAATTATAATATCATACAAAAATAAGATACACAATGTGAAACGCTATTCAAAGACTGCTTATATAAGAATTGTTTTATCTTCAAATTTTACTTTACAAGTAATGACATTTATAAGGAACTTAAGTGTTAACAATCCTAAATATACAAGTAAAGTTTAAAGTAATGAGATTATGATTAATTGTCATCTATTGACTATGATGAAAGTCCTTGAGTTCAGTTGTTAAGGGTTGGAGGAACGATTATAGATTTGTTGTTTGAAGTGGAAAAAATAATAACCTTCAAAGAAAAGGTTTCTTTGATAAGGTTTAAACAATCTTTAATGGTTAATAGAATGTGGTCGATGTCTCTTGGCGTTTGTTCGATTGGTTTGGTATTGAGATACTTTAGGTCTTAATTGAAATAGACCAAAGTTAACTATAAAAATATAAGTAGTTTATTATACATGATGTTTATAAGTTTTGAGACTAAAGTCAACTTTAAAAGGATAAATAAACTTAAGGTGTAATATGTTAAAATTATTCCCAAGTTTTAAATTTTTGATACGTATGACTAAGGTGTGGAATTATTCACTTTATATTTTAAGTGAAGGGTTAGATTTAAATTAGTTTTGCTATTATGTAAACAATATGTAACTATACAGTGGAAGTACAATTTGGATAATCTTACTAAGGTGTTAGACTTAAACTCATATTGATTATTATTTAGATATTAAGATCATTCCCTCTTAATATCAGTGAATGATGTATAAAATTATCTTTAAGGTTGTGGTTTTGAATTTTGATTTAAGGTTTTTAAAAGAGTATTATAAAGTTAAGGACTTATACTTAAGTTTTGTTATAAACCTTAGTTATGGTTTAGAACTTTAGTAATTAGATTTTAAGGTTTTAATATTTCTAAAGAAATATAATTATTTCTTACTTAAAAAGAATGTTCTTAAAGAATTTTCAAAAATAGATAATAGATAAGGATTTATTACTTTAAAATATTAAAATCTTTTCTAATAATATATTAAATATTTTTCTAGTGTAATAAATTTATTCAAGACCTTAAAAATGATTTTTATTTACTTTTAGGTATTATTCATATGTTTATAGAATTCTATAAAGGATTAAATGTTTTTGAACACTTACTTTAATTTTAATTTTTTTATATATTAAAAATTAGGCTAGTATTTTTATAAAATAGTAGATTTATTTTTTTACACAAAAAGACTTTTATTCATTTTTAGGATTTTTCCTTATTTTATGAAATTTAATTTAGGATTTAGTGTTGTTAATATTTATTTGCTTTATATTTATTTTAAACAAGTAAAGTTATATTTTTAGTAGGTAGATCTTATTTATATGATGATTTTTAATATATTAGATGTATTTTTATGATTTTCCTATAATTTTCTAGAGCTTTAAATGTCAGAAGGGCATTTTGTTAATTTTTATTTTTTCTTTAACTGATTTTTCTTTTTCTCTTTTAGAACCAGACCCAAAGGATCCAGCTGGAGTCTGCTTGGTTGGCTGCTTCGGATGGCCTGGTCCAGCTAGGCCAGGCTTGGTGGATAACCCCACCCGGCCCAACTCTCCCCTCACGCGACACCCACACATTCTCGTTCCTCTTGTCGCACTGCTCGACGCCGTTGCCCAGCCAGATGGGGCTTTGGACCACCGTGCTATGATCTACCACCTACTCTGGCTCGATTTGCTTCTCCATGCCTCTCGTGCATGCCCCACGGTGATGTGGTACTACAGATGTAACTGCGGCCTGCTTCCATCCTTGACGCTAGAGCGATGGTGCCGCGGCGCAACCCCGGCGCCCTCAGTCCGCTGCCAAGGAACCTTGCTATGATGGTGGACAGTGGTGATGCTGCTGGGACTGCTTCTTTCTCCGACACCGGTGGGACGGCAAGCATATGCAACCCCGACGTCGGCCTTCTTGTATACTACATCAACCATGTCTCCGATCAAGTAAGACTCATGTGACCAGCCTTCGAGCTGATGAACTTGTTTAGGTGTAGAACACATTTGTAGGTTCTGGAAATCTTGGAATTGATATGTGGTACTGATTAGATTGGGGTATGGCAGTATATCTATTGGTTTTAGGGATCATTTGTGATCAGGTAGCGTTACTGGACAAATGCTGCTCCTATGATTGAGATAATGAATTTATCTCATATAGTCAGATTCCTAAATCCTAAACTATAGTTGTGGTGATTTATAGTTAACAATCGTCTCTACTAAATAGTTTTCTATTGGACATGTGTATAGACATGTTATAATCGTTATGGTAGTAATTAACTTTTAGTGACTGGGTAATGAGGCTCAATAAATGACCACTTTGTTGATTAAGTTAATTTACATTAAAGTGGAACTAATAGGTTATTAATAATTATATCCTCTATGTATTTAAGTCCGTCTCTGCTAGATTTTTGGTTCTCTTAAAGTACATTCTTCTCTTGCTGCAATCTAACTTGGCTAAATATTTATTTGACATATTACTGGTTAGATATCCAATGGATTTCTTTCTTCCTTTGTTCTTGTTATTCTGTTGCACATTAAGCATGTATAATGTTAGGGAATTCCTGGTTGCTCTAGGTGTGATAGATGGTTATATGCTTGTCATGTGCTTCTCTGGTAGTGATTATCAATTACTAAGCCATGGTGATGTTTTGTTGGTATATTCTAGGTTGTGGGGTTGTCAATGAAATCCTGAACAAATAGGAGTTCTGTGCTACTTTATAATCAGGGTAGTGTTTTTTTACTCCTAAACATGTGTTAAACTCGTTCTTGTGATACTTTAACAGTAGTGTAGAGGTTCTAGTTGGATGATCTTTGTGCTAGATTACACATAGCTTGCCTCTAGGACATTAACAAGAGAATGCTTGTTTTTGATTAACTACTCAAACATCTCTAAAGATACTTGTGCTACTTCTTGGCACCTTTACTTTGAAAACAGAGAATACATGTTGTATATGTGTTGTGCATCAGTGCTACTCTCCATATTTCATAACACTGTCCTCACTTTATGTGTTTAGGGTGTGAGCTCCTATTTATACCAGGAAGCATCAGCTCAACAAGTTGATCTGGTTCCCCTCTCTACTGGTCTCTGTCTCTCTATTTAACTGTTAAGAACAGATTTGGTGCTTGATCTCATGGCCTGGCCTATGATGCAAGAGCCTGAGGCTTTTCTTTTAATAAGAACATATTTGGTACTTGATGTTTTGTGTTAAACAACTTAGTGGATTCTGCTGCTATTAGATCTGCTATTGTGGTGCCTCCCATGTGGAGTGTGCACAATAGTAGATTTAAACAACATGATCTACTGCTATTTGTCCCTGCCAAGGATGCAAAGGCTAAAGCACATCTCTGGATAAGGACAAATATTGTGCGATGGTTTTCATTTCTTGATGATGATTTTGCATAGCACCTATATACATGACTGAGAGAAATCCTCTATTTTCTATGCTTATTACTTCCTCTTCCTGCCCTTTTATGTAAAACAGATAAGACAAATATAATATGCACTATATCTTCCAAGGCTCTTATTTTTTTTCCTACCTTGAGCTTCCTGAAGCTTGTTCTAGTGATGGATCTTGATCAGTTGCTGTTGAATCTTCTGGTAAACCTTCTCCTCCCTGCTCATGTCTTCCTTATAGTGCTCCTAGATGGCTTCCCCAAGCAACCATGGTACTGGTGATGTGGGTGTGGTGCATTGGGGAGGTTTTGGTGCTGAAACTTGTGCTCTGGAGTTGTGGATATGGACTGGTTGGATGTGGAATGGAATATTTTTGCTAGCTACTACTGTGCTCTTTGTCTATCTGGTACTCTCTTGTGGCGTTGACAACACATATGCCCGCATGCATGTGTAAGCTACTTGCTTGTGTGCGGCTGGTCCAGGAACCTCCCCTTGCCCAGGTTTCATCTATGGGATATTTTTGCTAGGGATGTGCTCGGCTGGTTTGGTATTATCTGATCTTGACCTTTATATTTAGTTGCCAAGTGGAATATTAACTCTATGCTAATGATGCTCAAGGCTGAAGCCTAAATTTGATAATAAGAGATCCTATGTGGCCCCTTTAACCCATACTCAATGATAAGCTTAGCATAGAAACACTATGCCAGACTGAGAGTAGCATTAACCTAAACAATTCCCTTTATTTATTCTTTTTCTTTTGTTTTGTTATCTTTTGTGTTGTTTTGCAGGGATCAAGAATTATAGAAATATACAGATAAAGGATCATGAGTAGATTTAGGAATTTTTTCCTTTATTCATTTGTAATTTTATTTACTTGTAAGAACCTTGTAATATTTGTATTAAAGTACTGAAGATTATCCTTTTCTTTTTTAAAACATTATATTAGTATTCACTAATTGTAATTGATCTTTATTATTTGTAACTTGTAATTTCTTAAATTCATATTTATGTAAAAAAGATTATATTTACTTATACCATTTTGTATTATGATTATTGAATATTCTATAATAGTTTAAGATTTAAATTTAAATCCAATTTATATTTGAATTGTATGATCTCATATTTGATGTCTTGAATTAAAACTCTTTCCCCCAAAATTATATAATCTATAAAGGTCATGTCCAAATTCCTAACACCCATCTATGATGAACTAAACCCCAATCCATCAAGGCAAGAGGAACACTAATCTCTTTGTGTTTTAAACTGTTGCACGAAAATTATTCATATTTTCTATGCATGAATGCAATGCACATAACTGAGTTCAACTTATTTCTAGGCTCTAATGCTGGGATGTTACATTAGTAGAATGGTCCAATTTCATAGATTAATACCCACGCGAGAGGTATATCCTCGTAATAAGACGATCTTCTCTTCTTGATACAATAATAATTAGGAGACAATCCAGTGACTCCATAAGTTTGTGTTTTCTCCATAAATCATCCAAAAGGGCCATTCTACATTCAATGGAGAGTTGGGCTGCAATTTTTGCATTCTGCAAAATAAGGCACATAGAGTATGAGCCGTTGGATGAGTTTTCTTCCGTGGTGGATGAAAACAGAATATTTGGAGAATCACTTAGCAATCTTACATTAGAGTTGAGAACTCTCAAAAGGGCTTGATTGTAATGGAGGTCATGGATGAAAAGGGTATATGTCAGATATACAAAGTTATAAATGTGATTCTTGCAAAACTCGATATAGTTTATGAAGTATTGGATACTTGTCCCATTTTGTAAAAACATGATGGTCTGCTTGAGAATTGGTCGAATTGAGGAGATGTGGCTTGATGACAGCAAGTGATACGTCGTAAACGTATCTATAATTTTTGATGTTCCATGTTTCTTTAGTATCAACTTTGCTATGTTTTGTCTACACTTTGAGGGATTCTTATACATTTTCTGGGACTAACCTATTAACAAGATGCCGCAGTGCCAGTTGCCTATTCTTTGCTGTTTTTGGTTTCAGAAAATCTAGTAAGGAAATATTCTCAGAATTGGTCGGGACAAAAGCCAAAGTCAATATTTTACCAGAGAGAACACAGAGTCCGAAGGGAAGCTAAAGAGGGGCCATGAGGTGGCCACACCCTAGGGCCGTGCGGCCCAGGGGGCACGCCGACACCAGGTGTGGGCCCCTCAGGCGCCCTCCGACTTTGCCCCTTCGCCTATAAAGTCACCCCGATGCAGAAACCCTAAGCACCCGATCAAATCTCCACGAAACAGTCCGTAGCCGCCGCCACCATCGTCCCTAGATTGGGGGATCTGAAGTTCTTCCCGGCACCCTGTCGGAGGGGAGAGATCATCCCGGAGGCCTTCTTCATCACCATGCCAGCCTCTGGTATGATGCGTGAGTAGTTCACCCATGTACTATGGGTCCATACAGTAGCTAGATGGTTGTTTCTCCTCCTTTGTGCTATCATGTTTAGATCTTGTGAGCTCCATTCATGATCAAGATCATATATTTGTAATCATACATGTTGTGTTTGCAGGGATCCGATGGATATTGGGAAACTATGTCATACTGATTATTGATTCTATCATATCTATGTTATTTGTGATCTTGCATGCTCTCCATTGCTAGTAGCTATCTTGTCCAAGTAGATGCTTCTGACTCCAAGAGGGAGTATTTATGCTCGATAGTAGGTTCATGCTTCTAGTAATCTGTGGAAGTGTCCGAAATCTCTAAGGTTGCAGATGTGCTGTTGCTACTAGGGAGAAAACAACAATCTTTTGTTCATGGAACAATTGTATTGTTTACTTTACACACATTGCTTAATGCAATTATCCGTTGCTTGCAACTTAATACTGGAAGGGGTTCGGATGATAGCCTGAAGATGGATTATTAGTCATAGATGCAGTTGGATTACGGTCTATGTATATTGTTGTAATGCCCAATCAAATCTCATAGGAGTCATGATTTCTAGTATGTGCATTGTTATGCTTTCTCAATCTATCAATTGCCTCGCTGTAATTTGTTCACCCAGCATGTTATCTATCTTAAGGAGAACACCTCTAGTGCACTGTGGACCCCGGTCCAATCTATATCATTGATACATCATCTACTATTACCGTTTACTTTATACAAGCAACTATTATCTTCCACACTATACGTTTAATCCTTTGTTTTCAGCAAACCAGTGAGATTGACAACCTCACTGTATGTTGGGGCAAAGTTTTGAGTTTGTGTTGTGCAGGTTCCAAGTTGTTAGCAACACCCTGGAGTTGTTTCCTTCCTCCTACTGGTTCGATAACCTTGATTTCATAACTGAGGGAAAAATTACTGTTGTGCTCTTCACACCTTCCTCTTGGGGTATCGCAACGAAGCTCTACAGTGAACTGAGCCGCATCAAGACATTTTCTAGCGCTGTTGCCTGGGAGTTACGAATGGCTTCAATATCTTCCTCCTCGTCAGTCACCTTTCAGGGAGAAAGAATATTCTTGCAAGGGGAGTCTCCCACAACCATTGTTTTGATTGTTTAAACAAATTGATAATGAACATGTTGCTCACGCTTGGGAAAGAATGAAATCTTTGGTAAAGAAGTATCCCACTAATGGACTGACTGCTTGGATGATTATCCAAACTTTTTATGCAGGACTAAATTTTTCTTCAAGAAATCTGTTGGATTCTGCTGCTGGAGGTACCTTTATGACCATTACTTTGGGTGCTGCAACAAAGCTCCTTGATAATATGATGGTTAATTATTCTGAATGGCACACCGAGAGAGCCCCACAAGGTAAGAAGGTAATTTCTGTTGAAGAAACCTCCTCCTTGAGTGATAAAATTGATGTCATTATGTCTATGCTTGTTAATGGAAAAGCTCATATTGACCCAGATAATGTTCCTTTAGCCTCTTTGGTTGCTCAAGAAGAGCAAGTTGATGTGAACTTCATTAGAAATAACAATTTTAGCAACAATGCCTATAGGAATAATTTTGGTAATAATAATTATAGGCCATAACCTCCCAATAATGGTAATGCTTATGGAAATTCCTACAATAACAATAGAAGTGGTCCCTCTGAACTTGAAGTCATGCTTAAAGACTTTATTAGTAAACAAACTACTTTCAACAAGACTGTGGAGGAAAAGCTTTTTAATGTTGAGAAAAATATTTCATCTTTGTCTGAAGCACAATCCTCTTTGATTAATAAAATGGCTGCTAAACTCGAAACCATGGAAAATCCCTTTGCTGCTACTCATGCCATACAAGTTACAATTGATGGAAATGTTAGACTATTAGCTAAATTGCATGCTAAGTTGGAAATAGAAGATCAAATTGCTAGAAATAATAGTATTTGTACTATTACCACCACCAATGTTGATGCTAGCAAACCACAAGAAGTCCCCATTCTTTCTACAACAATGCCTAAACCCAATAAGAATGCTGAAATTTATCGAAATATGGGAAACAATAAGTCTACTACCTGTGATGCTAAGTTTTATTTTGATCTTGATGGTTGTAATTTTTCTGAAGTGATTATGTTCCTACAAAAGCTTGCTAGAAGTCCTAATTCTAGTGCTATGAATATGGATTTTACAAAACACATTACAGATGCTCTCATTAAAATTAAGGAAGAAAAATTGAAACATAAAGGTTCTATTCCTAGGAAATTAGAACATAGTTGGGAACCCATCATTGATATGCAAGTGAATGATTTTGATTTCAAAGCTTTATGTGACCTTCGAGGTAAGAACGGCTATCGTGGGATAGGTATATCGGCTCAAACCCCAAGACGTCAGTCCTTTTTCTGCTTGCTGGCCAAGGTTAGTTTACTGAATCCCTTCCAAACACCAACCCAATCTCGTTCTGGTGTCTCTATTATGCCTAGAAAGATTTATGAAATGCTTGATTTGCCACCTTTGGAAGATTGCTATTTAGAGGTCCAACTTGATGATAATGCTAATAAGAAGCTTATGGGGAGTATTAATGATGTTCTTATTATGGTTAACAATGCCTATGTCCCTATTGATTTCTATGTTTTGGATGTTGAATGCAATGCTTCTTGTCCTATTACTTTGGGAAGACCTTTTCTTAGAACTGTTGGTGCCATTATTGATATGAAGGAAGGCACCATTAAATATCAATTCCTATTAAAGAAAGGTATACAACACTTCCCTATAAGGAAGGATAAGTTACCTTTTGCTCTTCCTATTAAAGCAAAATTTGATGTTAATGCTTCTTAATTTGAAAATACTTGATTCTTGCTTCCTGTGCCTAACTTAAAGGTGTTAAAGAAAAGTACTTCTTGGGAGATAACCCAATAGTTTTAGTTGATTCTTGGAAGTTATTACTTCTGTAATAACCTCTCCTTATCCTTTTTGTGTGGTTTTTGTGCCAATAATAATCTCTAATGAGAGAGAAGTAAGATTTGGGGAAATTGCTGTCCCAAAATAGATTTTTGTGCTTCACTATAAAATTTTGTGAAAAATCTCTATATGTCGGATTGAGCTGTAATTTTCTTAGTATATGCCCCAGGTTGTTATCTAACTTTCATTAGTTCAACACTTTTCGATTTGAGGAACAGAAGTCTTCGAAAAAATCAGTTTTTACCCGTTGGTCTGTTTTGACAGATTTCTGCCATTATTTTCATTTGCCTCTTATCGGTTTCTTTTTGAGTTCTTCTTGATCACTTGAGATTTTTAAAGGTATTGCTACAGTATCTTGTGATTTAATGAAAGTTTTACTTGTGTTGAAACTAAACCCAAAGGTTTATTATTTTGAATACACTAATGTTGCTAATGAAGGTTGTGTGAAGTTTTGTATGAAGGAAATTTTCAAGTGTAGGGGAAGAATGATGTGTTGAGATGAAGAATGGACAAAAGCTCAAGCTTGGGGATGCCACCCTGTGTCACCCCATGAAATATTCAAGAGGTACAAGCATCAAAGCTTGGGGATGCCCAAGGCATCCCCTTCTTCATCAATAAAAATCTTAGGTCTCTTTCTAGACACTTCGTTTTTATTGTTTCATGCACTGTTGTGTTGTTCTTGGAGCGTCTTAGTTTTTGTTTTTGTATTTTGTTTGTTTAGTTTTCTTGAATAAAGTTGTTGGACCCCCGCATTCTCTCTTTTGTTTAAAATAAGTTGATTGGTGTTGGAAAAGAGTAGAGAGTTTCATGCTTATAGTGGTACATAAGGGAGCTTATTTTGATTGTGGCTTAGACTTTATCATGTCATGCTATATGTTGCTTTGAACTTATGCTTAGTGATTATTGATGTAGGATGACTAGTTCCAAACAATTGAGATTGCTTAATGTGCCTTGAAAGAATCATGTGTTGTTTTACCATACAAAAGAATAATATTGTGGTATTCTCCTTTGATGCTTTGTTTGGGTTGACTTGGCACATGATGTATGACTATGAACCAGTCACCTTAGCCTCTATGATCATTTATTTTTTAAATTGTGATACCACTTTATGCTTTAATTAATAATGTTTTGTCGCTCTGCATGATTATGGCCATTATTGCTCTCCTAGTTGGTCGCTCCCAGTCTTTTGCTAGCCTCCACTTGTATTGAGTAAGCTCTACTCATGCATCCAATTCCCAAGAAACGAAGTTATTCCAAAGAGTCCACTATAAATTCCTATGTATGGTGTGTTACACCATTCCAAGTATATTCATGTTTTATCTATCTTCCAAATTAAACTTGTTATGAGAATATTAGTAATTAAAGCTCTCACAAACTTGATGGCACACTTTACTTTCTTGCTCCTAATAAACTTGAACCATTGTGTCATCTATGTTGTATATGCTTGCACCTATAAGTTGGGAATTAGTAGAACCATGCTGTCATGGGGAACACTTTCAACAACTATAAATATCTACCCAGTTGATATCATGATCTTTTGTCTGCGGATGTCAGCGGTGTGAAATAAAAGGGGAGCTTGTAAGTCCATGGAGTATTATATATGTGTTAGAGAAATGCCTAGGCAGCTAGCCAAATCCATGCCTAATCATGGTGGAAACTTGCAGCATCACCATAGTGAGCAATCTATGAGGCGTCATTAGAAAAAAAATATAAAAAAGAGAAGAGAAAAAAATGCACCATGCTTATGGTAAATAAAAGGATCGCTGAGATGCTCATTGTCTGTTGCCTTGTCATTTTGATATGGGATTGCTCCTGTATCATGGGGCAAGGGGTACCCCATTGGCGGTTCTCTATGATACACATGTACTTACAATGGCAAGAGCTTGCTTGTGACTAAAGTTGAGTAGCATGAGGAACGGCCCTCGTACTCAAGGGACATGAGATTGCCAACTTATGATTTGTCAAGCATATACTCCCTATTTGTTTCACTTTAACCTTAATCACTTCAAGATTCTTATGATAGGGGCAATGAGAGCTGAAAGCTGATAAGTACCATAAGTTTTGGAAGCTCTTTATGAAACTTGAAATTCCTGCTTCCCTTTATGAAGGGCCTTTCTTCTTAATTTTATTTTGAGTCTCCACCTTCTATCTTTATGCACCAATTAAGAGAGCTTAGTTGACATTCTTAGTTTTATGTGCATTGTCCCAAAACTTATTGATTGATTCATAATGTTGATATTGCTTTTTCTTGAACTATTTGTATCTAGTCACCCTTATGAACTTTGAAGGTGTCATGTGCATTTATGTTTTGCTACTCCATGAGGGACAAGCTGAATACCACACATGCTATGTTTTCTATATGTGAAACAAAAAAACGTCTCTCAATGCATTGTTATTCATGATATTTGTTTGTATCCTTTCATGATACAACATAGTTGCTATGTCTTATTGTTAGAACTACATCTTTCATGCTCATGTTTAGAGTACTTTGATCCCAGCTTTCAAATGCTTTGCAAATGGTTTGATCAATATTGTGATGGTGCATGTCACCTCAAAAATTATTCTTTTTATCACATACCTACTCGAGGACGAGCAGGAGTTAAGCTTGGGGATTCTTGATACGTCGTAAACGTTTCTATAATTATTGATGTTCCATGCTTGTTTAGTATCAACTTTGCTTTGTTTTGTATACACTTTGAGGTATTCTTATACATTTCCCAGGACTAACCTATTAACAAGATGTCATAGTGTCAGTTGCCTATTTTCGGCTATTTTTTGTTTCAGAAAAGATAGCAAGGAAATATTCTTGGAATTGGACGGGACAAAAGCCAAAGTCAATATTTTATCGGATAGAACATAGAGTCCGAAGGGCAGCCGAAGGAGGGCCATGAGGTGGCCACTCCATAGGACGACGCGGCCTTGGGGGGGGGGGCGCCGCCACCAGATGTGGGCCCCTCGTATGCCCTTTGACCTTGCCCCTTCGCCTATAAAGTCATCCCGCTGCAGAAAACTAAGCACCCGATCAAATCTCCACGAAACAGTCCGTAGCCGCCACCACCATCATCCCTAGATTGGGGGGATCTAAAGATCTTCCCGGCACCCTACCGGAGGGGAGAGATCATCCCGGAGGCCTTCTTCATCACCATGCCACTCTCTGGTATGATGCGTGAGTAGTTCACCCATGGACTATGGGTCTGTATAGTAGCTAGATGGTTGTTTCTCCTCCTTTGTGATATCATGTTTAGATCTTGTGAGCTCCATTCATGATCAAGATCATCTATTTGTAATCATACACGTTGTTTTTGCAGGGATCCGATGGATATTGAAATACTATGTCAGACTGATTATTGATTCTATCATATCTATGTTATTTGTGATCTTGCATGCTCTCCATTGCTAGTAGCTATCTTCTCCAAGTAGATGCTTCTGACTCCAAGAGGGAGTATTTATGCTTGATAGTAGGTTCATGCCTCTAGTAATCTGTGGAAGTGACCGAAATCTCTAAGGTTGTAGATGTGTTGTTTCTACTAGGGAGAAAACAACAATCTTTTGTTCATGGAACAATTGTATTGTTTACTTTACACACATTGCTTAATGCAATTATCCGTTGCTTGCAACTTAATACTGGAAGGGGTTCGGATGATAGCCTGAAGATGGATTATTAGTCATAGATGCAGTTGGATTATGGTCTATGTATATTGTTGTAATGCCCAATCAAATCCCATAGGAGTCATGATGTCTAGTATGTGCATTGTTATGCTTTCTCAATCTTTCAATTGCCTCGCTGTAATTTGTTCACCCAGCATGTTATCTATCTTAAGGAGAACACCTCTAGTGCATTGTGGACCACGGTCCAATCTTTATCATTGATACATCATCTACTGTTACCGTTTACTTTCTACAAGCAACTATTATCTTCCACACTATACGTTTAATCCTTTGTTTTCAGCAAGCCGGTGAGATTGACAACCTCACTGTATGTTGGGGCAAAGTTTTGAGTTTGTGTTGTGCAGGTTCCAAGTTGTTAGCAACACCCTGGAGTTGTTTCCTTCCTCCTACTGGTTCGATAACCTTGGTTTCATAACTGAGGGAAAACTTACTGATGTGCTCTTCACACCTTCCTCTTGGGGTATCGCAACGAAGCTCTACAGTGAACTGGGCCGCATCAGCAAGCAAACTAGTTGATGGCCGATATCACTCCATCCCTCGAAGTTTATCATTTGGATTAGTGGACTTGAATAAAATTTGTAATCCCTTTTTATGTGTCTTGCTTTTGGCGAGACGATTATTCATATGAATAAGTTACAGTCTAGTTGTATTGTTATTATGAGTAATACCTTTATGGTCACATTATTATTATAAATAAGTTATTCTCATCACTATGTTAATGGTAATAAGTTAAGCATTTATAAAGGATTAGAATTCTAAAAGATATCCAAAGTTTAATAATGACGTGACACTATTGTTTAAGTCAAGATGGTTGTTGCATGTTTTTCATCCTATATGAAGATCGGGGTCTTAGATATTTGATCTAGAGACTTTGCAAGACCATGCCTCGTTTGACGAAATGACTAAAACTCCGCATTCTGGTAAAACGGTGATATGCAAAGAATTGTTGAATCTTATACATAGTGATGTATGCCATTTTCAACAGATAGTGGAAATCATTATTTCATTTTGGACTTAAGTACATAACTGTATTTACTTAATGAAACAGAAGTTTTGAAAGGATTTGAAATTGTTAAAATGAGTTCAAATCAAAGCGAGATATGAAATTAACAGGAATACAAAGTCTCTTCGATTTGATCGATATGACTAAAGTATTTAAGATAAGTATTCTTGTGAAAAATGTTTCATAAATTATGATTATTGGACAAATTCAAGGTGTTGATATGTCTAGATATCATAATCATTTTGTATTAGATACATCTGGTCTAACATGATCTCTTATCAGGGTTATTGTCATCATTTATAGTTATATATAAAAATGAGCAAGCACTCATTTGAAATATAGAGGAAAATCTAAGGATTCGAGGAAACAACACCATAAGAGTTATGGCATGTTCGAGTTTCTAGAGGTTTTGATGATTCAAAATCGTGGCGAATAAATAAGTCTTTGTAGTGTATTCTTAGGAAACTATGAATACATGTTCCACAAAGGGCAAACCTGCTGTTGTCCTAAGTTTATGTGTCTTTGTGAAGATACGGGTGGAAGAAAGTAAAATTTCAAAACAAGGTACTTTGACCTTACATCCTAAATGTTGAGTTGCGTAGCGAAATTTGCTTCATGAAACCAAACTCTACAAATAGAGGAGAAACTAATGATTATTATCATAAAGTTTTAGCGAATACTTTTACAAAAGGAAAGTAGGATTTAACGATATATTCTACAAATGTGCGGAATTATATTTTGATTCACTTATCATGTTATTTGAACAAGACATACCTACGAAATACAAAGAAGCATGATGGAGCTAAGTATGAGATATGACTAGGAGTCATATAATCATATATTAAGTTACATTTAAGATTGGAAAGTAATATGTTACTTGATCTTATTCAGTAAAGATGTTTATTTGATATTTCTGGAATGACTGCAAAGTCATAAGAAAGAAATGAAACTTAATGGAAAGACATAAAGATCGATTTGTCACGAAGGATGTTTGCACAAATTCAAGAAGTTGACTACAAAAGTAGCGATGCTTGAGTCTATTGGATTTACCCTAGCAATATATGGATATTGGGAACTCACAGTTAAAATTCTCAATTTGATAATGATCAAAGAACTTTGGAATGTCCAAGATTATGGAGAGGATTTTCATTTGAGTGGGAGCATATTGGCTTGGATTAATCTTAATATGTAAGAGACATATTTTGAGTGGAAGCTTAATGTCTTGCCTAAGACTCAATATGTAGGACACATATTTAGAGTGGGAGCTAAGTGAAATACCTGGATCTCATATATGGATGCCATATTTGAATGGGAGCGTGTAATCATTCTGAAATATGTGGATGACATATATGAATGATGTGATTGGTATTAATAATATTTAAGCTAGTAAATGTGGATGAAGTTGAAGAAGTTATTAATTAATGGAATCTATCAAGATAGATTGGAAAGTTTAATAAACATTATTATCGAATGCTTCATGGACTTGATTCTGAAGGTGTTCAAAATGTCCTAGGTAAGATTCTGAAGGAGTTCAGAATGGAACAAGATAAGAAGGTGGTTCTTAATTATATGAAGCATTGAGCTAGTCTCAATGTTACAACTATGGTTAAAAGAAAGAGATGCATTGCATCTCCTATGTGTCAGTCATAGGTTCTTCCATGTAACCATATTGTATACTCAACATAGTATGACCCAAAGGATCTGGTTGAAAGTACATGTCTTGAAGTGATTCCGGAGTTAATCACTGAATAGAGTTAAAGTTTGTTCTTGAATGGCAAGAAGCGAAGTAAGGCACATAGTTGCATGAGATGCACTAGGATCTACATAAAGATAAAAGTACATTTAGGCTAAAGAAGTTCAACTTCTCTAAAGTGTGTTTACAGAGTTTACATGACAGCAATGAAGGTTAAATTAACTCAACGACCATCATTGTAAACAATAGAAACAAATTCTCACATGCCAAAACAAATACTTTAACCCATTATGAGATAATGGAGGAATGTCAAAATTAGGAGGACATTAATGATTTGCAAAATACATACTGATATGGTAAAATAGAACAGGGACATGACGTTTCTCATGAGCAGCATGATCAATAAACACATATGGGGATATGGTTTATGAATAGTTAATGCAAGCTAGATTATTTGTACTCTAGTGCAAGTGGGAGAGTGAAGGGAGTATGCCCTAAAGGAAAAATAATAAAAGCTTTATTATTGTCATATCCCAATAAAGTTCGTAATAGTTTCATATTGTGCTATAACTGTATCAAGTGGAAACTTTGATACAAGTGTGATATGAAACATAAGTCCATAGTAACCTCTATTACTAGTTCATTGGGTAACATGATGATCAAGGTTTCCTGATCATGAAGTGATAGCACTGGTTGACAACAAGGTCATATCATTGGTGAATGATGTGATGCACATTCCTCAAAAGATTGCGACACGATCAAGTCATAAAGTTTTTTTTGAACCTTAACTATAAGGCTTAAGCCCCACAACATTTTTTTAAATAAAATAGAAGACAATGTCTAGAATATTTACAACTATGAATAGAGAAGGATACTCCCCTTCCCACCTGTTATACTAAGCTATCTATCCATTATGACAAGCTGTCAGCATGATTAGCCTTCACCCTATGCACATGCATGGTGACCTCATGAATAAATCTACTCCTAATATGACTTCGTTTCTGTGCTTCCAGATATGCAATGAGGCTAGAACAACCACCTCAGTGAAGAATGGATTATTAAATTTTCTCTTGGCTGTAAGAAATACCTCTTCAAAACTGCTTGCTTGCTCCCACTGAATTTGCAAGTAGTACCAAATTCTAGCACTAAAGTTATAGAAAAAAATAGGTGAATCCAGTCCTCAGTTATGTGTGTTGGGCATAACACACAATGAAGATTATGAGTGACATTCCAGTGCCTCCTTCTTAGCATATCTCTTGTATTCAATCTGTCACTCACCAGCAACCAAGCAAACACTTTGATTTGTAGCATGACCTTGCAAGACCAGATATATTCATATATCTTACTAGCAGTCATATCTTTGAAGCAGTGCTGATAATATGCGTGGGATGAATAATGCCCATCCCTCCAAATGGTAATCCAAGAATCTTTAATCCCAGGATCCAGAGTTACTTGCGATAATTTAGACTGTAGCTTAAGCAGCTCATCATATGCTTGGGTGGATAATGGCAAGTGAAAAAGCTGTGTTATGTCTTCTGTATTTATGACGGCCTTGACATAAAGGTTCCTGTCAACTATAAATGAGAATAGTCTATAGAATGCCTCCTGCATAACTTTTTCAGCCCAGTAATCTGACCAAAATAGAGCCATGTCTCCATATCCTATGGATACAGTACATACTTTGTTATAAGTTGGAGCAAGTTTCATGATGTCCTTGCACCAAAATGAACCACAAAGATTAGCAACATGTGGGACACCATCAGGATAATACTTCCAAACCAAATTAACCCAAGGAATGTTTTCCTTGTTCAAGAACTTATGTAGGTGCTTTATCTGGATTCCTTCATTTTGTTTTATCAAGTCCATAATTCCAAGGCCACCACACTTTCTTGGCTTACATATCATTTCCCAAGCTACTAAGGAATGTTTACCATGGCGGAGGAGGACCGTGTCGCTCACGTATCCCTTCCCATGGAGGCGACAAGCATAAAGGGTAACCGGAGCCGTATGATGCACGTTCGTGCCTCGACAAGATGTACGAAATGCAGGAAGGGAAATATGTGGGACCACGTTGTTTTGGTCCAATCATACGGGCCACAACTTACCCCATGGTTTTCCGGATGGACGAGACGATCAAGCCCTATGACGGAACTGCCAAGCCAGCTACATGTTTACAGGATTACAACGAGGCGGTGGAAATCGCAGGGGGAAACCCTAACCATGCCGTCAAGTACCTCCCATTAATGTTGACCGGTATTCCCGCCAATGGATCGACGACTTTTCGGATAAGTCCATATGCAATTGGTTGGACATGCATGAAGCGTTCACCAAATTTTTTGAGGGTACGTACAAACGTCCCTGCACTACCGGTGACCTACAGCAGTGCATACAGGAAAAAGGACGAGACATCTCGTGCCACCCTCTCTTGTTGGATGGATATGAAAAGATCTGCATGGGAGTGCACCATCAAACCGCTATGGCCACCTTTATTGATGGCTTGGAAAAAGGAACCTTGCTCCAACATACGTTGAAGCACTTGTATGACAACTGCATGCTGGATCTGGATCAAATGATCTCCTTGGACAGTGGGTTTGTGGCTGTCGTCGATGATGCTCGTGGCTCCTTACCTGCAGTGGCTATCCCCACCCAAGCCAAGAAGAACAACAACAATAAGAGGAAACACCCGCCCGAAGAAAATACCGCATCCGACATGGTCACCATGACGTTTGCTGGCAGAGCGAAGGCTTACAACGTGGCCATGTCTAGGGGCTGGTTGTGGGTAGCGGCACGATAGTGAAACTACCCCAGTTGCACCCGTCGTTCCCCAGACGTACGGGGAGTATCGCGATATGTCATGTTTCATTCACCTCGACACCAACCGCAAAGCCACCAACACCAACCACCAATGCAAGTCTGTCAATGATCTCAAGGAAGACCTAGAGTCTGGCTACAAGCAAAGTCGAAAGAATCGACCACGAGGCAAGGGCGCAAAGGGAAGAAGAAGGAAAAGGAGTCCAAGGATTCAACTGACATGGATAAGTACCTGGATCCCAAACACACCGAAAAGGGCGATGGTAAAGGCAAGAAGCCCTTCGAGAAGAAGCCCCCATCTACCACACATTCCTTGGCACCCCAACTGTCCAGGCACAGAAGACCTCCCTGAGGATACTGATGGCCACCCAACCCCCAGCTCCCCAATACTAATGATGGTCGGAAGTTCCAATCACTTGGGACAAGACGGATCACCCTAACCGCATTCCAACAGAGAACTAGTACGCCATGGTCATCAACCCTCTGATTGACGACATCGAGTTCACCAAGTGCCTCGTGGATAGTGGAAGCAGCATCAACATCATGTACCTAGATACACTACACAATATGAACTTGACGGAGACCAACCTAAGGCGGACCAGGACCATGTTCCATGATGTCGTTCCTGGCCGGGAGGCTTGGTCCCTTGGGTGCATTACCCTTCCGGTCGCCTTTGGTGATGTCAATAATTACCGCCAAGAGCACATGACCTTTGAAGTGGTCCCCTTCAAGAGCATGTACAATATCAAATTTGGACGCATCATCTTCCACTCCATCATGGCAAAACCATGCTCTGTATACAACAAGCGGTATCATCACCATTTTCGGAAGTTTCACAAAGGCAAGGGAGTGCGAGATAAGTGAATCATCCTTTGCCGAAGTTGTCCTTTACAGCGAAGAATTCAAGGAGATCCAGCTCTAGGTCGATGCCTCGGAGATGTCGGCATCAAAGAAGCAAATTTATGACTTTGACCCCGCGTTCAAGGCCGCCATTGAAGCTAAGACGGTGGAACTTGTGGTAGGCGATGCCTCCAAGGCCACCGCCATTAGGACATCGCTAGATCCCAAATAGGAAAGCGCGCTTGTCGAGTTCCTCTGTGAGAACAAGGACATCTTTGCCTGGCAACCTGCCGACATTAAAGGTGTTCCTAGGGAACTTTCCTAGCACAGCTTAAACATCGATCCTAAATGACCGGTGAAACAACCTCTATGACGCTTCGGGGATGAGAAGAGATGCACCATTGCCAAGGATATAGCTAGGTTACTTAAGGCTAGATTTATCCGAGAAGTCTTTCACACCAAATGGGTGGCAAATCCTGTACTTGTGCCCAAAAAGTGAACAAAAGAGTTAAGAATGTGTGTTGATTACACTGGTTTGAACAAGGAGTGTCCGAGGATCCATTTGCTTTTCCTCGCATTGATCAACTCATTGACTCGATGGCTGGCTCGAAACTTCTGTATTTTCTAGATGCATACTCAGGATACCACCATATCAAGATGCAAAACTCGGACCAATTTGGCCACTTCGTTCATCAAACCATACGACACTTATTGCTATGACACGATGCCCTTTCGGCTGAAAAACGCTGGTGCTACGTACCAGCAAACAATGCAGTGTTGCCTCCATAACCAAATTGGTCAGAACGTACATGCCAACATGGATAAAATCATGGTCATGTAAAAGAAATCAAATGACCTCATCGCCGACTTAGAGGAGCAACACAGGGACACGAGATTTACCCAGGTTCAGGCCCCCGGAGGGAAAACCCTACTCCTGCTTGTCTTCTCTTGATCATGGACGAACCGAAGGTTACATGGGTGCGCAGATGCAATCTGGCGTGGAGGTGTGTATGAGGTGAGTTGAGGATCCTTCTCGTCATACCCTCCTGGCCTTTATATAGATAGGCTAGGTCCCGAGATAGGTCGAGTCGGTTACAAATTAGGGTTGATACCCTTTGAAATTCTATCTAATCTAGACTTGTCCTCCAAGGAGTCGAAATCTCCACGGCCTTGGGCCACCCGAAATCTTCATGGGCTGCATGTCCTAAAGTGTGCCTTCCTTGGGCTGGACCAGGTATACCAATGTTGTGCACCCGTAGGTATATCCATGTCAGTAGCCCCCGAGTGTTCAGTCGCATCGTAGATTCGACTAGACACTCTTCAATCTTTCGGGTGCTTTGTAGTTGAGCCTGTTTTACAAGGAGAAATTTTTGGTTCATACAGATTGTTGATGCCTGTGCCTGGCTCACCCAACGGATCAGGGCCAGCTAACTGTCATAGGACAAAACAACACGATCTTCATCAAACTCGAGTCCCCGGACTCGAATTTGGAATGATTGTTGGTGTGATTCGACACAGGCCATTGTGGTCTTACATGAGCCGAATCCCAGTGCTTTTCGAATGGTGTACCCAACGCGTCCGTTGGAATTTTCATCGTGTCTGTTAACACGAGATTGTACTGGCAAATCGCAGTCGGGTGCGTTACCAGGCCATCAGATAGTATCTGTAGGGCTTATCTTTGCGTCGCAGACACAACATCCGAATTTTTATCACCGCGGAGGTGTTTCGGGTGGCCAAATAGACTGCTTCTCACTTAGCGTTAATTTGGGCAGAGTCGTCGAAAGATTTTTGTTGTATTTGATCCGAAGGATCTCAGTCGAATAATTCATAGGGTGCGCGACCAACGCTCCCTATGGGAGTAACCCCGAGTGTCTATTCGAGTCGTAGACTCGAGCGGAGACTTTAGTTCAGCTATTTGTGCTTTATTAGTCTGAAGGACACATTTTTCCGAATGCACGATCAGTGCTCCCTATGGGAGTAGCCCCCGAGTCCGTAGTCGAGTCGTAGACTCGACATAGGACTCGAAGATAATTTCGAGGTGATGTTACCTTTGCAATTTCTCAGGTGCGCGGCCAGCGCTCCTGATAGGAGTAGCCCCCAAGTAGTTCCTCGAGTCGCTGATTCAAGTAAGTACTTGTATGATCAGTCAAAATCTTCGAGCCATTGCTAGCCTTTGCTTTGATGACGTCATTGCTGACGATTGATGAGATCAACCATTTGCGGCAGCGGAGACGATGCGACGGGACGATCATGGGTCCTACTATACTTGACGTTGACTAGTCACGCATAGGCGTGGCAGAAGTTATGGCGTCTCCTCGGTTTCCGCGTGTAGTGGACGGCGTGATGGGGACGGTTCAGTTTGATGCTGACACGTATATGGTGAGATCTGTGGTGCACGCTAGGGCTTCTCGATCAACGGCTCCAGTGCGTCGTCTTCATCCTTTTATACCATGGGAAAAACTGTGATTTTACTCTTTGCCATTTGCTCCTGCCTCATCTCCATTGCCACCATTTTCGTGAGCTCTTTGCTTTGCGTTGCGCACTGGACGTTCTCCGCACTCGCCACTCTTTCCTCCGGTCTCATAGCCGCACTCGCCGCTCCAAGATGGGAAATCCAAATAAGACATCATCTACTGTGGCTAGGACGAGCACCGCCGGCGCTGACAAGAAGGACGCCACTCCGGCCCACATCTCTGACGGCGGGTGGAAGCGCACGGAGATGCGCGAGGCAGATTTACGCAAACTGCGTGATGCCTAGCTGATCTCCAAGGAGAAGGACGACGCCATCCTCCCCGATCAGGAGGTAATTCCTCACCCACCCGAAGGGTTTTGGGTGATGTTTTATGCCTTTGTGATTAGGGGTCTTTCTTTGCCCTCCCATGATTTCCTTCGTGGGCTTCTCTTTTTCTATGGGATTCAGTTGCATGACCTCTCTCCCAATTCTCTCCTTCACATTTCTTGTTTCATTGCTCTCTGTGAGTGCTAGCTCGGCATCGAGCCACACTTTGGACTTTTCCGGAGACTCTACTCCGTGAAGAGGCAATCTAGCACCAGCGGTGTTTATCCACGCAGCGCTTGCATCATCTCTATCCATTATTCCACCCAATTCTTCTCATTTTCCATTTGCGAGTCCATCCAATACTGGCACTGGAAGTGGTTCTACATCCGCGACATCAAGCTGGAGGGGCAGCATTTTGGTCTCCCCCCTTTCAATTCTACATAGAAGATCACCCGAAAGAGGTCGTGGAATAACGACATCTTAGAGGGTGAATCCGCGGAGGTCGAGAAGCTATACAAATGGGTGGAAGCTCTCTAACTGGTGGCTGGCAAGGAGGTCAACGGTGTCGACATCATCCGCACCTTCCTCAAGCGTCGGGTGCAGCCGGTCCAAGCGAGGGCGCACCCGATGTTCCTATATGCTGGCCGCAGTGATCCAACAAGGGTCTCTCCTGAGGAATTGTCTTCAGGTGACCTCGACAGAGCGCTTCAGCCTCTGCTGAAGTTCAAGGCCGATGAGGACCTTCCCGGGAAATCATTGACCGACCCTTTCGATGCGAAGAGAGTAGTCTCCCAGGTGAAATTTGTTGTGTGCGCGTAGCACTTTTCGAATGCTTTGTGTCTGCCAGCTGGCTTATATTGTTTTCTTTTGTCTTCTGTTTGCAGGGCCTCAAGGTAGCGGGGATGATGCCCCCGCTTCCTGAGAAATATACGGATGCACCGGATAACGAAGTGGCGGACTCCGAGTCCGAGCTTCCCCCAAAGCAATATCCTTCCCTACAAGCCCCTGAGCCGAGCGAAGGGCATACCCGAAAGAGGTCCCAAAGTGAAACTTCGTGTGCATCAACGCTGCCAACTCCAAAGGGTCCGTCTTTCCTCGAGAAACACGGTGGGAATGAGGGTGCTACGTCCGCACCCTTTCCTTCCGTGCCTATTCGGGCGGTGGCCCTGCAGCCACCAACTAAGAAGAATAAGGAGAAGGAACCTCCTGTCTTCGATTTGTCAGACATATCGTCGTAAGTTGCGATTGACCAACTTTTGTAGTTATGCTAATTAGCTGAGTATTAGCCTGATGTTGATTTGGTTTCTTGCAAGTGCTAGTAGTAATCATTCGGAGGAGTCCCCTGATGCGGACACCGAATAAATGATCGCAGAATCAAAGCCGACGGCTTTGTTTCCCAAGATAGTAGCTAACTCCGAGGATGAGGGTTCGAGCTCCGCGAGGCGGGAGGCTTGTGCACTCGTGACTCAGAAGACGACATACAAACCTTCGGAGTCCATGCCAGACCACGTAAGTGTACTTCTTTCATTGCGCAGGGGGAGCCTCGAGTCCTTGTACTGATCAGACCTGCTGGCCTTTTTGCAGCCCTTTATCCGCGGCGCCAACCTCCTCATCCAGCAGCATCTGTCGCTGGAGGGTGAACTCAAGCAGCTCCAAGGTGCGTAGGTTTCTTATTGATCATTTTCGAGTTTGTTAAGTATGTTTGAATATTCATCCATTGTATCTCAATGTGCAGATGAGAATAATGCTGCTCTCCGTAGGGTGAATGCTCTTGAAAAGAGCCTCGACAAATCGGAGAAGAAGGCAGCGGATGCTGCGGAGGCCCTTCAGCGGTAGAAGAAGGAGGTCGAAGATCGTGAGAAGCAGCTCGCAGCCGTTGCCGCTGCTTGGGAGAAGGCCAAGGCTGACAAGCTCATAGCTGCTGCCAAGGCTCTCTCTGGCAAGATGCCCTTGTCTCCTTTTGTGTCTTCCATATCTTGCGGTGTCACATCCCAAAATTTTCCAAATTTTGAAATGTGAAAAATAAATAAACAAAAGAATTAATTGTTGAAATTTAGGGTAAAAAGAAACTTTTTGCTTCTAAATGGAAAAATCAAAACCCTTCTTGAACAATTTTTAATAAAAGGGCATCCCACAAATTTCAATCAAGTGAAATGCATTCATCAATGAATGTATCTTGGAATTTAAACACTTGGAAAAGTTAAACCAAAACACTAAAACCCTAATGGAATAAATCATTTCCAAGATCTCTCAAAGACTACGGATTTGATTCATATAAAAATTCAGCAACAGTCATTTTGAAATGATCAAAAATGATAAACAAAAATATTATAAAACCATAGAAATTGGTTTCATTTAATTTGGAGCCATAGATAAAAACTTGTGATTTTAATAAGATAAAAAGGGAATAATTTCAAGGTTAATAAAGATCCTAACTAAATCTACACCAAACTGTGAGCAAATTAATCCTAAAAGGATTTAAAATGATAAACAAATAATAAATAAAATCATACAAACTGGAATCACCAAATTTGGATCTATAAATAAAAAGATATGAATTTTATAAGATAAATAAATAAATAAGGATTATTTAAAAGACAAATTAAATCTTGAATTAAATCCATAAGCAAATAGAATAAAGATAATCCAAATAAAATAAAGGGATAAAGAATATTCAAATAAAAGTATATGAGATTAAACCATATTCTAATTATATTTAAATGAAGACAAAATCCCTAATGTAAATGATTAATTAAATCATGAGAAAATAATAAATTGGAATTTGCCTAAATGTAATAAAAGTTATCTAATTAACTTAAAAGGAATAAAAGAATTATTTGAATAAAATTAATATGGTTTTAAAACCATATTTTATTTTATTTGAATAAAAACAAATGCCCAATTTAAATGAATATTAAATCATGTTAAAATATTTAAATAATTCACAAATGAATAAATAAAACCTAAAAAAAAGGTTTGCTAAAAATTGGTATTCAAATAGAAGTTTGAAAACATATTTAAACCCTTATTTAAACAAAGACAAAGGTCTATGCTAAATAAATATTAAACCCTAAGAGAGAATACGAAATATTCTAAATGGATTGTTAAAACACACTATTTAAACAGAATGAAAACCTACTGAAACTTTCGAAAAGATTTGACCTCGCCCTAACGTCGCTCCTCACCATCGTCTTCAACCCCCCTCCCGCTGACCTCGCCCTAACGTCGCTGCTGTTTCTGCTGTGGTTAAATCCGCGTAAATTCGCGTTGATGGCAACGTTAATCTCGCCAGTGACCTTGCTATATTAAGCGCCTCCTACCCCTCTCTTTCCCCTCGCTCTCCATTCATTCACCGCCACCAGGCTGCTCTAATTTCCTCTTGCAAGCCTCACTGCCCCTACAAACTCCAGCCACGATTTCGGCCAGCCCTCACCTCCCCACTGCCCCTAGCCTCCACGAGCGTGTTCCCCATCGTCTCACGCACCTCCCATAGCCCCATATCGCCCGCGCATGCCCTAGAAGCTCGGCTTTGTCATCACCCGAGCGCCACCACAGACTACTCCAACTCCGGCGACGCCCCTAGTAGTTTCTGACCTCCCCTTTCCCTCTCGATGATACGTGAATGTTCACTGACCCCGTGCGCGTCTAACGGAATTGTCTGTTTTTCTTAGCACGCCATGTACCCTCACCTCCGTCAACGACCGTGCTCACCCAAAGCAGACACCAACTCCGGCGAGCAATCTACACCAACCCCGTGCGCCCCTGGACTTTCCACGAGGACGTTGAGCATCAACACATCATTGCAAACATGGTGAGCCTCTCCCCTTTCTTCCTCGCTTCCTGTAATCGCCGCAACGCCGCAGCCCGAGTGTCGCCACCGCGCGCCGTCGTCGAGTGCTGCCAGTTAATGGTCGCATGCTCAAACACCGTTAGTTCCAGATCCAGCGGCATAGATAGATTCACTTATCGAAAGGGTATCGTGTGTTGTGTTTCATGCGATTCACTTTAGATCCAACAGCCCATGTTAGTTGATCCAACCGAATCGGTATCGGCCAATGAGAACATGAAACGTAGCCCAGACTCTGTTTTTAAAACAGAAACATTTTTATTAGATGTTTAGATTTGAAAAATTCATAACTTTAGATCTACACGTCCAAAATTTGCAAATTTTATACCGCTGGATTCAGAAAAATGTGAACTTTGCAACCATGCCCTTAGTTTAATATTTTGCTTCTGTAAAATTATGTGTTTTTTTATAAACATGTTTAGGCCTATTTTGTGTATAAAAATTATTCTGAAAATGATCTAGGGTAAAATCTTTTGCAATTGTTTTGTTTTGAACCTACCATAAAAACCAACTTTTGGATTTAAAGGTATATTTTGTGACACTAAGGAATTATTATTTGAATAAAAAGCATTTCTAGCAAAATAAAAATGTTGCTTTGATTTAAAAATGGTTTTTGAGTGAAATCTTTTGAAAATGGATTTGATTTAAACAACTTGACCATAAACACTAACATTTGTGTTTAAAAATATATTTTACAAACACTAGAAATTGTTACTTTGATTTAAATCATTTCTAGCAAAAAAAATAAAATAAATGGCCCATTTTCACTAACTTGGTTTCAAATGGTTTTGCCACTTTTATAAAATACCAATAAGTGTTTTAAATTGTTTATAGCCTATTAGAAACCACCTTTACAAATAAAACAATCGTTTTGCATGATTGCATGCATTGTTTTGTTTTCATTATTTTATGTGGTGAAATTGTTTGAATGCTAGATTAAATTTGTGCCTTGATTGAATTGTAGTGAACTTTGAAGAGTGTGACATTTGCAAGATCAAGGAGTGAACATATATTCTCTACTAAAAAGGCAAGTGGTGCTTCATACATTTTGTCCTAATATTTTGACTATGCATTAGTGATATTTCTAAGTAGGACTTGCATGGAATTTTTACTAAGTATACTATGCCATGGGAAATCCCAGTAGATGATGCCTTAGTAGAATTTTCCCTAAGTTAAGATCCTTGCTACTATTATGCCTAGCCTAGATAGTAGAAAATAAGGGTGGATTATATTCATGCTATGAAATATTTCTAAGTCTATGACTTGTGTTTTGTTTAATAAAACAACTATGTGAATGAATCACCTAGGTGGAATGGAATGAAAGGTTTGCGTTGAGTGGTTACACAAGTCCGGTATATTTGATAAAACTTGTGTATCACAAGTCCAGTATACTGGAGAAAACTTGGTATCACACTTGTGGAAAGCCACCCAAGAACAAAGAGATTTGAGATGTCATATGTTGAGAAGCTTCAGGTGCAGCCACATGGAAATATGGGCTCTGCCTGGATCATATAGGTTGCAATAACTTAGCCAGATGGACAGTTGGTGGTAGGGGTGATAGGATGGAGCGCGTCCATTTGGTCTAAGGGAAGGCTTCTGAAAGATCTTATCTCGATGCATGTCGAGTCTTGTGGGGAAAGTGCACCACCTCTCAAGAAGGAAAAATCTAAGTGCTTAGCCGTGTCCCCGGCAATGGACAATTTGAGCATCAAGACATGGAAGCTACCAAGGATCTCCTCATCCCAATTTCTAAGTTAAAAGCTTGTGGTTGAACAAGGGTAAAGGTTAACCAATTCCATTGGTTGTTCCTTGGATGATTTTGACAAACAAAAACTTCGTGTTTTCAAAGGATAAGGAAAATATATATTGAGCAAAGCAAGCCGAAGCTCCACTTAGCCAAATGCATATAGAAGATAGATACCACTACTCTACCATAGTATCACTTGCCAATACAATTCAAATGTATTGACCCTTGTGGCTGTAACTTATTATGTCGCAGGTTTTTGTTTGATGTTAGTGAAGTGTGTTGAATAGGATTACACGTCTACAACCAACATGATTGCCTGTGGCACTTTGAAGATGAAGGACTCCATGCTACATAGTTATTTCTGCTGCATTGTAATAAGATAGCCAAATGAGCTATGTAAGATGTAATGAATTATTTTATTCCTGGTTACAAAGTTGTACTATGACCTTTGTTTCTTGATATTACATCTTAAACTATGGATGCTAGCTATTGATCCATGGATTAGCATTGTAAACACAGGGATCTCTACCCTATCAGGTTGGGACCTCTACAGATGGTATCATAGCACTGTGTTGCATGTAGGATTGTAACCCTAGGATTGGACAAAACCCCTTTGAAAATATAGGAGTTGTAAGTGTTCCAAAACTTATTTACAAACAATCTTGTAAACTCTTTCCTCAACCTTTTTGGTTTTGATTCAACATCTCTCCCTTTTCAAACTTGATGAACAAAGATTTCATCATGAGCAAGTACTTCAACATCACCAATGACTTCAACTTTAGTATCACCAAGGACTTCAACTTGGACATCACTAAGGACTACAAGTGATACAAGAATGTTACTCAAGACTTGAAGACTAAGGAAACACAACCTAGAAAGAACCATCATCACCTTTGAAGTTTTGTGACCAAGATGCAAGAATTTTTCCAAGGGAACCATGATCCAGATCATGAAGAAACAACTAAGAAGAATTGGATGATCTCAAGTGATACCATATAGTTGGACCATCATACTAGTGTTTAGTTTAGATCAAACACACCAACTTATGGGGTGTAGCAAAAAAATATTGTGTTCCCTAAAAATATGTTTGAACTTTGTTGTTTGAGTGGGAATGCATGTTTGTGGTTGCTTGCACATTGCTTTGTGTGAATAGTTGTGTGTGAGTAAAAAAAATTCTCTAGAAATCTTTTGCCTAATCTTATTCCAATCCAATCCAAACAGATGACTCCTCCAAGAAACCACAACTCCAACATCAAGGATGGTGACAACAATAACCAAGAAATGTACATGAGAGAACAACTTCTAGCAACCCAAGCCCAGTTGATTCAAGTGAGAACCCAGTTTTTTAGCCAACAATAATGGGATAGACCCAACCATGCAAAAGTTTTTGGAAATCCAATCCCAATTGTTGCAAAGGATGACCAATCAAATGATCAACATAAGAAGCAACCTTTTCCAAGGAGATTGTGACAACAATGATGTCAAGGATGATATTGTGGAAGGAACTCAAGCTTGCAATATTTGTGGAGACATAGGACACACTTACAAAGAGCATGTGGACCAATGCCCTAATTGTGAAGAGAAACATCCAACTGGACAATGCCCCACATCTCAAGTTACTTGTTTCCTATGTGAGGGAAATAATCATGTCCCTATCCAATGCCCTATCTATCATATAGTTCAGCAAATGAAACAACATGGAATGCATCAAATGTTTGGAAAACTCCATGAAGGAACAACTTCTACCAAGAAGGATGAAGATAAAGTCAAGTCTTAGTTTGCACCTCCATACATTGTGACTCACCTTGGTGGACAAAAGAGGAAACGTGGATGTTATCCTAGGAATCGTTCAAGGAACCAAGGAAGCTTTCCCACCTTTGAAGTGAGATATGAAGAACATGAACTAGAATAACTCCTAGCTTTGGAGAAACCCAAGAAGAAGAAGAGCCAAGGAAACAAACATGCAAAAGTGAAACCAAAGATGAGGAAGGATATTAGCCAAGTGATGTGCAACCACTTCAAAGAGCTAGGACATTATGCAACATATTGTCTAGATAAGGCACCTCAAGACCTCAACCTTATCACATGTTTCAAATGTGGAAACAAAGGACATTATTCCAACAACTGTCCAGAGAAGATACATCAAGACCCCAAGTAAGCCAAGATGTAGTCTAGTTGAAAACCTTTTAAGGGTGGTAGTACCCTAGTTGCCTTGAAGCCAACTTGTAACCTCTAGCCTTCCCAAATCTCGGGATGAGATTTCTTTTAGGGGTGGTAGCTTGTCACATCCCAAAATTTTCCAAATTTTGAAATGTGAAAAATAAATAAACAAAAGAATTAATTGTTGAAATTTAGGGTAAAAAGAAACTTTTTGCTTCTAAATGGAAACATAGAAACCCTTCTTGAACAAATTTGAATAAAAGAGCATCCAACAAATTTCAATCAAGTGAAATGCATTCATCTATGAATGTATCTTGGAATTTAAACACTTGGAAAAGTTAAACCAAAACCCTAAAACCCTAATGGAATAAATCATTTCCAAGATCTCTCAGAGACTATGGATTTGATCCATATAAAAATTTGGCAACAGTCATTTTAAAATGATAAAAAATGATAAACAAAAATATTATAAAACCATAGAAATTGGTTTCATTTAATTTGGAGCCATAGATAAAACCTTATGATTTTAATAAGATAAAAAGGGAATAATTTCAAGGCTAATAAAGCTCCTAACTAAATCTATACCAAATTGTGAGCAAATTAATCCTAAAAGGATTTAAAATGATAAAAAAATAATAAATAAAATCATACAAACTGGAATCACCAAATTTGGATCTATAAATAAAAAGATATGGATTTTATAAGATAAAGAAAAAATAATTAAATAAGGATTATTTAAAACACAAATTAAATCTTGAATTAAATCATAAGCAAATAGAATAGAGATAATCCAAACAAAACAAAGGGATAAAGAATATTTCAAATAATAGTATATGGGATTAAACCATATTCTAATTATATTTAAATGAAGACAAAATCCCTAATGTAAATGATTAATTAAATCATGAGAAAATAATAAATTGGAATTTGCCTAAATGTAATAAAATTTATCTAATTAACTAAAAAGGAATAAAAGAATTATTTGAATAAAATTAATATGGGTTTAAAACCATATTTTATTTTATTTGAATAAAAACAAATGCCCAATTTAAATGAATATTAAATCATGTTAAAATATTTTAAATAATTCAAAGTGAATTATTTAATATACACATGAATAAATAAAACCTAAAGAAAAAGGTTAGCTAAAAATTGGAATTCAAATAGAAGTTGGAAAACATATTTAAACCCTTATTTAAACAAAGACAAAGGTCTATTCTAAATAAATATTAAACCCTAAGAGAGAATAAGAAATATTCTAAATGGATTGTTAAAACACACTATTTAAACAGAATGAAAACCTACTGAAACTTTGGAGATGATTTGAAAATAAATGAGAGCTTAAATTATTTGATTCAAATCAAAATAGAAAATGAAATCAGAAAAATAAAAAGAACCAGGAAAGAAAAAATAGAAAAACAGACAGCCCACTAAACCTACCCAGACCCCGGCCAACTAAGCCCAACAGAAGCCCACCCAGCACCTTTGTCTCCCCCTAGAGAATCGTTTTCTCACCCGCGGACATACCCCCTCACTCGCTGATACCCCGGTCCCATGCCAACTCAGCGCCAGCTCACCATCGTCTTCACCCCCCCGGCTGACCTCGCCCTAACCTCGCTGCCGTTTCTACCGTGGTTAAATCCGCGTAAATTCGCGTTGATGGCGATGTTAATCTCGCCAGTGTCCTTGCTATATTAAGTGCCTCCTCCCCCTCTCTCTTTCCCCTCGCTCGCCATTCTCTCACCGCCACCAGGGTTCTCTAATTTCCTCTTGCAAGCATCACTGCCCAGACGAACTCCAATCACGATTCCGGCCAGCCCTCACCTCCCCACTACCCCTAGACTCCACGAGTGTGTTCCCCATCGTCTCACGCACCTTCCCATAGCCCCAGCTTGCCCGCGCGCACCCTAGAAGCTCGGCTTCGTCATCACCCGAGCGCCACCGCGGACTGCTCCAACTCCGGTGACGCCCCTGGTAGTTTCTGACCTCCCCTTTCCCTCTTGATGATACGGGAATGTTCACCGACCCCGTGCGCATCTAACGGAACTATTTGTTTGTCTTAGCACGCCCTGTACCCTCACCTCCGTCGATGACCGTGCTCACCCGACGCAGACACCAACTCCGGCGAGCAATCTACACCAACCCCGTGCGCCCCTAGCCTTTCCACGAAGATGTTGAGCATCAACACATCATTGCAAACATGGTGAGCCTCTCCCCTTTCTTCCTCGCTTCCTGTAATCGCCGCAACGCTGCAGCCCGAGCGTCGCTGCCGCGCACCATCGTCGAGCGCCGCCAGTTAATGGTCGCATGCTCAAACACCGTTAGATCCAGATCCAGCGGCATAGATAGATTTACTTATCGAAAGGGTATCGTGTGCTGTGTGCCATGCGATTCACTTTAGATCCAATAGCCCACTTTAGTCGATCCAACTGAATCGGTATCGGCCAATGAGAACAGGACACGTAACCCAGACTTTGTTTTTCAAACAGAAACATTTCTATTAGATGTTTAGATTTGAAAAATTCGTAACTTTAGATCTACACGTCCAAAATTTGCAAATTTTATATCACTGGATTCAGAACAATGTGAACTTTGTAACCATTCCCTTATTTTAATATTTTGCTTCTGTAAAATTAGGTGTTTTGCAGAAACATGTTTAGGCCTATTTTGATAATAAAAATTATTCTAAAAATGATTTTAGGGTAAAATCTTTTGAAATTGTTTTGTTTTGAACCTACTGACCATAAAAACCAAATTTTGGATTTAAAGGTATATTTTGGGACACTAAGGAATTATTCTTTGAATAAAAAGCATTTCTAGCAAAATAAAAATGTTGCTTTGATTTAAAAATGGTTTTTGAGTGAAACCTTTTGAAAATGGATTTGATTTAAACAACTTGACCATAAAAACTAACATTTGTGTTTAAAAATATATTTGACAAACACTAGAAATTATTACTTTGATTTAAATAATTTCTAGCAAAACAAAAATAATTTAAATGGCCCATTTTCACTAACTTGGTTTAAAATGGTTTTGCCACTTTTATAAAATACTAATAAGTGTTTTAAAATGTTTATAGCCTATTAGAAACCACCTTTCCAAATAAAACAATCTTTTTGCATGCTTGCATGCATTGTTTTGTTTTCATTATTTTATGTGGTGAAATTGTTTGAATGGTGGATTGAATTTGTGCCTTGATTGAATTGTAGTGAACTTTGAAGAGTGTGAAATTTTCAAGGTCAAGGAGTGAACATAAATTATCTACTAAAAAGGCAAGTGGTGCTTCATACATTTTGTCCTAATATTTTGACTATGCATTAGTGATATTTCTAAGTAGGACTTGCATGGAATTTTTACTAAGTATGCTATGCCATGGGAAATCCTAGTAGATGATGCCTTAGTAGAATTTTCCCTAAGTTAAGATCCTTGCTACTATTATGCCTAGCCTAGCTAGTAGAAAACAAGGGTGGATTATATTCATGCTATGAAATATTTCTAAGTCTATGACTTGTGTTTTGTTTAATAAAACAACTATGTGAATGAATCACCTGGGTGGAATGGAATGAAAGGTTTGTGTTGAGTGTTTACACAAGTCCAGTATATTGGAGAAAACTTGTGTTTCACAAGTCTAGTATACTGGAGAAAACTTGGTATCACACTTGTGGAAATCCACCCAGGAACAAAGAGATTTGAGATGTCAAATGTTGAGAAGCTTCAAGTGCAGCCACATGGCAACATGGGCTCTGCCTGGATCATATAGGTTGCAATAACTTAGCCAGATGGACAGTTGGTGGTAAGGGTGATAGGATGGAGCGCGTCCATTTGGTCTAAGGGGAGGCTTCTGAAAGATCTTCTCTCGATGCATGTCGAGTCTTGTGGGGAAAGTGCACCACCTCTCGTGAAGGAAAAATCTAAGTACTTAGCCGTGTCCCCGGGAATGGACAATTTGAGCATAAAGACATGGAAGCTATCTAGGATCTCCTCATCCCAATTTCTAAGTTAAAAGCTTGTGGTTGAACAAGGGTAAAGGTTAACCAATTCCATTGGTTGTTCCTTGGGTGATTTTGACAAACAAAAACTTAGTGTTTTCAAAGGATAAGGAAAATCTATTTTGAGCAAAGCAAGCCTAAGCTCCACTTAGCCAAATGCATATAGAAGATAGATACCACTACTCTACCATAGTATCACTTGCCAATACAATTCAAATGTATTGACCCTTGTGGCTTTAACTTATTATGTTGCAGGTTTTGTTTGGTGTTACTGAAGTGTGTTGAATAGGATTACAAGTCTACAACCAACATGATTTCCCATGGCACTTTGAAGATGAAGGACTCCATGCTACATAGTTATTTCTGTTGCATTGTAATAAGATAGCCAAATGAGCTATGTAAGATGTAATGAATAATTTTATTCCTCGTTATAAAGTTGTACTATGACCTTTGTTTATTGATATTACATCTTAAACTATGGATGCTAGCTATTGATCCTGGGACTAGCATTATAAACACCGGGATCTCTACCCTATCAGGTTGGGACCTCTACATGCGGTGCCTCTTCCTGTTCCTCATTCGAATTTTTTCCTGATGCTATTATACCAGATGCTTCTGGCGTCGCATTTGACCGTGGCGTGTTGGAGCATGGAGATCTCCTGGCAGATGCTACCCTAGTGATCGAGGATCGTTGCTCTTCTACCGTGAGCTGCCTGGACAAGGACAAGAAGGTGCTTGCGTGCTTCTACAAGGAGGTAAACCCCAAGGGCGTTTCCCTCGAGGGCATCGACTCGCTGGCGGATGCTCTATCGGACGATGCTCCGGCGGAGTTCAAACGCAAGCAAAAGGGAATTGGTGCCTCCATGGGGTTGGCCATGGCGATGGTGTCCGGAGCCGAGCTGGACCTGGCCCAGGTTACTTCCAAGATGCCGATGGTGGCGGATGGCTCCCGCTGTAAGCATTTCGGGCCTAACCTCATCGATCTCCTGGCCGATTGTTCGGCAGAGCAGCATCGAGCGGCCAAGAGTAGTCAATCTGGCTCCGAGGCTGCTCCGGGTGCTGGCACTTAGGCCCGTCTTTCTTGTAGCTAGGCTAGCTTCCCTCCTTTTGCTGTAACTCCTTTTGGATGAACAAGTTAAACTTTGCCATGAAATGGCCTTTTGATTATGTATATGTATGACTTTGCCTTTCAACTGTTGTCGAAAGTGTTTGTGATGTTCGTATTTGCGTTTTTACCCCTAGGGTCCTTCGGGTGAGGCTCCAGTGATCACTCTTCCTGCGCATGATCCTCGCCCATCATTGGATGAGGCGTTGCAGTTTCCCTTCCTGCTTGATCGCGTCCGAAGTTTGGATAAAGACATCCTCAGCATCCGCGGTCATGCGGATGTGTGGAAGTCAAAGGCTGAGCGAGCTACTGCCAGGGAAGAGTTCTTGCTTGGAGAATTTCAGAAGATGGGTGAGCAACTCCAATGTGAGTCCTCATGAACCGATGCTTTTTCGAGTGCGCCGTATTTTATGTTGGCTCACCCAATGTTTGTGTAGTTGTGACTCTGATTCCGAAGAAAGAGAAGGAGCATGTCGCAATTTGGATGAAGTTCCTGACATAGCAAGAGCTTGAAGTCGGTGGCTTCTTCTGGATGGACCGCGATCGAGCGTCCGTCCTTGTGACGGTGCAAGATCGCATACACCAGGTTCTTCGGGTGTTGAAGCAGGCGAGGTCGTCACTTGCGGCGGTTTGGGACACCATGTTTCCCCTAAACGCTGCAACTTCTAGCTTTTGGGGTCTTCTAGGGATGTTTCGGGATGTAGGCCACGTCAAGGAGTTGGTGTGCCATCATATGATTGCAGGTTGAAGACATCCATGTCTCTCGTTTGACGGCATCGTCGTGATGTCAATCTTGCAGAGATAGCAGCTGGACCGCCTCCTCCTCCAGGTGGCAATGTATGGGATATGCACCCTCATTACGCAGCTGTGGCGTAGTATGCCAAAGAGATTGTGGATTTGTTTGAGGAGCGGACAAATGTTATGCTCCAGAACAATTAGATCTTGTAAAGAAAAAGAGATACTGTAAAGTTCGTATTTATTCGAGTGGGCTTGTAATGCCCTTTGTAAAGTTTGTATCTATTGGAATGTAGTGCATGGCATGTGCATATCCTTTTTGTTAGCCTGACGTGGTCAGCTACTTAGGTTGTATGCGTTTGTTTGTCAGTCGACAAATTCGTAAGGTGAGGCGTAGCCCTCAAGCGTGTTTTAGCGATAAGTAATGTAGAGGAAAAGATTTTCGGGCCAAGGAACTTAGCTTTATTTATTGCAAATGGAGAGGTACACTATTCGGCTGAGTAGCCTTGGATGAATAGCCTTATTGAAAGTAAAAGGGTAACTAGGGGTAGAAGCATCGCAATCGTGCGGCGTTCCAAGGGTTGGAGTATTCGACTCCTGACTTGACGTCCTTGATACGGTAGACGCCACCTGGGATGAATTCAGTGACGATGTAGGGTCCTTCCCAGGGTGACTCGAGCTTCTCGTGGCCTTCTTTCTTGAGTCGCAGGACGAGGTCTCCTTCGACGAAGGACCTTGGGCGCAGCCGACGACTGTGGTAGTTGTGGAGGCTCTGATGGTACACCGTTGAGTAGGCCGCGGCGATGTCACCTGCCTCGTCGAGTGTGTCGACGACGTCTTCGAGTGCGGCCGATGATTCGTCCTCGCTGTAAGCAACAACCCGTGGGGCCTTGTGGCGTACCTCAGCGGGTAGCATGGCTTCGGCTCCGTGCACCATGAAGAAGGGTGTATAGCTAGTTGAGTTGTTTGGCGTTGTGCGCAGGCTCTAGAGGACGGAGGGTAGCTCGTCTGCCCAGGATCCCGCAAGACTTTCGAGTGGGCATAACGGTGCTTTTTGATACCATTTCCTATGAGGTCGTTTGCCTTTTCGACCTGTCCGTGGGTCTGCGGGTGCGCCACAGAGGCATATGATATGTTGATTCCGAGGTTCCCGCAAAAGTTTTGAAATTCCTTCAAGATGAAGTTCGAGCCGTTGTCCGTTATGATGCTATGGGGCACGCCGAACCTGTAGACAATGGACTTAAAAAATTTGACGGCAATTTTGCCGCTTTGGTTGGTGACGGGCATGGCCTCGGTCCACTTGGTGAATTTGTCGACTGCGAACAGGAGGAAGACGTGGCATCCTGGCGAGGACTTTGGCAGTTTGCCGATCATATCGAGGCCCCATTGGGCGAATGGCCAGGCCACTGGTATAGGACTCAGTTTGGATCCTGGCGCGTGTGGCTTGTCCGGGTACCTCTGACAGGCATTGCACCTCTGGACTATGTCCTTGGCGTCGTTCATTGCAGTTGGCCAATCTAGATCGTAGAGCTTTGGCGACTAGAACGCCGCTGACTGTGTGAGGGCCGCAGATACCCTCATGGATGTCTTTGAGGATGTTTTTGCCATCACCGATGGTGACGTATCGCTGGAGCACACTCGAAATGTTGCTCTTGTACAGCTCACCATTGATGATGGTGAAAGCCTTTGACCGTCGAGATATGCGCTGGGCATCTGTCGGTTCCTCAGGCAGTTGATTATTTAGCAGGTATCGAAGCTACGGTTGCATCCACGTTTCTCCAACTGCCATGACCTGCATCAGGCTGACCAATTCGACCTCTGTGTCGATCTTTTTAGGTCCTTATTGTCGTTCGGGTGGCGCATCCCCCGAGTGCTCTGCTTCTTCGGCTGAGCTTTTTGGGAATTTCCTTTTGATGGAGGGTACACAGATTTGTTCGAGGAACACTCCTGGTGGCACCCGAGCGCAGGTGGAGCCAATGTTGGCGTGTCTGTCGGCCTCCTCGTTGCTTTCCCTGCTGATGTGCCGGAGCTCATAGCCATCGAAATCTCCTTCGACTGAGTTGTAGAGCGCACGGTATGCGATCATATTGGTGCTGTGAGCGTCGCACTCATTCATCGTCTACTGAACAACGATATTTGAATCGTTGTAGATGACTAGGCATGTTGCGTCGCACACCTTAGCCATCTTCATGCCGTGGATGAGGGCCTCGTATTCGTCCTCGTTGTTGGAGGCGTGGAATTTCATCTGAAGGACATACTTCATCTTGTCGCCTTGAGGGGACGTCAGTATGATGCCGACCCCTGCTCTAGCCTCGCGCTTGGAGCCGTCGAAGTGCATCGTCCAAGACTGCGACATGTCCGGAGTATCCAGAAGCTAGAGCTCCATCCAATGTACGATGAAGTCAGGGAGAATTTGGGATTTGATGACGGTGCACCGCTCATAGATGATGTCCCGCGGAGATAACTCGATGCCCCACAGGTCCACGCGCCCCGTAGCTTCGGGGTTGTTCAAGATGTTCGACAGCGGGGCGTCGTTGATGACCACGATCTGGTGCTCCTAGAAGTAGTGGCTCGGCCGACGCGCCGTCATGAATATGCCATAGGCAAGCTTCTAGTAGTGAGGGTACCTCTGCTTTGTCGGGGTTAGTACCTTGCTGAGGTAGTAGATTGGGCTTTGGACCCCGTGGGTCTTGCCATCTTCGGGTCGCTCGACGATGAGTACGGTGCTGACCACCTGATGTGTGGCTACGATGTATAGCATCAAAGGTTCCCATTCTTTTGGCGTGACCAGGAAAGGTGATGTGGAGAGCAGCCCCTTGAGATCTTCGAATGCATCATCTGCTTCGGGTGTCCACTCGAATTTGTCCATCTTGTGTAGAAGCTGATAAAATAAGAGGGCCTTCTCACCCATTCGGCTTATGAATCTTCTCAGCGCCGGATTCACCCAGCTAGCTGCTGGACTCCCTTGAGGTTATTTGGCTTCTCCATGGCCAGTATGGCCCTGATTTTCTTCGGGTTCTCCTTAATGCCCCGTTGGGAGATGAAGTACCCGAGTAACTGAATAGATGGGACGCCGAAAGCGCATTTGTCTGGGTTCAGCTTGATCTTGTAGCGATCAAGGTTATCGAACATCTTGTGGAGATCATCGATTAGCATCCTGGCCTCCCTATTCTTGATTACTATGTCGTTGACATAGACTTGGATGTTGCGGCTGATCTGGTCCTTCATACATGCTTGCATGCACCTCTGGTATGTGGCACCTGCGTTCTTCAGCCCGAAGGGCATGGTTTTGTAGCAGAATACCTGGAACAACGTGATGAACACCGTTTTCTCCTGATCTTCGACCTTCAGACGAATTTGGTTGTAGCCTGAATATGCGTCTAGGAAGGAGAGCTTCTCGCAACCTGCAGCGGAGTCGATGATTTGATCGATCCTTGGTAGAGGGAAGTGGTCCTTGGGACAGTGCTTGTTGAGTGATGTGAAGTCCAGGCACATCCGTAGGATGTCCGTGTCCTTTTTGGGGACCAGCACGGTGTTGGCCTGCCACTTGCTTTCTTTGATTTTCCTGATGAAGTTGGCATCGAGCAGTCTATTGACTTCGATTACAACGGCTTCGCCTCTTGGCTCGGGCAGGCGACGCATCGACTGCTTGACTCGCTTTGCATCTGGAAACACATTGAGTACATGCTCGGCGAATTCCCTGGGAACTCCTGGAATGTCCGCAGGACACCAGGCGAAAATTTCCTAGTGCTCACAGAGGAATTCGACAAGCACGCTTTCCTATGCAGGACTCAGGTCGTTGGCAATCAACATCGTCTTGGAGGCGTCCTTCGGGTGGACATGCACCTTATTTGTGTTGACCGTGGAGTCGAACGACATGTCGGGTGCGTTTTTCCTGGTGACTGGGGGTGCCCCATTGTCTGTCACCTCTTTGAGTCTCATGAGCTCCTCCTGCATGCCGAACGACTGAGAGATTCTGTTGAAGTCTCTGTCGCAGCTATCTGACCTGGTGAAACTTCCTTGGACGGTGATGACGCCCCTAGGCCCTGGCATCTTCAATAGAAGGTACGCATAGTGCAGTACTACCAAGAATCTTGCAAATGCCACGCGCCCAAGAATTGTGTGTTATTGTGATGGACAGTCCACCACTTCGAACTCTTGCCGCTCGCACCTGAAGTTTTCGGGCTTGCCGAAGATGACGTCGAGCCATATCTTTTCCAAGAGGTATATGTCCTTCCCTAGGACTATGTCGTGGAACGTCGTGTCTGACTGCTCCAGGCTGCACAGCGGGATCCGCATCGCTGCGAGTGTGATGGCGAACATCAGGTTGATGCCGTTGCCACCGTCCATGAAGACGCGGCTCATTTGGAATCCCCCGATCTGGGCTTCAAGCACTAGGGCAGCATGACTTGGGCGAGTTATCTGGCGTGGGTGATCCAAACGGTCGAACGTGATGCACGACTCCGAGCCGCTGAGGTGCTCAGGTATGGCCGGTGGAGAGGTCATGGCCAGGCTGACTTGGCGGGTGATCTTCTTCTGCACCCTGTTGGTTGGGTGCCCCTTCTAGATCATCATAGACCCTTTCGGTGGGGGGTACCCATCTGCACCGTTATTTGGTGCTGGTATGACCGGTGGCTGCGACGGTCCGCTAGGTGGTGGTGGAGGAGCTCCATGAGCGATGGCACCATGAGCAGGTGCGAATCCAGGGTTCACCGTCTGGCGCCGCATTTGGGTGAGTCACTCGCTGAGCTTTTGGATCTCCCGGCAGTCCTTGAGCATGTGCTTGGCCTTCTTCTTACCATCTTGTTTGGCGATGTAGAAGTGGATGGTGCAGGGGCCAGACAGCTTGTCGTATGCCGAAGGTCGTCATCGCGGTTGATACGTTGCCACGTTTGCGTGGGTCGTCCGCCATCGCGGTAGTTGCTGCTGCGGTATCTGATGTTGCGGTTGCCGTCATCGCATCGATCGGCGTATCCAGCCACAACCATGTGGACTCCATCGCGATCATCGTAGACGCGCGATCTTCTCTTGCTGCGGTGCTCGCGCCTGCGGCCAAAGTCGTCTTCATCATCCGAATGCGTTCGGTTGACGGAATCCTCGTCGTCTGCCCATCGGTTGGCGATGTCCATGAGGTGGTCAAGGGTTTTGGGCTTGACGCGCCCGAGCTCCTCCTTGAAATCTAGGCACCTGGCACCATCCTTGAAGGAGTCGATTGCTCTTTCTTCAGATCTTTGTGCGGTGTAGTTCTTGATGTGAAACCAGCATAGTATGTACGAGCGGATGGACTCGTTGGTCCGCTGGGTGTAGGCCCGCAGCTTTTTGATTGAGGCTGGCCTCTTGCTGGTACCCTTGAAGTTGCGGATGAAGCTGTACGCCAGCTCCTCCCAGCTTTGGATGGAGTCAGAGGATAGTCTTCTGAGCCAGACCCTGGCCGCGCCTATCAGCTGCAGCTGAAGGCATTGTAAGGCGGTGTTCTTGTTTCTATCGTGGAGTTTGACGGACGACAGGTGATCGTCGAGCCAAGCCTTTGGCTCCTACGTTCCATCGAACTTTGGGTTCTCCGAAGGGAGCTTAAAATTTTTCAGCATCCGTGATTGCCGAATGGATCTGCTGAAGCATCTGGCTCCGCACAGCTCTCTGTCGTCCTCCTCTTCGGACTCAGTTGATAACGTGCATTTAGCACGTGATTTGTCGATCTTGCGTTGGGTGAGATCACTACGAGCATCGTAGTTGCTGCTACAGTGCCATGGGCTCTGGCGGTGCTGGGGAAGGTCGTGCTCCTCCTCGTCAGATGAGGGTGTGCGGCTTCAAGTGAACTTGACCGTAGCTTTTTTCTTTGGCTCCGCAGGAGTTTCGTTGTGGAGCGCAACTCCGACGAGTCCGAGGCCTGCTAGTGCAGACTTATGCATTGCGTTCTTCGGGTCACCCGCTAGAGGTAGATTGGATGCGAGATGGGTGGTGGCCGCCATGATTGCAGCCTGCGGCGTTTTTGGCATGACGTTGCCCTGCGAGTCCATCGTCATGAAGGACGTGTTGAGGGCCCTGGTGACCTCGTGTCGTGCGGTGGGGTCCATGCGCTCCATGCGGGAGCGGTACTTGTTGGCGTTGTTGCCATGTGAAGTGGATCCGCCAGCGGCAGAGAGCGCAAATCGCCGCGCGCTGGACTCCCCAGTTGTCTGCTTAAGCTTTTCGAGCTCCTCCATCAGCTTTACCTGCCGATTGTGCTCATCGATCAGTAGTAGGTGGTAGGCCATCAGTAGGTCTCGGGAGGCATCCACAGGTAGTATTTTGTTGCCTTGCACGGCTTCACATGATTGTTGTCAGCCTTCCTCGTTGAGGTTGATCTAGTTGTAGCCGCGATAGCTGCCCTCAGTGACTCTGTTGGCCGGGTTTCCCTTTTTCAATCGTTCTCAACCTGCGGGTTGGGAATGGGATTAGGAGGTATGGCACCCAAACCCAGTGGTGGGTCCGCTCCATTGTTGACGTTACCATCGTGGATGGTGGCGCACAGGTAGCGCTCACAGGGTGGGTCGCTGCTGCCGCAACTCTCAGATCTGGAACCATAGGTTCCTTCATCTGAAGGAGGACCGCATAGATCGGAGTTGCAGCTGTTGCTGTCATCCGAATCGCCCGTCATCATCGATGTGCGCAGGGCGTCGATGGGTGGGGCCCAATAAGCGGGCCGGATGGATGCAAGTGGCACCCGTTCTAGAAGGCAGAGGGTGTCGGTCTGCCCCACCTGGAAGCAAAAGCTCCCGAACAGCATCTCGAGCCCGTCGCCAACGGACTCGAAATCCTTCAGGGTGGCCGGCGAGTGCGCGGTGAAGTCGAAGGCGCCGAATAGGAGGTGACTCTCCATTGCCGATGAATCGTAGATAGCTCCGGATGGAACCGTCACGACCGCACGATCAACGTCCCCGCTTCCCATAGACGGCGCCAATTGACGAGGGTTTGACTCGTCAATGCCCATTGTTATGGACTTGGGTTTCAAGAAGATGCGGATTCTGGAAGTCGCGGAACGGTTAACTGACAAGCAACACAGGGACACGAGATTTACCCAGGTTTAGGCCCCTAGAGGGAAAACCCTACTCCTGCTTGTTTGCTCTTGATCACGGCAGAACCAAAGGTTACAGGGGTGCGCAGATGCAATATGGCATGGAGGTGTGTATCAGGTGTTGGGGATATGCTCTATGGGTATCCTAATAGCATATCTCCTATCCGGATAACCCGGGTGGCCCACAGTTGGTAGCATGGCCCATGGCCTGCTGGGCGGCCCAGTTAGATGGATCCAGAAGAGAGGCCCATGCCGGATAAAGGAAGGCTACGGTTGGAGTCACCGACGTACCCGGAGCCTTGGAGTGCAAGATACACAAGACTAGTAATAGACGGTGTAGGACTCTATAACCTGTCCGGCTAGGACTTTAACCTATAACCCTAGGACCTGGCGACTATATAAGGCCTATGGGAGCCTTCAGGGCACGATAACTTACAATCTCAGACAGTCGAGTAGCGATTAGCACACACCTCGCACAGCGAACCAATCTCTGTAACTCGGCGTATTGCCCTTATAGTGATTTATAGCAGGAGTAGGATTCCGCCACCGTTGTGGGATCTGAACCTGGGTAAGCTGTATTACCTCGTACCCGTCAATCGTCCGCCTTCCCACACGTCTCTAAACACGCACTATGAGGACCCCTCCATGGCGTACTCGTCGGCAATACCACGATAGTTGGCGCCCACCGTGGGGCAAGAGGCGCTTCAGGCTCTTCAGCGGGCGAGGACCAAGATCTTCGCGGGAATCGGCAAAACCGTAGCCATCGGTCGCGTTCTCTTCTTCGGCAATGTTCCGATCGTCCCTCCTGACGAGTTCTGGATCCCGGCGAAGACGAACCCTACGCGGTGTTCGATCGTTCCTATCGGAGACATCCACCTCTTCATTGGCGAAACCGACTCGGGCACTAGTTCCCTGGGAGTCGTAGGAGCATCAAGGCCCGCACGGACCGCCTACGGGCAGGATACATTCGTGGAAGGATCGATGTTGGATCTCTCTTTGGAGTTTGCCGGCAAAGATCGGAAAAATTCAAGGCCCACCCAAACCGCCCCTGTGCAGGATATAAAGGTGGCAGATCGTTGCAAATCCGCCGGCTTCGCCCGTGCATCTGGACAGTAGAGATCCAAGTTCGTCGGCATGGTTACCATCTTCGATCTGGCGCGTTGCGTTCAGAGAGAAGGCGAAAACTCCCGCGATTACCTGGCCAGGTGGCTCCGCATACGAGCCGATCTGGCCCACTACCCCAATGATGATGCTATGTATCACTTTATGGAAGGACTGGACCATGGCACGCTTCTCCGACATTCTCTAAGACGGCAGCAGGCGTTAGGCCGCCTTACCTTCGAAGGCATGGTGAACACTGTCAACAACTATGCGAAGTCCGAAGCGGCAGCTCAGACAACGTTTGCACTCATTGACGGAGCCCCTCCAATTCAGCCACCGCCACCACCACCTCCGGCCGCCATCGTCGTAGTTGCACCGCCACCTCCAGTCATCGTCGCTGCTATTGCACCTCCACCGCCCGTCATCGAGGAAGTCCTGGCACCCTCCGACTCTGTTATTGACGCGCTTTATGCTGACTTCAGTGAAGATTCAGAGGAGATAGGTTTCAGTCCAGAGGAGCTAGACTCCGCCATGCAGGAGATGGAGGAGGAGTACACGCGCGACGAGCAAGCCAACAATGTCGTCACGTCTCGAGAGGTGTTCGTCACCATTGGGACGACGATGGATGAAGATCAACCCGGACGAGCTCCGCCTATAGCGCTGGAGAAGGGGAAGGGGACACTTATTGCTGCTGACGATGATCGCGCAAAGGTCATGCCTCCTCCACCTAACCCAGTGCAACAGCCGCAGGAACTCGGCACCGGCCCGAGCAACAACAACACCGCAAACTTGCCGCCTCCGGCATCTACGTCTGCAGCAGCCCAAGTTACTCCAGCTGATAGAGTGATGTACGGCAATCTCCTCGTTGAACCACTGACCGTAACTCATATCCGGAACGTGACTCAGCTTGACGAGAAGCGCCAGCAGCTGCTAGAGGAAGCGCAGGCCATCGCGGAGCAAGGCGCTAAGCTAGATCGAGATCTGGTCAACGCGCAGAAGTCCATAGAGAAAGCTAGAGCAATGGTGGCCGAGTATAAGACCCTGCTGCAGCAGCAGAAGGCCAAGAAAGCTCTGGCTCGCGTCATCAACGATCCTGGTGTACGGCGAAACCTAGGATGGGCTCCCTCGAAGCCAGCACATGCCAAGCCATACATTGATAGTGAAGGCAAGCAGGTGATGCCCACCCCCACTCCTTAACCTCGCCGTCGCCAAGACCCTTCTGGAGCAGGATAGATTGCCTGAGGCAGTGGAACAGGTCTATGACCTAGTGGCCAAGGCGGTGAAGCAGCAGGAAAAGGCCACCTCTCAGAGGCTTGAGTCTGACCCAGCGCTTTGCCAGTCTAGCCAGTATAAGCCGCCAAGGGATAGATCTCCTCTTGATGTCGGGTCCCAGACGGGTTCATCAGAATGAAGACGGAGGGATGCACGCAACAGGAAGGATGCTATCCCCATATCCTCCGATCACGGAGAAAAGGCCCGACCTTGTCGCCCATCGCCACCGCCCCGATCCCCCTGACATCGCGAAGATGACAAGGCTCACCATTGTACGAATATGCCCCCACCAAAGCAGTGTGGCATCGTCATCCGCGACAACGCAGAGCAGACCCGTCATGACGGAGAGCGCAACCAAGGACACAAGAGCAGGTCACGCCATGACCCTCTGCGTCCAACAAGCAACCGTGAAAGGCGCGAGGCGTCGCAGGAGTGTAACAACAAGAAAGCTAACCCACCGCCACCTCCGCCTCCGTCACCACCAAGAAGTCACCATGGCGGAGGAGGCCCACGTCGTTCACGCAGCCCATCCCCTGTTGACAAGAAGAAGAAGAACCCGGAGCCATACGATGCACGTTCGCGGATCGATAAGATCCACGAGGCCCGGGAAGGACCATACCTGGGACCACGTTGCTTTGGACCTGCAATACGATCTGCAACTTACCCCAAAGGTTTCCGGATCAACAAGACCATCAAGCCCTATGACGGCACCGCCAAGCCAGCCACATGGTTGCAGGACTACGGCAACAAGGTGGAGATTGCCGGAGGCAACCCCAAAGTCGCCGTCAAGTACCTCCCGTTAATATTGGCGGGCACGGCCCGTCAATGGATCGATGACTTGCCGGATAAATCCATCTGCAATTGGCTGGACATGCAAGAAGCGTTCACCAAGAACTTTGAGGGTACATACAAGCGTCCCTGCACTATTGGAGATCTACAGCGGTGCGTGCAAGAGAAATACGAGACATCTCGCGCCTACCTCTCCCGCTGGCTGGACATGAAGAATTCTTGCGCAGGAGTGCATGCTCAGACCGCCATGGCCACCTTCATCGATGGGTTGGAAAGGGGCACGTTGCTCTGACATAAGCTGTAGCGCTTGCAGGACAATCACCAGCTTGACTTGAACCAGATGATTCAGTTGGCTAGTGAGTTTGTAGCTGCCGACAACGATGCTCACGGCTCCTTGCCGGCAACGGCCGTTCCAACTCAAGCTCAGAGGAACAGCAGTACAAAGCGGAAAACCGCTCTAGAAGAAAAGCAATCTACCGACATGGTCGCTATGACTTTTGCAGGACGAGGTGATGGCGGACAACGTGGCCGAGGAAGGGGAGCTGGTCGTGGGCAGCAACGAGGAAGCGAAACTACCTCGGCGCCGCTCCGCATTCCCCAAACCTACGAGGAGTACCGCGATATGCCGTGCCTCATACACCTCGATGTCAACGGCAAGACCACCCACACCAATCAACATTGCAAGTTTGTCAACGACCTCAAGGAAGACCCGGAGTCCGGCTATAAGCAAAGTCGGAAGAACAGACCGCGAGGCAAGGGCAAGGGGAAGAAGACGGAGGAGGAGTCCAAGGATTCAAGTGACATGGACGACGACGTTGACCCCAAGCACGCCGCCAAGAGCGACGACAAGGGCAAGAACCCCTTCGTGAAGAAGGCGCCAGTCTACCAAACTTTCCTTGGCAGCCCCACCGTCCGGCAACAGAAGACCTCCCTGAGGATCTTGATGGCTACTCTCCCCCCAGTTCCCCAGTACGTACGCTGGTCGGAGGTTCCAATTACTTGGTATAGGACGGACCATCTAGACCTTATCCCTACGGAGAACCAGTACGCCATGGTCATCAACCCCTTGATTGGCGGAGTGGAGTTCACCAAGTGTATGGTGAATAGTGGAAGCAGCATCAACATCATGTACCTGGATACACTGCAGAAGATGAACTTGACGAAGGCAAACCTAAGGTGGACCAACACCATCTTCCACGGCGTAGTTCCTGGTCGGGAGGCTCGGTCCCTTGGGTGCATTATACTTCAGGTTGCCTTTGGCGATGTTAATAATTACCGCCAAGAGCGCATGACCTTTGAGGTGGTCCCCTTCAAGAGCGTGTACCACGTCATATTCGGCCGCGACATATTCCACACGTTCATGGCCAAGCCATGCTTCGTCTACAACAAACTCAAGATACCCGGACCAAACGGTGTCATCACCGTATCCGGAAGCTTTACCAAGGCAAGGGACTACGAGATCAATGAAGCAGACGTTGCGGAAGCTGTCCTCTACAGTGAAGAATTCAAAGAGATACAGAGCAAGGTCGATGAATCAGAGATGCCTGCGTCGAAGAAGTAGATCTCCGACTCCGCTCCTGTGTTCAAGGCCGCCATCGAGAACAAGCCGGTGGAACTTGTGGTAGGCGATGCCTCCAAGGTCACCGCCATTGAGACGAACCTGGATCCCAAATAGGAAAGCGCGCTCGTCGAGTTCCTCCATGAGAATAGGGACATCTTTGCCTGGCAACCTGCCGACATGAAAGGTGTACCTACGGAACTTGCCGAGCACAGCTTAAACATTGATCCAAAATGCAAACTAGTGAAACAACCTCTACGATGCTTTGGAGATGAGAAGAGACGCACCATTGGCAAAGAGATAGCTAGGTTACTTAAGGCTAGATTTATCCGAGAAGTCCTTCATACCCAATGGGTGGACAATCCTGTACTTGTCCCCAAAAAGGGAACCAATGAATTAAGAATGTGCGTTGATTACACCGGCTTGAACAAAGCATGTCCCAAAGATTTGTTTGCTTTGCCTCGCATTGACCAAGTCATTGACTCGACGGCTGGCTCGGAACTTTTGTGTTTTCTCGATGCATACTCAGGATACCACCAGATCAAGATGAGGAAGTCAGACCAATTGGCCACTTCGTTCACTACCCCATACGACACGTTTGCTATGTTACGATGCCCTTTGGGCTAAAAAACACAGGTGCTACATACCAGCGGACAATGCAACGTTGGCTTCACGACCAAATTGGTCGGAACATTCACGCTTATGTGGACGATATTGCAGTGATGTCTAAAAAGTCAAACGACTTAATCTCCGACTTAAAAGAAACCTTTGATAATTTCCGGAAATACAACATGATGCTTAACCCTAAGAAGTGCGTCTTCGGGGTTCCATCCGGCAAACTGTTGGGCTTCATCGTTTCCCAGCGTGGAATCGAGGTCAACCCGGAGAAAATCAAAGCCATCTTAAACATAAACCGTCCGACATGCCTAAAGGACATTCAACGACTAACATGTTGTGTTGCAGCAGTTAGTCGGTTCGTCAGCCGACTTGGAGAGAAGGCTTTGCCGCTGTACAAGTTGCTGAAGAAGGCGGACAAATTCACATGGACAGATGCAGCATTGAAGCAGCTCAAGGAGATTCTTTCCTCAGCGCCTATCCTTGCAGCACCCGAGCCTGGAGATCCCCTGTTAATCTACATGGCGACAACCAACCGGGTAATCAGCATCGTCGTCGTGGTAGAGCGGAAGGAACCAGGCTATGAGCACGGAGTTCAACGACCTGTTTACTATGTAAGCGAGGTCTTGACGGAGTCCAAGAAGCGTTACCCGCACTACCAGAAGATAGCTTATGGAGTATTCCTTGCTTCTCGGAAGCCGAGGCACTACTTTCAGGAACACCCAACCACAGTGGTGAGCAAGACTCCACTGTCCGACATAATCAACAACAGCGACGCTACAAGAAGGGTCGTGAAGTGGGCATCGATCTTGCCGCCTTCGAGATCACCTACAAGAGTCACAAGCCTTGGTGGATTTTGTTGCAGATTGGACGGAGATGCAAGATGCTACTCCGTTGCCGGAACCAGAGTACTGGGTGATGCACTTTTACGGATCAAAGCTGCTCAATGGCTCGGGGGCTGGTGTATTGCTACAATCACCAACAGGAGACAAGCTACACGTTATGCAGATCCACTTCGAGGCTACAAACAACATGGCGGAGTATTAAGCACTCATTCACGGACTACGTGTAGCCAAGGATATTGGCATCAAGCGCATAGTTTGATGTGGAGATTCTGACTTGGTTGCCCAGCAGGTTGGCTGGCACCTGGAATGCGCAGAACCCTATGATGGCGGCATATCAGGTCGAAGTGGACGAGATAGCCAAGAGCTTCTTGGGCTATGAAGTCAAGTATGTTCCGAGGGAGCAAAATGAGGCGGCTGATCTGCTGTCTAAGCTTGGATCGGGGCGCAAACGAATTCCGCCAGGAGTTTTCCTAGAGCACCTGCGCACACCATCCGTGAAGGAGCCGACATCGACAACCCGGATAGAGTTGAATCTTTCGTTAACATGGTGACCAAGGTCCCTCCGGCTTGGACAAAATCGTTCATGAAATATCTCAAACACAGAACTTTGCCCGACGACGAGGTCGAAAGAGGGCAAATAGTACGACGATCAAAGGGTTATACCATAATCAATGGACAACTCTACAAAAGGCGCACTACTGGTGTATACCTAAAGTGTGTTTCCCAGCTAGAAGGTATGGAAATACTACGCAAAATCCATCTCGGAGATTGCGGACATCACGCCGCTCCTCGATCGTTGGTGGCGAAAGCCTTCCGGCAAGGATTCTACTGGCTGACCGCGAAGGCGGACGCCGACAAGCTGGTTGAGACATGCATGGGATGCCAGTATTATGCCCGACAACCACATGTTCCTGCTGAAGAATTGTGAACAATACCAATAACTTGGTCGTTTGCAGTCTAGGGGCTAGACATGGTGGGACCGTTATAGACGGCACCATGTGGGCTTACGCACCTACTAGTAGCAGTTGATAAATTCACTAAATGGATAGAAGCTAAGCCCATTAGAAAGCTTGATGGGGCAACTGCCCTCAGGTTTGTCCGGGATCTAGTGGTGAGATTTGGTCTCCCACATAGCATTATCATCGACAACGGCAGCAATTTGTCACTCGGAGAAGTGGAGGCTTATTGTTGGGAGAAGGGCATCCGACTTGACCTTGCATCTGTGGCACACCCACAATCCAATGGTCAGGTTGAGGAAGCCAATGGATTAATTCTGCAGGGAATTAAGACACGTCTTGAGGCACCGCTACATAGAACAGCTGGAGCCTGGGTGGAAGAATTGCCATCTGTGATGTGGAGTTTACGAACTACACCCAACAGATCAACCGGCTACACCCCTTACTTCATGGTATATGGAGCAGAAGCCATCCTGCCTTCCGACATACTTCACGATGCACCAAGAGTTGCCGCCTACGACGAAGATGAAAGCTGAAGAATCCAGACGCCTAGATGTGGACCTTCTCGAGGAGGAGCGTTTTTTGGCATGCCAAAGATCTGCCATCTACCAGCAGAAGATACGCAACTACCATAGTCGCCGCGTTCGGCATCGCTCGTTTAAAGAGGGGGATTTGGTGCTCCGACTTAAGCAGAAGAAGTCACACAAATTATCCCCGCCATGGGAAGGACCGTTCATCATAAGCAAGGCGCTGCTCAATGGGTCTTACTACCTCGTTGACAATCGTGAACTAAAGGATAGACCCAACAAGGATCATAAGCATAAGCGACGTGACCCGGATGATGACTACCCGGAGCTTGATCGGCCATGGAACATAGCACAACTACGTCCTTTTTACACTTAGCATTTTTTATCTAATTGTGTACCTCTTATATGATCAATGAAATAAAGCTCTCTGGTTCACTCATATTTGTGAGTTTTTTACCTCCTTTAGTGTTCATTTTTGGATCATGTAAAACCTTTATGCACAAGTTTTGCGATTGCACTTGTGACAATTCCGCCTACGGGCGTTAGCTTAAGTTTTCTGGTCTACACGTTCTTTGTCGTTTTTATGTGGATTCTGGAGTAGTGACTTTTGGCACTTATTGTCGGTGATTTTGTTCTTAGGTTATTGACGATGCCATTGGGCATCATCACCTGAGCGCATGGTTCCGACAACGAGTCTTCCGACTCACGAAAGGTCAAGCATAAGAACCAAAGTAAAGGATAAGCCAGCACTTGCTTAAAAATATATACATGCTGGAAACTGATTCTTAAGTAGCAGGACATGCAACATTGTTTTCCGCCTTAAGTTACATCAATAATTTTTTTCCGCATATGCACCAAAGGTGAGACAAATATTACAAGGTTGTTCTTCATTCCTTTGGCGCAGGTGACTTAGAAGCAGCGTCATCACCAGCAGGAGAGCCACCCTCGAAGTCGACGGTGTGAAGAGACTCGGAGGGGATTTGTTGCCGCCATCGATGGTGTTCATCGGCACGAAGACGTTGATGTCGACCAAGTCGGCAACTCTGGTATCATAGCCCGCGAGCGACGACAAGATGGATTCGTGGTTAATCTCTTTGCCATCATCGTCTGCGTCGGGAATGCCAGAGGTCACCGTGTCGATGTCGTCATCTTCATAGTGTGCCTTCACCATTGACAGCGCCATCCTTGCGCCAGCCCGTGCACATGAAGCTTTCCAGCTTGTGATACGCTCGGGGGCTCGGCATAGAATCTCTGAGTACTTCGCCACGGACTCCGTGCCTTGATGTTGATCTGGAGGGGCTTGGCAATCTCCTTAGCTTGCGTGATGGCGGTGTTGATGAAGTTGTCGGCTAGAACCATGCATTCCTTGGCTGGAGGAGGCGATCGGGTTAAACCCATAGGAGCTGCAAATTCCGACAAGGAACACATGAGTTCAACAATTAAGAGTATCTAGACTATAGAAATCCAAGACGGAGAAAACTTACTGAAGATGCTGGCCTCAGCTTGCCAGAGGGTGTCCGCCAAGGATTCTTTCTCTTGTTGGAGGAGCTTATACGCCTCACTATGGCGTTGATTCTGCTCATCGGCAGCTTGCTTATGATCTCTTAAGATAGATATCTCCTCCTTCAAGCGATTGATTTCCTCGATGGCGGAGTCCTGCAGGGCCTTCATTGACTCCCCATGCATTTTCAGCATGTCCTTCCTCTCCTGCTTAAGAATTTTGTTCTCGCTATCCAGCTCTTGAATGTGTTTGGATTGCTTGACAATATTCTTAGCCTTGGCGATGGTTTAAGTCGGAGAAAGCAAAGTACACAGTGAGTACTCGGAGAATATGGACACAAAACCAAGTCGGAATGCGAAAAAGAAAACAGACGCTTGCTCTTGGTGATCTGTTCCTTCAAGAAGGCAGTTTTACCCTTTTTAGCTTCCAAGTCTGCGCGCATCTTCTGATACTTGTCGTTGGCCATGCCCCTCCAAGCACTCTCGTTCTATGGAAAAAAGGACAAAGTTAAAACGTTGTTTGGTCTGCTTGGAACATCTAGCCGAAAATTTTCCACCTAGACGCTCGGGGGCTACAACGAGAATTTTTGACTTAGCATTATGCTTAGTTTTTCTTTAAGCATCTAGTCGGAACTAATTCAGTTTTCGATTAGAAGCTTGGGGGCTACAGTATAAAGTTTTTTAACTCGGATATATGATTAGATTTTCTTTAAGCATCTAGTCGGAACTAATTCAGTTACAACTAGAGGCTTGGGGGCTACAGTATTGAAATTTATAAACACTGCATATGCTACTCTTAAAAGCATCTAGTCAGAATAATTCATTCCACCTACATGCTTGGGGGCTACAGTGAGAGGTTTTCTAACTTAGTCACTCTTAGAGCATATAGATGCAAAGACCTATGGTTTTTCGTCTACATCCTTGGGGGCTACAGTGGGATACTAATATGAAATGCAAAAGGCAAATAAAACTTACAAGTGCAATGATCTTGAGGTTTGTAGCACTCTCGGCTAGCAGCTTGCCAAAGGATTCGCTGTTTCCTTGCAAGATTTCTGCTTGTCAGCGGAGCTCCTCTAGACCGCACGTCGAAGATGTCGGTGCCGCACCAGGGACCAGAGCAGTGCTACCCGGTGTAAGTACCGGATAGACTATCTCTGGATAAACTATGGCTTTCTTGGGTGCGGGGGCGCCGCCAACGACAGAAGTACCTGCTTCCACCACCGCCTTACCGCCACCGATGGCATCCTTAGCCGGAGCTTCAGCCATTTGGTGGGCGGCACTCTCCTGCGTCGCCTGCTCGCCGACGACAGCAACCTCGGTAGAGGCACCTGAGTCCACTTCCATGGCGGAAGGGGCAGATGCCTCCTTAGCTTGTGAGCTTGTAGGGGAAGACGAGGGCTTGACGGAGGGAGTGGAAGGGGCGATGGCGGGAGATGCGTCGCGATGCAGCATGTCCTTGATGGTTCTAGAATCCCCCAATTTGGAGGTCTTCTTCAGGATGGTCGTGGCTTTCTTCCTGAAACGTGCAAAATGCATAAGTACAGGAACAAGACAGATAAAAAAACAATGTTGGAAAGAAAGAAGCTTACACAAGTGGGGGTGCTTTGGCAAAGGGGATCCCGGTAACTTTTCTCTTCTCCGCCTCCAGGGCGGTGGTAGTCTTCTTGGAGGCTCCACCCTCCGTCTTCTTCTTCTTGCCTCCATCGGCAGCGTCAGAGGTGGAGCTCTTCCGCTTTCGCGCCAATGGAGCATCGTCGTCAGACACGACCGTGACTTCCTTCATCTTTGGATCGTAGATTTGGGCAGCCATGTTGTCCTCCTCTAGATCGCTAAGTTGTTAAGTGAGAAGTCACCGTGTTAGATGAGATGACATTTGCAAGACGGAAGAACTGGAGTATATGTCATACACGAAAAATAAATAACTACATTTGGGCACTTGCCGTCTACTAACATGTCGTAGGTGATGGTGAAGCCACGCTTCTTGTCCTTCACCTTAACGATGTCCTTAAGGCGAAGCTTGACGGAGTCACTCGAGAAGTTGTCCACGGAGATGCAGAGGCTATCTCTTCTATCGCTGGTATACTCGTGCATGAGCTTCGCGCGGTGCTGCAGAGGTTGGATTCGCCTGATGAACCAACACATGGCTAGGTCCAAGCCGGTCAAACCCGTCTCTACGAACCATTCTATCCGCCTTATGGCGCGGGAAGCATCGAGGTCGAAGGGAAGGGAGGCCTGGGATCTCCATGACGAGGTTTCAGCGGCGGCTCCGTCTACGAAGTCCGGGTACGTTACTTGTCGGCCAGCCAAAGGGATATCTGGACCGTAGAAGTAAGTACGCTGCCAGTTTTTGAAGGACTCATGACCGACGATGTCGGGGAACCGCCGGTCAGGACGGATCTTGAAGCTTATGCTGCCACAATTCCTAAGTTCTTTCTTACTATCTCCGGCTTCACGTTTAACGATGAAGAAGTACACGAAGAGATCTAGCCTAGGATTTATCCCTAAGTAACCCTCGTAGAGCGTCGTGTAGTTGCTAAGCGCTAAGATACTGTTGGGAGAAAGGTTTTGGGGCTGGACTTATAGTGGTTCAAGACGGAAAGGAAGAAGTTGGAGATGGGCAGGGAGACGTCGCGTACCAGTTGGGCTTTGAGGTACACTTTTTCTCCGTCTTGGGGAGAAGGTGTCACCTCGCCGGCCGGCGCCGCCCGCCAGGCGAGCCCCTCCGTCGTAGGGAGGTGTAACACCCTCAGAATCGGCCCTATGCAAGTTTCAGCGATTCCCGCCAAACCCGCATAGAAACGATTCAAAGGTGCCCACCAGGCACTTTCGTGCGGGTGGAAAACGAAGTAATAACATTACACAACAGTCCTCGATGGGACCCACAGAACAGATATATATATACAACAGCGACTCAATGAGTCAAGAATACAGATATAATATACAAAGATCCAAATCACCTTGAAAATGATAGAGCGTCCGACTACGGACAAGACGCAAATGGGGCTAAGAGCCCTGAAGAATAACCAATGGCGTCCATAACCCTGCCCAGGCCAAGCCGGAAGGGTAACCCTGCTAACGACGTTGATCTCAAACCTGCTTAAACAAAAGGGGTGCCGACAAGGGCAAAGGAAAAAGAGAGAGCGGTCAGTACTGAGGCCAGTACACGGCGAGGCTAGAATTCGGTGGTCCTCGCCTACATAGGTATGGTGGACTGTAGCGGCAGCGCAGCATGCACTAAACATCCTATAGAGACTCGAAACAACTAGCGGCTATCAGAGAGGGGTAAGAAAGACCTATTCGGAACCAACCTGATTCTACCACCAAACATACCCATCCTGGTATTTCCCCCTCGAGTCCAAACGAGGAAGTCAACCGAGGAACTCACACAGTTGGCAGTTTTAGTTATTCAGTTATCGTTGCAGCAATTACTAGTCAGGTATAGATAGTCATCCTGATAAGATAAGCAGTGGGCAGTTTTAGTTAACCAGTCCGTTGTAGTTGCAACACTTACTAGTCAGATGCAATTAGCATGAGATATCCCAAACCCAGCAGTTGTTGGTACTTTTATTTAGCCATTCCGTTATAGTTGCAATACTTACTAGTCAGGTACAATGGTAGCGAGCGACAACCCAAACAAGCAATTGTTGGCAATTTTATTTAGCCATTCCATTATAGTGAAGCTGATTACTAGTCATTATAAAGTCAAATTTATAGCCCTACTTTAGTTATAGTTGTCTATGATTGAGATACTGTGCTCCAAGTCGTCCATAACCACGGACACGGCTTTCAGAAAGTTTTACCCTGCAGGGGTGCACAAATAGCAACACACACTCGATCAACCTCGGAAAAACCAAATCAAAACCCAACGAGGCCTTCATGACAAAGCAATCACCAGATTCAGAAATATTTCAGGGGGCCACCCCATTAAGTATACCCGCAACGAAGCTGGCCGGCTCCGAGACGGACTCAAGGTTTGTGGGGACGGATGTAAACGATTGGGAACCCGAAAATGTGACTGGGCTTGTCGATACAGCGAAAACGTGTCACGATCCTAAACAGTACAGGTGCTCCTCGCACAATCGTAAATAAAACAGTAAAGCATGGCATAAGTACAGGATAGTAAATAAAACCTCAAACTAGTTTGTGGCCCCAAGAAATAAGAATGAATCAAGCTCTGGCTCAGGGGGGTCCCATAATCCTCCCGGATGTGGATAGCGCGAATATTCAAGGAACAGGTATCAAGTACTCGGGGTCCTACGGGACACAAGTGGACGGTTAACAACCAAATAACATCTATTGCCCACCTGTGCCTCTGCATTACCTACTTCAATTTTAGTTGTTAAACAGTAATTAAAGTCTTGATCATCTCCAACAATAAACACATGGCAATACTCCAACAACGGTGGTACTTGACGACACGCAACAACATTTGAGCAAGCGGCTAAGACGCGCAGGTCCAACTATCTACCAAACAACAGGTAATAGGAGGTGTCCAAGGCAATATAAGGCTGCAAGGGATATCACGGGTACAAAAGCTATAGCATCACAACACAGATAGCAATAGATAAACAGGAGGGAATAAATACTATAAAAGTAAGATAGGTAGAAAGGGGGAGATGCTCGCCTGAAAACATTGCCGAAGGTTCATCTGAAGGTCGGGTCGACACTCGCATCCACTCATCGGCCTAATCCGTGAAGAAGCAAAGCACTAGCAGAAACACCGGATGCAATATTTAATACTACGACAGAAGATCGGGCATGATGCATGTATGATGTATGACACGGCAAAGGTGCGGTGCAATTAGGCAAGATTAAGCGGAACCGGGGTCCCGACAACTAATTAATAGGTTCATGTTATTTAGATACCCCGCAATTTAAATATTGTCTTAACATGGCAGAAGATAGCACTGGTTCGCTACACAAATTTAAATGGGACCAATATACGACTAGATTTGCCCGCATATGGCTCCCATATTTAATTTAGGTGAATCGGCATAAGGCCCCAACCCACAGACAAGTATGCATGCATGAACAATTAAATATGCATCAGTTGATAATGTCATATTATAAAAATAATGGGGTCTCGGATAGGAAATCACATTAGGGTTCGGCGAACTTGGGCTTCGAGGGGTTCGGGGTCGGTCTCAGGGTCCGGATCTAGGGTTCGGTCTCGGCGGGATCATTCTCGGATAACATAGTAGATCTTGGCGTTCCGCGAAGAAGGACTTGGTTCGGTGTCGGGGCGCATCGGATTCGTCCTGGTCGGTGTCGATCTTGTCGTTGCGAAGATCTTGTCGGGTCCGCGCCATCGAGTCGGTCTTGGCATTCGGGGTGAAGAACTTGGCGTCCTCGAGGAAGTACTTGGCGTATCCGTGTTGACGACCTGGGCGTCCGGGTTCTCGGGCATCTGATCCGGGAGAAGCACTTGTCGCATCTGTGTCCTTCGGGTCGAAGGATTTGGCATGCCCGGGTTCGGTCTTCGGGTCCGCTAGATAGGTCTTGAGGTTCCCTCTAGTCCATGAAGGAGATCTTGTTGCTCGGTGTCCGAGAATTCACCGGGTCCATGTGGTAGGGCTTGCGGTGTCGACTTCTAGTGCTTGGATGGAGCGCTGGTGGATAGATGACGCTGTATAGAAGAAATCCAATGCCCAAACTCTTGCGGGAATTCTGTCGAACATGTTGCCGACGAAGGAAAACGTGCCACTGAAACGAGGTAGCTCTAGCGGAGCACTACACATTCCAACTTCAGCTGCACACATGCTACATCACTTCAAAGATCAGGCAGTGTACACAGAACACCACACCGAGAAGTACTGATGCAACGCGCGCCGAAGTCGAAGACTAGCACGGGCGTGGCAAGCGCAGCGTCGGCGGCCGATGGTGCGGCGAGCAGGAGGACAAGCAGCGGTGTCCGGGGCCGCCTCAGGAGACGCACGGTCGGGGACAGGGCGAGCAGCCGCGGGCGGCGGTCCACGAGCAAGGGGTGGCGCTCGCGGGCCCGACGAGAAGGGCGGTGGAGGGCGTCGTGCTGCCGAGGCGGTGGCAGCGAAGGCAAACGACGGCTGGCGGACGCGGGAGGGGCCGGGGTCGTCAGACGACGAGGAGGAGACAGGCACAGACGGCGGCCGGTGCTGCAGATGTAGGGAGTACCGGGGCATGCCGAGCTCGATGCAGAGAAGCGGGGGGAGGGGCGGCCGACGATGGCACCGGGAGGAGCTCGGGCGGCCTCGCGCGCTGCTCGACGGGGTGAGGGCAGCGGGGTCGCGACAGAGGCTAGGGCGAGCCGGGCCATGAGGTGAGGAAGCCGGCGGCGGTTGAGCGAGCTCGAGGAGGAGCTCGTCGGCCATGGCGGTGGGGATCAAGGTTGGCGAGGAGGAGCGCTCGGGAACGGCGGAGGTCACGGAGGCCGGTCCGGCAGCGCGGGGAAGAGGGTACGGCGGCCCGGGCTCGGGGGAGGGTGCGCCTGGGCGGCGGTGGCGAGCAGAGAGGAGAGAGGCGGGAGGTGGGAGAGGACGGTGCGGGAGGTGGGAGAGGACGGTGCGGGAGGTGGGGGTCGCTATCGGGGTGGGACCGGGCTAGCGCGGGTTGGGAGTTGCGAGCGGGGGGTCACGCGTGGCTCGGTGACTCGGTCACGCGAGGGAGCGGGGCACAGGGGATCGCAGGGTGGGGCCAGGGGGCGACAGGGTGGAGTGGGTGGCGGGCAGGGGCCAGGGGTGAGGTGGCAGGCGGCGATTGGTGGGAGAAGGGAGGAGAGGTGAGGTGGCGAGCGGCTATAGGGCGGGGTGAGGTGGAGGGGGCTGGGTAGATTAGGTTGGGGTAGGAAAGGGTTTAGGGTTTTCTTTAGATGGGCCGGGTGGTAGGTAGTCTGGTCAGGTTGGGCCTCTGGCCTGACCGATCGGACTGCCTCCCCGGACAAACATTTTATTATTTTTGTTTAGTTTTAATTATTCTTTTGGTAAAATAGTTTAGGCAAACAAAAGATCCAGGCGGACCGAGGGTTTGATTTGAAATAAAAGACGGGGATATTTAGAAAACAATAAAAGACTTTTCGAAATAGTTTTGTACAAACACATGCAAGATGATGACGATGCTCAAATGCAAGGTGGCATGATGACATGAGCATGCGGTCATGATGATGCAATGCACAAAAACACGCGATTTTCTAGTAGTGGTTTTTGCGGGGCGCCACAGGAGGTAGCCCTCGGCGATCAGCTCCTGGATATCACGGTTGGTGATGTCTGAGCCGCACCAGTCGCCCTTGTGCGAATCAAGTTCCTCCTCCAATGGCTCCAGCGCCGCTGGATTATGGTCGCCGCCGGTGGACTCAATCACCGCCGAGGCGGGGATGACCAAGCCCTCTGGGGGCACGACGATAGAGCTCGCCGGTTTCGCCGCGGCTTCGCTCGACGCCGCCATGGAAAGGGAAGTGCTGCTGCTAGCCATGGAGAGAGGTTGGAGGTGACTGGTGCAGATTGGGGCTAGGGTTTTTCGCGAGTTTTGCGCAAAGAGCTCGAGGAGGCACGCGCTGGAGGAAGAAGATGATGCGAGGAGAGAATGAGGTAAACGGTAAAAATTCCACCACGGTTACTATTTATCATCTCCAACATCGAGATTCGTGCAGCTTGATCGGACGGTTGCCACGTAGACAACGTGTTTGCGAACGTGCGCGGAAATTTCGCCACGCCTCCAACCGTCGCCGCCAACAGTTCGTATCGCTCGCGCAGGAAAATTGGACATGATTCAGTTCTCTGCATGTGTGAGTTACGAGGCGTCGCTGACCTAAGCCTACGTCGCCCTAGCTGATATAGGCAGATGAGCCGTCACATCAGAAGATTCCGATATGGACGGATCCAGTCCGGCTACGGAAGAGTACGATGGAAGATTCAGCATTTCTCCGACTTACGTGTTGAAGATGGAGAAAATCTTGCAGGGTTCTTTGGGAGAACTACAAGATATGGCTTGACGATTTACCGACATCCATCTAGACGGAGCATTCCACACGAAGAGGCAAGACGGCGCAAGATCTTGGAGTTCTCCGGGGGCTACTGTTGGGGATATGCTATATGGGTATCCTCATAGCATGTCTCCTATCCGGATAACCCGGGTGGCCCATAGTGGTAGCATGGCCCATGGCCTGCTGGGCGGCCCAGTTAGATGGATCCAGAAGGGAGGCCATGCCAGATAAAGGAAGGCTACGATTGGAGTCACCGACGTACCCGGAGCCTTGGAGTGCAAGATACACAAGACTAGTAATAGACGGTGTAGGACTCTATAACCTGTCCGGCTAGGACTTTTCCTATAACCCTAGGACCTGGCGACTATATAAGTCGGGCCTATGGGAGCCTTTAGGGCATGATAACTTACAATCTCAGACAGTCGAGTAGCGATTAGCACACACCTCGCACAGCGAACCAATCTCTGTAACTCGGCGTATTGCCCTTATAGTGATTTATAACAGGAGTAGGATTCCGCCACCGTCGTGGGATCTGAACCTGGGTAAGCTGCATTACCTCATACCCGTCAACCGTCAGCCTTCCCCCACGTCTCTAAACACGCACTGTGAGAACCCCTCCATGGCGTACTCGTCGGCAATACCACGATATCAGGTGAGTTGAGAATCCTTCTCGTTGTACCCTCCTGGCCTTTATATAGATAGGCCAGGTCCCGGATAGGTCTAATTGGTTACAAATTAGGATTGATACCCTTTAAAATTTTATCTAATCTAGACTTGTTTTCTAAGGAGTTGAAATCATCATGGGCTTGGTCCATCCGAAATTTTAATTCGCTTTGTGTCCTTACGTGGACCTTCCTTACCAGGTACCAATGTCGTGCACCCGTAGTGGGTAGTGTATATGCATGTAAGGGAGAGCATGCCGGCGGACGTGTGTGTGGGGCGTCAAAAGAGGGTTGGGCTAGCGCTGGACAAGCTCGAGGCGCTGAGGTGAAGGTGGTCGGCACTCGACGTGGGAGCCAGATCGGCTGCTGGGCCGATGCGTCGCGCGACCGTGCGTGGAGGAGCAGCGCCAGGGCGTCACCTCGCGTCGGAAGAACCATGCTGTGTGGTGCCGCTGTCAACGGGAGGAGGTCAGCTCCCTGATGTGTGCTCTCCCATTTCTGCCATCAGGGGAAGCCGGAGCAGGGGCTACAAGATGTGCCATTGGAGGAAGAGCTGAGTTAGGCCACAGCCGCTGGTGACGGACGACATACGCCAGGGGCTTCATTGTAGGGTTGAGGACGACCGCTTTGACGAGGTTCTGGTCGCCGTGCACGAGCTCTCCACGTGGCGACGCAAGAGAAAACGACTCACATCTGTAGGTCGATCTCCTCTTCCCTAGTACTTTGAAGTCCCCATTGTTAAGTAGATCGAACAAATCATAGTTGGTCCTGAATGATTGGCAGAAAAAATTGCATTAGTATTATCTATTCTGGTTTTGATTTTGGTGCCTACCAGGTGTTTGTTGTTGTGCCTATAAGAACCAAACGAGTCTATTTTTAGGGTTTTCATTGTTATACCCCCATGTACAACTGCAGGTTCAGGTGTCATTTGTGTTTCTCTTACAAAACTTGAGGAGACGCGACGCGAGTAGGTGTGCAATACAATTAGTTAGCTTTGTGTGTATCTGTGCTACTGCTGTTCCCAACAATCAGAACTTTTCTTCGTACAGTGTTAGATTCAGTAATCTATTACAACTGATTCGATTGTAGGGATAGACACATGATGTAGATGCATCTTTGTTGGTTCTTGCAGGTTAGGTGTTCAACAAATTGATTCTTTGACACCCAAGCTAGGTGTGTATGGCTCTGGTTCATTCTTTGGCATCCAGGCTAGGTCATTATGTCTTCAGATGCCATTGTACGAGGCATGTTAACTAAATTCTATTGGAATGTATTTGATGTGCTGATAGGACACATCTTAGTAGTTAATACCTTAGTCCATTGTAAGTGTATATTCTTTATTTGGAGTTCACGAATATATTTTTCAATGTCTTGCAACACATCACAATAAAATCCGAGTATGTTGCTACCAATACTGATAGCCATACCGAGAACCCTCTGTTTGGCTCAATTAGTTAGTTATAGCAAGTTATTTATGTTCTCTTCCTCTACTCCTATTGCGTTAATAAACCAAAGAATAAGTTAATCTTTTTCTGTAATATTTAGTCCATACCTTCAGTGGCGGACCTTGAACGAAATCTTTGGGGGGGGGGGGGGGGGGGGGCTAAACTACCAAATGCTACATATATCTTATGGAAAATTATATAGCTGTGAAAAATTATATCTTATGGCATTTAGAAAATGTGAGACTGCACTTCATTACAGATCCATGTAATTATTTTTTAACCATGTTTGAACAGAAAATAGCCACTAAGTTGTTAATTACCTTCACAGTTATCTTCTTTATTTGTATATTGACACAATTTCCCTTTCACCATTGACACTAATACACATAGCAACATAGAAAAGTCGGGTTTTTTTGGGATTAGAGAAAACAAATTTTAGGCTCTACATATGAATAAAAGAGCATGTTTTTGTTAGAGATTTGTCTTTTTATATTTGCAACGTATTTTTCTATGGAATTTCTTAAATGTAAACATGTTTTCGCGTATTTGTTTTTAGATTTTTTGGATCCCTAGAAATATGTTTTTAACTTTTTTGAAATAAAAGGTTCACTTATGCCTAGGTTCTGTAGGTTTTTTCTCTCGAAAAACTAAGATCCAATAGAATTTACCCCAACTAAGATGCAATGATCAAAACTAACAAAGTAGTAGTACTACACTAGGAGGAGCTAGGGAATAGGAAAGAATAAATTTTCTAGAGGATAACATAGTAAGTTGCAGCTGCCTTGCAAGACGGTCCAGCTTGCTGCTGCCTGCTACTTTGACAGAGCCTACTGCGTAGTTATTTTTTCCTCTCTACGTAGCTGCTGCTCCACTAGCGGTGGCAGGTGGAGAAAGGATGTACCTGGGCTGGATGCTCCCATTGCAATGTAAAAAGAGTGGGGCGATGAATGATGAAGTTAACAGAAGACATTCCTAGAAATACTAGTAGGTAGTCAAAAACTTTTCATTTTGCTGGGGGGGCATGGCCCAGGTTGGCCCTCAAGAAGATCCGCCAATGTGCATACCTTAACATATTTAGATTTTGAACGGGTAGAGGTAGGTGTACAAGATTACTCTTGCGGTCACAAGGTCCATAAAGGTTACTTTTCATTTATTCATGGGTAACAGCTAATTATCCTCCCCATACCGAGATTACAGTGGGTAATTGTGTTTCATCCATACCCTACCCAAATAGTGTGGGTATGGACATGGATGTGGGTTATGGTTATCCAGCGGCAGGTATAATGCAAATCTAATCCTTCATGTAATCTTTGGTTTGGAGTTTTGTTTTTCGTCATGTTTTGTCTTTTACAGTGTATTATCAATCTGTGGCATTATATATAAGACCTTCATTTGTTTTAGCCTCTCGATATTTCTTGGCCATATCTAATTTGAACTACATCTAATCACGCTTATACATAAAGTCTGAAACCTGGCATGTGTCTGTCAAATGAGGTTGTGCTTTCATTGTTTCAACAATTTTTTGATTAGTTTGCTAATATTTGTCAATGTCTTGGAGAAAGAGAACAAGTAAAGGTCATTTTAGAGGAACTAATATGTATGATGTTCCAAGCCTTGATGTGTTTTATACTTTTATCTCAATAAAGGACAGTACAAGTGTACAATACATCGCTACTTCAATCCTCACAAAATTCCTTTCATTTGTTTCAAGTCTCTCCTCACTCTTTTAGTTCTGAAAAGATGGACATTTCCTTTGTGAGTATACATTGCTAGATTATCGAATGACAAAGAATACAATTAGCTTCATGAAAGATGGGGAAAAATTTGGTAGGTTCATAAATATGATGCTACTCTTGAATATAGATACTATCATCCAGTGAGGTTCATATGCTAAACCCCACTTATGCAGGCAACATTAATTTACTTTACATGTTGATTTTTTAATTGTACTAAATTTTAGAGAATTGTTTTATTTATCAGCAATTATTGGCCTATTGTTTGGTATGACTTCTTTGGAAAGAGGAATGTCACGTGCTTGCTTCCGCAAATACTCGTCCTAGGAGTTACAAAATTTGCTAGAAATTAGTTGATTAGCTATGGATCTTCTTCTTTTCCTTGGTGGTTCAAGGAGTTCTTTGCCAGTTCTTGCATATGCTCCTTCATCTGTTGCTTTGTATGATGTGGATGCTCGCAGAAGAGAGTTCGTCTGATCAAGGTAGTTCTTCTCTTTTTCTTTTTTGCATTGGTGGCTGTTGTTATATATTTTCTTCTAAAACTGGTCAGTATATCCTTTCATGCTTGCAGATATGTAACTTTCCTTCCCATCGCATATCTCTGAATGCTCTCCGCACCACTGCCTTATCGATTTCTATCATCTGTGTCTGAACTTTACTGGCATGTAAGATACATGTAGCACATATCATCGACAGCTCTCCTATATGCATGTGAACGGGTTTTCTCTATGGTACTTCCGATGGCCATTCTCTTTCTACAAAAATGATCCAGGGTGATTTTCTCTTACAAACTAATCTTCATGAGCTCATCAATTGGTACTTCTGTATTTAGTTGAAAGGTTTATGGTGCTTGATTTCCAGGTGGGTTTTTTGTTTTGGCAAATCATTAACTGAAATAGGCATCTGCTATACTTAAATAGTCTTAGATTTTATCAACAAGGCAGTCCATCCATTATCTTCATTGGACACATTTAGTTCCTGATGTAGACGTCGGGTAAAATAGTAGTAGCATAAAATCATTTGTATTTACTTTGCCCTGCTCTCTCTGAAATAATCTGTAGTTTTTAGCAACCACTACACAGGTCCACAACTTCACATGTTAAAACATAGATAGACATTGGACTATTGTCTTACTTAATTAAGGCAATTGGCCATTTTGCTTATTTACCAATTTGAGGGCCGTGGAGGCGTTGGCGGCGCCTCGGTGATGAACCTCCGCCTCCGTTGTGTCGGCCTCCAGCCTTCGCGGCACTCGAAACCTCCCTCTGCCGCCAAGCCCGGATGGCCGGATTCATCATCCACGTATACATGGCACCCTGCCGGAGAGGACGACGATAACGACAAAAGACCACGAGAGAAAGCTGGTTAGTCCCCTAATGTTCCATTTCTCCTATTTCACATGCCTCATCTCTTTATGGTTCCTGTCTCATCTCTTTCGTTTCTTCCGTAACCTGGTCAACGGTCCAAGCTTGTGAGAGACCGGGCTCCTTCGCCTACTTAACATGACCGCCGCCAGCCCTTCCTCCTCTCCCCAAAGTTTCCATTGTCCCGTTCATCCCATCGTCAAGCGCCTATTTCCTAATAAGATGTGTCCTTCGCATACCGGTCGCTTCTACCATTCCCCGACAAGAAGGCCAATAATGGTAATACCCTCTCACCATAATCCTCCTTGTGTTCGTATTACGAGTTCCAACTCATTATTATCTTGAGATTTAAGCATGGAGACATGCAAGGGCGCTGAGGCCATCTGCTACACACACAGGGGCAGTCTGCCGCTGGTTGTGGGCCCATGGCCTTGACGTGTGGGCAAGCGTGTGGGTCATAGGCACAGCTGCCTCTCTGTCATGCATGTCCCTGCCTGCGTGTAGGTCCGTGCAGAGCAGCCTAGGCTGTCGCCCCTGAAACCAAGATCGAAGGATTATCCCAACAGTCTGGCTGCCGCTGGTGAGCTCGAGCGCCATGTTCTGGACCTAGCGAGGGCTATGGAGGTGTTGGCGGCGCCTCGGTGGTGGACCTCCGCCTCCGCCCCATCGGCCTCCAGCCTTCGCGACACTCGAATCCTCCCTCCATCGGCAAGCCCGGATGGCCGGATTCATCGTCCACGTATACATGGCACCCTGCTGGAGAGGACGGTGATAACGGCAAAAGACCGCGAGATAAAGCCAGTTAGTCTCCTGATGTTCACATGATCTATTTCATCTGTCTCATCTCTTTATGGTTCCTGTCTCATCTTTTTATGGTTTCTGTCTCATCTCTTTTCGTTTCTTCTGAATATATTGTTCATTTTGTTGTGTCCATGTGCTTCACAGTTCATACATGTCAAATTGCAAGGATATGCCTTTAGAAAAAGAGGTCTCAAACAAAAGCTCAGCTGATCTGACTCTGGGTTGGACGCTGTATTTGTAGATGGGAGCCAAGGTGGAGCTGTTTCTATGGATCCTGTAGAGACTCTTGCTGTGTAGGCCGGAGGAGATTGGGAATGGGAGAGGAAGGATTTTTGTGACGGTGCCAGAGAAGAACCAAAGACCCTGATCAAGCAAGCAGCAGGCTGATGAGTTTCTTGATGCTACCGTCCTTATTTGTATCCATAAATTCGGGAGGACCAGTCACATTTTTAGAATAGAATGACAATAATACGTGCATATGCCTATTTTAGTCTCTTATGCATAAGGTCAGTGTCTGTTCATTATCAGAGCTCATTTAGCTACACGAGGATGCTGTCATTTATCATGGAGAATGGTGCACACGAGCCATTGGTTACTTTTTTTTGTTGTTATAGTATTTTTTGCATCAGATGAAAGAATTACTATTTTGATTTTCTATGTTTTCATGTCACAGTGCATCTCCTGACTGGCCTAATCTCACCTTTTTTTGAGGAAGGCCTAATCTCACATAGGCATTGAAAGTGTGCATAAAGTTTTAAAGTTATCTAGATAAAAAATTCATAGTTTATGAATTTGTCTTTCCTCTTTAAACCCCAGTTTTACAGTTTCAAGTATAAGGAGTGTATGACAGAGCTCAAAATTTTATCTATGCAGATGACCAATGCCACCTGATTTTGCTGAAAGTAACAACCTCAACACGTTCAAGATAAGGCATTCCCCATTGACAAAATCAAAGTGGTGGTATGTTTCTTCATCTAGCTCCATGGTTGTTGATAAAAAATCCTCCTAATGGCTCATATGAAATTATGTTAACTGTATACTTCCAAAAGCTTCAGCTTCTAATGTTGCATGTATGTGGGAAAAATTCAAAAGACCACTGAACAAGCATGGAATATCAAAAATTAAATATCATAGGCATTGAAGTAAATTCGAACTCTTTGCCAGTCCATCAGACTAAACTGAAGGTTCATGCGGAGCTACTTTTTTAGATGAAAACTATAGGGGGGCCGACAGTACTTCTGTATTAAAGTGATAAAATATGTACAAGAAGGGAGTAAAATAGGGAATGTACAAAAGGGCCTAGCCCTGGGCATAACCCAAAAAAACTACGGAGCGTCTAGCCACCTCTTAAAATAGAAGATACCTCTTACATTGTAAAAAATAAGAGCATTCGGTTGTGTCCATAAATTCCAGGTGGCGGTGGCAAACACTTCGAAGAAGAAAGGCCCCCTAGAATTGCCTCGGGCAGTGGCAATCATCTCAGGGAGTTCAAGTGGCAATCATCTCAGGGAGTTCAAGGTTGTCTTCAAGAGTGATATACTTATTTTCATCCATCTGCTTTATTTTTAGCCACCGTTTCTCGTGTTCCGTCGTAGCTTAACTTATTACTGGCAGTCTATACTCATTGCTTGATGGTTTGTGCATAAATCTACAGGTCAACCGATTCAATATGTTGAAAAGCATGTAGTTTGTGATTGGTTCTGTTTTATATGAGGATATTTCAAACGATGGGGTGAATGATAATAATGTGTGCTTCTGCCCGTTTTATTGCTACAGTGTCTTATGCTCACGAGGTCAAGGTTTGTTCATCATCATAGCTCATTTAGCTAAACGCGGATGGTGCCATTTTTATGAAGAATGGTGAGTCGACTGATGTGTTGTGGAAATTGATTAACCACATATATGTAAGTTCTTCGTATTTCGTATTTCTTACGGTGCATCAAGATTGCGTGACCAGTTCACATGATTATATATATTTACATGGAAAAATATTACTGAATAATGAATCTAACTCAACTAAGACACATGCTTGCTGCAGTGATTGTTAACAACGAGATCATGATTATGTAGACGTTTTGGGTTCATGGTTTTCTTTGGGTGTGGGAAAAGAATTTGAGGACAAGTGCCGACTGTTACCCACATAAAAAATTATCTACAAAATCTTACAGGGTAAAATTGGCATAACTTTTGCTAAATCAGGTAATACAGATAAAAAAATATTAAAATAGGATAATTAGTGTTAAAAAAAGTTAAATTGGGGGGCAATACTGGAATTTACTCTATTGTGCTATTATCTCTCTGCATCGGAAATGTCTTCTCGGGAAGAAAGAAAGGGTCAAGCTATGAAGATTATAGGAAGAGAAACAGATATCAGATGAGAGTGAAGTTTTGATAACTGGACATTACCATGTTGCTATCCCCAAATGCTCTCCCGGAGAACCCACCAAATTTGTCGTTGAAAGAGCTGTAGAAGAATCTACATCAATATAAGATGGAAATTATGTTGGACAGGTTCAGTCTCCTGTGGCGGAAGTTTCTCAGGATGACAATTCGGCTAAGTGCAGAATGTCACACAAGAAGTGATAGCTTCAGTTGGATACAAATTATCTTTAGAAAAGGTTAAATTAACATCAAGGGGGAATGTTGTCCTGACTGGTGGCAATATCTTGATGTTTCAGTAGAGTTTCATGAGGAAAAAATATAGCATAAGTTAAAATAAGAGCAGGAGATGCATCAAATAATGAAATAAAAATAAAGGTCGTATGCATCAATTGATGCAGAGACCTGGGCATGGTCCCCACTTTCGAAAAAAGGAGATGCATCAAAATCAGATTTCATAACTTTCTTTTGGATCAAAAAAATATCAAAGTCTCATTCCAATCATCCTCTCAGACATATTATATAATGATTTTTCATTATTCATTTTGTAAACTTTTCTGTACACTGAGAAATTATACTGAAGGAAATATGCCCTAGAGTCAATCATAGAGATGATTATATTTCTTATGTATCCATAAGTTATTGTAATGTTCCTTGAATATCTATATCAGGCAACTTGTATTGATTGGCAATTATGTGAATTGTTTGTAAAACTCTTTACTTGTATGGTTATTTAATAGTTGTCCCTAGTCGGAGTTCATGTGAGGACACATGTGAATAGTAGACGAGCACATCGATTGGTTGATGACTATGTTTCGCAAGTCATAGACATGGAGATGTCAAACCAATGATGTGGACACATGTTATGAACATGGGGTTGGACTGACCCGACTTGAGACTGGCAATTATGATTGCAGCTCTCTCTGCACATCGTGTACGTTTTGTCCTTAGACCTGAGATTATCGCATGTACTTGAGATGTGGATCGACCTACTTTGGGGCTATCAAATGCTGCTCCGTAACTATGTAGTTATAAAGGTAGCTTTCAGGTTTGTCATGAAGCATGCTACAAGGCATGGTCAATCAAGATGGGATTTGCCCCTCTCTATTTGAGAGAGATATCTCTGAGCCCCTCGAGTGATCGGATCCAGAAATGCATGGCTGTGCTACATATGGTTAAGAGTTAACCTAATAAAGGGATTCCGTATCATAGTATCGAGAAAGGGAGGTTAGCTTGGAGCTAGACCAAATATCGTGAGGCAAAGGGAAAGACATGTACTAAACCTTGTGATGGTTCGTCTGATATGATCTTTGTATGCGTTTAGGAGTTGGCACGTCTTGCTAGAGGCCACTACCAACTATTGACAGAATAGGTGTATTCGTGTCATGTCTATACGTATATAAACCTATAGGGTCACACACTTAAGGGGCTAGAAGCCTAATGAGGATTGAATCTGAATTAGACTAGGCTAGGCTACTAATGAGCTGCTAATGTAGAAGCCCACTAGGGATGCATATATAAGAGAGGGTGGGGCGAGCTGACCAGTGTTAAACCATTCCTTCCAGCCACCACTCCTCATGCCTGAGTCACACGCGCGGACCTAGTAGTCCGGCGTCTGACGCTTCCACCCTGTATGTTGGATAATTCGGAGGCATTGCATCTGTAGCGTTTGGACGAGCCGCGCAAGGGGAGCTGCTCATGGGACGAGGACAAGGAGACGTAGAACGTCTACACTGCATCAATGCGCTTCATCAAGTTTCGCAACTGCGCGCCTAGTGGTAATCCCATGATCAATGACAACAGTAATCCTGGTTTACGCGGTAGAAAATTTTAATTTACGCTACTATAGCCTACCCGTATCCCTTCGTATACAAACCAACCGACGTTGGGATTGCACGTGCAAACCCATTACATATACCAATATCGGAGGAGTACAGTTGCATGTTCAGACACGGTAGACCAATATAATAACATGTGTAAGATAAGACTACGGATCAATCTCCCACGCAGCTAGCATTGTGGGTAAAACAGGGCCCATGGTTGTTTTCGATTAGGGCAAAGCCATGTTTATGTTTGGTGGTGGAGTGCTAACCGAACATGAGCGAACATGGTACTACTTAGTCACACTGACTAAACGAGTGTGCAACAAAAACAAACACACGTTTTCATTGCCCTGATCGACCATAAAACAACTACTGTACTTGATGGAAACATCAGTCCCATAGTATGAAAACGAAAAAGAAAAGGAGGATCCCCACCGGGTCAAGCCCGACATTATTCTACATCTTAAGTCCGGTGGAATGCAAGCATTCTGAGGCTATCTGTTGTTACTGTGACTCAGCCAGGTAGGCCCACCTCTGTTGCCTGTGGGCCCATTTTTAGTCACTGCCATTGGACGTCAAACCCTATATTCCCTTTGCTTTCCTCATCTTGCACCGTCTCCTCCTACAACAGCGCCAATCCTTCTCCTCCTCTTCTCCACCACATCTTTGTCGGGTCTGCCACAGCCGAGGGCGAGTTGTCGCTGCCTCTCCCTCCCTCCGATCTTTCTCTACCCCATCTTCCATGCCCTCCAATCTTTCAGATGACATATGGGTGGTGGGATAAGAGGTCGCTGAACAAGATGTCGACGGGGAACTGGCTCGAACAAAATCCATGCCCTCTTGATAGTGCTCCAACTTAGCTGCATCAGCCTCCTATAGGCTTCCTATGAGCCTGGAGATTGTTTTATTACAGCCTATAGTGCGCACACACATAAAAAATATAACGTGTAAATTCACCACACATATCACATTGTGTTAGAACTAAATGTATGCGGCGAGGCGAAGCTCACCTTTTCGTCTAGTTCTATGTATGCCTTGATAGCTACGCTTTCTCGCGTGTTATTGGCTTGTCTTTTTTGGATTCAATCCTATTGGATTGTTGGACCGGACATTAGGAAGAAAGTGGTTGATCCGTTGGGGTTTAATGCATATTTTTTTTGCGCTTTCCATCGTGTTCCATGTGTTCTTCGCCATCTCCCGTATCATCACCCCATCTCAAGATCGAATTGTGAGATCGGGACTGTCATAGATCGGCTGTATCATCACACCATACCTACTTATAGTTCAAGGCAAGAGTATAACCTAGTAGTTTTCAACTAAGAGTGCCATTAGGTTTCTGGCAATTAGTATAGCACACACTACCTCAGTGTAACACCCTCAGATCGGACCTATGCAAGTTTCAGCGATTCCCGCCAAACCCGCATAGAAACGATTCAAAGGTGCCCACCAGGCACTTTCGTGCGGGTGGAAAACGAAGTAATATCATTACACAATAGTCCACGATAGAACCCACGGAACATATATATATACAACAATGACTCCAAGAGTCAAGAATACAGATATACAGTACAAAGATCCAAATCACCTTGAAAATGATACAACATCCGACTATGGACAAGATGCAAATGGGGCTAAGAGCCCTGAAGAATAACCAATGGCGTCCATAACCCTTCCCAGGCCAAGCCGGAAGGGTAACCCTGCTAATAACGTCGATCTCAAAACCTGCTAAAACAAAAGGGGTGTCGACAAAGGGCAAAGGAAAAAGAGAGCGGTCAGACCTGAGGCCAGTACACGGCGAGAATAGAATTCAGCGGTCCTCGCCTACATAGGTATGGTGGACTGAAGCGGCAGTGAAGCATGCGCTAAACAACCTATAAAGACTCGATACAACTGTCAGCTATCAGAGAGGGATAAGAAGGACCTATTCAAAACCAAGCTGGTACTACCACCAAACATATCTATCCTGGTATTTCCCCCTCGAGACCAAACGAGGAAGTCCTACCGAGGAAACTCACACAGTTGGCAATTTTATTCATTCTTTCCATGGTGGTTATCCAACTTACTAGTCATATCAGATACAAGTCAAATTATAATAGTAAACTTTAGTTATAGTTGTCTATGATCGAGAACTGTGCTCCAAGTCGTCCATAACCGCGGACACGGCTTCTCGGAAATATTTAACCCTGCAGGGGTGCACCAAAGTTTCCACACGCATCTACACCCTTTTTGTCAGATCACGGTATGTCAACGGGGTTTCGGACACGACGTTTCCCAGACCCAAAGCAAGCACATGGGGGCCACCCCACTAAGCTACCCTCAACAAAGTCGGCCGGTCTCCGAGACGGACCCAGAGGTTTGTGACAATGGTTGTAAACGACTGGGAACCCGAAAGTGTGACTGGGCTTGTCGATACCGCGAAAACATTCCACATTTGTTACAAAACAGTACAAGCGCTCCACGCGCAATCGTAAATAAAGCAGTAAAGCATGGCATAAGTACAGGATAGTAATAAAGCCCCAACTACTTTGTGGCCCCCAGTACAGTAGTTTGAAATCAGGTACTAATCGATGGGGGTGCCCACACACCCCACATGTGGTTAGCGCGCTCGATCTCGGAACATGTGTCAAGAACTCGGGGTCCTACGGTGACATGGTTATACCCCGCGGATACACAACCTCAGCATACCTAGTCCAGCCCAAGGAAGGCCCATGGCAAATATATGCCGGCCCATGAAGACTTTCGGGTGGCCAAGGCCCATGACGCCTTCGGATCCTTGGAGAGCAAGACTAGAGTAGATAGGAAATTCAAAGGGGTAAACCCTAGAACCTGTAACCGACTAGATCTGTGCCTGGGACCTGCCTAAGTCTATATAAAGGCCAGGAGGGCACGACCTAGATCTCTCTATCTCTCTCTCTCATACTTTCGCATACGCACCTCCATGCCAGATTGCATCTGCGCACCCCTGTAATCACCGGTTCCGCCGTAATCAAGAGCAGACAAGCAGGAGTAGGGTTTTCCCTCCAGGGGCCTAAACCTGGGTAAACCTCGTGTCCCGTATTTCTTGTTTGCTAACCGTTCCGCGATCTCCAGCATCCCCATCTTCTCCAAAACCCAAGTCCATAACAATGGGCATTGACAAGATTAAACCTCATCAATTGGCGCCGTCTGTGGGAACTGGGGACGCTGATTGTGCGATCGTGACGGTCCCAACCCAAGCGATCTACAACTCTGCGGCGACGGAGAGTCACCTCCTCTTCGGCGCTTTCGACTTCACCGCCCACTCACCGGCCACCATGAAGGACTTCGAGCCCGTAGGCGACGGACTCGAGATCCTGTTCAGGAGCTTCTGCTTCCAGGTGGGGCAAACCGGCACCCTCCGCCTCCCAGAGCGGGTGCCCCTACCATCAATCAGGCCCGCTTCATGGACCCCACACCCTGTGCTACACACATCATCATCAACAGATGAGTCCTACGACAGCAGCAGCTGCAACTCCGATCTGTGCCATCCGCCATCGGATGAAGGGACCTACGGTTCCGGATCCGAAAGTTGCGGCAGCAGCGGACCAATCTACGAGCGCTACCAATGCACCGTAGTCATCCAGAGCGACGTGGATCAGCAAGCGCCCAACCCGCCGCCCAACCCGCCACCTAACCCGCAGGACAGAAGCGGCGGAAACAGAAGAAGCCAGTCCCTCCCACCCGAAGGGGACAATGCCGGCCAGGTCATCCGCCTTAGCAAAGAAGGATGGGCCCAGGCACGCGCCGCCGTGGCGGGCAGCACGATCCTGCCTGCAGATGCCTCACGGGACCTGCTAATGGCATACCACTTGCACCTGATCGAGGAGCACAAGAAGCAGGTCAAGATGCAAGAGGTGCTTGACAAACGCAAACAAGCAGCCTCGGAGTCCAGCGCGCGACGAGCTGCGCTCTCCACCATGGGCATCGGCTCCAGCTCGAATGGCAACCACGGCAACAAGCACCGCTCCCGGACGGAGAACATGGACCCCAAGGAGCGTCGTGAGGTGAACCGAACCCTCCACGCATCCTTCATGGAGATGGATGCCGACGGCAACATCATCCCGAAGATGCCGCAAGCTGCGATCATGGCAGCCACCGCGTACCTCGCATCCCACCCACCTCTGGAGGGGGACCCGAAAAGAGCCATGCACAAGTCCGCACTCACCGGACTCAGACTCGTCGGAGCTGCGCTCCATCAAGAAGCTCCTATGGAGCCGAAAAAGAAAGCTACGGTCAGGTTTGACCGCAGCCCCACTCCTTCATCCGAAGAAGAGGACCATGACCTTCCTCGAAGGCACAAGAGCTCGCGTCATCGCAGCCGCGATTACGACGCCAGAGACGCGCTCACACAGCACAAAATCGACAAAGCGCGAGCCAAGCGCGCATGCTCGTCTGAATCCGAGATGGACGAAGACGAAGGAGAACTCTGCGGAGCCCGGTGCTTCAGCAGATCTGTCCGACGGACACGGATGCCACAAAATTTCAAGCTTCCTTCGGATACTCTGAAGTTCGACGGCACACAGGACCCCAAGGCGTGGCTCAGCGACCACCTGTCATCCGTCAAGCTGCACGGTGGAAACAAGGAAACCGCCATGCAATGCCTTCAGCTGCAGCTAACAGGCGCAACCCGGATCTGGCTTAGCAGCCTATCTTCGGGATCCATCCGAAGCTGGGAGGAGCTAGCTTATAGTTTCATCCGAAACTTCAAAGGCACCAGCAAGAGGCCCGCCTCGATCGAGGAGTTGCGAGCCTGTACTCAACGAACGGGCGAATCCATTCGCTCGTACATACTGCGCTGGTCCAACACCAAGAACTCCGCGGCGCACATCTCCGAAGAAAGGGCCATCGACGCCTTCAAGGACGGCGTCAAGCGCCAGGACTTCAAGGAGGAACTTGGGCACGTCAAGCCCAAGACACTTGACCACCTCATGGACATCGCCAACAGGTGGGCTGACGGCGAAGATTCCATCCACCGGGCACAATCGGAGGAAGAGGACGATTATGGCCGACGACGGGAACGCCGTAACAAGAGGAGACCGCGCGTCTACGATGATCGCGATGGACCCGACATGGTCGCGGCCGGCTACGCCGATCGCTGCAACGATGCCAACCGCAATAGCGGCGGATACCGCGGAGGCAACTTCCGCGATGGAGGACGCCCAGCACAGTCGTGGCAGGGCCGCGGTCGCGACGACGGACCCTCGGCATACGAAAAACTGTCGGGTCCATGCACCATCCACTTCTACATCGACAAGCGGGATGGTAAGAAGGAAAGCCAATGCTCAAGGACTGTCGCGAGTTCTAGAAGCTCAGCGAAAGCATAGTTCAGATGAGGTAGCAAGCTCCACCCCCTGGATTTGGGAACGCACCCGCACCAGGAGAGATAGCGCATGGAGCTCCTCCACCGCCACCTGTAGGAGGCCCGAACCAACCAGTCGCACCAGCACAGAACAACGCTGGGCACGGGTATCCCTCGCCGAAAGGAGCACTGATGATCCAGAAGGGGCGCCCCACGAATAGGGTACAATAGAAAATCACCCGTCAGATCAACCTGGCCGTGACAATTCCATCCGCCATCCCTGAGTACCTCAGCGGATCGGAGTACTGCATCACATTCAGTCGTTCGGATCACCCTTGCCAGGTCCCTCGCCCAGGTCATGCTGCCCTGGTGCTGGAGGCGCAGATCGGAGGTTTCGATATTAAACCTTGTCATACGGGACACCAGTGAGCGGTTAAAAACCAAATATTGTCTATTACCCACCGGTGTCTCTGCATTATTTACCTACTTTCAATTTTAGTTATTAAACAATAATTAAAGCCATGATCATCTCCACCATTAAGCATGTACCAACCACCCAACAACGATGGAACATCGACGACGCGAAGCAGCACCTGAGCAAGCGGTTACGACTCACAAGGCCGACTATCTATCAAACAACAGGTAATAGGAGGTGTCCAAGGCAATATAATGGCTGCAAGGGATATCTCGGGTATGAAAACTAGAGCATCGCAACACAGATAGCAATAGATCAATTAGAGGAAATAAAGACTAGAAATGTAAAATAGGTAGAAAGGGGAGAATGCTCTCCTGAAACACTGCTGAAGATTTATCCGAAGAACGGGCGTCACTTGCATCAACTCATCGGCCTAATCCGTGAAGAAGCAAGGCACTAAAGAAACACCGGATGCACTATTTAATAATATGACAGAAGATCGGGCATGATGCATGTATGGTGTATGACATGGCAAAGGTGCGATGCAATTAGGCAATATTAAGCAGAACAGAGGTCCCGACGATTAATCAAATGGTTCATGTTGTTTAGATACCCCGCAATTTAAATGTTGTATTAACAAGGCAAAATATATCTCCGGTTCACTACACAAATTTAAATGGAGGAAATATAGGACTAGAATCGCCCGCATATGGTCTCCATATATAATTTAGGTGAATCATCTAGATACCCCAAACACCCACACTATGTATGCAAACATGTTCAGTTAATATGCAACAAGATCAATATCATATATTATAAAAATATGAGGGGTCTCGGATAGGGGTCACACATGCGGATCGAAGATCTTGGCGTGCTATGGTTCGGGTTCGGTCTTCGGTTCCATGTCGGCATCCTTCGGTATCCAGGAAGAAGTATTCTTTCATGTCGATGATTCCTCGGGGGTGTCAAGTCTATGTTGGAGAGCTTGGTACTTGGTCATGAACACCACACATCTAGTACCACATCAACATCACTTCACCATATCACACATCGGGCCACATATAGATCAAAGGAATTCCAAAGAGAAAAGACTTGGAGAACATGTGGCAGGGGAGCATAGTACACACAAGCATAGAGCCGAATACCTCTCGTTCGTACTCGGGGAAGAGGGCACTAGGGATGGCAGATCAAAATAGTAGCACCAAGACACCATCGTGTCCAACACATGAACACACACAAAAATGGCGGCCAGCTGCGAGGACCCTAGTGGTAGGCGTGGCTTCGAGCAGAGGCCGGAGAAGAGGCTGGCACAGGGAGGGCCTATAGACCCGCATAGCCAGAGGGCGAGCAGGGCGACAGCACGCAGGCACGCGTTGGGGAGGACGAGCAGCAGTGATGGCGCATGGCGGCGCCGCGGGGCTCGGGGAAGAGGCGAGGCGCAGGCCGGTCTCGCAGGGCATGATGCGTCTCGGGCGGAGACGGACGAGGCCGGCGATGCCGGTTGGAGGTGCAGAGGAGGGCGCCATGGTGGAAGGCTACGACGCGCGGGGAGCTTGTGTGGGAGGAGGCCGCCGGGATGAGCAGCGGCGAAGGTGGCCGAACCGAAGGCGGTCGGACGTGGGCCGGTTGCAGGGAACGACGGGAGAGGTCGTCCGGGCGACAACGCTAGGGAGAGTGCGGCCGGTGACTGGCGGCGATGGGCGGACGAGGCCAGGCGGCGGGAGGAGCGTGCCATGGGAGAAGAAGAAGAGATGGGATCGCGGCGGGAAGAGGACGGGGGTCTCGCGCGACGCGGAGTGGTGGGCCAGTGGGAGAAGCGGCATACGGGAAGAGTCGGGATTCACGGGTGGTGTCATGGTGTGCGTGTCGGGTGAGTGCGTGGAGTTGCGTGTGTAGCTGGCGGCAGGGGTGGAGGGGTGAGGGAGTGGGGTTAGAGTTTGGATTAGAATAAGGGTTTAGGATAGAAAAGCTAGGGTTTAGTCTAGACGGTTTGGGTCAGGCCTGCCGAGGTGGTAGGTGGTCTAGCCTATGGGCTGGACTGTCTCCACCGAAGGGTTATAAAATAGATTTTTTGTATTATTATATATTTGTTTTATTTTGTTTAAAACAAAACGGTTCCAAATAAGTGTTATACAAAAATAAAGATCCGAGAGGACTAGGGTTTGATTGAAATAAACACAGGGGTATTTAGAAAATAAAGGTAGACTTTTATAAAATAGTTTTGGCAAACAAATGCATGCCGATGTCATGATGATGCACCCAATACAATTAATAGGCGATTTTATGGTAGTGGTTTTACCCGGGGTGCTACAATTCGACACCACTAACAATGGATCTCACCCTCGAGATCCGCCTCATGGTACCAGGAAGAAGGCCGACGATCTGAATCTTCTTGCTTTGTGTAGATCTTCACGACACCACTAACAATGACTCCTGCCCCATCTTGAAATCAGCGACACCACCAACAAGGGGTTGTGGCACATGTTCGCGGAGAGAACACTCCGGAGAATCAAAGGACAAAGGTAGAGGTATCAAAAGTTAAGGCCACCTCTAACTTCCATGAGAAGGAAAAATTACATTGATCGACCAGTTCGATGTACAAGAGTGAAAGTAAGAGTCGGGTAGGGTGATCAGTCCATCCCGTACCCAAACTATTAACTCCATAAATGAATAGGAAAATCGTGCAACACAACTCTCGAAATTTAGAATGAAGATCTTCATAAGCGGTATTCGGAACAAAGGGGTGATGCAAGATCTACATCGGATCTGATGTAGATGAGGTCATCACGTTGGGAAACACCGGAAGATAGAAAAGAAATTTTATGAAAATACATAACGATTAGGCTTCACGATGGTTCCATTGGCATGAACAACATATGCTCAAGGTATACTCCAACTTCACCAATGCCCGTCCTTCTCATATGTTTTTCAACGATATGGATGTCCAGCAAGGTACAGATATAGATAAAGAGTTCAAGAACAAAAAGATTGGATGAAGGGTACACCAAACGAGATGCAGATAAGATGTTTGTAGCACCATCGTTATAAAAGGAAGGAAGCGAAACCCTGAAGGTACGACGGAAGCCAACCACGAGAAATCCTGGACTCGAAGAAAAGATAAGAGGTAGATTCAAAACTCGCAAATGTAAGATAAGAATAGAAGAGGGGTAAGGAGTAAAAACAGACCTAATCAGATCTATCCAACCGGATTTTTCAAAATAGTTTTGACACTCTACGACGACCATTAGCTAGGTTATCCTACAGGCTGGACCAGTGGGGTATCGTAACTGCTGAGCTCTTATACCACTTTGTAACACCCTCAGATCGGCCCTATGCAACTTTCAGCGATTCCTGCCAAACCCGCATAGAAACGATTCAAAGGTGCCCACCAGGCACTTTGTGTCGGTGGAAAACGAAGTAATATCATTACACAATAGTCCACGATGGAACCCACAGAACATATATATACAACGACGACTCCAAGAGTCAAGAATACATATATACAGTACAAAGATCCAAATCACCTTGAAAATGATACAACATCCGACTATGGACAAGATGCAAATGGGGCTAAGAGCCCTAAAGAATAACTAATGGCGTCCATAACCCTGCCCAGGCCAAGCCGAAAGGGTAACCCTGCTAATAACGTCGATCTCAAAACCTGCTAAAACAAAAGGGGTGTCGACAAAGGGCAAAGGAAAAAGAGAGCGGTCAGACCTGAGGACAGTACACGGCGAGAATAGAATTCAGCGGTCCTCGCCTACATAGGTATGGTGGACTGAAGCGGCAGCGAAGCATGCGCTAAACAACCTATAAAGACTCGATACAACTGTCAGCTATCAGAGAGGGATAAGAAGGACCTATTCAAAACCAAGCTGGTACTACCACCAAACATACCCATCCTGGTATTTCCTCCTCGAGACCAAACGAGGAAGTCCTACCGAGGAAACTCACACAGTTAGCAGTTTTATTCATTCTTTCCGTGGTGGTTATCCAACTTACTAGTCATATCAGATACAAGTCAAATTATAATAGTAAACTTTAGTTATAGTTGTCTATGATCGAGAACCGTGCTCCAAGTCGTCCATAACCGCGGACACGGCTTCTTGAAAAGATTTAACCCTGTAGGTAGGACTGGACGAAAAACTCGTAGCTCGCGAGTTTAACGAGCGCTCGGCAACTCGACTCGTATCATCTCGAGCTCGTCAATTAATGAACCGAGCCGAACAACTGTTTCAGCTCGTTAATAATAACGAGTTTAATGAACGAGTACATGAGCCTCGCGAGTACTCGATAAGCTCGCTAAAATTTATAAAGGCCTAGCCCAGCCCATGAATGTCAAGGGTCAGCCCACACGCTCCACTTCAACAAAACGAAACCCTCGTTGACTTGGTTCTGCTCAATGCCTCAATCTCTCCGCTTTCACCGCTCTAGAAAATCAGGAGCCATGAATTGGCGATTCCTCTTCTACCGCCTTCAAGTATCAATCAAAACCTCAAGAGTCGCAGCTTCGCAGTCTACCAAATCACGAGGAATCAGCAGGGGGCGGGCGGTGTCCCCTTCCGCTACTGTGCTCGATCTTCATTCCCGAGTACAACATGAATCCCTGCGAGCATGGATTCTCGGAAGAATTCTGTGGTGAAGCAGCGGAGGTCGACCTCACAGGACACTCTTTCGACTGCAGCAAAGCCGCCTCGTCCTACACCCCCAGGCAAAGGAAGTGCTTCAAGATCACGATCTTCACAGGTTGAAATGACAAGCTCTGCTGCTGCTGAGGATGCCGGTTCAGGACAGGTGAGTTTCTTGCTTATTTCCATCACTTGTAATTCTTTTTAGATGGATTCATATACCTAATTCTGCTAATCGTATGTATGACTATATCGTGCTTCTTGCAATTTCATATGTACGACTACATCACTGATACAGTTCTTCTATATATGAACACACTGCAACTTGATATATATATACTCCCTCCGACCCATATTAGTTGACCCATTTGTCTAAATTTGCATGAATCTAGACACTATTTAGTATATAGGTTTATCCAAATTTTGACAAATCCAAGTCAACTAATATGGATCAAAGAGAGTATATGAATTTAGAAATGCAGTACGTCTTTTCACTTGTACTTTTTACATGCTGTAGCATTAGTATTTCGAGAAGGATCTCCCTCTGTACTTAATTTTCTAATCAAATGGTTGTACTATTGACTAAACCAAACCGACAATATTGCAAGATCTGATTGGAATTTTTTTACATCTGCTAAATCAAGTATTATACTTATTGACCATTTTGCACGTGTTGTGACTTGTAAATCTGAATAATGATATATTTCATTGGACATAGGATGATGCTTCAGATGGAGATGATTGGGTAGAGGTTGATGAAAGGTATCAAGAGGTTCATGAGACAGAAGCATATGATAGGGATGATAACATGTCAGAGCCCTCCCTCGGATTAGATGAGAACCAAGATGTTGTAGAAGTTGAGGTGAATGATAATGAGAGGACAGAGAAAGGAGGGAAAAGGAAAAAAGAAGTTGTTGCAGGTAAGGTTAAGGAGAGAAGAACCAGAGTTAAGCGGCAGAATGTTGGAAGCATTTCAAGGAGGTCAAAGCTATAAGTAAGAAGAAGCCAGGGAAGAATTGTACAAAGGCAAAATGCTTGCATTGTTGTAAATTGTTTGCTTATACTCCCGGGGGTTCAACTACTAGTCTCAATAGGCACAAGGATAGTTGTGAAATATATCTCAACAAGAAGTGAAGACAGCTACGTCAAGGTACAATCAACTTGGATCCTGAAAAGCCAGGTGCATCTCTTATAGTGAATCATGAATATGATCATGCCGAAGTCCTTAAGATCATAGCGAAAATGATAATTGTTCATGAGTATCCTTTTAGGATGGTAGAGCATGCTTGGTTTAATATCCTCATGAGATATATGAATGCATCATACAAGTTCATTGGTAGGAAGAAAATTAGAGCTGAATGCATGAAGGTGTATCTTTCGGAGAAAGAAATCCTTAAGAAGCAACTCAAGTCTGTTGATAGCATTAGTTTGACATGTGATCTATGGACTTTAAACCAGAATCTTTGCTATCTTGCTTTGGTTGCTCACTACATAGATGAGAATTGGAAGATGCAATGTCGTGTTTTGAACTTCATAGAGTTAGACCCACCTCACTCAGGCGTTGTCATAGCTCAGGCGGTTTTCGAGTGTTGCCAAGAATGGAAAATAGAAGATAAAATCATGACAATCACTATGGATAATGCTTCCTCAAATGATGTTGCTGCTCAGAAATTGATGGACAAGTTCATTGCTAGGAAATCAGCAAAATTCTTTCCCAAATACTTTCATGTTCGTTGTTGTGCACATATACTGAATTTGGTAGTGAATGATGGAATTGATCCATTGCAACCTCTGGTTGGCAAACTTAGAGATACAGTCAAGTACTTGAAGCGATCTCCATTACGCATGGAAAAATTGTTGGGAGTTTACAAGTCTCTAAATATTGAAGTTGGGAAAGGATTATGCCTAGATGTATCAACTAGATGGAGTTCCACGTACAGAATGGTAGATGCTTGCACTATGTACATGATTGCTTTGGGTGAGTATCAACATGCAGATCCTAATTACAAATGGCAGCCTAGTTCTGAAGATTGGGAACTATATGGTAATATTCAACCCATTTTGAAATCATTTGCTGAGGTGACTACTATATTATCAAGATCCAACTACCCCACTGCCAACATCTTTTATCCCTATATCATGAATGTTAAGATTGCTATAAACAACCATGCTGCACAAAAGGATGATGAAAATTTGAAGGCAATGGGACAGGCAATGCTTGACAAATTTGATAAATATTGGGATAGTACTTATGCTGAGAATAGTAGTGACAGCAATGTGAGAGACAAGAAAAAGGTGAAGAACAATGTTATGGTGATTGCCACCATTCTTGATCCTAGGTTTAAGATGAAGCTTGTTGAGTATTGTTTTAAGGAGTTGTATGGTAGAGAGAAGGGCATGAGTGAGGCAGAAGACATCAAAAAGGAGTTCTTTGATCTGTATGCCACTTATGAGATGGAAAGTCGACAAAATGGGGTTGCTAACAACAATGAACAGATTTCTATTTCAACTAGGCAGACAACTTCATCTATGAGCACATTGTCAAGTGGGTTTCAATCCTTTCTAGAGGAGACAAATTAAGAGCCATGTAAATATGAATTAACCAGTTACCTTGAAGACAAAACTCATCCCATTCTGGATCCAAATTTCATATTACTTGATTGGTGGAGGTTAAATACTCACAAGTATCCTATTATGGCAAAGATGGCAAAGAAGTTCTTGACTGTACCAGCAACTAGTGTCTCCTCAGAGTCAACATTCTCTACAGGAGGTAGAGTTCTTGATGATTACCGTAGTTCTCTACACCCAAAGATGGTTGAGGCACTTGTTTGTGCTTCCAGTTTCATTAAAGGATCAAAAGAAAACCGTGTAACACCTACAATCATAGTGGTAATATTGTTTGTTCTTTACCATTTTCTTGTAAAATTTTATATACTTTTGCTGGATAAAATGTTTAACTTAAATTGCATTTATCTTTGTAGGAAGATGACAGTGATGAGGATGTCGAGTTCATTCCCTTCCCTGAATCTTCGGTGGAAAGCAACTAATAACAAGCTGAAGATTATCACTCCTTGTGTTACTATTTGTGATTGTCACGTTGTGATTTCTGTGCTAGCGACTTGGCATTTAGACTATTACTTATATGCATATGGATGGTCATGCTTCTGCTACCTGATGCATGCTGCTTGCTGTTTGTAGTAGGTTGAACAGTGGTTGAGTGCTTGAGTTGGATCATGTGGAGTTTTTGTCTTCTCAATTTCTGGTAATTATTGAACTATAATCTCAACATGTCATGCGTTGTGTGCAGTGCAATGTTATATTTCATGTACTTCTTCCGTCACAAAATAGATGTTGGAATTTTTTGTAAATTTGGATATATTTACACAATATTTAGTCTAGGTACGTCCAAATTTAGACAAACTTTTGACATCTATTTTGAGATGGAGGGAGTATAAATTATAAAAACGTGATGCTCAGTTCCTATTGATGCTACTGGCAATCTTCAATGTTGTACTACTTATGTATGTAACGAGCGCTCGCGAACACTCACGAGCTAAACGAGTTTTAAACGAACCGAGTTGATCATGAGTTTTAGCTCGTTTATCTTAACGAGCTTAGTGACCACGAGCCTAACGATCACGAGCTTAATGGTCACGAGCTTAACGATCCGAGCTGCTTGTTAATCCAGCCCTACCTGTAGGGGTGCACCAAAGTTTCCACACGCACCTACACCCTTATTGTCAGATCAGATAGGTACAAGATCACAAAACATATACCCAACAATATGTCTGACGGGGTTTCGGACATGACGTTTCCTAGACCCAAAGCAAGCACATGGGGGCCACCCCACTAAGCTACCCGCAACGAAGTCGGCCGGTCTTCGAGACGGACCCAGAGGTTTGTGACAATGGCTGTAAACGACTAGGAACCCGAAAGTGTGACTGGGCTTGTCGATACCGTGAAAACATTCCACATTTATTTCAAAACAGTACAGGCGCTTCACGCGCAATCGTAAATAAAGAAGTAAAACATGGCATAAGTACAGGATAGTAATAAAGCCCCAAACTACTTTGTGGCCCCCAGTAGAGTAGTTTGAAATCAGGTACTAATCGATGGGGGGTGACCACATACCCCACATGTGGTTAGCGCGCTCGATCTCGGAACAGATGTCAAGAACTCGGGGTCCTACGGGACACCAGTGAGCGTTTAAAAACCAAATATTGTCTATTACCCACCGGTGCCTCTGCATTATTTACCTACTTTCAATTTTAGTTATTAAACAATAATTAAAGCGATGATCGTCTGCACCATTAAGCATGTGCTAACCACCCGAAAACGATGGAACATCGATGACGCGAAGCAGCACCTGAGCAAGCGGCTACGACTCGCAAGGCCGACTATCGATCAAACAACATGTAATAGGAGGTGTCCAAGGCAATATAATGGCTGCAAGGGATATCTCGGGTACGAAAACTAGAGCATCGCAACACAGATAGCAATAGATCAATAGAAGGAAATAAAGACTAGAAATGTAAAATAGGTAGAAAGGGGGAGAATGCTCGCCTGAAACACTGCTGAAGATTTATCCGAAGAACGGGCGTCACTTGCATCAACTCATCGGCCTAATCCGTGAAGAAGCAAGGCACTAAAGAAACACCGGATGCACTATTTAATAATATGACAGAAGATCGGGCATGATGCATGTATGGTGTATGACATGGCAAAGGTGCGATGCAATTAGGCAATATTAAGCAGAACAGAGGTCCCGACGATTAATCAAATGGTTCATGTTGTTTAGATACCCCGCAATTTAAATGTTGTATTAACAAGGCAAAATATATCTCCGGTTCACTACACAAATTTAAATGGAGGAAATATAGGACTAGAATCGCCCGCATATGGTCTCCATATATAATTTAGGTGAATCATCTAGATACCCCAAACACCCACACTATGTATGCAAACATGTTCAGTTAATATGCAACAAGATCAATATCATATATTATAAAAATATGAGGGGTCTCGGATAGGGGTCACACATGCGGATCGAAGATCTTGGCGTGCTATGGTTCGGGTTCGGTCTTCGGTTCCATGTCGGCATCCTTCGGTATCCAGGAAGAAGTATTCTTTCATGTCGATGATTCCTCGGGGGTGTCAAGTCTATGTTGGAGAGCTTGGTACTTGGTCATGAACACCACACATCTAGTACCACATCAACATCACTTCACCATATCACACATCGGGCCACATATAGATCAAAGGAATTCCAAAGAGAAAAGACTTGGAGAACATGTGGCAGGGGAGCATAGTACACACAAGCATAGAGCCGAATACCTCTCGTTCGTACTCGGGGAAGAGGGCACTAGGGATGGCAGATCAAAATAGTAGCACCAAGACACCATCGTGTCCAACACATGAACACACACAAAAATGGCGGCCAGCTGCGAGGACCCTAGTGGTAGGCGTGGCTTCGAGCAGAGGCCGGAGAAGAGGCTGGCACAGGGAGGGCCTGTCGACCCGCATAGCCAGAGGGCGAGTAGGGCGGCAGCGCGCAGGCACACGTTGGGGAGGACGGGCAGCAGTGATGGCGCATGGCGGCGTCGCGGGGCTCGGGGAAGAGGCGAGGCGCAGGCCGGTCTCGCAGGGCATGAGGCGGCTCGGGCGAAGACGGACGAGGCCGGCGGTGCCGGTTGGAGGTGCAGAGGAGGGCTCCACGGCGGAAGGCGACGGCGCGCGGGGAGCTTGTGGGGGAGGCGGCCGCCGGGATGAGCAGAGGTGAAGGTGGCCGAACCGGAGGTGGCCGGACGCGGGACGGTTGCAGGGAACGACGGGGAGAGGTCGTCCGGGCGACAACGCTAGGGAGAGCGCGGCCGGTGACTGGCAGCGATGGGCGGACGAGGCCAGGCGGCGGGAGGAGTGTGCGATGGAAGAAGAAGAAGAGAGGGGATCGCGGCGGGAAGAGGACGGGGGTCTCGAGCAACGCGGAGTGGTGGGCCAGGGGGAGAAGCGGCATACGGGAAGAGTCGGGATTGGCGGGTGGTGGCGTGGTGTGTGTGTGTCGGGTGAGTGCGTGCGGTGCGTGGGCTGGTTGGGTTGTGTGGTGTTGCGTGTGTAGCTGGCGGCAGGGGTGGAGGGGTGAGGGAGTGGGGTTAGAGTTTGGATTAGAATTAGGGTTTAGGATAGAAAAGCTAGGGTTTGGTCTAGACGGTTTGGGTCGGGCCTGCCGAGTTGGTAGGTGGTCTGGCCTATGGGCTGGACTGTCTCCACCGGAGGTTTATAAAATAGATTTTTTGTATTATTATATATTTGTTTTATTTTGTTTAAAACAAAACGGTTTCAAATAAGTGTTATACAAAAATAAAGATCCGAGAAGACTAGGAGTTTGATTGAAATAAACACAGGGGTATTTAGAAAACAAAGGTAGACTTTTATAAAATAGTTTTGGCAAACAAATGCATGCCGATGTCATGATGATGCATTCATTACAATTAATAAGCGATTTTATGATAGTGGTTTTACCGGAGGTGCTACACTCAACCATGAAAAGAACAACACATGAGGATACCAACCGCTAGCTCCACCATAACCCAGCGACGGCAAGCACCTGCATCCCGTACGACCAAGCCAACCGCCCACGCATTTCAGCTGCTGTGAGAGACCTCACCGGCAATGACCAAGCCGTTAGCACCGGTGGCAGCCAGCCGGAGTATCTTTCTGCGCTGATTTTTGGAGCACCACTGCAAGCCGCTCGTACGATTTCTTTCGGACTTCGGTAGCACCGCATCCGCCAAAGAAAACTCTATCTTTCGCTAGAACGTAGCATGACCACCTGTTAGCCCCTAGGAGATCTCTAGAGGTGCTGGTACTCACGCCTTGAGCACCTGCACACACGCACACGCTCAAAAGGAGAATGAACACAAGTAGTGGGAGTGAGGGAGTCGGGAGAGTAAGACTGAATGCTCTTCTTTTGCATTGCTATACACTGATACAAGGAGTCCTATTTATAGGACTTGTGAGCTGCACAAACCAGCTCATCGATGGACTTAGATGACCTGACTGGCAGCTTATCCTGACAGCCGCCGAACTCTATCCTGACATACTGCTATTTATCCTGACAAAAGCTAAGATTCTTATCCTGACATATCTTGACTTACTAGCAGTGTAGATATTTGACTTTGGTGGCAGATGTTCACAAGCAGCTCTCTCTTGCTAGTGTGAACATGCACGTAGTAGCAGTACTCGCATGCATGCACGTACTACATTAAGCAACAACCTAATTAATCAACAATTCTCCCCCTAATTAGTTGTTGCAAATCTTGGCAACGCCAATTCTATCTCGCAGAATGTGAAACTGAAGGCGACCGAGTGCCTTAGTCAGGATGTCCGCCTTCTGCTCACTGGTCTGGATGAACTCCACAGCAACGGAGCCCTTTTCGACGCAATCCCGGCTGAAGTGATAGCGCAGATCAATATGCTTGCTGCGATCATGGAGAATCGGGTTCTTGCACAGCGAGATAGCAGACTTGTTGTCGATGAACAATTTGATAGGCGCAGCTTCTTGGTTTAGTAGCTCGCCAAACAGACGTGCAAGCCAAATCCCTTGGCATGCCGCCGTCGCTGCCGCTATGTACTCCGCTTCGCACGAAGAAGTGGCGACGACCTTCTGCTTCTGAGATTGCCAGCTTACTGGACTATCCCCGAGGAAGAACAACACACCATAGGTGCTCTTCCTGGAGTCCACGTCAACGGCGTGATCGGAGTCGCTGAAACCGATCAGTGTCTCGCCATCACCGCGGCGGTACACACACCCGTGGTTTAGTGTACCGGCGATGTATCGAAGAAGATGCTTCACCGCCGCAAGGTGATCGCCTGCCGGCGCCTCCATGAACCTGCTCAGGAAGCCCACGGCGAACGCAATGTCCGGGCGGGTATGAACCAGGTACCTGAGGCTGCCGAGGACGCTGCCGTAGAACGTTGCGTCCACCGGCATCTCCTTGCTATCCTTGCTCAGCTGACATCGTGCTTCCATGGGCGTGTGCACAGCATTGCAGCCCGCCATGCCCGCCTTGTTGAGCAGTTTACTCGCGTACGCAGCCTGTGCGATCGTGGTGCGCTCATGCTCCTGCTTCACCTCTAGGACGAGGTAGTATTGGAGCAAGCCGAGGTCACTCATGGAGAACAACCGTTTCATCTCCTCCTTAAAACAGTGCACTTCTCGCTGCTCATCACCGGTGATCACCAGGTCATCGACATACACCCCGACAATCAACAATGCATTCCTAGTTCCGTACACGCCGTGTTCCGTGACACTGCGCATGAACCCGAGCGAAGCTAGACTTGCATCCAGTTTGGCGTTCCACGCCCTTGGTGCTTGTCGTAACCCATACAGGGCCTTGTGGAGCTTGTAGACGTCGTGTTCGTGTCCATCAGCGATGAACCCTGGTGGCTGGGACACATAGACCTCCTCCTCGAGATCTCCATTTAGGAACGCGGATTTAACATCCATGTGATGAACCTCCCAGCCATGGTGTGCCGCCAGAGCAAGTATGAGCCGCATAGACTCGAGCCTTGCCACTGGCCCGAATACCTCCTCGAAGTCCACACCTTGACGCTGCACATAGCCCTTTGCGACAAGCCGGGCCTTGTGCTTGACGATGTGCCCATGCTCATTTTTCTTCACCTTAAACACCCATTTGAGGCCGATCGCACGGTGGCCTGTGTTGGAGATATGCCCAAGAGGCAATAATAAAGTGGTTATTATCATATCTTCACACTTATGATAAATGTTTACATACCATGCTATAATTGTATTAACCGGAAATATTAATACTTGTGTGATTTGTAAACTAAAATAAGAGTCCCTAGTAAAGCCTCTTGTTAAACTAGCTTGTTGGTTAATATATGATCATGGTTTCCTGATCATGAACATAGAGATGTTATTAACAACAGGGTCATATCATTAGGAGAATGATGTGATGGACATACTCCTATAGTTAAGCGTAGCATAAAGATCAAGTCATTTCAATAGTTCAATTGCTATATGCTTTCTGATACATAGTAACCTAATTCCTTCGACCATGAGATCATGCATATCACCTTTACCGGATGGATGCTTTGATGACATCAAACACCACACCGTAACTGGGTGGCTATAAAGGTGGCATTGAGTGTTCGGAAAGTATTGGTTGAGACACATGGATCAAGAGTGGGATTTGTCCATCCATATGACGGATAGATATACTCTGGGCCCTCTCGGTGGAATGTCATCCAATTGGCTTGCAAGCATGTGACTGGCTCACAAGGGATCACATATCACGGGAACGAGAAAAGAGTACTTATCAGTAACGAGGTTGAACTAGGTATGCAGAGATACCGACGATCATAACCTCGGATAAGTAACATATCGTGAGACAAAGGGAAATTGGTATCGTATGTAAGTGGTTCATTCGATCGCAAAGTAATCGTAGAAATATGTGGGAGCCATATGAATTTCCAGATTCCTCTATTGGTTATTGTTCGGAGAAGTGTCTCGATCATGTCCGCATAATTCACGAACCGTAGGGAGACACACTTAAGGATTCGACGTTGTTTTGAGTAGTTATGGTATTATGAGAAAGAGACCGAATGTTGTTCGGAGTCTCGGATGGGATCCGGGATATCACGAGGTGATCCGGAATGGTCCGGAGAATAAGATTCATATAAGGAAAGTCCCGTTTCGGAGTTCGGGAATGATTCCGGTGTTTTCATCGGAAATGTTCTAGAAGGTTCCGGATTGTCCGGCACTACGGGGGGGGGGGAGGGGGGGGGGGAGGGTACATGAGTGTGTCATTGAATGATTGCATCATGTACTAAGTGTTCTTGCTGTTCCAAAAACATGAAAGTCAAATTGCCAGTTTGAAAGTCAAACGGCTAAAACAGGAAACTGTGGAAAACAGGAAACTGTGGGAAACAGGAAACTGTGGGAAACAAGCAAGAGGAGGTTGAAACCAACTTGGAGGAGGAGTTCCTCTCCTCCTTGGCCGGCGCCCAGCCCTAGGCCGAGTTGGGGAGGGACTCCCTCCCTCCCTGGCGCGCCTAGCCCCTCCACCTATAAAAGGAGGGGCAGGGCTCCTCCTTGAGACACACAAGTTTCTACCTCTAATCTCCGGTTTAGAGCCGTTCTGGTTTAGAGCTTCTAATTGCTTTAGCCTGTGGTTTAGAGCCTTCTAATTGGTGTGTCTAATCTCTAGACCACTAATAGCCCTCTCTCATAATCCACCATACTCGCTCCGGCTTAAGGCGAAGCCCTGCGGGATCTCCCCTCTACTTCCGGTACCACGCCGTTGTGCTGCCGGAATCGCGAGGAGAGTGCTACAACCTCCGCTGCCTGCTGGAACAAGGGAGAGGAAGGTCTTCGTCGAGTACCGAACGTGTGACCGACTGCGGGAGCGCTGCCGGAACGCAGCGCCGGAAGGATCGTCTACGCGATCTTGAGATCGGAAGAGTACGACTACATCACCCACGAGAATCTGCTCTCGTTAACCGCTTTGGAATCTTCGAGGGTGAGTTCCTCTATCGACTCGTTGCTACAATCTAGTAGATAGATCTTGGCTTGTTTGTTTGTATGCGATAGAAAATTTTTGTTTTCCATGCTACGAACCCCTACAGTGGTATCAGAGCCAGGTCTATATGTAGATATGTTGCACGAGTAGAACACAATGGTCATTGTGGGCGTTGATGCTTTTATTGTCGATTGCTTCTTGTGTACTTTGCATCTTGCGGTATGTTGGGATGAAGCGGCCCAGGCTAACCTTACATGACATCGTTCATGAGACCTGCTCCACGCTTGACATGCAACTTGTATTGCATAAGTGGCTTTGCGGGTGCCTGTTTCTCCTAGCATAGTTAAGATCTAATTTACAACGGGTGATTAACAATACTATTATCAATGTTGTGGTTCTTGTTCGTAAGTTAGAACGACACTTATTGAAAGCCCCAAACCACGTAAAATATGCAAAGAAAGTAGAGGCGTCTAACTTTGTTTTGCAGGGGTGTGCTGTGATGTGATATGGCCATGATTGTGATTATATATGATGTATGCAATGTTCCTTATTGTAAGTTGGCAACCGGCAGGAGCCATATGGTTGTCTTTAATTTATGTTAAGACCCGCGTGTCTATTCAAAGTAGTTGTAATAGTTGAAGCCGGTGGACGACAACCATGGAGAAGCGTCATTGACCTTGATGCAATGCCGGTGATGATGGAGATCATGTTCGTGCTAGAAGATGGAGATCGGAAGCACAAAGAAGAAAGGCCATATCATATCACATATTATTGAATTGCATGTGATGTTAATCCTTTATGCATCTTGTATTGCTTAGTAGACGACGGTAGCATTATAAGATGATCCCTCATGCACATGAATTTCAAGTTCGAAAGTGTTCACCCTTAGTATGCACCGTTGCTAATGCTTGTTGTTTCGAAGCACCACGTGATGATCGGGTGTGTTAGATTCCGCAAGTGTATACAACGTAAGCAAGCCAGATTTGCTTATGCGGTAGCTAAGGTTTGATCTTGACGAGCCTAGCATGTACAGACATGGTCTCAGGAACACGAATCACCGAAAGGTAAAGCATGAATCATATAGTAGATATGATGAACATGACGATTGTTCGCCATTTAAACTATATCAACTCTCGTGATGATCGGTGTTGATATAGTGGATTTGGTTCGTGTGATCACTAAAACAATGTGAGGGATATTGTTTTGAGTGGGAGTTCACCTAGATTAATTTAATTATTAATTAGAACTCAATTTATCATAAACTAAATCAAAGTGAATTTGTATAGTTGTTGTAGTCATTGGCATCCGTTTACCACCTTGCGCTTAGTTATAATTGAGATGATAGAACTATAGAATTCTGGTTAGTTACTTTACGAACTGGTATCGTATTGTTTTGAAGTTTTAATCTAAAGTTTAAAAGTCCTATTGCAAACTTTCAGTAAGTTCCGGTTACTCCATGAAGTTTAATAATTAGTATTAAATCAAGAGTAACAATTCCAAGTGTTAGTATATAAGTATCATGTTTGTCTCCATGATTCTTGATATTCAAAGGATTCTCCTAATATCAAGGTTATCTAAAGATCTGAAAGAGTTGTTTCAGAAACCATGATTTGTGGAAGATATTGTGATATCTGAAACGAAGTTTTGGTTGCAACATGATAGAGTATAATATGGCTAAAGTCATGTTCTCATATTTGATTAGAATTTGCAAAAGGTTGGAGACACTAGTTGTCCTAAACCTCCAAAAGTTTTTGGGAGAGCAACATTATACTCACGATTCACCATTACAAGTTAATAGTAGCTTGATCATGGATAATTCCATGATAAGGGTGAATATTTGATGTAGGTAAAATATTTACTACACCAAGAGATTACTAAAGAAAGGAATTTGAAAGAACACCAAACATTTGATGATGGTGATCTACTTCAAAGTGTAAGTCCAAAGACATTGGTATTTAACTATACACGCTTTGGACTATGTGTCATATGAATGACTCCACTAATTGATGTTGATAAATTCTTTCAAACAGAAAAGGAAATACTGAAAGAGAATCTCATAAGTATATGGCAGAAAAGAAAAGACTAGAATTGTTCAGTTTAAGTATATAGATGATATACATGTTATGGCTATATTCTTTGCTTATTAAACAATGTGGTTCTTAAGTATTTGATACTGAATTTGTTGGTGTGAATCGTCATACGAAACAACACAATTCATGAACTACAATGGCCTAAGTAACTAGCAAAAGAATATGTGATGATGTTCATCGAGAACAAATAAAGGGTTATTGTGTTGCTCGTTAAACATCAAAGCTTGCCTTCAAAGATTTGTTTTATCAGGTATTATGAGAACAAAAGGGTTGTTCAAATAATTGCCGTAATCCATAAAAGATGGATGGTTCACAAATCTCGTTGGAGAAATCACATCCATAAAACTAGTGCTAAAAAATGTCGAAAGACAAATTGATTGAAAGATCACTTAGGAAGTGACATCGCCGTTTAAATTATATTAGAAAGAAAACATGAAGAAAATCCATATGGATGGAATTTTGGATTTTTTTGATTTTTGATCAAATGACACTTGTGAAACTTTCCTAGAGATAATTAAAACTTTGTTCATAGGCCAAAAGGGAACGAATGACTAGCTTATTGGAACTTGTACATATTGTTGTACGAAATCCATTATGTGTAGTCAAAAGCGATGGATTTCAACTTCATATGCTTTCTCCGAAAATTTGAGTGAATATATGAATATTTACTTAATAAGGATGAAGTGTGAAATATTTGGAAAAGTTCAAAGACTTTCAAGATGAAGTGCAAAATCATTGTAACAAGAATATGAATAGTTTATGATAAGATCATAAAGGAAGATATTTAAGTTACAAGTTTAGCATAATACCTAAGATTTAAGGAATCGTTCCGTGGATTTGCATTTCCTGAAACACCATAAGAGTATGGAGCGTTCGAGATATGTAATTAAACCTTGTTTGACATGGTAAGATCGAAGGTATAATTCATAAAACTGCCATTGTATTTTAAAGATTAAAAGCTTTAGAGATTACCGTTTTTCCACTGAAAAGAGCTCCATCATAATCCGTTGAAATGACACCATATAAAGTTATGGTTTGGGATAAAACCCAGGTTGTCCTTTCTTAAACATTGGTATGCTATGCATAAGAAAGATGTGTGCAACCAAAGTCGGATGAACCTGTCTTTGTATTACTGTTAAGTATTCCTCCATAAACACCAGAGACAAAAGTATTTGTCGCTTAGAATGTCAAGTTTCTTTGAGAAGGAATTTTTCGTGAAAAGTTAAGTGGGAGGACAATAGAATTTTGATAAGGTTAAAAGAACCTTAGCTATATGTGCAGAGTTGCGCAGCACCGAAAAGTGTTTCGGAGGCAGCAACAATGCTCATGGCTCACGTGCTTCAAAGGTTGTGGTCACGGAGATCTAAGTTCCTATTGAAACAAGTAGGTCGAGTAAACAATCAAATACCAAGATTTGAGGGTTGAATCATTATTTGAGAATAATGAACGGACTACATGCAAAGAAGCGATGATGGGCCCTGACTCCGTCAAATGGCTTGAAGCCATAAAATCCGTGATAGTTCCATACACAAGAAATCAAGTTTTGAACTTGAAGGACCCTCGAGAAAGGTGTAAGACCTTACAGTTGTGTCTGGATCTATAAAGAAATAGACATGGATGTTTCGCATCTATGAAATGGTCGACATGTTGCGAAAGAGTTCACAACAATGTTCAAGGGTTGACTATGACAAGATTTGATCTTTCATAGTGATATTTAGTCTAAACGGATTAATGTACCAACCACTACATATAATTTGTTATATGGTAGTTGAATAAACAAAACAAGTTCTTCTAATAGAATCGTTACCTAGGACATGTGCATAACACGGTCCAAAGAGTTTTGTTAAATTCAAGGGATGCTTAAAACATATGCAAACTTCAATGGTTGAAGTAAGCATAGCGGAGTTGGAATCTTCACTATGATGAAACTGTTAAAAGAGTTTAATTTCATCAAAGACAATGAAGATGCTTGCGTTTGCAAGAAATTAAGTGGGAGCGCTAAGACATGTTTCTAATACATTATGTGGAAGACATATTGTTGATTGGAAATAATGTATCTTTTATTAACACATATTAAGAATTTCATCCCGATGAAAGACTTAGGCAAAACCCAAATATTTGGCATCAATAGACGCTAATATGGTTGTGCCAGAAGTACATAGACAAGATATTGAATGAGTTCAATATAGAAACTACAAGAGAGGTTCTTGTCGCACAGAAAGGATTGAATGAGTTCAATATTGATATATTCAAGTGTATTGACATTTGGTAAAGTGAAACAAATAATCAAGTATAGATTGATACTTGATGTATGAAATCACAAAGAGTATTTATATCAATCATACTATGATATATACAAATCCAGATATGTCCTATGCTCTAAATGTTGTGAGCATATACCAGAATGATTCGTAAGATGATCATCGGACAATAGTAAGGATATTCTTATGATCTTTTGGAAGAACTAAGAGTATAATATTTGTAGAAGTGACAAATAGATGGTTAGTTCATTGTAAAAGTACTACATTGATACTAGCTTTGTCACAAAGTACAAATTAAGTTTATCTCAATCTAAACTAAGGGTGGCACAATATAATGGAAAGTGAGTTCCATAATGGATTTGGATGAGTTCCAAAGTTAAGACATTGTGACAGATACTACAACAAAAGGCTAAGTATATGACTGCTATTTTAGCAGCAAAAGAGGGCATTTGTGTCAAGTAGTTTGTTATCAAACTAGGTGTAGTTCACAGTGGGATAATACTATGAAGATATATTGTGCGACAATATTATCAACATGTTTTAACCCCAAAGAGCTAAAGGTCACACCGAAAGACCAAATTTATACAAAGCCATCTCATTAGAGAATGAGTGATGCGTAGAGACGCAAAGACATGCAATTACACACGGACCTGGAAGTGTCAGATCCGGAGATCAGTTGACCACTAGCAATTGTGTACATACAACATCGGAAAGCCATAGGTGTTGAATACACAAAGGTTTGAAACTAGATTATTGACTCTAGTGCAAGTGGGAGACTGTTGGAGATATGCCCAAGAGGCAATAATAAAGTGGTTATTATCATATCTTCACACTTATGATAAATGTTTACATACCATGCTATAATTGTATTAACCGGAAACATTAATACTTGTGTGATTTGTAAACTAAAATAAGAGTCCCTAGTAAAGCCTCTTGTTAAACTAGCTTGTTGGTTAACATATGATCATGGTTTCCTGATCATGAACATAGAGATGTTATTAACAACAGGGTCATATCATTAGGAGAATGATGTGATGGACATACTCCTATAGTTAAGCGTAGCATAAAGATCAAGTCATTTCAATAGTTCAATTGCTATATGCTTTCTGATACATAGTAACCTAATTCCTTCGACCATGAGATCATGCATATCGCCTTTACCGGATGGATGCTTTGATGACATCAAACACCACACCGTAACTGGGTGGCTATAAAGGTGGCATTGAGTGTTCGGAAAGTATTGGTTGAGACACATGGATCAAGAGTGGGATTTGTCCATTCATATGACGGATAGATATACTCTGGGCCCTCTCGGTGGAATGTCATCCAATTGGCTTGCAAGCATGTGACTGGCTCACAAGGGATCACATATCACGGGAACGAGAAAAGAGTACTTATCAGTAACGAGGTTGAACTAGGTATGCAGAGATACCGACGATCATAACCTCGGATAAGTAACATATCGTGAGACAAAGGGAAATTGGTATCATATGTAAGTGGTTCATTCGATCGCAAAGTAATCGTAGAAATATGTGGGAGCCATATGAATTTCCAGATTCCTCTATTGGTTATTGTTCGGAGAAGTGTCTCGATCATGTCCGCATAATTCACGAACCGTAGGGAGACACACTTAAGGATTCGACGTTGTTTTGAGTAGTTATGGTATTATGAGAAAGAGACCGAATGTTGTTCGGAGTCTCGGATGGGATCCGGGATATCACGAAGTGATCCGGAATGGTCCGGAGAATAAGATTCATATAAGGAAAGTCCCGTTTCGGAGTTCGGGAATGATTCCGGTGTTTTCATCGGGAATGTTCTAGAAGGTTCCGGATTGTCCGGCACTCCGGGGGGGGGAGGGTACATGAGTGTGTCATTGAATGATTGCATCATGTACTAAGTGTTCTTGCTGTTCCAAAAACATGAAAGTCAAATTGCCAGTTTGAAAGTCAAACGGCTAAAACAGGAAACTGTGGAAAACAGGAAACTGTGGGAAACAGGAAACTGTGGGAAACAAGCAAGAGGAGGTTGAAACCAACTTGGAGGAGGAGTTCCTCTCCTCCTTGGCCGGCGCCCAGCCCTAGGCCGAGTTGGGGAGGGACTCCCTCCCTCCCTGGCGCGCCTAGCCCCTCCACCTATAAAAGGAGGGGCAGGGCTCCTCCTTGAGACACACAAGTTTCTACCTCTAATCTCCGGTTTAGAGCCGTTCTGGTTTAGAGCTTCTAATTGCTTTAGCCTGCGGTTTAGAGCCTTCTAATTGGTGTGTCTAATCTCTAGACCACTAATAGCCCTCTCTCATAATCCACCATACTCGCTCCGGCTTAAGGCGAAGCCCTGCGGGATCTCCCCTCTACTTTCGGTACCACGCCGTTGTGCTGCCGGAATCGCGAGGAGAGTGCTACAACCTCCGCTGCCTGCTGGAACAAGGGAGAGGAAGGTCTTCGTCGAGTACCGAACGTGTGACCGACTGCGGGAGCGCTGCCGGAACGCAGCGCCGGAAGGATCGTCTACGCGATCTTGAGATCGGAAGAGTACGACTACATCACCCACGAGAATCTGCTCTCGTTAACCGCTTTGGAATCTTCGAGGGTGAGTTCCTCTATCGACTCGTTGCTACAATATAGTAGATAGATCTTGGCTTGTTTGTTTGTATGCGATAGAAAATTTTTGTTTTCCATGCTACGAACCCCTACAGCCTGGAGGTAGAGAGGTGTGAGTCCAGGTGTTGTTGTCGTCGATGGACTGAAGCTCGTCTAACATTGCACGACGCCAACAGTCCTCGCGCTCCGCCTCACCAAACGATGTCGGTTCTTCTCCGGCCACGAGATGCAACACCTCGTCGTCGAAGAACTGCTCCGCTAGTTGTGGTGTACCGGCAGGAGCTCCAAGCAGGTCATCGACGAGCCAAAACCGGTGTGGTGCGGTGGCGCTGTCTTGGGCGTCGAAGAGAGCCGATTGCGCTGACGGGGGCGTCACGAACCGCACCTGAGTGGAGCCAGATGGGGGAATCTCAGCATCCTTTCTAGGCGTCGTTGTCGAGTGCTTTTGCTGGACTGGAGACGGTGTGCCTGAAGGCGTGACGGCGACACAACTGCTTGCGGGAGTTGTGTCCCGGGAACGAGTCGTGGTTGATGTGGCCGCATGCGTGACGTAGACGGGGTATTCCACCGTGAAGGAGCTGCTTGCCGGGGCCTTCCCGGGCGCCTCCCAGTTCCACCGTGCCTCTTCGTCAAAGATGAAGTCGCGTGACACGTGTAGGCGCTTAGAGACAGGATCGTACATCCTGTACGCCTTAGAACCCGTCTCATAGCCGATGAAGACCATGGGGGTGCTCCTGTCATCGAGCTTCTATAGGTGCGGGTGCGCCACCTTGACGTGTCCAACACAGCCAAAGACGCGGAGGAAGAGCACGTCCGGCTTCTTGCCGTGCCATGCTTCATAGGGCGTCATGCCATCGACGCTCCTCGTGAAGCACCGGTTGAGGATGAACACTGCCGTGAGTACCGCCTCTCCCCAAAATAGGTTAGGCACCCGTTTAGCCTTGAGCATGCTATGTGCCATGCCCAACACTGTCTGGTTTCGCCGCTCGACGATGCCGTTCTGTTGCGGCGTGTATGGCACGATGAGGTGACGTTGCACGCCGCTCTCGGCGTAGTGCTCATAGAAGGTGGCCAACGTGAACTCGCCGCCACGATCGGTGTGCAGCACACGCAGCTTGTGCCCGCATTCCACCTCAGCTGCCGCCTGGAACTTGACGATGGCGCGTGCATCCTCGTCTTTGAAAGCCAAAAGCTCCACCCACATGTACCTGCTACGATCGTCGATCAGCAGCAAGATGTAGCGTCGGCCTCCTGGCGTCGACGGAGTGATCGGGCCACACAAGTCCCCGTGTACGAGCTCAAGCGGCTTCTGGGCCCTATAGTGCGCCTTCTGCGGGAACGGCAAGCGCCGCTGCTTCCCGGCAAGGCAGGCCTCGCACAGCTCGTCGGCATGCTCAATGTGTGGAAGACCAGGCACCAAGCCTCCAAAAGCCATCTTCTGCAGGCCATCAAAGTGTAGGTGCCCAAGCCGCGCATGCCAGCGCCAGGCATCAGACACGTGACCCATGGCGTGGCACACTGGACGTACAGGTGTGAACCGAAGTTTGTACAAGCGGTTGGGCGAGCGTTGTACCTCCATCAGTAGGCGATTTCGCTGGTCTCGCACGCTGAGGATTCCACGACGTATGTGGATGTCATACCATCTCTCGTCGAGCTGGCCGAGGCTCACGATGCTGCTCTTGAGCGTCGGGATGAAGAAGACCTCGATGAAAGCGCGGTGATCTCCCCCGTCGATGGCAAACACGACGGTGCCACGCCCGTGGATATCCACCACTGAGCTGTCTGCGAAACGCACCTTACCGGTGACCGAACGGTCCAACTCAGCAAAGGCATTGACGGAGCCTATCATGTGGTTCGTTGCGCCAGTGTCGAGGAACCATATCTCGCCACCTTGGTCATCGCCGTGGGCAGGGGTGAGGATGGCCCTTTCCTCGTTGAGGAACACTTGACCACCGGTGAATGCCATGGTGTTCTCGGGGCGTTCGAACACCTCCTCGACGCACGCCATCATCAGTCCAGGGCCTTCGTCTTCCTCGGCCTGGACAAGATTGGCAGCGGCCGGAGGTGCCGCCGCCGCCGCTTCATCCCGCTGCTTCTTGCGGCATTCATGGGCCCAGTGGCCCTTTTCCCGCAGTACCGGCAGTTGTTCCTGCCGATGTTGTTGCCGGAACCTTGTGTCGGCATGGTCTGCTGCTGAGGCTGCCCGCCCTTTCGCCCATTTCGGAGACGGTCATTGCCGAGGCCATCCCCTTTTCCTCTTGTTCCGCCTCCCCGCGGCTGTCTCTTTCGCGCCTCCCACTATTCCTCAGTGAGTAGGAGCTGGCCGCTGGAGCTACTTCCTTGATCATCGTCCAGTCGTTCCTCAACGGCTCGGAGATGGCCAACAACCTCCTCGACAGTGAGCGTTGCTGGGTCGAGGAGTGTCTCGATGGAGAAGGCAATTTGAACGAAGCGCATAGGGACAACAGAGAGGAATTTTCTCACAACCTTCTCTTCGTCGACCGAGTCGCCGAGAGAGCGCAGAGCGGACGCGATGTTGGAGATGCGCATCGCGAACTCGTCGATCCGCTCGTTGGCCTTGAACGTGACGGTTTCGAACTCAGTTCGGAGCCGGCGTACACGCGAGTCGCGCACACGATCGTTCCCCTGGTACTGGAGGCGGATTGCCTCCCAGGCCACCTTGGCGCTCCCCTTCCCCACGAGCATGCAGTGCATCTCCGATGGGGTAGAGCGGAGCAGTGCCGCCAACGCCTGCTTGTCCTCCCTGCGAGATACCGTCTCGTCCTCGATCGCTTCCCAGAGCGACGCCGCCTGGAGGTTCACCTCCATCACCATCGCCCAGTTGGTGTAGTTGGAGCGCGTCAACATCGGGAAGGAGAGGTTGGTGCCGCTGCCTCCTCCGGTCTCGCGCACCACTTGTTGCATGACAATCTCGCCTCCATTGCGTCGCACCCTGCTGCGTCCACGGCTCGGCGATCGTCGTCGCTGCCCGGACGGAGGTGTCGCGGATTGGTGTGGCGGTGGTGTGACGTTATTGCCTCTCCCATTGCCTTGCGACATGGCTACTAACTTGGCTCTGATACCAATTGTTAGTCCCTAGGAGATCTCTAGAGCTGCTGGTACTCACGCCTTGAGCACCTGCACACGCACACGCTCAAAGGGAGAATGAACACAAATAGTGGGAGTGAGGGAGTCGGGAGAGTGAGACTGAATGCTCTTCTTTTGCATTGCTACAAACTGATACAAGGAGTCATATTTATAGGACTTGTGAGCTGCACAAACCAGCTCATCGATAGACTTAGATGACTTGACCGCCAGCTTATCCTGACAGCCGAACTCTATCCTGACATACTGCTATTTATCCTGACAAAAGCTAAGATTCTTATCCTGACATCTCTTGACTTACTAGCAGTGTAGATATTTGACTTTGGTGGCAGATGTTCACAAGCAGCTCTCTCTTGCTAGTGTGAACATGCACGTAGTAGCAGTACTCGCATGCATGCACGTACTACATTAAGCAACAACCTAATTAATCAACACCACCAATGTAGCAAACCATCGACGATGATGTAGCAAAGCGCGCCGTCAGTGATATTCCCATGTGAGATTCTAGTATATCTTTCCCTTTATGAGGTTCTACTTTGGCATGCCCGTCAGGTCTTTCTTAGATTGGATTATATTAGATCTTCTCATCCTTGCACTAGTAGGTGCGATGAGTTAGCAGCCGGAAGAGGATGGTCAAGGAGTAGGCACCACCGTCTTTTGAACCGCCATGCCCGTAGAGCTCATCTGGCGAGCTCGATTTTGGTAAAAGGTTGCCGTGTCATCGTCCCCGTGTAGCTCATACCTATTCGTAGTTTTCTATTTATCGGTGTCGTGTCTATTAATGATGTCCTAAGTTGGTAGCCCAGGAGCGCTGGTAAGAAGTCCCGGTGAGTTGGTAACCCGGGATCAGAGTCATCCTCACACACCACCTTCATTACCTTCCCCGGCTCGACGGTTGTTCTTGTGTGGACCGCATACTCTCACCACCATCACAATCGAAATTGTACGATTGACAACGACGCAGGCATCTATCTTGGCCAGTCAATGAAATAGTCGTTACGAACAATTGAAGCGAATATATTCCATATTTATTTGAAATATTATTCCAATTTATTTCATTATCATAAACGATTACTTAAAATAATTACCGTCCAAACAAATAATTAAGTGTGTACTATACTTTGTGGAGGTACTCCCTCCGTCTCAAAATAGATATCTCAGATATATTAAAATATGAGTAAATCTAGATATTATTTAGTATATAGGTTTATCTAAATTTTGGTAATTATAAGACATCTATTTTGAAACGAAGGGAGTAATTTTTTTTCTTTCACCTTAACCCTCCCGCCAACCTCAAATCTTCTATCTACTAATTTTGCTAGAGGTAGGTTAGTAAATACGTTTCCGTCCGCTGATTTACGTTTCCATCCGTCCCGTCCAACGCGTCCGCCCCGCGAGAAAAAACTCGATACGAAGTCACCGTCGGTCCCGAACTCCCCTCCCTCGATTCACCCACTCCGCCCGGCCGGCGCCCCCGGTGCTCCTCCCCTGGTTCGTCCGTGGCGCGAGGGGCGGCGAGGAGGGGGTCGTCAAGGACGAGGGCCCTCCCCTGGTTCGTCCGTGGCGCGAGGGGCGGCGAGGAGGGGGTCGTCGAGGACGAGGGCCCGGCCGGCGCCCCCGGTGCTCCTCCCCTGGTTCGTCCGTGGCGCGACAGCTCGGGGGTCGGCGTCGTGGCAGCACCGCGGCAGCTCGGGGGTCGGCGTCGTGGCAGCACCGCGGCAGCTCGGGGGGTCGGCGTCGCGGTCGCGGAGCAGAGCCGACGCCGGGAAGAAGCTGCAGGAAGGCGAGGAGGGGGTCGTCGAGGACGAGGGCCCGGCCGGCGCCCCCGGTGCTCCTCCCCTGGTTCGTCCGTGGCGCGACAGCTCGGGGGTCGGCGTCGTGGCAGCACCGCGGCAGCTCGGGGGGTCGGCGTCGCGGTCGCGGAGCAGAGCCGACGCCGGGAAGAAGCTGCAGGAAGCGCCGCGCCCTTCTCTGTAGTATATAATAAAGCACGAAGTGATATTACAACGAGCGCCATAAGTCTACTCTCCGGCTGCTCGACTCCAATCCTGCAGCGCCGGCCCCGTCCCTAGATTTGATGGCGGCGGCGGCGGCTACCGAAAGGAGGCGGGGCAGAAGACTATGGCAGCGCAGATGCTGGCCGCCTCTATTCGATTCCTTGCGCCAAGAGGACCGTATGCTACCCCATCACCGGAGTCACCGAGTCAAGCCTACCTCCAACCTGCTCCTTTCCCCGTCGCCGGAGTCACCCAGTCAAGCCCACCTCCTCCCTCACATCTCTCTCCTCTCCATGTCCCCTCGCTACCTTGACCTGACCCCCTCCTCCCTCGATCCATCCCGCCGAGACCACCCTCGTACTCCAGGGCCGCCCGGATCCACCATCCCGCCACCAAATCCACACTCTCCGGTGCTGCCCCATCCCCCAGAACTTGAAGATTTGGGGGTGGTGATAGCTGGGTAAGACGTGGCCGTCTCGGGCAGTGGAGGTGGCCAATTGCGGGTTAAGATGGACGCCCTTCAGGATGGCGCTCAACAAGTTCGCCGATATGACCACCGACGAGTTCCACTACACCTACGCCGTGCCCAAGGTGCGGTACCACCCCTCCCTGAGCGGCGGCCAATGCCAGGATGACCGGAGCTTCATGTACGCAGATGCTGAGAACCTACCAGCAATAGTGGACTGGCGACAGAGGGGCGCGGTGACCGGCATCAAGGTCCAAGGCCATTGCGGTACGTGTGTACGTTGTTCCTGGTTTTTCCTTCATTCTTTTCGATCTACGAAGTTGTGTGATTCATTCGAATGTGCGAGACCAAAAAAATCTGTTCAAGGGAGTTGCTGGGCGTTCTTGACGACTGTGGCGGTGGCGGGCATCAACAAGATCAGGACGGGGATGCTGTCGGAGCAGGAGCTCATGGACTGTGACAACACCCGCAACGATGGATGCGGCAGCAGGATCATGGACTACGCCTTTCAGTTCATCCACACAATCGGAGGGATCACCACCGAGTCAACTACCCGTATCAAGGCATACAGAACAGTTGTGACCTGTCCAAGGTGAATAACAGCCGGCAGCTATAAACCTTGCCCGGTCGAGAATTTGAAATTTGCCAATGGTCTGCAGTGCAGAGGTCGGTTTCTAACCATTGAACTCAACTGTTAGTATTGTACTGCACGTAACGAGTTTATTTTTACTCCATTTGAACCGATGATCTGTGATTAACCAAACAAGTTTTTGTCTGTTTCATAAAAGGAACCAGTCTCCCGCTTTTCTCTGGATCATCAATTGCGCTCCTAGAACATTGTCAATATCATGCAATTATCAGTGAATTTAGACGTTGTTGGGTCGCCAGTATTCTGGTGGGCATTTTTGAGTGCAGCTTAAGTTACTTAGCCACGTAGTTTGTTGGGTATCAGCACTAATTGCTCAGATGTCCATTCTCCCAGGTCCAAAGGATGAGGCTAATGCTTGTGGGTTTATTTAAAGTATACTTAGTAGTTTGCAAGTTTTTTTTTCTAATTGGTTTTACACAAACATTATTTTTTTAGAGAGCTCGCTCATTAGTCCCTCCACTAGAATAGACACCAGATTGTTCCTACTCATAAATTTCTTATTTCCTTTAGTACAGTGGTCTATGATTCAGAAACAACCTTTTCTTTTGCATATAAACACTGCTGATGTGTCGAATTGTAAGAGTGGAAATTTAATGTTTAAGTCAAACTTTCCTGCTTAGGCATGTTGCCATGATTATTCCATCCTATCTTTTGAATTTATTGTTTCATTATGCTTGAGCAGAGACTAAAATAAATTTTATAGCGTCAGCGGTGCCAGTGGATGTTTTTTTGTTAGGGAATTTTTTATGAAACCTATGTGACTCGGGACATCGTTTTGAACCTACCAGATGTGTCGCTCTAAATCTCCCGCTGGAGGCCCGAGTTCAGCGCCTCTGGGTGGTGCGACCTGCTACGCGTGATGCTAGCTCGAGACTGAAGCAATGTTATCCCCTTCCCCTGTATCGTCCATTGATTCCCTGCAAAGCACATGACAAATCAAGAAAGGTATAGCTTATTAATTTCAGTAAATTCAGCTCAGAAAAATATTGGGGCCAAATGTACCTTGACTTTCTTATTTTTTTAGAGCATGGCAACAGAAATTGCAGAACATCATGTCAGGTCAACACATAAACTTTAACAATCTGGTGGTTTGCAATTCTGAGTAAGGATATGAAGTGTACCTTTAAAATCAGAATGCAGATTATGAATATCAGGTCAAGATACAAATAGTATCTGCATTGCTTTTTCCATGAAAGTCCACCGTTAGAATAAAGCTGTTTAATTAGAATATACACCATCGGCAGTGAGTGAATTCTGAAATGGAATTTACAGCAAGATGTGTTTCCAGCAGGCTACGGATCATGTTTAACTTCACATGGTCTTTACCAAATAAAGAAATCTAAGATATTAGAGATGTTTCCCCATAAAAGGAAGATTATCACCACACTACAGATTTTTTCTTCCTTTTCTCCTTTTGTCTTTATAATTTTGTCTTCTTTTAAGAAGAATACTTTTTTAAGATGTTAAGAAGAGTACTTGCTGCTTGCAAGTCTACCAATGTGAAACGCTCATTGCCTTTAATTACTTCCCAGTGATCTTTAAACAATAATTCATTCTTTGGGGTATCTGCGAAAATAACCCTTTGCCTGGAGATGCAGATGAACACTTGTAAGAAAAGACAAAAGGAAAAAAGAATATTGGATGTGTAAAATGACATTTTTGTTATAGTGGATTGATAAAAACTAGCCAGTCTTCTATCTGCTAAGAAATCCGGGGACAACATATAGATAAACATACCATGAATATGCTTTATTGTAAGCAACAGGACTGTTGAATCGAATACAGATACATGGGGACAAAATACAGATAAATATACCATGAATATGCTTGATGGTAAGCAACAAGACCGTCGAATCCAACACAAATACTGAATCTGGGTGAGGGTGAGTGAAGGCTGGTTCTGAACTACCGCTCAACCTATGGGTGTTGGTGCCTCTTTTTCGAATTTTCTCTCCCTTTTGCTAATATACTCATGCGGACAGCTTATGTTGATTGTATCAATTGTGGAAAATTGGCAATTATAAGTTTGCTACTTCACTCGACTATCCAAGAAATTCAGATTTTTTTTCATAAAATTCATTATTTATTTTTAGAGAGTTTGTTATTATCCACATGTAAATCAATTCTTCTTGCGTAAAGAATATTTAATTAAAATCACCTGATTTGCTGGTCATAGCCTACTCTTCCACGGCAACGCGCGGGCATTGTGCTAGTATTTGTTGTAACTTCCCACAAAAAATTTGGAGTTTATTCCGCGTAATTTTCTAACTTGCCGCTAAAAACCCCTCATAAGTACTCTGATAATATCTGTTAACGAAATCATAAAATTGGATATGAGTCCGGAAAACGTCGGTCTCACGGAGTGATGACGACGCTGCTGACACTACGGAACACACCGGAGTCCACCGAACGGAGAAGGTCACAGGTAATTTCATTCCGCACCACGCTTCGTTCTCCATTCCCAACTCCTTTCCTCTGGCCCACTACGTGGCCCCCTTCCTCGCCCTCCCGGTAGCCATGGTTGGCTGGCCGTGGCGATCCTCCGTCTGGTGGAATGGATCCTCGCCTCGCCCTGGCCATTGCGTTTCCCTCAACCCCGTCCCGTCTATGGCATGGAGAACGCGCCAGGGAGCTTGACTATTGGACGACTGAGTCTAGTGGAGGGGGAGAGGAGAGGGGCGGCGACGGTTAGTAGTAGTTTGGCGGAGCTTGGGAGCTGTGTGGCATGCCGGAGGGAGGGCTGCAACAGCGGCGCCCTCCGCAAGCTCCTCTGTTCGACTGCCTCTGCTATAGGACTTCGATGGTACTGTATGTGTTTAGAGCTCGTGGTGTCTCTGCTAAGTCCCGCTGTCAGCGTGAGCACTATTATTTTCTGAATTTAGGTTCAATTATCAAGTACTGTATGTGTTCTTCTGTAGGACTTCCATGGTACCGTGGCCCCCTTTGATTCACGATATTTTTACTGGAAAGATGTTGGATTCATGTTCCTATAGGAATTCGCATTGTAGATGCGTTTGATTCACAGGAATACAACAAAGGAATTTTGAAGGAATTTATCCTATGCAACCTGATTCCTAAGAAAAGCACGGGAAATGCACAATCCAGTCAGAACTTTTTTAATTCCTTTGAAAGGAATGAGGAAAATCTGTTACTTCACACCGGTTGAACACATCCACAATCACTGTCACCCGTACATATATTGACCCTAATCTAATTGCTTAAGAGAACATGTTAAATTTCTCTAGTTTTTCTTTCCTATACTTCAAACGACTGCTAAAGAAAATGTTCATGTACTCTTCCATCCGTTGGTTTCCAGTTGCATTCCTATCATATTTATATCCCTATCCGGATTCCTGCATTTTTTGGATCCTATGAGTCAAAGAAGGCATGTATGTGTTCAGAGCTCGTGGTGCCTTTGCTACACTAGTAAAGGTGCACGTGCACATGCATGTCTATATATGAAACACGAAGATCAAATTATAAATGAATTATATAATAATCTATGTTTGATTGCACATCCGTAGAGTTACATGTCATGTTCATTTCAATCGTATATTGTTTCAGTAAAATATGCGTACACTGACATATAATCTCTTGAATTTATTTGATATCCTTCGCGACGTAGAATTTTTTGAATTTATTTGCCATCTGTTGCAAAGGTCTATGGTGTCCTCTGAAATATATAGTTGAATATATATTTCACGGAGCGCACTTGCACAGGTAGTTCAACGGTGTCTTGTTCATTCACCGGTTTCTGAGCATCCCTCCTAAGAAGTACTACATTTTTTACCGCCTCACCGATAGATGAATCTTTTTCAATTTGTTCACGCACACCTAAAATATAGAAGATTTAGTATATATAGTAATCAAGAATGTTGAAATACTAATAAAAAATTTAGTCACCTTGGAGCAAGTCATTTTGTCTTAAGCTTTGATGAAAGGTGATAGTGGATGCAGCCGTACTTAGGAGACTTCCTGTTTATGAAACCTCCGGTAAGTAAAATATGAGAAATGAATGAGGAATATCAGTTTTCATAATTCAGACTTACTTGAGGCTTGGTCAACCTTTATAGAGGTTGTCATGACAAATATAGCATGTCTTTCGCCATATAATAGTTGTTCCCTGTGGCGCTCAGCAAGTTCACCCAAAAAGCGGAGGAACACAGTATAATTATTGGAATCGACCACAGCTACTTCTCTCATGGATACATGGAAATATGTCTCGTGCTCCAGAGGAGTAACAAACATGATAACGCCCATGATATCTACAATTCATAAACTGTGTTATTATATAAAATATAAAGTTGACACCGGCTAGAAATAGTGTATTAATGTATGAATATTTTATTAGTCTAGACTAATATTAGAAGACCCAAAGGGTCTAATCTAGATAAGATTAAATAACAGTGGTAGATTCATCGGGTAAACTGAACACATCACACACATCTGTTCATATAAACACAAAAAGGTATATTATTAGTTAGGAAAAGCCTTTAAACATTTTCAATTCAGCCAAACAGTGTGAGAGACATAGCAGTTACTATTCAAAATCGAAAGTAAGAAACAAAGCATTTCTTCTATGCACCAAGGTTTAGTGAACGAAACAACGACTCCTAGTCAGTAATTAAGAATCAGTTTTCCTTATATGCATTTCTTCTATGCAGCAATAAAATCAGTTTTCCTTATATATATATATATATATATATATATATATATATATATATATATATATATATATATATATATATATCAGTAATTAAGAAAACATAGAAATTTTCATCACGGAAGACCTATATGTTGCAAATACATATCACATAGGAGCTGCAAGTATAGAACACATGACCTTCTTTGGTAGCTCTGTATTGTATCTGGGTGACTACAGAATCTTTAATGGCATGTGTATTTGTTTTCTGTCATTCACAAGCGCCGTTGGGAGTTTTTTGAGTTCACGCAATTGCCGACGGCGCTTTAAAATATCATCTTTATTTTTTGCATACCGCTCCCTATCCCTCTGTCTCTTCAATTCTCTAGCACATACAACAGACACACTTTAGTATATTATAACGTATAATATAAGCTGTGGTTATTATGAAGTACCTTTGATTTCCCCGTTGGTAATATCTCTAAATGGAGCGCGGTTGGAAGATGACATAGGGTATTCTGCTTTATATACCTGGGGAATAAACACAGGTATTAAACATTATTGACTTTCTGTTGTGAGAGAGTTTACGTAGGGATAAGTTTAGCACTGAAAGATTAAATCAAACTTTAAGGAGGTAAACAACATGATTTACTAATAATCTCCACGAACATTAAAAATGTGTTGCATGGATTGTGAGCTGTTCCCAAAATGTATGATCTATAGGCTTGTTTAGCTGACTGTTTGAGGACTTTCTTGTCCTGCTGAACTGACTGAGTTATGAATTTGACTGGTAGAAAACAGATTTTGGTGATGCATCAGTTCCCAACGGGTTTTTATTTTCCTGAAGCATTCGGTAACCTCTAGCGACGGTTGATGTGGGAGAACATCCTAGGAAACTATCGGCATCTTGGTTGAAGGAAATGAGCTGTCAAAATTGGATATGGAAGTTCAGTATTTTATAAACACTGAGCAAGAATTAGTATTGCTCCATTTGACAGAGATGTGAGGTTTGTTGGTGTTTTTATTTGGCCATCAGAAGGGATACCCATAGAAGTTTAAAGTAACATCCTCAAATGTAATGCTTCTAGCAGGTCATTAGTAAGCACATGATTAACATACCGAGGAAGATTATACTGAATTGGGGAGCATATAAGAAATATCCTAAAATCTAATTCGTGTTGCAGGATAATAATACGCGCGTATGGATATGCTGCCCCAATTCCCTTCCCGACGTCTCCATCCTCACCAGCTACTCAAACTGCCGCTGCTCCCCTATCTGGTTCTGGTTGTATGAACTTGCTGATTTAGTTGTATACATGCAAACCTTGCCACCGTTTTGTTCCCTGTCCTCTTCTACCCTGCGAGAGAATCGTCAGAAAAATTTGCGAGAACAACTTCTGTATGGGTAGGCTACTCAAACTCACATGATTTAGTTTATTTCTCCACTTGGAATTGCCATGCATTTTTTATTGAATGTTACCAGTCACGAACTATGCAGGCCTGCAATTTCCAAGGAAATGTGCTCTCTCTCTCTCTCTCTCTCTCTCTCTCTTCACATAAAGAAACCATCATGTTTTAAGAACAAGAGTGGCATGTATACCTATTTGTGAAACGCCCTGATGTCTCACCTTTTGAATGGTACCACTTTATCCTGGCTGTAAATAAGAACCAATATACAATTTGTCCAAGGTTCTTGATTAAGGTTGACTATGAATATGCAGAAATCCGTTCTTCATCAGTGGACTAACTGAGCATGATATTCATACACTCTGGACATATAAACTCAGGAACTGAAGAAATTGTCGGTGCACCTGCGTGAAGGCGGCGTCTTGTCCGGGGATGGAGCGTGGGCCAACGGTGGGCTACGCGTCGTGTGCAGCTTGGACGGCGGCGGATTCGGCTGCGCCTGCGATGGTGGCTTGCGCTTCGGGGCTTGCGCAGGGGCTGGGGCAGTGCAGGTGGTGGCGGGGCTTGCGCGACGGGGCTAGGGAAGCGCAGGAGGCGGCGGGGCTTGCGCGGCGGGGCTGGGGAAGCGCAGGAGGTGGCGGGGCTGGGGCAGCGCAGGAGGTGGCGGGGCTGGGGCTTGCGCGGGCGGCGACGGGGCATGGGCGTGGGGGCTTGGGCACCGCAGGAGGTGGCAGGGCTTGGGCGGAGGGGCTGGGCCATCGCAGCGACGTCGGGGCACCGCCGGCGGGTGATTGGGCGGTGGGGCTAGGGCGACGGAGCTGCGGCAGCGCAAGCGGTGGCTGGATGGTGCTATTTTGTTGAAACTGTTCGTTTGTTTTGAGGAAGAACGTGAGTCGTGGGTCGTGGGTTGGTGGTCTGTGGGTGCTAATCCTGAAATCCGATGAGTTCCGTTAAAGACGGAAGCAACGTGGAGCGTTGGATAATCGCATCATACGGACCAGCTTCGCTGGATTAGATCCTCTAGGCTTTTTAATATTAGTTTAGACTAGTACCGAACACACCATTAGAACCGGTTCAGTACATGGGTCAGAACCGGTTTTCTCATCCGTCTTTTAACCACCCCCGTAGCCGGTTTTCCTATCCATATCTAAAAACAGCCCGCAACCGGTTGAAAAAACAACCGTCTTCAAGATGTTCTCCATCTTAACCGGGCAAAAAAAACAACCGTCACGGATGCCGGAGACGGTTGGGAATCAGAACCGGCTCAAAGTATGTTCTATTGGAGACGGTTGAAATTTTTACCAGCCTCTTATATTTTTTATCATTCGAGACGGTCGTAAATAACAACAACCTCTAATTTTTTTTTTGCATCGGAGACGGTTGAAAATAATGACAGTCTCTAATATTTTTCTCATTGGAGATGGTTAGAAATAGTTCCAGCCTCGAAAATGTTTCTCATCGGAGACAATTAGAAATAACAACAACCTCAAAAATATTTTTCATCGGAGACTGTTAGAAATAACAACAGCCTCTAACATATTTTTCATCGGAGACAATCACGATTAATAACAGCCTCTGAAAAACTTTTTATTGGAGATGGTTATAAGTTACAGCCGACTCTTTTGTCCGGATGGTCCGGAATTATTCGGAGGCTCCAGTTTTACCCAGTAGCCCCTCAACACAAGTATATGCTCCAGTCAATCATAAATTGTGCACGTCAAATCATAGATTATTGAACCAAAACCAAATGACATTACTGCACCACACAAGTTACAAGGTATATGCACATCACACACAAGAAACACAAATTCCATGGAAAAGTGTAAAGATCGATCGACTTCGACATACAGTTTGATGACTTGCCAGTTTTCTCTCTCACAGTTTACATGTACTAGTTTCCGTCATGGTGAAACTCTGAGTAATCCTGTTCGGCTCGGTCCCCCCGGAGCTTGCACGAATCGAGAGGCACTTGAGAGTCCACCCTTCCCTCCCGGGCCCCTCCCATGCCTCCCTCGCCAGACTAGCCGATGAGTGGCGGCTGGAGGTTGGCGCCGGCGTAGTTGTAGGTTTTAGTAGTAGTGGTAGATGTAGTGTTTGGCCTCGTGCCATGTGTGGGCGTCTTGCCCGGAAGAAGAAGCTTCTAGGTCCTCGCGGCTGGATCTGGATTTGCTTTCTCCCATGGCTCCTTGCGGTGGTTCTCCGGTGGGCGGAGTCGGTCGCTGCGGGGGGCGATGTGGAGAGCTTCTTTGCCAATAAAGCCGTGGGGTGTTGGTGCTATCTCCAGATGCGGGAGCCCCACCTCGTTCTTCCTATCCTGGCCGGCCGTGGCGGCGAGGGGGAGGGGATTCGAGGAGGGATTGACTCTGCTCTGGCCTTCCTGGCCGGCCGTGGTGGCGAGGAGGAAGGTCGCTGTGCAAAGTCGCGTCTCGAGGATTGGAGTTGGTACTGTGCTAGTCGTCGGATTCGCTACGTCTGCATCTTCTTCGGTTTCCCTTCCTCATCTCGGGCAGGAGCTTTGAGGAAGGAGCTCGGTTTCCTCGAGCAAATTCAGCGGATCCTGGTGATGAGTTGTCGCTGTTCTTCGATCTCTTTTTTCTTCTTGAGCACAGAAGTGGTGACTAGAAGAGGTGGAGATCTGAGGAGCGATGGTGATGATCGACCAAGGAGTAGTGGAGCCACTTCCTGCTGTAGTTCCAAATCGGAAGCAAGATGCCACCCGATTATCCTGGCCAAATCGAGGCCTTCAAGCTCGCCGGTGAAGAATCCCGGAGCTTCTTCAACCTCCATCGCGAGGCCCATCAGATGCAGAGGCGGATTGGAAGAAGGACCCGATGGCTTTCTCCAAGATAATTTTAGGGTCCTTTTTGTAAAGCGTGTGGATCTAGTTGCAATTTTAGATTTTCTAGGGTCCAGCGTGAAAATTTGTAACTCCTCCATCTTATTTTAATGAAAGGCTTCCAGCCCCTTCGGGGGCTCTCCCTTGTTCAAAAAAAGTCATGGTGAAACTCTTCGTCTTCTTTGATCACGTGGTGAACCAAAAAGACGGCAAGCTCCGATCGGATCATTGATAGCTTGGTCTAAGGTAGTTCGTTCATGTCGATTATCGGATTCTAGGACAATTAAATAATGATCAAAATAGGTACACAATTAAGAAGACTATGTCAACATAAGAAAATAATGTGTGCATATATACCTTTCCTTCAGGCTTAGGTGTGAAAGTTCTGCTTATCATGATGTTCATATGGTTGTGAAGATAGAAGCCACAAAATGCAGTCGCCGGAGGGTGCTGGTGGCACTGAGACATACATAGGGCATAGAAATAACCAATCAACAAGATATAAATTTAACATTCTTGGATATATATGTACAAGTGCTAGCTAGGTAGAGGAAACTAACCAGAACATCCAGGTGATGAGTTAGGGATCTGTAGGCTGGTGCATGAACTCCTTGGTTCTGAATTACTTGAAAACATGTAAGAATGGCACAGAAACAGAAATTATATAATCTTTTGTATGACAAGACAGAAATATATGATCAAAATTAATTTTATTTTTCTCTCTTATAGATATTTTGTAGATGGACTGTTCTTTATACATCAAAATAAATTTTGTGCTATTTTATTTTACTGTTTTCAGATATGGCAAGAATAGAAAATCATAAATTGAGAGATTAGCACTACTCCTAAAATCTTAAGAAAATCATCTAAGAAGCAGATGGATGTTTCTAAATTTGTCAAACACAAAAAACCCTCACTACCAAGATCAAAATGTCAAATACAAATTTCAAAAACTGTAAAGCAATTTTTAAAAAGGTGATCAATATTTATGGGAAAATCCCAAATTCCTAATAGGGCTGGTCTACATGTTTCACATAAATAATGTCTGATGCTTTCTATGCATGATGGTCCCACATGTAGCTTCACACTTGATGTACACAAATATTTTCAATTAGCAAGACTACTTGTTCCTTATCTAGTGTCATTACTCTACACAAAGTGGTGTCACCCTGGGCATAAAGAGTTGTGGGGTGCTCCATTGGAGTATAAGAGTTTCAAAAAGCTAAGGAAGCAAAAGGGACAATAATATTACCATGAAGTGTTAGGATGAAATCTACAGTACATAAATATAATGCAAGTTCGTGTCCATACAGAAAAACTATAGAATGGAAGAAGATTAGATATACCTGTCCAGAAGAGCTTAGTTCCAGCATCGTAGTTCCTTTTGTGCCTCCCAAGATAAGAATCAACATAATGGATATTGCCATCCAGTAGTGAGATAGTGATAAGAATCTAGTGATCCCTGAAAGAACAAGAACACAAGTCAAATTGCACAACACATCAAACATCATTTCCCTGGAAATATCATCCATAAAAAAATACCATTATCACTGCCAGTGCTATATTTTGCCAAACATTAGGAAAACTTTTTAGAAGATCAACATTGTAAAGATATAATAATGTAATTCAACAAAATTCAAAAATGTGCTTGGGCCACTGGATGAAGATAGCTTACTTTGAATTAAAAGACCAAAATATTGACTCCTTACTATCCTGGAAGCTCTTCTCCATCATCCGGATGATGTAATCCTCGACAACCCTTTCGCAAGAATTCATAATTTGTTCAGAAGCTAGGTGGGGGTTGACGAAGGCTATTTTACCTGCTTCTCTGGCTTTCTGATAGTAATACCTATATACATGTAAAGACAAAATAGTGAAGTGTAAATTAAGATAACTAGAGTTATTTATGCATTGATTGCTAAATAATAATAAAAATACTCACAATGTACTGCATTTCACTATGTTGGCATCAAAGGATTTCAAATTGAACAAGAAAAACAAGTCCTCCCAAGTGACTTGGAACTCGCACAAACGGTCACTCAGAAAGTGTCCAGGTTTGAACCTAACCATGAATCCCGAGACTTTGTCCTTCTCTGTCTTCTTGAAATTATTCAAGTAGTAATTTTGCAATGATGCACAAGCCCATCCATACTCTGAGGTAACACTCGTAGAATTGTGTATTAGCTTTTCCCCGGGGTTGTACGTCAGGTGTATATTAGACTCGGGCAGAACATCGTCCGCACTTAAATAATCTGCCAGCACCTTGCCGATCAGTTTGGTAGCTTCAAGGGGCGTGATTTTATGCCCTGCCCATTTTTACCCTTGGGTTTCGTTATAGGCTTGGGTTTTGCAGCAGGTGGCGGCAGTGTCTGTTCTTGTGAGGAGCGTGTCGTCCTAGTACTAACTAGGATTGCTGGCTGGGCAGCTTTAGGGGTATTCGAGGACACACAAGCGGGGGTAGGAGCTTTAGCTGCATCTACAACAGCTGGTGGCTTGGGCACACTAGTAGCAGGGGTAGGAGCGTTCTTCGGGGTTGGTGGTTGTGTCTCTACAACTTTCTTCGGGGCAAGGGGAGGTTGTTCTGAGGAGTCCTTTGGGGCAAGGGGAGGCTTGTCAACAAGGACTCCTGCAGTCCTACCAGGATGGCTCATGGGGGTTGTCTCTTTGGTTTCTGTAGAGGGCGTAGGTGCTTTATCTTGTACAGGAGCTGGCGGTGTCGACGTCTTTGGTAGCTTCGGCGAGGGGAGGGGCTCTTCCATAGTGTTATTTGATGGTTTTGGGAAGTCAACTTGGACTCTAGTCTTGGCAGCAACACTCATTGGGGTACTTGTCTCTTCAACATCAGCTTGAATAGTTGGTGCTTCCTTGATCTTGGGAGTACATGTTGCTGGTGAGAGGTCAGTCAAGACCGACTTTGGCTGGCCGCCGACTAGAAGGATATCTACCTTGGGCCAATGGATGAAGCCCCCCTTGCCACTGACAGAGTAACCATCTCTTCATTGGTAGGGATCGGCAACTCGATCTCACCGAACCCCTCAACGACATCATCGACGTTAACCCTAGAAAAACCGTTGGCAAGTGGGATGTTGTGTATCGTCTGCCCTTCCTTTGGGGGATGCACTTGGCCCCAAGCAGCCATCTCGGATACATCAGACCCGACTCTCCTTGCTCTAAGCTGGCAGACGGTGGCCACCTACATATAAGAAATTTTTGTCAACTATGATTTCATATGAAAATGCATAATCTGTAATTTAGATGATAAATGGGTTTAATTACCGTTATGCGATCACAAGGATAGCTCGCGGACGTATCAGTAGTACCGGCGATGGTGGAAGCACAGCTACTCCGACGTAGGTCAGCGATGGGAACATCCTTTGTCGACGGTGGCGGTGGCGGTACCTTTCCTGTTAACTCTGACATTATTTCTTCCTTAAGCCTTTGAAGCATGGTGTAACATCCCAATTTTAGGAACCTTGAATTGTTGTCAAAAAGGAAAAAATCAGGGGGAACAAAAATTTCTTGTTAAGTGCTGCAATGTTTGTTGACTATTTTCTTTTTCTTATGCAACTGGTTCTGTGTGTTAGATGATATACTCCTCACCTCAACACTAGTTGAAAAAAACTATTTTACAAAAGAGATGTCTTGGCTCATCTTTCATATTCTAAAATGTTCTGACCTTTCAAACTTGAGCCAATATGACTTTGAGAAAACCAAATATTTTATTAGTTTCTATTTAACCAAAACTATGGATACCTACATATAATCTCCTTATATTTTCAAGACAGAGCTTTCAACTACTCTTATCTCTACGTTTTCCAAAAACCTTTTGATTCTAATCTTGGTAGAAATACCAAAATGGTCCTTATCTTACTTCAAATAACCACCTCTTCAAAACACCCATGCTTACCTCAAGATAGAATTGATGGTAACCCAAGTAATAGTTTGCTAAGACAGTTTAGATGAATTGCTTTGATCTGCTATGTGTGATGACTTTCCTTCTTAGGAACTAGAGTGAGCTAATATAGTATCTCATACCTTAGGACACAAACTAATGGTTAAGATCAACAAATATTGAACCAAGAACCCTAAGCTGGATCCATCTTAAGCCCCTCAAGTGACCCTCTAATCAAATTAACTAGATCAAACCTGAGCTAATCCTTTGTATTAGCTTCCAACCCATCAAAGACCAAATATACACTTGGAAACCCTATAGTTAAATCTATAATTCAATGTCATCCACTTTATGATAATAATAAACCATTGCATTCCCTCCAAATGTTTCCCTCTTTCATACTAGTCCAAATCCACAAATCTTCCAAATTTGGCCAAGTCTGAAATCCTTATCTGGATTCAATCTTTGGGACTCCACCCATTCCAATCAGTGTGCATTTTTGATAATGTACCTAAAAAATCTTGATGTACATAATTAGTACTACCAAGGCCCACTCTTTCCCTTGGATAATCCATTCTTGTACCCACTCATCCATGATGGTTTTGTAGTCAAGATAATAGTCTTTTCTGCAAATCTTATCATCTTGCCTACTTTGGAAGAAGCTCACATCCATATGCTATATTATTTTGGACAAATATTTGCATGGTTATGATCTACTAACCATGGTATATCAACAACCTCTTCACTTTTTCCAATTGCAGCTTTGTGCTTCTTAAACCAACATGGTTTATGAGGCATCATGACTCATATGCTATGGCAGCCTTGTTTTTAACAAGGTTTGCCATCACTTCCAGATCACCTCAAATACAACCAAGCCCAAATATTGGCATCATGATAATCTATACAACTTGGTCTATCCATACACCTATCCCTTGTATCTAGGTGAGCTCTGAGCTCCCTAATCCAACCATGTTTAGGTGGTGTAAAAATATCAAAACCCTAGATCCTCAAAATCTAGTTTTCTTCCTTTTCCAAGATAGCAATTCAATACCCAAGGTTGATCATGATAGATACTTAAATTTGACATCCTCCACCTTGGATATATTTATCTACCAACTATCCATGATTTGGCACCTCAAACAAATTAAATTCCATTTTTGGCAAAATCCTTAAATACTTCTTTATAAAGGCAAGTTTGTTTTTCTACAAACTACTTTGCAATATCAAGGAACATTTGATACCTACATATCATACCCTACCTTTCCATCTCAAAAATAAATATTTTTGAGATTCTTTATTATTTATTTTTGCCCTTTTTCTTAAATGGCAGAAACAAGAAATAATAACTAAAAAATACTTTTATATTCAAATAAATTCCAAGAAAATTCTCCTATGTGTGATATGGTATTTAGGACCATATCACACCAAAAACCTAGCTTACCTAATGTAAAAATATCACATTAGCTTCTATAAACCTTTTCTGCACTTTTTGAATAATTGATATTAAGTGGACTAATAATCTTTGGAAAAATCCCTAACAATTCCTAAAGTTGTGTTATGACCTCATATACCCACCGGTACCATTTTCTCAACTTATCAAGAACCCAATTGTGTACTTCCTTCATAACCTTTGCTTTTCTCAAATTCGCAAAACAACCAAGTACACTAATCAAAGACCCACCAAACCTCCTCCAACCTGTCCAAGCAAGCTTACAGAACACACTACCACACCCATGGTCGTGCTACACAGTACCAAGAACTCTAGCTCACTTACAACCTTGTCTCCTAGTGAGTGGATGGGAGGAAAAAACAAAGTATAGATAATTCTTGCCATGTTTGAAAACCATCTGCTACCACTCTCTCTCCCTATTATAAACCATACCAGAAACCCCATCCCTCCTCCCTACACGCCCACAGCTTACCCATCCATGGTTTTCCCCCTCTCCATAGAGACCATGGACATAGTCCATTCTAGACCATATCCTTTCGGTTTATAAGCCACAAGCCACCCTAGCCCCCCTTCGGCTCATTTTCTCCCACACCTCCCCTCTATCCACCCCACAAACCCCTGCTTACTCCTCTTGCCTTCCTTACCCATGGAGAGGAAGAAAACCCCACCTCGGCCATTCTTTGAAAGGTGAAGCTACGGTCGTTCTTGACCATCCCATGCCCCTCTTCTATCCTTATATGGACTCCACTAACCCAGATCTACCTGCGCATGTCTCTATTTTGGTCTCAGGGACACAAGAGGGATCACCACAAGTGCATGCTCAAGAGGATCTCCTTAGGCTAAGTTGGATGTATCCGAGCACCTTCTGCCCCTATAAGGGCCTCCTCCGGGTCTGGTATCTCCTCTTGGTCCTTGTGGACACCTAACCAGTTGCATGCATGCATCCCTGGCTCCGTGTAGCATCCCAATTGTCTAACAATTGTAATGCTACTTGGTCTAGTAATATAATGGCCACTTCATATATATAATTGTTGCATCATAATTATATCATGCTCATGTCATCATGCCACCTTGCATTTGAGCATCATATAAAACCCTTTGGTTTTGGTTCTTCTCTCATATGCATTGTAAATTGTATTTGCCTCTTGATATTGTATTCGGTTATTGATATATTGTTTAATGCCCAAGTTGAGTTGGGGGCATATCTCTTATTCCACTCCACCACCCTTTCTTTCACCACCTTATAATTCCACCATTCCATTATCCATGAGCTTGCATTTGATTTTCTTTTGGTATTTAATCTAGCTCATGGGAGATAGGATGGATCCACTTCTACAATTTCTTTTGCTTGGGCTATACTCCACATTTTGGGTAATGCATAGGAATAATGCCATGTTTATTATTTTGTTTTCACAAGGATGATACATGGCATTTATTATCTTGCATGGGCCATGCAACCATCACCATCTTTTGTCCTCCTTTGGTTTTGTTTGTTTTTGAGTGGATCATCTTCTCATCTCTCTCTCTCTCTTTTCTTTCTCTAACCCTAAACCCACTCCACCTAATCTCTCTCTCAAAACCCTAAAACCTCATCTCTCCTCTCTCTAACCCGAGCCACCACCACCATGACCTACCCCATCTACCTTCCCTCTCTACCATGCCGAGGTGCCCCCTCTCCCTACCAGGCAGGCCCCACCACGTCACACCCTCATCTGCCCCCACTTCTTTCTTTGGCTTCAAGACAAGGAGAAGAAGGAGGGAGAGAAGACCTAGCCCGTTTACCCTTCCTCACCTTTTTGCAAAACCACCACCACCCCATGTGCCCTACCCTTCTCCCTCATCTACCCCACACCTCACCCCACCTCAGACCCTAGCCAGGGGGCGCCCAGATCCCTCTCCCAGATCCCTCTCTCCCCTTGCTCTTTCCCTAGCCATGGCCATGGTTCTCCTAAACCCTAGCCTCGGCCTCGGTTGTTAGCCGGTGGAGAAGTGGTGCCCAGAGGTGGAGGTCGTCGGGAAGCTCTTCTACGCCGTTCTCACCGTCACCTTGCACCAGGAGCTGCCCCGGAGCGCGCCGGAGAAGCCTTGCCGCCGCCGCGCCCGAGCTGGTCTGTCGCCGTTGCCACCAAGCCCGGCGCCAGATCCCCTCCACCTCCGCACGAACTACCACGCCGGCGACCCCACGGTGAGCCCCTTGACCTCCGAGACATGTCCCCCTACCCTATCTTGTACCGCAGCGCCGCCGCGCTCCGTCGAGCAGCCTTCGTGCACCGCCGCGCGTCGCGCTCGGGCAGACAGCAGCAGCCGCAGCATCCGTCCGCCTCTGTCCCTCACCCTGCCCCGCGCGCTGTAGACCACCTCCGTGCAAGATCTATGAACGAAAGTTGTAGCCCGATGTCCCCTCTTCGTTTTTCGTTTGTGCGCCTTGGCGAGATTCGCCGCCGTTTGGTCGCCATCGTCGTCCGAACTCCGGCCGATCCCCTGTTCTCTGCAGACGACGCGCAGCAGACAGTCCGGCGTCGGCGACGCTTTTTCAGAAAACACCCTGCCATTTTTCCCGCCTGAACCCGCATCCCCCACGGCCCCACCTGTCATTCGCCGCCGTTTTCTTTTGAAGAGGCCCTCGGATTCTGAGAAAAACACCCCCCCGCCTGGGATCGCCCACGTGTCCCGCCCCGGCTGGGCGACGCGTGCGCGTGGCCCCGCTGCAACTGGCCCCACCTGTCATGGGCGCGGTTAGGAAAGACCCCGGTGAGAAAAGCCCGGCAGCCCTCTGCGGTCCCACCTGCTGCGGAGTCAGCGTAAGGCCCACCGTCAGCGTCAGAGGCTAGGTTTGTCTGAGTACAAAAAGTTTCTGTTCTTTTCTGTTATGACTTAAACCTTTTCAAATTAATTTAAATTCAAATTTTAATTCTGTTTTTAAATAACTTTTGAAATACAAATTCAAATAATACAAATAATATATGTTTCTGAACCAGAAAAATATGAGGAATTTAAATATGGCCTTCAAAATATATTTTGGACACTTTAATTTTCACGTTGATTAAAATTACACTAAAATGCCCTTTTTCCTTAATTAATTAATAACTTTTGTTTTATAACTCCAAATTTGACAAATAATATGTCTAAAATGATCAGCTCGACGAGACCTTTCTTTTTATGCATTCCATGTTCTGTTTTGCAGCATGCATCATATAAATATAAAGATTACAGCAACTTATTGGAGTATAAAAATGTGACCAAAACTCAATAAAATGTTTATTTCTTGTATTCTACACCTCACCCATGCCATGCTACTTTATTGCCATGAAAATTGTGCATCATTCATCATGGCATGATTGTTTGCTTGTCGCATTTTAACTCATATGCTTGTGCACTTTATTTATGTTGGCCCTTGTTTGTTTGGTTCTTCTTCGAATAGACGCTGAGCAGGGGATATATCAAGAAACCCAGGAGCACTACCCAGATCCTTCTCTCGCTTCAACTGAGCTGCCAGGCAAGCACTACCACATGCTTGCATACATATAGTACCTATTGCCTCTATCTTATTCTTGCATCATTGAGTCGCCATTGCATTAAACTGAATCCCAAGTATTGCATAGCCTTACTTTTAAACCCCACCGAAGCTTGTTCCTCCATCCCATTAGCCATTACTACAGGAGTTGTTTGAGCCATGCGAGTCGTAGAACAACATGTGTAGAGTATGTGAGTGTCTGATGGATAACGAGGCACCTATACAACTTAACCTGAGTAGTAATGGGATAACTAATGAAAGTGGCACCGGTGAGCAATATCTTCTATTTGGTTTTTCATGCTCACTTGTGTCCCGTAGGACCCCGAGTACTTGATTCCTGTTCCTTGAATATTCGCGCTATCCACATCCGGGAGGCTTATGGGACCCCCCTGAGCCAGAGCTTGATTCATTCTTATTTCTTGGGGCCACAAGTAGTTTGGGGCTTTATTACTATTCTGTACTTATGCCATGCTTTACTGCTTAATTTAAATTGTGCGAGGTACTGCACTTGTACTGTTTAGGTAAGCGGAGTGTTTTCGCGGTATCGACAAGCCCAGTCACACTTTCGGGTTCCCAGTCATTTACAGCCATTGACGCAAACCTTGAGTCCGTCTCGGAGCCGGCCAACTTCGTTGCGGGTAGCTTAATGGGGTGGCCCCCTGAAATATTTCTGAATCCTGTGATCGCTTTGTCGTGAATGCCTCGTTGGGTTTTGATTTGGTTTTTCCGAGGTTGATCGAGTGTGTGTTGCTATTTGTGCACCCCTGCAGGGTAAAACTTTCTGAAAGTCGTGTCCGCGGTTATGGACGACTTGGAGCACAGTTTCTCGATCATAGACAAGTATAACTAAAGTACCGCTTTTAATTTGACTAAGTATCTGACTAGTAAATAGTGCAACACTCATGGAATGGATAATAAAACTGCCCACAGATGGGGGGGTGTTCGTCCGCTTCCTCGTTGGTAAGCGAGGAGGAGGATGGATCTGCTAATATTACTGTTATAACTGTTGTTATTAATTCACGGACATCCGTCTATCTTTGGTTAGGCGGATGGTTAGCGAGTATCTATAGAATTGTTAGGTATTATCTTTTGCTGCAATTGCGTCACCCAGGTTGTGTCCCCTTTAGAGGCATAAAGACTTGCTGAGTACCCCTAGGGTCTCACACGATAAATTATTTGATTCAGATGAACAGGTACACTCACAAGATGGATACTGGGTGGAGGAGACAGACGATGTGGGCAACGATCATTCAGTGTAGAGATTCCGGGAACGGGGATCCGTGAGATCTGTGGGCGGGATGTGTTTATTATGGGGCATCTTATGCCGATTTGCTTCTTATCCGTACTCGGATCTTGTTTGCCGCTTCCGCCTGATACTCTGATGTTTGATGTATGAGGAGATATCCTAAACTATTATATCTATCTAGGACATTTGGATCTTGCCGTATGGCGTTGCAATTCTATTTCTTTTAGATGGAATGGCTCTGAGGACTGTTGTATGGTGGCTTGCATACATACTCATTTGTGTATGTAGTTGATCCCCTCGCCTGCCGATTACGCCGCCCGTTCTTGTCCCGATGTTTGGAAATGGTTAGGACGGCCGAAAGTTCTACCTGTGAGTGGCATTTGGGCCCCACCGTACTATTTTAACCATTTCCGCTCATCCAGGCTTGTAACTAGGAGCGTAATTCACCGAGGTAGTTACAATTGGTATCAGAGCCATCCCGCCCTTCAGGGTCTCAGCCAAATGGTCGTTGTCAGTCTAGCAAATATTTTGGTAGCTATGTATACTAGGGAAAAACAAAACGCGAGAGTAGGACTGCTTCCACTTTTCTTCTTACCCACCCACCCACCCTTTTCTGGTAAGGAAGTGTAACGTTTTCAATCCTCTTCTTAAAAGTTCAAACTAGGATTCACGTGTTCTGGGTTTCCGTAGTACCATAGGTTGTATGTGTGTGTGTGTGTGTAATTCCTTGTCTATCTGTTGCATCCAAGTTGTTATCACAATCGGCCTTTTGGTTATCAACTATTGGTACATTCCATACCGACAGGCTTTTGCAAACCGACGCGATCTATCTGATTCGTTGTATACCGCCGCGATCTGTCTTACTCTTTGTTATCCGACGTTATCTTGTTTGGAGTGTTCGTTTCCGTAGTTGCTAATCTTTAGGTTCATCTTGAGAAGAAGGTGTTGGGATACGTGTTCTACTTATTCATGTGCAGAGTAATGATTTGAGTGTGGGATGGAGTCGCGACCATACCACTACTTTTATCATTCGCTCTTGTATATTGAATTGGTAGAGTCACTAATCTCGATTCGTTAAGTGATTTTGCGCATCTATTGGTATTTTAATGCCGAAATTTGCGGAAAATTTTTCTTTGATAGTTGTGTACCACACTCCTTTTCAGTCGTGTGCGATATGCTTAATATCTTCTAGGTGCTTTGAACTTTGCTGATATTTTAATATCATCTTAGTAAATTGTATCCTTTAATCTTGGTTAATTCCATCTTGGTACTATTTTGTATTATTATTATTCTCCATTATAGTACTGACTTGTGTTTTATATCAATCACAGGATGGCACCACCACGCCGTTCTGAGGAGGACATACAACCTGAACCGGGGGCCGCGTTGTCAAGCATTGCCAATGCCTTGGCAGCAATGCAGCAGAACCAGCAGCGTTTTGAAGAAAGTGTCAGGAGGAATGAGTTTGTTCCGCTACCTCCACCTCCCAAGCGAGGAGACATCAAAAGCTTCCTGAAGTTCAACCCACGTCAATTTGATGTGTCCGATCAACCACTTGATGCTGATGATTGGTTGCGTGAGATGTCAAGGCTACTGGTGACTGCTGATGTTCCTGAGCAAGAATGGGTAAACTGTGCCACTCACCTTCTAAAGGGAGATGCAGCTCTCTGGTGGGAGAATTACCTGAAGGCAAACTGCATTGGTTTTCAGCCTACTTGGGGACAGTTCACTGGAGCTTTCAAAGAGCAGTACCTGTCAGAAATTGTCATGGAGAGGATGAAGGAAGTGTTTCTCAACCTCAAGCAGGGCAATGATAATGTCAATACCTACATCAGGAACTTCATGAACCTTTCTCGTTATGGTGGCGATGAGATCTCTGATGACAAGAAGAAGCAAAAGAGGTTCCGGCAAGGGCTCAATGCATCGATTAAATATGCAATCACACATGCAAGCCAGCGTCTTTTCTGGAACTTCAGCATACAGCTCTGCAGGAAGAAGCAAGTAGGCAAGTGTTTGAGGAGTCAAAGAAACACAACCGTGATGCAGCAAGCTCTTCAGCTATGTCAACTCCTTCTAAGCGTCGTGTCTGGGTTCCTAACACCCCACCGTCGCTCCCGGCTCCACCAAGACCTTCAAGCTACGCGGCAAGGCCACCAAACTTCCTCACTGCTGCTCCCAGGGGCTACAACCAACACTACCCTGGAGCGCCTGGCGGAGTCCCTGGCTACGTTGCTCCATGTCCACCTGGTGCTTGTTACACTTGTGGAGACACTGGGCATCAATACTGGAACTGTCCGATGAAAAACAAAGCTCTTCCTCCACCACCTCCAAGATCTGCGGCAAGCTCCCCTATGGTTCGTGCACCACCACCTCGGGCTCTCAACATCAACACCAAGCCCGGGTCTACTATAGTTCGTGCCAACTGTGTCAACGCCGCTCAAGCTGAGCATGCACCTGGAGTTGTGATGGGTATGCTATCCGTTAACTCAGTCCCTGCACGAGTTTTGTTTGATTCTGGTGCATCGCATTCATTTGTTTCTCACAAGTTTGCAAATGAAAATGAGTTAGCTATGGATCCTCTCCTTAAGCGGTTAATGGTCCTTTCTCCTGGAGCAACAATGGCAGCTTCTAAAATCATCCATGGCAATCAAATTGAGATTGGTGGCTCTTCGTTCTCGGCGTTCTTAATTGTTCTGGGCAATTCTGACATTGATGTTATCTTGGGCATGGATTGGTTGACGGCAAATGCAGTTGTGATTGATTGTGCTGAACGCTCGGTTTCTCTGAAGATCCCTGAAGGCCATATACTCTATTCTCCAAGTCTGACTCCTGCTATCCAGCTTTTCTCTTTGGCGGCTCTGAATGATGATGCTATGGAAGCTATTCAGAGTGTTCCGGTGGTCTGTGAGTTCCCAGATGTCTTTCCTGAAGAGTTGCCAGGTATGCCTCCGGATCGTGAGGTTGAGTTTGTAATTGAGCTTGAACCTGGAACGACTCCTATCTCCAAGCGTCCTTATAAAATGGGTCCTGCTGAGTTGGCTGAACTCAAACGACAGCTTGATGAACAAGAGAAGTTGGGTTTCATCCAACACAGTACTTCTTCATGGGGTAGCCCAACCCTCTTTGTGAAGAAGCGAGACATGACTGATAGACTTTGTGTTGACTATCGGGCTCTCAATGCTAAAACCATCAAGAATAAATATCCCCTTCCGCGGATTAATGATCTCTTAGATCAGCTAGCTGGAGCTGTGGTATTCTCTAAGCTTGACTTGAGAAGTGGTTATCATCAAATCAAGATTCGCAAGGAAGATGTTCCTAAAACAGCTTTCACCACCCGCTATGGCCTGTATGAGTACACGGTCATGTCCTTCGGTCTCACCAACGCACCTGCCACCTTCTCGAGGCTTATGAACTCGGTTTTCATGGAGTATCTTGATAAGTTCGTTGTGGTCTATCTGGATGACATCCTAGTCTATTCTAAGTCAAAGGAAGAACATGAAGAACACCTTCGGTGTGTCCTAAACAAGCTTCGTGAGAACCGCCTGTATGCAAAGTTCTCCAAGTGTGAGTTTTGGCTGCCTCAAGTAACCTATCTTGGTCACGTCATCTCTGCCAAGGGCATTGCAGTCAACCCGGAAACTGTAAAGACAATTGTTGAATGGCTTCCTCCTGTTAATGTCAAAGAAGTGCGGAGTTTCCTTGGTTTGGCTAGTTATTGCCGTCGCTTCGTTCAGAACTTTTCGAAGATAGCGAAGCCTCTTACCGATCTCCTCAAGAAAGGCAAGAAATACCTTTGGACTTCTGCATGTCAAGCAAGCTTTGAGACACTCAAAGAGAAGCTCACTTCCACACCAGTCTTGGTTCCTCCGGATACATCTAAGCCTTTCCAGATATTCTGTGACGCCTCTTTGCAAGGATTGGGTGCGGTCCTTATGCAAGAAAAACAAGTTGTTGCTTATGCCTCTCGACAGTTGAAGACGCATGAGATCAACTATCCTACACATGACCTCGAACTCGCAACAGTTGTTTTTGCTTTGAAACTATGGAGGCATTACTTGCTGGGCAACCGTTGTGAAATCTTTTCTGATCACAAGGGTCTGAAGTATATCTTCACTCAGCCTGATCTCAACCTTCGGCAGAGGAGGTGGATTGAAGCGATCAATGACTTCGATTTGACCATAAACTACACTCCGGGCAAAGCTAATGTCATGGCCGATGCTCTCAGTCGCAAAGCTTATGTCAGCAACCTCATGATGGAAGAACAACAGCCTCTCTTGTGCGAGGAATTCCGTCAGCTCAACCTTGAAATTGTGGAACAAGGGTATCTCCTGAACCTTCTAGCTACTCCTCTCTTGGAAGAAAAGGTTCGCTCCTTTCAGCTTGGTGATCCACACACCAAAAAGATCATCTCCAGACTTCAGCTTCCGAAGTATGAGTCCTTCCACGTCGATGATCAAGGCACGCTTTTCTTTGAACACCGGATGTTTGTCCCGAACTACCCGGGTTTGAGAGAGCAAGTTCTCAAGGAGGCGCATGATTCTGTTCTTTCTATGCACCCTGGCAGCACAAAGATGTACATGGATTTGAAAACACAATATTGGTGGCCGGGATTGAAACGATATTGTGCCAAGTATGTCTCGGAGTGTGATGTCTGCCGCAGAGTGAAAGCTGTCCACCAAAAACCTTCCGGTCTTCTACAGCCATTGAAACCCCCGGAATGGAAATGGGAGAAAGTAGAGATGGACTTCATCACTGGTTTTCCAAGGTCGCAGAAGGGCAACAATGCAATCTTTGTTGTCATTGACAGGCTTTCTAAAGTGGCTCACTTCTTCCCCGTCAAGGAAACAATTTCTGCAATTCAGTTGGCTGAGCTCTATATCAACAGAATTGTCTCTCTGTATGGGGTTCCGCTTGAGATCAGTTCAGACCGTGGGAGCATCTTCACTTCCAAGTTCTGGGAAAGTTTCCAAAATGCTTTGGGAACAAAGTTGAACTTCAGCACAGCTTACCACCCTCAGTCGCAAGGACAAGTTGAAAGGATCAATCAGATTCTGGAAGATATGCTTCGTGCTTGCGTCATCTCTTTTGGCATGAAGTGGGAAGAATGTCTTCCTTATGCTGAATTCTCTTACAACAACAGCTTCCAGAAAAGCCTAAAGATGGCACCATTTGAGGCTCTCTATGGCCGCAAATGCAGAACTCCGATTGGTTGGTCGGGTGCAGGAGAAAGAATATTGTTTGGCCCTGACATTGTAACTCAAGCGGAGGAGAAGGTGCACATCATTCTTGAAAATCTGAAAATTGCTCAAAGTCGCCAGAAGAGCAATTATGACAGAAAGCACACGGACATGGAGTATGTCCCTGGTGATCTCGTTTACCTTCGTGTCACTCCCATGAGAGGCACGCACCGTTTTGGTATCAAAGGAAAGCTGGCTCCTAGATACATCGGTCCATTCAAAATTCGTGGAAGAAGAGGAGAAGTTGCTTATGCTCTTGAGCTCCCGGAAAAACTCAAGGTCCATGATGTTTTCCACATCTCTCAACTCAAGAAGTGCTTCAAGGATCCCGGCAGGACCGTGGATCATGAGCTTATCAATCTCCAAGAAGACCTGTCTTATCAAGAACACCCCACAAAAATCCTTGAGATCGCAGAAAGAAGGACTCGCAACAAGTCCATCAAGTTCTGCAAGGTGCAGTGGTCGCACCATTCTGTTGATGAAGCCACTTGGGAACGTGAAGATGAGCTCCGTGCCAAGTATCCTACCCTCTTTGTGTATTCTTCTTCTTCCTAGAATCTCGGGGCGAGATTCCTGTTTAGTGGGGGAGAGTTGTAGCATCCCAATTGTCTAACAATTGTAATGCTACTTGGTCTAGTAATATAATGGCCACTTCATATATATAATTGTTGCATCATAATTATATCATGCTCATGTCATCATGCCACCTTGCATTTGAGCATCATATAAAACCCTTTGGTTTTGGTTCTTCTCTCATATGCATTGTAAATTGTATTTGCCTCTTGATATTGTATTCGGTTATTGATATATTGTTTAATGCCCAAGTTGAGTTGGGGGCATATCTCTTATTCCACTCCACCACCCTTTCTTTCACCACCTTATAATTCCACCATTCCATTATCCATGAGCTTGCATTTGATTTTCTTTTGGTATTTAATCTAGCTCATGGGAGATAGGATGGATCTACTTCTACAATTTCTTTTGCTTGGGCTATACTCCACATTTTGGGTAATGCATAGGAATAATGCCATGTTTATTATTTTGTTTTCACAAGGATGATACATGGCATTTATTATCTTGCATGGGCCATGCAACCATCACCATCTTTTGTCCTCCTTTGGTTTTGTTTGTTTTTGAGTGGATCATCTTCTCATCTCTCTCTCTCTCTTTTCTTTCTCTAACCCTAAACCCACTCCACCTAATCTCTCTCTCAAAACCCTAAGACCTCATCTCTCCTCTCTCTAACCCGAGCCACCACCACCATGACCTACCCCATCTACCTTCCCTCTCTACCATGCCGAGGTGCCCCCTCTCCCTACCAGGCAGGCCCCACCACGTCACACCCTCATCTGCCCCCACTTCTTTCTTTGGCTTCAAGACAAGGAGAAGAAGGAGGGAGAGAAGACCTAGCCCGTTTACCCTTCCTCACCTTTTTGCAAAACCACCACCACCCCATGTGCCCTACCCTTCTCCCTCATCTACCCCACACCTCACCCCACCTCAGACCCTAGCCAGGGGGCGCCCAGATCCCTCTCCCAGATCCCTCTCTCCCCTTGCTCTTTCCCTAGCCATGGCCATGGTTCTCCTAAACCCTAGCCTCGACCTCGGTTGTTAGCCGGTGGAGAAGTGGTGCCCAGAGGTGGAGATCGTCGGGAAGCTCTTCTACGCCGTTCTCACCGTCACCTTGCACCAGGAGCTGCCCCGGAGCGCGCCGGAGAAGCCTCGCCGCCGCCGCGCTCGAGCTGGTCTGTCGCCGTTGCCACCAAGCCCGGCGCCAGATCCCCTCCACCTCCGCACGAACTACCACGCCGACGACCCCACGGTGAGCCCCTTGACCTCCCAGACATGTCCCCCTACACTATCTTGTACCGTAGCGCCGCCGCGCTCCATCGAGCAGCCTTCGTGCACCGCCGCGCGTCGCGCTCGGGCAGACAGCAGCAACCGCAGCATCCGTCCGCCTCTGTCCCTCACCCTGCCCCGCGCGCTGTAGACCACCTCCGTGCAAGATCTATGAACGAAAGTTGTAGCCCGATGTCCCCTCTTCGTTTTTCGTTTTTGCGGGTTGGCGAGATTTGCCGCCGTTTGGTCGCCATCATCGTCCGAACTCCGGCCGATCCCCTGTTCTCTGCAGACGGCGCGCAGCAGACAGTCCGGCGTCGGCGACGCTTTTTCAGAAAACACCCTGCCGTTTTTCCCGCCTGAACCCGCAGCCCCCACGGCCCCACCTGTCATTCGCCGCCGTTTTCTTTTGAAGAGGCCCTCGGATTCTGAGAAAAACACCCCCCGCCTGGGATCGCCCACGTGTCCCGCCCCGGCTGGGCGACGCGTGCGCGTGGCCCCGCTGCAACCGGCCCCACCTGTCATGGGCGCGGTTAGGAAAGACCCCGGTGAGAAAAGCCCGGCAGCCCTCTGCGGTCCCACCTGCTGCGGAGTCAGCGTAAGGCCCACCGTCAGCGTCAGAAGCTAGGTTTGTCTGAGTACAAAAAGTTTCTGTTCTTTTCTGTTATGACTTAAACCTTTTCAAATTAATTTAAATTCAAATTTTAATTCTGTTTTTAAATAACTTTTGAAATACAAATTCAAATAATACAAATAATATATGTTTCTGAACCAGAAAAATATGAGGAATTTAAATATGGCCTTCAAAATATATTTTGAACACTTTAATTTTCAAGTTGATTAAAATTACACTAAAATGCCCTTTTTCCTTAATTAATTAATAACTTTTGTTTTATAACTCCAAATTTGACAAATAATATGTCTAAAATGATCAGCTCGACGAGACCTTTCTGTTTATGCATTCCATGTTCTGTTTTGCAGCATGCATCATATAAATATAAAGATTACAGCAACTTATTGGAGTATAAAAATGTGACCAAAACTCAATAAAATATTTATTTCTTGTATTCTACACCTCACCCATGCCATGCTACTTTATTGCCATGCAAATTGTGCATCATTCATCATGGCATGATTGTTTGCTTGTCGCATTTTAACTCATATGCTTGTGCACTTTATTTATGTTGGCCCTTGTTTGTTTGGTTCTTCTTCGAATAGACGCTGAGCAGGGGATATATCAAGAAACCCAGGAGCACTACCCAGATCCTTCTCTCGCTTCAACTGAGCTGCCAGGCAAGCACTACCACATGCTTGCATACATATAGTACCTATTGCCTCTATCTTATTCTTGCATCATTGAGTCGCGATTGCATTAAACTGAATTCCAAGTATTGCATAGCCTTTACTTTTAAACCCCACCGAAGCTTGTTCCTCCATCCCATGAGCCATTACTACAGGAGTTGTTTGAGCCATGCGAGTCGTAGAACAGCATGTGTAGAGTATGTGAGTGTCTGATGGATAACGAGGTACCTATACAACTTAACCTGAGTAGTAATGGGATAACTAATGAAAGTGGCACCGGTGAGCAATATCCGCTATTTGGTTTTTCATGCTCACTTGTGTCCCGTAGGACCCCGAGTACTTGATTCCTGTTCCTTGAATATTCGCACTATCCACATCCGGGAGGCTTATGGGACCCCCCTGAGCCAGAGCTTGATTCATTCTTATTTCTTGGGGCCACAAGTAGTTTGGGGCTTTATTACTATTCTGTACTTATGCCATGCTTTACTGCTTAATTTAAATTGTGCGAGGTACTGCACTTGTACTGTTTAGGTAAGCGGAGTGTTTTCGCGGTATCGACAAGCCCAGACACACTTTCGGGTTCCCAGTCGTTTACAGCCATTGACGCAAACCTTGAGTCCGTCTCGGAGCCAGCCAACTTCGTTGCGGGTAGCTTAATGGGGTGGCCCCCTGAAATATTTCTGAATCCTGTGATCGCTTTGTCGTGAATGCCTCGTTGGGTTTTTGATTTGGTTTTTCCGAGGTTGGTCGAGTGTGTGTTGCTATTTGTGCACCCCTGCAGGGTAAAACTTTCTGAAAGCCGTGTCCGCGGTTATGGACGACTTGGAGCACAGTTTCTCGATCATACACAAGTATAACTAAAGTACCGCTTTTAATTTGACTAAGTAACTGACTAGTAAATAGTGCAACACTCATGGAATGGATAATAAAACCGCCCACGGATGGGGGGGTGTTCGTCCGCTTCCTCGTTGGTAAGCGAGGAGGAGGATGGATCTGCTAATATTACTGTTATAACTGTTGTTATTAATTCACGGACATCCGTCTATCTTTGGTTAGGCGGATGGTTAGCGAGTATCTATAGAATTGTTAGGTATTATCTTTTGCTGCAATTGCGTCACCCAGGTTGTGTCCCCTTTAGAGGCATAAAGACTTGCTGAGTACCCCTAGGGTCTCACACGATAAATTATTTGATTCAGATGAACAGGTACACTCACAAGATGGATACTGGGTGGAGGAGACGGACGATGTGGGCAACGATCATTCGGTGTAGAGATTCCGGGAACGGGGATCCGTGAGATCTGTGGGCGGGATGTGTTTATTATGGGGCATCTTATGCCGATTTGCTTCTTATCCGTACTCGGATCTTGTTTGCCGCTTCCGCCTGATACTCTGATGTTTGATGTATGAGGAGATATCCTAAACTATTATATCTATCTAGGACATTTGGATCTTGCCGTATGGCGTTGCAATATTTCTATTTCTTTTAGATGGAATGGCTCTGAGGACTGTTGTATGGTGGCTTGCATACATACTCATTTGTGTATGTAGTTGATCCCTTCGCCTGCCGATTACGCCGCCCGTTCTTGTCCCGATGTTTGGAAATGGTTAGGACGGCCGAAAGGTCTACCTGTGAGTGGCATTTGGGCCCCACCGTACTATTTTAACCATTTCCGCTCATCCAGGCTTGTAACTAGGAGCGTAATTCACCGAGGTAGTTACACTCCGCTCCGATGAGCTCCCGAAATTACCGCCAGCACAGATGCGCGAAGACCCCTCCGAGGCCGAACCCGCCCTTCCAGCCCATCGCCGGACTCGCCTGGAGACACCGCATCACCTCAGCACTGTGTCGCCGCCCCTCCGCCCCTCTAGGTGAGCCTCTGACCAACCTCGGTCATCTCTAGGGTTTCCCTGCCGCCGCGTTGTGTCTGAGGAGGACGACGAACCACCGCCGTGGGATCCCCTTTAGCCCTACGGTCCAGATGCCCTGATACCTCCTCGGGTTCTCGCTGTGGCTGACGTGCGGGCCCCTCCTGGCGGCGTTTGAATCATCCTCCCATGCCTCGTGTTGCCTAGTGGGCCTAATCCTGATTCGTGGCCCATCTCCCCATAGATCCGACCCAGATCCCCTTTTGTTTTTAATAAAAACCAAGATCAGCATTCTGGTTACTGGTTTTAAATCTAGAAGAAAATGTAAAATGACTCCAAACGCCCAGATCTATTTTTCCTAGTATACCTGAAGGTTGTCTCAACATCCAGTACCAAAAATGGACCCAATGAATATTTAGTTTAACTGTAGTAAATTATCTACCTAGAGGTATTCTTTTTGCCATTAAATTATTTCTATGAGTTTTATAACTCCAAATGGCACAAACCCTTTTGTTACTGAAAGGTTTCGGTGATACCTTGTATTCCCCTTGGTCCCACCTAAAATTGCTTCCTAGTTTGTCCATGCTAAAAATAAAAACCATAGGTTAATTTTGCATTGAGAAATTTCCCTAGGCCAAATCAAACGTTGTATTGACCTAGTTCCATCTCCATGTACACATGCATACCAATACCTATCAAACCTCAGAAGGCCATATTTTTATAAGCCACATTTGATTTATTGGGAATTAATCTTTTTTGTGCATAGTTAATTCACTAATAAGTTCACTAATGTAGTTATGTAAATTCAAAAAGGGTGAATCCAATTTATATACAAAGGTATTATAAATACCTAACATGTACCTTTGGATTCATATCAAAATATTCTATATATTAAATCTGGTTAAAAATACAAATACCATCCAGAACTATCTTTGGGATTTTCCTGAGGGCATTCTGGTAAATATTTTGAAGTGATTCCAATTCCCATTGAATCAGTACATCAGACCCTACTTAATCATACAAGGAAATAATTTTAGTAACTCCTGAACATTTCTGATGATATATTTCCTAAAACTAGAATCTTTTTTACTAGAAAATCCATTATAAATCAATGGTAATTGATAAAATAGTGAAACCACTTTTGTTTGATTCATTTTATCAATACCTTTATAATGATATCATTTTTGTACAATGGTATCATACATAATGTCCTTGGTACAAAACCCCTCTCTTAGGTAGTTCTAGAATATAAAAAATCCTAAAGGATCAAATTACAATGCCTCCAAGCCTTTTGCCAATCTCATCATACCATCATCTAGCACCCTACTATTTTATATCATGTGTTTATCTTTTGCTAGCTGTATGGTTTGATGCTAGTATGCATTGTATTGAATGTGGTGCTATTTTTTTGCATGTATGCTCGATAATGACGATAGTTGCGATTATGTGCCGTCAAGACGAAGGAAGCCTCAGAGTATTATTGGTTATATTTATATTTGGTATTCTGGTATTCTTTTGAAGAAGCCTAGGGACCTCTTGCCGGTCACAGGCAAGCCACCATTCTTGAACTCCTACATTGACCTACTCCTTTGTTCAATTGTTTTGTATCTCGTTTATGAACTTCCTGATTTCACTACAAGAAATGTGTTAACTTGTGACCTTCTCATAGTGACAGGGAATGAAATCGTCATAGATCTATGACGATTTCGCACAAGATGGTCATATGATGTCTGGAGGGGTTAAAACCTTATAGAATTATGACGTTTTGTGTTGGAATCGTCATAATTTCATCATATTAAATCGTCATAACCTACACGATACAACTTAGAGCCTTATTTACACCCCATTATGACTAATTTAAATCGTCATATCGACTAAAATATCGAACATTGAATTGACTAGTTGGCCACATCAGCAATTATACCTACGTGACATGTCTATGTGTCGTATTCATGTGTAAATATCAGCGTATGTGGGACCCGTTTAAGTTTTGCAAAAACATGTTTATTCCGCAAAAAGGAGTCCAGCGGGGGTTTGAACCCGCGACCTCACGAACAGCAAAGGGCATCTAACCACTTGGCCACCGGATTGTTTTTATACTAAAACTATAACTCCATCTTATATGTATAACTCATTTGGGACCGCCTCCCTCGTTTAAAAATAATAAACAAAAAATACTCGCACTGGGGCGTCGAACCCACAACTCCTCAGACACCTTAGCTGACGACAACCCCCAAGCCACCATTCCTTTCTTGTCTTGAAATAGTGCGCTTCATTTATTAATGTTACTCTCGCCTGTTGGGCCTTGGCCACGGAACTCGATTAGGTTAGGCCCGAGAAGTACATAATATTTTCTTGGGCTGGTTTTACTTGCCACGCAGTAGATTAAATCCGGGCCAGCTTAGTTGGCCCGGCTATGTTTTTTCTCTTGTTTTTTCTTTTTCCAGTTTTCTTAATTCTTTTGTATCTCTTTCATATGAAGTCCAAATGAATTGATTTTTGTATCTCTATTTTAATAAAATCCAGTAGATCATCTTATATTGTTAATTAGGAATATTTTTATAATTTAATAATAGTGGAATTACTAATTTCACATTAGTCTATAGTAGAGACACTAGAATAATTCAAAATATGATCTTGAAATTAGGGTTTTTAATTCAAAATTTTAGGTGAGCACAACTGATATTTGAAATATTTTAAGTTTGATATCTTCCTTGCAACTATGTCAAATAAAATGATGTGACGTGAAGAATTTGCATTGATCAGACCGGTTTTGAATGTTTATGCCCGTTTCAAACTATGGTCAAAACGGCGGGCATAAAGGTTGTTAGCTAGGGGCTGAATGTCGCTAAACTTGTATTGGATCTCTAGAGAAATAGAATATTGTGAGTCTAAAAATAATTTTTTTAAAAAATCATGGGCATCAGATAATGTACCGGACCCACTTCCTACCGATTCAGCAGGAATTTGTTTTTTTCATCAGGGGTGGACAGAAAGGTTTGAGATACCCGGTTGGGACATTTGTCTATGTAATTTGGCTCATTATTTTTGAAAAATGGGATGGTAGCATTTTGAAACTTTCATTGGTGCTTGCTTCACAAAACGACATGTTATTTGCGCTCGAAAAATATAAAATGGTTTTTCCGTGCGATAAAAAGGAAAACTTCCTCCTGGAACACTGTTCTCCATACCATGATACATATGTGTGCACAATATGGGAATATTATCACAAACTATGCCGCAATTCTAGCCATAACATTGGTCATTTGGTCCGAAAGCCATGAAACCTCAGACATGATAGGTCATTTCTGAGAAGGTTTTTTCGAGACACTTGCAATTTACCAAGTTTAGTATTTTTCATTGAAACTATGTCACATAATAAGACACCACGCGAAGGATTTGCATTGATCGAACCATTTTTGAAATTTTTATGCCCGTTTTAAACTATGGTAAAAACGGAGGGCATGAAGGTTCTTAGCTAGGGGCTGAGCCTCGCTAAACTTGTATTGGATCTCTCAAGAAATAGCATATTTTGAGTCTAAAAATATTTTTTTCAAAAAATCATGGGCATCAGATAATGTACCTGTAGTTCAAATCGGACCCACTTCCTATCGATTTGGCAGGAATTTGTCTTTTTCGTTAGGGGTGGACGGAAAGGTTTGAGATACCCCGGTTGGGACATTTGTCCATGTAATGTGACCCATTATTTTTGAAAAATGGGATGGTAGCATTTTGAAACTTTCATTTGGTGGTTGCTTCATAAAACGACCTGTTTTTTGTGCTCAAAAAATAGAAAATGGTTTTTCCGTGCGATGAAAAGGAAAACTTCCTCCTGGAACATTGTTCTGTAGGGTTCGCAGCATAGAAAACAAAATTTTTCCTACGATGGGAACAACTAAGTACCAAGATATATCTACTAGATACAAGCAACGGGTAGATATACGTCCATAGAATACATACCCTCGAAGACCGAATAGCGTTAACGAGGTTGTACTCGTGGATGATGTAGACGAACGCTTGCCGATCTCAAGATCGTGATGAAGTCCATCTGGTCCAGCCGGTCCAGCATGATCAAGTCCAGCACCTCAAAGCAGTGGTGCATCTGTGATCGTACACACGTACGCGTACCCTGACAACCTCCGCGCCCTCGCTCCAGCGAAGCAGCGGAAGCAACAAATCCTTCCAGAAAAAGCCACCGGGAACATGTATCTCGCTGATCCGAGACCATGTGGAAATTCTAAAGGGGGGAGAGAGATCCTTCGCGAGGAGGTGTGAGAGACAAGTGAGAGGAGGGGGTCCTTTTATAGGGGAGGGGGGCAGCCCAAGGGGGCATGGCCGCCGGCCATGGAGGGTGCCCCCAACTCTCCCTCTTTCATGTGGTGGAAGCTCCACTCACATAAAAACCTCTCCACTCACAACTCCACTCACCGCCCGCCGCTCGCCTCGTTGACCGCCTCGATCCGCGCTGACCGTCTCCCTCCCGCGCAGGTAACCGCCGTCGCCGGAACCGATCGCCGCACCGTCCGGAGCTCGCCGCCATTCGTCTCCGGTGAGTCCGCAGCCGCCATCTGTTGGGACCGTCGGATCTCAGATCAACGGTCCGGATTAGCCATTGACCGGTCAGCCCCAGGCGTTGACTAGTCAGACGCCCAGTCAGCAGCCGCGTTGACCAGTCAACAGACACAGTTGACTGGGTATTTTCTTTAATAGATTTAGTTGGCAGATTTCGGTAGAAACTTGTAAATTGCGTAGAAATTAAACCGCTGGGCCAAAAATTGCAATTAAAATATGTGTAGATTCAGTAAGTCGTGTAAAATCTTGCTGTACCTTAGTTTCACACTTTTGCAGCAAGATTTAGTACAGTTTAATCAAATAGGTTAATGGCCTTTTGGACTAATTAATTCGTAGAAAAAGATCTGTAACTCCAAAAATCGCGTATGATATGTCCCTGGATTCAGTGGAACGAGGGGAATCTCATCGTGAATTAAAAGGATGGGCTTACAGTGAAAACTTCTGCAGAAACTGTCTAGTGGCTTTCTGCAGTGCTTTAATTACTCCGGGAGTTTTATAATTCCTTTTTGAGTAATTCCAATTGGTACTGTTCCTAAATAGCTATGCCCATACTGTAGAATGTTCCCAAGATTTTACAAACAGTTTACTACCGGTAGTGAATTATTTGAGTTCTAGCTCTAGTTTTGAGCATTACTTTTTGCATAATAGTTTTCCTTGCGCTAAAACTATTTTCCATGCATGCAATCAGTACCTTTACTGAATAGTATTATGTGGTGTTGCTGTAGCATCACCCCACTTGTCATGCATGCATTCATGTATCATCTTTGTTGCATATGCTTGTGGATTGTTTGTTTATGATTGCAATTGTATCGTGTAGATTGTGACGAGTGCAACGCTTGCTCGTGTGTGGATTGTTCTTCCGAACGCTACAACCAAGGCAAGTAGATGCTACTTTGTTCATGATATCGTCCTACTATTTTCTATGCATTGTCGTGTATTTTGTAGACGCATGTGTAGGATGATACTATCGCTATGCTATGACCTATTATGTGGTAGGGCTTTCCTTGTAGATGAAACACCGTTGGTAGATGTGCTTAGCCATGCTATGTTGAACGAGGGCTGGGTTACATCATTGAGACTTGTTTCTAAAAGTATTGGTTTGTGAAAACTAAAACAACTTAATCAATGAATCTCCTGGGTGTGATGGTATTGATAAATTTTGGTGGTTTCATTGCGAAAAGGCACCCAGGTATCGAGAGAAATTGATTGGCTTCTTTATTGTGTAGCTTACGTGTACAACCATGTGCCAATAATGAAATGGGCGGTTGGTTGGACTTAGTAGGTTGTGGTAACTCGAACCCGCGTATCCAGAGATGTAGAATTTTGGTAGGTTTGACCGGTGCGCGTCGGGATTGGGGTGCTACTTCCCGAGCAGTCTCTTCTTGGACTTCTCCCTATCATCACCCAAAATGAGAGTGATGGTACGATCTGGGCTGGCCAAGTCACATGGGTAAAGTGTACTAACCTCTGCAGAGTGTATGATCTAATCGATTAGCCGTGTCCCCGGTTATGGACAACTGAGTTGCTTGATAATGATTCCATGACATGTTTCTCGCTCATTCTAATTTCATAATTGTTTTAATATTGTTGGGTTAACTTAATTGGGATCTTTTCAAAGAAAATCAAAAACTGTTTACGAAAGTAGGACAAAGGTATTTGCAAATGCAAGCCAGACACAGCTCCACTTGCCAAATATGCATGTAGATGTTAGTACTATTGTCTCCATTACAGCTCTACTTGCCATACATTCCATGTATTGACCCTTCGGGGCTGCTACGTTTCATGTTGCAGGTTATTCCGATTCTGAGTAATCGATATAGGCCACGGTACTCCACTCGGCACTTGTTCACTTGTGGGCAATTTGAAGAATGGAGGATTTACTTTACTTTGTTGCTACCTGAATAATTTGAGCTAGCCGTGGGCTAAGATTTTATTGTAATAATGGTACTCTGGATCTTTGTTATTTATGATACACGGATATTTTGCTATGTTATTCATCTTATTCTATTGTGGGCCAATGAACCGATCCAGGGATTGGCATGTCACATAGAAGCCACGGTCTTTTCAGAACCGAGGTGTTACAAGATGGTATCAGAGCCCGTGTGTCGACTGTAGGATCGTGACCTAGGATTGGATTAGGAAGCCATAGAATTACTAAAGCCTATATTAACTCTGTCTTTCATCTTATGCCTTTCACTCTCGTAAAATTCTTATCATATGCTATTCTCACACTTTCCTCTTTTACTTGATAGATGGGAGAAGTCAGGACTGAGTATGCAACCATGGAGTCACCAAGGCCCTTTGCAAGGCAGTTAGCACAGCTCTCGCAGTCATTGGGATTGCCACTGCCCATGTTCAAGGGAAGAAGGATGTACACCTATGGATATGGTGAGGATGCATGGGAGATCACCACCTTCATCTTTAGGGATGCCGCCTTGCCAAATCCTGTGCATCTGATCTACACCAAGACCTACTGCAACTAGGGACTTGGAATCAACTTGGCCATACATGAAGCCCTGTCTCGCCAGTGCCATCATGTCCGACACTTGCTGCCAGCAGATTCACCCTACCGTGACTATGGGAGGCGTGATGAAGATGGGCACATTGTGGTTACCCCGGGCGACAGGAACAACATGCCGCCCCGTCGGAGGCACATAGAGGACATGGAAAGGGAGAATGGAGCTCTAGCTGAGAAACTGATGATGATAAAGGAGATTGCAGACTTTGCTAGCAATGGTATGGTGGTCCAAGGACAGGAGATTGACACCTTGCATGAATATCCTCTACACAAATATATTCTTAGTTCTTTCAAAAAGATCATAAGAATATCCTCACTATCGTCCAATGATCATTTTATGATTCATTCTGGTATATGCTCATAACACTTAGAGCATAGGACATATCTGGATGTGTACATATCATGGTATGATTGATCAAAACATTCTCGTGATTTCACTCATCAAATGTCAAAGCACTTGAATCTTGTTTCACTTATCAAGTGTCGATACACTTGAATCTTGATTCAATTCCTTTCCATGCAACAAGAACTGTTTCTTGTCGTTTCTATATTGAACTCCTTCAATATCTCATATATGTACGTTTGGCACAACCATATTGGCGTCACAGTCTATCCACTATAGACATTCACGCTAAATATTCGGGTTTTGCCTAAGTATTTCATCGAAATGAAATTCTTAACCTTTGTCAATAAAAGATACATCATTTCTAATCAACAAGATGTCATCGACATAATGTATTAGAAATATGTCTCAACGCTCCCACTTAATTTCTTGCAAATGCAAGCATCTTCATCGTCTCCTGATAAAAACTCCTTTTAAATTATGGTGAAGATTCCAACTCCGTGATGCTTACTTCAACCATTGAAGTTTGCATGCCCTTTTAGCATCCTTTGAATTTAACAAAACCCTTTGGACCGTGTCATGTACACGTCCTAGGTAACCATTCTATTAGAAGAATTTTGTTTTGTTTATTCATCTAGCATATACCAATTTATATGTAGTGGTTGCTACTTTAATCCATCCAGACTAAATATCGCTATGAAAGATCCAATCTTGTCATAGTCAACTCCTTTGAACATTGTCATAAAATACTTTACGACATGTCGAATATTTCATAGATGTGAAACATCCATGCCTGTTTCTTTATAGATCCAAATACGACCGATAGGTTTTTACACCTTTCCGGAGGGTCTTTCAAGTTCAAAACTTGATTTCTCGTGTATGGAAATATCACGGATTTTATGGCTTCAAGCCATTTGACGGAGTCCGGGCCCATCATCGCTTCTTTGTATGTATTCGGTTCATCATTGTCAAACAATAATGATTTACTCTCAAATCTTAGCATTTGATTGTTTAACCGACCTACTTGGTTAAATAGGAACTTAGATCTCCGTGACCACAACCTTTGAGGCACATAAGCTATGAGCATTATGGCAGCCTTCGAAACGATTTCCGGCCCTGCGCAACTCAGCACATATAGCTAAGGTTCGTTAACCTTATCAAAGTTCTATTGTCCTCCCACTTAACTTTTATGAAAAATTCCTTCTCCAAGAAACTTCACATTTCAAGCGACAAACCCTTTTGTCCTTGGTGTTATGAAGGAATAACCAATTGTTATTCGAAATAACCTACAAAGACATGCTCATCCGACTTCGGTTGTAAACATCTTACTTATGTTTAGCATACCAAAATTTAAGAAATGACAACTTGGGTTTTACCCCAAACCATAACTCATATGGTGTCATTTCAACGGATCAAGATGGAGCTCTTTTCAGTGTAAAAGCGGTAGTCTCTAAAGCTTTAATCTTTTTAAAACATAATGGCAGTTTTATAAATAACATCTTTGATCCAACCATGTCAAACAAGGTTTCATTACAAATCTCAAACACTCCATACTCCTATGGTGTTTCGGGAGATGTAAATCTAGGTGTTTTGCTAAACTTGCAACTCAAATAAATCCCTTTATGATAAAATCATAATTCATTTATTTTCTTGTTACACTTGTAACTCAAACAAATCCCTTATGCTAAAATCATAAACCATTTATTTTCTTGTTACAATGATTTTCCACTTCATCTAGAAAGTCTTTGAAACGTTTTCAAATATTTCATACTTCTTTCTCATTAAGTGAATATTCACTCAAATTTCTGGAGAAAGCATATGAAGTTGAAATCCATCGCTTTCGACTATACATCATAATGGACTACATACATCGATATGTATAAATTCCAATATTTTAGTCGTTCGTTCTTCTTTGGCCTTTGAATGATGTTTTAATTATCCCAAGGAAAGTCTCACAAGCGTCACTTGATCAAATCAAAGACTCCAAAAATCCATGAAAATGGAGTTTCTTCATGTTTTATTTCCAATATAATTTAAACAGCGATGTCACTTTGTAAGTGATCTTTCAATCATTTGTCTTGCGACATTTTAGCATTAGGTTTTATGGATGTGATTTCTCCAACTAGATTTGTAAATCATCCATCTTATATGGAATACGGTAATTATTTGAACAACCTTTGTTCTCATAATACCCGATTCAAATAACAATTATTAAAACAAATCTTGAAGTCAAGCTTTGATGTCAACGAGAAATACAAACAATGGTTTGTTTGTTTTCGATGAACATCATCACATATTCTCTTGCTAGTTACTTAGTCCATTGTGGTTCATGAATTGCGTTGTTCCGTATGAAATTTCATACCAACCAATTCGGTACCCAATACCCAAGAACCACATTGTTTAGCAAGCAAAGAATACAACCATAACATGTATATCATCCATATACCTAAATTGGATATTTCCAATTTTTTATTTTCTGCCAAATATATTTTATAGATTCTCTTTCAGCATTTCCTTTTTACTTTTTAAAAGAATCTATCAACACCAAAGTGGCGTCATATACATGACACATAGTACAAAGCGTGTATATTCAAATAATAATACCTTTGGACTTGCACTTTGAAGTAGATCACCATCATAAAAATGGTCGGTATTCTTTCAAAATCCATTCTTCAGTAATCTTTTAGTGTAGTAAACACTTTACATCTTCTATTCATCCTTATCATGACGACTTTCATGATCAAGCTAATGTAGCTTATAAGGAGAATCGTGAGTATAATGTTGCTTTCCAAAACCCTTTTGGATGATTAGGATGTCTAGCATCTCCAACCTTTGTAAATTCTCATCCAATATGAGAACACATATTATACTCTATCATATTTGCAACCAAAACATTGTTTCAGATATCGTTATATCTGCCACACATGATGGTTTCTGAAACAATTCTTTCAGCTCCTAGATAAACTTGATATTAAAATAATCAAGAATCATGGAGGCAAACATGATACTTAAGATACTAAGAATGGAATTGTTACTCTCGATTTAATACCAATTATTAAATTTCACGGAGTAAATAGAGTTTGCTGAAAGTTTGCAATAGGACTTTAAACTTTAGATTGACATTCAACACAATACGATACCAGTTCGTAAAGTATATATCCAGAATTCTATAGTTCTATTATCTCAATTACAACTATGCATAAGGTGGTGAGCGAATGCCAATGACTACAACAATTATGCAAATTCACTTTGATTTAATTTATGATAAATTGAGTTCTACTAATCCAAATTAAAAATGAACTCCCACTCAAAAACGACATCCCTCGTGCCTTTTTGGTGATTACATGAACCAAATCCACTACACCAAGTCCGATCATCACGTGAGTCGGCGTAGCTTCAAAGGCGAGCATCCATATGGTCATCATATCAAAACATATGACTCATGCTTAACCTTTCGGTCCGTGTTCCGAGGCCATGTCTGTACATGCTAGGCTCGCCAAGTAAGAACCTTAGTATTCGCGTGTGTAACTGTCTTACACCCGAGATATGCTCGTGCATTCAAGTACACCCGATCATCACGTGATGTCTTGAAGCGACGAAACATTGTCGGTGCATACTTAAGGGAGAACACATTTTTATCTTGATATCTAAATGAGGGATCATCTTATTATGCTAATAAAATGCCAAACAAGCAATATAAGATGCTATCAAACATCACATGTTTATTAGTTGAATGATATGGTTCCCGCATATAATCTCTATCATGTGCACCGTGGTATGATCACTATCATACCTATATGTGTAAGTCCAAGGTCTATGGAGATTACACGTTATGTGTGTTGTAAGAGTATCATCTCATACTTCTACTTACAACATCACCATATCATAACACTAGCCCAGCAACAATCTAAACTAGACGTCTCTAATTTATCCATTGCAAATTTTACGTGGCTTAGGGCTTTCGAAGATAGAACCGTTCTTACCTACGAACATGAACCACAACGAGGATAACCAAATTGTTGACAACTCGTTGCAAATTAGATATTGACTATAGTAGGAGAGACAGACACCCGTTAGCCACTTATGCAAAACTAGTTGCATGTCAAGCGTGGAACAGGTCTCATGTGCGAGGACATGTAAAGTTTGTCCGGGCCGCTTCATCCCACTATGCCACCAATATCCAAAGTACAACTAAGAAGAAATAAAATGATCATCATCGCCCACATACTCATATGTGTACTACCCGTGCAAAGCATCTACGAATAGATCCGGCTCTGACACCACTGTAGGGTTCGCAGCATAGAAAACAAAAATTTTCCTACGATGGGAACATCTAAGTACCAAGATCTATCTACTAGATACAAGCAACGGGTGGATATACATCCATAGAATACATACCCTCGAAGACCGAATAGCGTTAACGAGGTTGTACTCGTGGATGATGTAGACGAACGCTTGCCGATCTCAAGATCGTGATGAAGTCCATCTGGTCCAGCCGGTCCAGCATGATCAAGTCCAGCACCTCAAAGCAGTGGTGCATCCGTGATCGCACACACGTACGGGTACCCCGACAACCTCCACGCCCTCGCTCCAGTGAAGCAGCGGAAGCAACAAATCCTTCCAGAAAAAGCCACCGGGAACATGTATCTCGCTGATCCGAGACCATGGGGAAATTCTAAAGGGGGGAGAGAGATCCTTTGCGAGGAGGTGTGAGAGACAAGTGAGAGGAGGGGGTCCTTTTATAGGGGAAGGGGGCAGCCCAAGGGGACATGGCCGCCGGCCATGGAGGGTGCCCCCACCTCTCCCTCATTCATGTGGTGGAAGCTCCACTCACATAAAAACCTCTCCACTCACAATTCCACTCACATGCATTAATTTTCCACCAAAATTAATGCAAGATCTCATTTAAATAAAACTATTTTATTTATTTATTCAGAATTTTGTTAATTACTTTAATTAAAAAACATTCACATAAAACCCCTTGCTAGTATTCCATTTCACACGCAGAACCAGTTTCACCAATTTCAACCGAAACAGTTCAGGTGTCTAGTGAAGTAAATTCCTGCGCTTTCCTTTTCTTTTTCTGACATATCATTTGCTCAGAATGGTGTAGGCATCCCTTAAGTGTGTCACCCTACGGTTCGCGAATAATGCGGACATGATCGAGACCCTTCTCCGATCAATAATTAGTAGCGGGACCTGGAGATCCATACTGACTCCCACACATTCAACGATGACTTCTGTGATCGTGTGAACCTTTTACGCTAGTATCTTAATCCCTTTGTTTCACGATATATTACATGTCCGAGATTCGATCATCGGTATCTCCATACCTAGTTTGATCTCGTTACCTACATGCACTCTTTTCTCGTTCCCGTGATATAACATTCTAGTGATCAAATCACTTGCTTGCAAGCTAGTCAATGTGATATCACCGAGAGGGCCCAGAGCATATCTATCCGTCATCGGGATGAACAAATTCCACTCTCGATCCATGGGTCTCAACATAACACTTTAGTAGTTCTGAAGCCATCTTTATAATCACCCAGTTACGGTGTGACGGTTGATGTCATTGAGAAACTCTTCCGGTGTTAGTGATTGACATGGTCTCATGGTCTAAGGATTAGGATCACTTCGTAAGTTGTTATAGCAATATAAAATCAATGACTTTGATCGTAATGCTATACTTCGGATGAATGTTTATCACATCATTACACTAATGTTGTGACCTTGTTATTAACAACACCAATGTGCATGATCAGGAAACTTTGATCATCATGTTAATCAACGAGCTAGTTTATAAGAGAGGCATAACTAGGAACTTCCTTTTTGTTTATTAAACACACATGTATTAACGTTTCCGTATTAATACAATTATAGCATGTAAAATAAACATTTATCATAAATAAGGAATACGATAATAACCACTTTATTATTGCCTCTCGGTCATATTACCTTCATGTTCTCCATCTCATAATACATATGTGTGCACAATATGGGAATATTATCACAAACTATGCCGTGATTCTAGCCATAACATTGGTCGTTTAGTCCGAAAGCCATGAAACCTCGTACATGATAGGTCATTTCTGAGAAGGTTTTTTAGACACTTGCAATTTACCAAGTTTGGTATATTTCATTAAAACTATGTCACATAATAAGACATCACGCGAAGGATTTGCATTGATCGTACCGTTTTTGAATTTTTTATGCCCGTTTCAAACTATGGTCAAAACGGCGGGCATGAAGGTTCTTAGCTAGGGGCTGAGCCTCGCTAAATTGTATTGGATATCTGAAGAAATAGCATATTGTGAGTCTAAAAATATTTTTTTTCAAAAAATCATGGGCATCAGATAATGTACCTGTAGTTCAAATCGGACCCACTTCCTATCGATTCGGCAGGAATTTGTCTTTTTGCCAGGGGTGGACGGAAAGGTTTGAGATACCCCGGTTGGGACATTTGTCCATGTAATGTGACCCGTTATTTTTGAAAAATGGGATGGTAGCATTTTGAAACTTTCATTTGGTGATTGCTTCATAAAATGGCCCTTTTTTGCGCTCGGAAAATGGAAAATGGTTTTTCCATGCGATGAAAAGAAAAACTTCCTCCTGGAACATTGTTCTCCATCCCATGATACATATTTGTGCATAGTATGGGAATATTATCACAAACTATGCCGCGATTCTAGCCATAACATTGGTCGTTTGGTCCGAAAGCCATGAAACCTCAGACATGATAGGTCATTTCTGAGAAGGTTTTTTTGAGACACTTGCAATTTACCAAGTTTGGTATTTTTTTGATTGAAACTGTATCACATAATAAGACACCACGCACATGATTTGCATTGATCAGACCGTTTTTGAATTTTTTATGCCTGTTTCAAACTTTGGTCAAAACGGTGGGCATGAAGGTTCTTAGATAGGGGCCGTGCCTCACTAAACTTGTATTGGATCTTTGAAGAAATAGCATATTGTGAGTCTAAAAATGATTTTTTGAAAAAATCATGGGCATCAGATAATGTACCTGTAGTTCAAATCGGACCCACTTCCTACAGATTCGGCAGGAATTTGTCTTTTTCGCCAGGGGTGGACGGAGAGGTTTGAGATACCCCGGTTGGAACACTGTGCATGTAAGGTGGTCTAATATTTTAGAAAAATCGGTTTATACCATTTTGAAACTTTTATTTGGTGGTTGCTTGATTTTCCGAGTGCAAAAAATAGGTGTTTTATGAACGGACCAATCAAAACACAGCAAACCGACTTCCACGGATCATCCTGAGGGCCATGATCTAGACCATTCAGTTCGATCCAACGCTCGTCAACTCACCCGAAGAAGCACACCACCATACTCCCCCCGTCTCCACCGCACCAATTGTGGTGACCCATCATACCACTTCATGTTGTAGTATACTATAGTCGTGGACGTAACACTCATGGAGTACCATTCCACAAATATTACATCCTCAGAGTGGTACAACAGAAACAAAGCGGGTCCACATCATACATTGTCATGATTACAATCAGAAATTTACATGACGACTTTGAGATCCTCCTAGGTCCATAGAGGTATCCCGATGACTCAGGGCTAACTATAATAACTCGGAGAACAGAATAAAGAAACAACTAAGGTTTATACGAGATTTAATATAGATAGAGGATAGAGATCTATGCTACTGGACTAGATCACTATATATGCTACATCTATACTTCAGATACGTCGGTCTCCATTCCATAGATGTTTTCGTAATTGTTCCCTTCGACGCTTCTGGATACTTCTAGTTCTTCATAGCGGAATTCTTCTTGGTCTTCAATTGGATATAGTATTTCCTCTTTCTGACCATTAATGTCTTCAGAATCTAGCAAGGGTTATGAAGATACGTTGAGTACGAGCGTACTCAGCAAGTTCACTAAAAAGGAGTGTTTGATGCACTATATCTACAGCCACAGACCATAGGTCGTAGGCAATGCAAGTTTTTTTGTAAACATTTCTTCAAAGGTTGCTTTTATTCTGAAAAGCTATGTCCATCAGACTTCACGGGTTGACCAGAACTTTCATGGAGTTCCTTTCCAGCCGCGTTCGCAGCTCCTTCCCGGAACAGGGAGTAACAAGTTACAGTTCTTACACTGTGCAGAGGTGCGTCACTTTACCCATGAGAGATCTTAGCTTTGTTGCACATCCGAGCGCGCATTCCCATTCACACTTCCTTGGTATGAGGCCCAGACTAAGATCCAAGCCAATCACTATCCTTCTCTGCGACCCCGCATACACCACAATTGTTGTATGCCCAAACTCAAGGTAGACTTTTCCCCGTGTAAAACGGCTATACCTTAGTTGGATACACAAAACAACCATTCACACTAGATATCTGTCTTTTGTAAGCCCAGATCCACGGTAGAATTTTCCCCATATAAAACGGCTATACCCATGATCTGCAACTTACAAATGCCCAGAACAGTGTCCAATGCATGCGAAAGGGAACCGATCCAGCTGACTTCTTCGTCCCATTCAAAATATCATGGTTAACACGTAATATACGACACAAGAATCACTGGCGACATTGGTTGCTAAGTCCTAGATAATATGTTCCTTTACCACCGACACTTTTATAGTAGATTATTACCTCATGGTAAATAACCTATAATCATATTATTATAAAAATAGTGTTTTCGGACCTTTTCGAAATGCAGGTGATGACAACACTAGATTTGTAAAATACTTTACAGAAAATAATCAAAGGACATGAGCAAGTGTGAACTTGCCTTGATATAGCGAAGTATTGTAGTCGAATGTCTCGACTTGACCCTGGACCTCGGGTTCTACAAAAGTGCCATCATTGCCCGATAAGGACAATGTTTAAAGAAGAAATATGTTTTTATGCATAAGTAATGCTATGCATTTTGTAAAACCTTAAGTAATTTCTCAACATTTCATGTGAGTTGGATTTAGATGATTTGTTTAGGATGTGAATTATCTTTAAGTTTACTTTATAAAGAAGTGTTGTTGTAAGGGTTTTTGGATAACATATAAGATATGAAAGTAAGGTACAATTGTAATACAATTCTAAGATTGGGTGATACCATGTAATCATTACAAGGTTTATGTTTTAATTTTTTGTTATGGTTTAAAAGAAATGGTATATTGTTTCTTTTGAAAGTGGCAAAAAGAGTAACATTTGAAGAAAATATTATTTATGTTAAGTTAATCAACTCTAAAGATTAATAAGATTAAAGTTATGGTTTAGGATAAGGTTTAAATGATTTTGAGTCATTATATACCTAGCTTATGATATGTCAGACCAAAGTTAATTATAAAGATATAACTGGGCTTGGGATATCATTTTTATGGCATTAACAACAATTAGGGTTTTTCCTAAGTAACGAAACTTAGTCTTAAAGACATAAAAAATAGTATCCTAAATTATAATTATATGTTAGACTATTTTAGAGTTAAAAGATTGTGTTTTGAACATGATTATTTCTTACTTAGGAAATAATGTTAAATAATTAATAAAACAACTATCCCATTTTAATAATTGAAGAAATATGTTCTAAGAATTTTAAAATGTTTTAGGAGTAATATATTTAGTATTATCTTAGTAAGTATTCTTACTTAAAATCTGAAAATTGAATTTTATTTTATTTAAGTATTATTTTGATATTTTTATAAAATTTCTCAATTATTGAATGTCTTTAAATATTTGTATTAAGTTTTATTTGTAAAATTTTAAGTTAGTATTTTTATTAGATAAGAGATTTCTTTGTGTGTATGAAAGTGTTTTTATTTATTTTTAGGAATTATTCTGAATTTATTAAATTTCATTTAGTTACTTAAGGGTATTAAAGTTTATCTCAAGTTTATTAAACTTAAGTAAATATGATTATATTTTTCCTAGGTGGAGATTATTTTGATAAGAATTTAGATGTATTAAATATATTTTTAGGATTTTTCTACATTTTTCTAGAAATATAAAATAGTGTACACGGGTATTTTGGGTTATTTAATATTTAGCTTAACTTTAATTTTTTCTTTTACTACCCTGGCTTGGTTCTTGGGCTAGCCCAACCTAATTCTAAGCCCAGCCCATCTCCCATTTGGGCTACACCCCTGGACCTGGTCGACCAAATCGGTCAAACCGCCCCCTTCTTCTCCTCGCTGGCTTGTTCCTCATCCACACCCCCTCTAGCGATGTGGTGCCACCGCCGTCGCCGTGCAACCATGGCCGGCTCCGGCCTCCTTGTCCGCTGCCATCGGTTGTCCTTGACGCTTTTCCCTCTGCTACACCCTTCCATCCAATTCGATTTGTGATACGAACCCTCTTCCGCTTGTCCCCGCTCCACTCCCGTGGCTAGGGTTTCGGCCTCGACTCCGACGTGCTCTAGTGACCCCTGGATGGTGATGATGGCAAAGTGATGGTGCGGTTATGGTGATTTGGTGATGGTTGGTTGCTGGTGCCGCCTCTTCTACGCACAGACACCCACTGGTGCGGCTTGGTGCGGGTTGAGTACCACGGTGCCCTCGTGCCACCGCGCGGTGGTCGCCATTGATGGCCAGTGCTGCTTCCTCTTCTCGGCTTAAGCGAGGACCCCGGGTGAGTTATCTTCTCTAACCCACTCTCTCTGAGTATGAACCCTAATTTGGGTTCCTCACTTTGGTTCATGATACTCTATAGTAGCTTTGCTACACAGCTTGCTCACTGAATTTGGCTTGTAAATTTATCTGTTTGTATTAGATAGTGGATGGTACTGGTTTGTGACTATAGGATGATGAATTTATGCTTATATGAGGTTTGGCTGGTTGTTGAGATGATCCAATATTAACTGGTTTTAATCTAATTGGCTTGTGGAATTGTTTGGTATTGGCTCCATGCTAGCTAACCTGTGTGGTTGCACTACTGGTGTGGCTTACACAATCCTAAGTTATGTACTGCTGGAATTGGTGCTATAACTTGTTGTGGAATTATCTAGGAATAGCAGTGATATTACTCCTATCCACCATGTTAATGATATGATCCAATGGATCATATGGTTTTGAGTTGCATGCTTATCTCACCTACTGTGATCTGCTGTGAGCATCCATTAGAACCTTATGATATTCATACTTGGCTTGGTCTGGTACTGCCTTGCAGGACCAATTGGGTTTCTGAAACTTTATAATTGTTAAAGATGGTCGTGGAGTGATATGTGCTTGATTCTTAGGGATATTGCCTAATGATTTACTAGAATGATGATTGTGGCTTTGATATTGACTTGGAATCTGAGTAAGGATCTGATTTCATGTCCTTATTGTCAGTAAGAGATTGTATACCTTTGATTCCTAGATTCTTCTACTAGGAAAATGATAAATCTGTTATAGCTGGAATTATTGAGTGGTTGGTTAATGTGATGATACTCCCTAATGTCTTTTGTGCATAAGACTTCCACTGTGGTGTCTCCATCTTGGAAGGTGCACAGTGGTAGATCTTGTGTGCATGATTTGTTGTTAGTTTTGTGGCTTCTGCTTCCCTGGGCTGCTGCTGTGGCGCCTCCAATCTTGGAGTGTGCACAGTGGTAGCCCAGGTAGCATGATTTTCTGTTGGGAATCACTACAATGATGTAGTTGATGTTGATATGTAAAAAAATAGAGATTTAGCTCATGATGCAGAAGGCTGGAGCTAAATTGGTTGGTTAAAATGATTAAGTGTACCACTGTGGTGCCTCCCCTAGGAGTGTGCACAGTGGTGGCATCTCAGATGTGGTTTGCTGGATTTTTTTACTTGGCCTGTGATGCAAAAGCTGAGGCCAAACCTCTGTGATGAATCTTGCCTGGAATCTCCATGCAATTTTGAGAGGATCTCACTATTCAATCCTCCTAGATATAGATCTAGTTGAAGGGTAGGTGGATATGGTTGCTAGGTGTTATTATTTCCCTTACTCCAAGATGTCATTGCAAAAATGAAATAAGAACTGATGCTACAAGATCTAGATATACTTCCATCTACCTTGTTGTTTTTAGTGTGAACAGATGATGTGTACTGAGAGCTTATGAAATATTTGATTCTGCTACTATGGCTCCTGGTCACTCTCCTTTTAATATCCAGCTCCTCCTGGATCTGCTGTGGCCTTGATGAGATTTTACTGATCCATCTTCTCCTTTTATTCTTCTCCTCCTTGATCTGCTACTGGCCTCCTTCTAGATTAGATAACCATAGTGGCTGTGATTTATGGTGGTTTGTTGGTCACTGCAATCTCAAGCAGTGCTCTAATATATGTGTGGAAAATGGATAATATGGGGGTGTTCTTATGTATTCTTGAGAGAAAACTGATGCTTGTTCTGTGTATTGTGAACATACTCTGATGGTTTCTGGAATAGAGAAAGAAAGAAGCAAGCATGTGCTTTGCTACGGTTGTGCTGGCTCTGTTATATGCTTGGTCCTTTCCCTGTGGTGTGGACAACACATCATTTGCATGCATGACAGTCCTTCTTGCAGCTAGGCCCCACTGGGTGCAAGTTTCCACAAGTGGGGACTTGGTGCTATGGATGTGCTTCAACTGAGATGGCAGCATTATCCTGGGGTTGATACTTCCTTTTGCTACCAAGTGAAAATTTCCCCAAATGCCAGTGAAGCAATGCTGAGGAAAATGATGCACTAATAAGAACAGATTTACTCAATGGTGAAACTTGCCCCAATATTTTTGTCAATGATGTTGGACTGAGACAACTTTTGATAAGAACAGATATCCTTATTTGGTGAAACTTGCCCCTATTAAAATATGCTCAATGATGAAAATAGCAATGCATTTCATTTTCATACTGAGAGCAAAACTAATCAACACTAACTCTGTTTCTTTTATATTCTATTTGGTTTACATTATGCTTTTACAGGAACAAGATCAAAAATTTAGAAGATGTGAAATGAAGATTAGGTTTAGGATATTCTTATTATTTCATTTACAATTTGTAATATTCATAATTGTTGTAACATCTTCCTTGGAATATATTTATTTGTACCTATTAGTTCTTATTATAATATTCTCATCTATTTGAGTAAATATAAGGACATTGTAATATTTTTTTATTAATGTAATAAATCATTCCTTTATTATAAAGGAACATTGTTGCATATATTATTGTAATAAAGAATTATTTTTCTTTATTTCATTTTGATAATTTATTTTCCTTTTCTTTATTCTTTTATTTATAAAAGAATATTGTAATGTTGGTCTTAAGTAATCTTTATACTTTTATTTATAATAGTTATATGTGTATTATTTATAATTCAAAATTTCTCCCCTCATAATCCACTAAATCAATAAAGGTCATGTCAAAATTCATTGCACTCACTAAGATGGCCAATTTCTAATCCATCAAAGCAAGAGAGATTCTGATCGCTCTAGGGTTTTAGTTTGCGAAAAATTTACCCGGATTTTCAGATGCATGCATGCAGATGCACAAAATCCTAAATCTACCCTTCGTTTAGTCCTAAATGCTGGGATGTTATAGACTTCCCCCCTTAAATTAAACTTCGTCCCGAAGTTTGTGGTTTCTTGTTCAAGAAGGTTTCCGATAGTCTCGTCCTAAATTTTCTTCTTTCCTCCCAGTTTCTTGTCTTTCCAAAGTAATGTTTTTAATAAACTCAGCATTCTTTGAGTTTACTTTCCACCTTGATTCGGTTATTGTTAATGCCTAATGTTAATTTATACTTCCCCCCGAAGCTTCATGAGATTACTTTTAACCCTGAACAACTTTATTGACGAAGGACTACTAATACTAAACATACTTGTCGTAGCCTTGTCAATGTGGTTCCATCCAAATTTCCACCCCTTGATGGTGGTTTTACTCCTTGAGTAACTAACTTATTGGGACATTCAGATCTCCTATGTTCGTCCAGACCACACCTATAGCACACCTTTCCGGTTTTCCAACAATCTCTCCTTATATGACCCGATGCTCCACACTTATTGCATCTGATTTGTTTCTTTTGTTTTGATGCCTCATGTTTTGATATATCATTTGCGGATATGAATCTAGGCATAAAACTTAAGTTTGATATTGATTCTAGAGATTGCATCTTATTTGGTTCTCTTATAGCTCGTTTCTTGGCTAATGTTTTCCTCTCTTCCAATAGCATCTTGTAATCATCCTCGAAAGTAATTGCTACATCAACTAGCTCTTGGAAACATCGTGTTGAAGCCCCTCGTATTTTCATCTTCACATAAGGGTTTAGTCCTTCCAAGAACCTTCTCTTGCGCTTCTCCTCCGTATTTACCTCATCAACTGCATAACGAGATAATTGGATAAACTTGCTAATATATTTCATCACGGTTTCATCATTTTTCCTTAGGTCCTTGAATTCTCTCCTCTTAAATTCCATAATGCTATCTGGAACATGATACTCACGAAACTTCTGCTTGAATTCTTCCCAAGTGAATATCTCTTTTGGTGTGAGCATGGCTAAGTGATTTTCCCACCAATTTGCGGCAGGTCCTGATAGAAGAAATGTTGCATATCGTAACTTCTCCTCATCATTGCATCCAACTGTTTTAAGCTTCCTTTCTGTATCCATCAGCCAATCCTCCGCATCCATAGGTTCTGGTGCAGATATAAAAGGAACTGGTTTGGCATTTTGGAAATCATAAATACTTACTCTGATATCTTTATTCCCCTCTCCGGGTCCAATTCGTTTTAGTATCTCTTGCATGAACTTATTCTGGTACTCTTGCATCATTTGCATGTATTGCATGAAATTCTCCTCTGTCAACGGACGAGTTGATGGTCCAGTTACGGGTACATCCTCATTACTTTCCCTCTGCTTAGCTTCTTGCTCTATACGCTGTCCTTTAGACCCAGCCTCTACTCCCGTATCCATACCCTCTCTAGTCCTGCTACATAAAGCGATTACTCATACTTACCTCATGCATATGTTTTCTGAGCTCAACTCTATGCACAGTGCTAGTCACACAAGGAAATCAAGAACCAAATACAAATAACAACCAAACCTATACCATGTATTATACATGGTTTTTATAAGCTATTACAAACAATCCTCATAACTACGGTTTGCCTCTCACTTGGTACATTACTTGTATGTTTCAAGGACTTGCTTGCTCGTATGAGTATGCTCTCATTTCTTAGGTCATGCCTCTCAAACACTACAATACACATTACTGGATATGTTCATTATTTAAGCCCTCTACTTCTGTGGATTGCCTCTTCTTAGTACTTTCTGGAATTCCATCCATGATGGCATGAAGTCCGACAACCACCTTCTAGAGTATATAAACATCCAGAGGGTGTGCACTTTTGATTAGAAGTACTTAGATTGAGGTTAGCCATTGAGAAATGACTAGAAAATGCGTGATCTTCCGTGGAATTCTCATGTCCACCTTCAAACACACTTTCAAAGTAAGATGTATTCTCTCCTTTTCCATGATTCAGCTATACATATAAATGTAATAACTGTCAGTGCCTTCTTCCAGGTCAATAGGATTGGTACTACCCCATATAGATCATAGGTTCCATGCTAATCTTGTTGGTTTCTACTCCTTCCTTAGAATCACAGGGTATAGGATTCTCCCTGGTTTCAGTCTAAGATTCTACTCCCCATCCATCGTAATTCCAAACTGGAATACTTGGATTGGTTGTTTCTGAGTTTCTTGTTTTGTTTTATACTCGTCCGTGGTCTACGGGTTTATGAAACCTATTCTGATAATTTGGCATAGGTTTTGGACTATGGTCCCTCAAATTCATTATCTTCATACGCCACTCTTGAAAAGACTATTCTAAGATGCCTAGCTTCTCTATCTGACTCCCCCTTTTGCATTCTATTGCTTTAGTAGGATCAACATAATCCTCAAGGTTGTATACAACTCCTGGACTAGAACCTTAATGTGCGTTATGATAGGTACTGAATAATGTCCTATTATGATCTATGTGTTCGGAAGCTAAGGTAGATTTAGTCTGTACAAGTGCAGCATGATCCAACTTAAGTTCCAAATTTATGGAATCTTGAGGTATAGTAGCATGAGTACTACCTACCCATCCTCTTGGATTCCTGTTTTCGAAGCCTGGTTATTGCCTCTAGAACTGCAATTGGATTCGCCGCCTCCATACATCTCATCTTCCCAGGTAGCATTACTTCTCTTATCCCCAACTTTTTGGTAATATGAGCACTACACGATACTTGACTAACACTTTCGTAAAATGGAAATTATAAAACTTGACAAAAAGTCGAGATTTACAATTCCATTTTCCATAAGAGTTATCTCAAAAGTTTTGTTCAATCACCAACATGGTAATCTAAAGTCCTATACATCACTTGAATATTCCGGTTTGAGTACCGAGATACCACTCCCTACTGTAGGTAAGAGGTTCTAATTAGTCCTACTAGTTTATATCTTAGTATTATTACCCAAATTGCATCATAATAAAGAATTATTGCACTAGAAACATGACAATGTAATTCTCAAGTGAATTCTCATCATATTTCTAGAGAACTCTTTACCGTTGCTAGCATACTTCCTACATGTTCTACCCATTTAATAGGTTTCCAACCTAAGGTCAAAGCTTTTGCTCTGATACCAGCTGTGGTGACCCAGCATTCCATTGCATGTTGTAGTATACTATAGTTGTGGACATAACAATCACGGAGTACCATTCCGCAAATATTACATCCTCAGAGTGGTACAACAGAAACAAAGCGGGTCCACATCATACATTGTCATGATTACAATCAGAAATTTACATGACGACTTTGAGATCCTCCTAGGTCCATAGAGGTATCCCGATGACTCAGGGCTAACTATAATAACTCGGAGAACAGAATAAAGAAACAACTAAGGTTTATACGAGATTTAATATAGATAGAGGATAGAGATCTATGCTACTGGACTAGATCACTATATATGCTACATCTATACTTCAGATACGTCGGTCTCCATTCCATAGATGTTTTCGTAATTGTTCCCTTCGACGCTTCTGGATACTTCTAGTTCTTCATAGCGGAATTCTTCTTGGTCTTCAATTGGATATAGTATTTCCTCTTTCTGACCGTTAATGTCTTCAGAATCTAGCCAGGGTTAAGAAGATACGTTGAGTACGAGCGTACTCAGCAAGTTCACTAAAAAGGAGTGTTTGATGCACTATATCTACAGCCACAGAGCATAGGTCGTAGGCAATGCAAGTTTTTTTGTAAACATTTCTTCAAAGGTTGCTTTTATTCTGAAAAGCTATGTCCGTCAGCCTTCATGGGTTGACCAGAACTTTCATGGAGTTCCTTTCCCGCCGCGTTCGCAGCTCCTTCCTGGAACAGGGAGTAACAAGTTACAGTTCTTACACTGTGCAGAGGTGCATCACTTTACCCATGAGAGATCTTAGATTTGTTGCACATCCGGGCATGCATTCCCGTTCACACTTCCTTGGTATGAGGCCCAGACTAAGATCCAATCCAATCACTGTCCTTCTCCGCGACCCCGCATACACCACAATTATTGTATGCCCAAACTCATGGTAGACTTTTCCCCATATAAAACGGCTATACCTTAGTTGGATACACACAACAACCATTAACACTAGATATCTGTCTTTTGTAAGCCCAGATCCACGGTAGACTTTTCCCCGTATAAAACGGCTATATCCACGATCTGCAACTTACAAATGCCCAGAACAGTGTCCAATGCATGCGAAAGGGAGCCGATCCAGCTGACTTCTTCGTCCCATTCCAAATCTCATGGTTAACGCGTAATATACGGCGCAATAATCACTGGCGACATTGGTTGTTAAGTCCTATATAATATGTTCCTTTACCACCGGAACTTTCATAGTAGATTATTACCTCATGGTAAATAACCTATAATCATATTATTATAAAAATAGTGTTTTCGGACCTTTTCGAAATGTAGGTGATGACAACACTGGATTTGTAAAATACTTTACAGAAAATAATCAAAGGACATGAGCAAGTGTGAACTTGCCTTGATATAGTGAAGTATTGTAGTCGAATGTCTCGACTTGACCCTGGACCTCGGGTTCTACAAAAGTACCATCATTGCCCGGTAAGGACAATGTTTAAAGAAGCAATATGTTTTTATGCATAAGTAATGCTATGCATTTTGTAAAACCTTAAGTAATTCCTCAACATTACACGTGAGTTGGATTTAGATGATTTGTTTAGGATGTGAATTATCTTTAAGTTGACTTTATAAAGAAGTGTAGTTGTAAGGGTTTTTGGATAACATATAAGATATCAAAGTAAGGTACAATTGTAATACAATTCTAAGATTGGGTGATACCATGTAATCATTACAAGGTTTATGTTTTAATTTTTTGTTATGGTTTGAAAGAAATGGTATAGTGTTTCTTTTGAAAGTGGCAAAAAGAATAACATTTGAAGAAAATATTATTTATGTTGAGTTAATCAACTCTAAAGATTAATAAGATTAAAGTTATGGTTTAGGATAAGGTTTAAATGATTTTGAGTCATTATATACCTAGCTTATGATATGTGAGACCAAAGTTAATTATAAAGATATAATTGGGCTTGGGATATAATATTTATGGCATTAACAACAATTAGGTTTTTTCCAAAGTATAATGAAACTTAGTCTTAAAGACTTAAAAAATAGTATCCTAAATTATAATTATATGTTAGACTATTTTAGAGTTAAAAGATTGTGTTTTGAACATGATTATTTCTTACTTAGGAAATAATGTTAAATAATTAATAAAACAACTATCCCATTTTAATAATTGAAGAAATATGATCTAAGAATTTTAAAATGTTTTAGGAGTAATATATTTAATATTATCTTAGTAAGTATTCTTACTTAAAATCTTAAAATTGAATTTTATTTTATTTAAGTATTATTTTGATTTTTTTATAAAATTTCTCAATTATTGAATGTCTTTCAATATTTATTTTAAGTTTTATTTGTAAAATTTTAAGTTAGTATTTTTATTAGATAAGAGATTTCTTTGTGTGTATGAAAGTGATTTTTATTTATTTTTAGGAATTATTCTGAATTTATTAAATTTCATTTAGTTCCTTAAGGGTATTAAAGTTTATCTCAAGTTTATTAAACTTAAGTAAATATGATTATATTTTTCCTAGGTGGAGATTATTTTGATAAGAATTTAGATGTATTAAATATATTTTTAGGATTTTTCTACATTTTTCTAGAAATATAAAATAGTGTACAGGGGTATTTTGGGTTATTTAATATTTAGCTTAACTTAATTTTTTCTTTTACTACCCTGGCTTGGTTCTTGGGCTAGCCCAACCTAATTCTAAGCCCATCCCATCTCCCATTTGGGCTACACCTCTGGACCTGGTCGACCAAATCAGTCAAACCAACCCCCTTCTTCTCCTCGCTGGCTTGTTCCTCATCCACACCCCTCTGGCGATGTGGTGCCGCCGCCGTCGCCGCGCAACCATGGCCGGCTCCGGCCTCCTTGGCCGCCGCCATCGGTTGTCAATGACGCTTTTCCCTCTGCTACACCCTTCCATCCAATTCGATTTGTGGTACGAACCCTCTTCCACTCGTCCCCGCTGCACTCCCGTGGATAGGGTTTCGGCCTCGACTCCGACGTGCTCTGGTGACCCCTGGATGGCGATGATGGCAAAGTGATGGTGCGGTTATGGTGATTTGGTGATGGTTGGTTGCTGGTGCCGCCTCTTCTACGCACAGACACCCACTGGTGCGGCTTGGTGCGGGTTGAGTACCACGGTGCCCTCATGCCGCCGCGCCGTGGTCGCCATTGATGGCCAGTGCTACTTCCTCTTCTCGGCTTAAGCGAGGACCCCGGGTGAGTTATCTTCTCTAACCCACTCTCTCTGAGTATGAACCCTAATTTGGGTTCCTCACTTTGGTTCATGATACTCTACAGTAGCTTTGCTACATAGCTTGCTAACTGAATTTAGCTTGTAAATTTATCTGTTTGTATTAGATAGTGGATGGTACTGGTTTGTGACTATAGGATGATGAATTTATGCTTATATGAGGTTTGGCTAGTTGTTGAGATGATCCAATATTAATTGGTTTTAATCTAAGTGGATTGTGGAATTGTTTGGTATTGGCTCCATGCTAGCTAACATGTGTGGTTGCACTACTGGTGTGGCTTACACAATCCTAAGTTATGTACTGCTGGAATTGGTGCTGTAACTTGTTATGGAATTATCTAGGAATAGCAGTGATATTACTCCTATCCACCCAATTAATGATATGATCCAATGGATCATATGGTTTTGAGTTGCATGCTTATCTCACCTACTGTGATCTGCCGTGAGCATCCATTAGAACCTTGTGATATTCATACTTGGCTTGGTCTGGTACTGCCTTGCAGGAGCAATTGGGTTTCTGAAACTTTATAATTGTTAAAGATGGTCGTGGAGTGATATGTGCTTGATTCTTAGGGATATTGCCTAATGATTTACTAGAATGATGATTGTGGCTTTGGTATTGACTTGGAATCTGAGTAAGGATCTGATTTCATGTACTTATTGTCAATAAGAGATTGCATACCTTTGATTCCTAGATTCTTCTACTAGGAAAATGATAAATCTGTTTTAGCTGGAATTATTGAGTGGTTGGTTAATGTGATGATACTCCCTAATGGCTTTTGTGCATAAGACTGCCACTGTGGTGTCTCCATCTTGGAAGGTGCACAGTGGTAGATCTTGTGTGCATGATTTGTTGTTAGCTTTGTGGCTTCTACTGCCCTGGGCTGCTGCTGTGGTGCCTCCAATCTTGGAGTGTGCATAGTGGTAGCCCAGGTAGCATGATTTGCTATTGGGAATCACTACAATGATGTAGTTCATGTTGATATGTAAAAAATAGAGATTTAGCTCATGATGTAGAAGGCTGAAGCTAAATTGGTTGGTTAAAATGATTAAGTGTACCACTGTGGTGCCTCCCCTAGGAGTGTGCAAAGTGGTAGCATCTCAGATGTGGTTTGCTGGATTTTTTTTACTTGGCCTGTGATGCAAAAGGTGAGGCCAAACCTCTGTGATGAATCTTGCCTGGAATCTCCATGCAATTTTGAGAGGATCTCACTATTCAATCCTCCTAGATATAGATCTAGTTGAAGGGTAGGTGGATATGGTTGCTAGGTGTTATTATTTCCCTTACTCCAAGATGTCATTGCAAAAATGAAATAAGAACTGATGCTACAAGATCTAGATATACTTCCATCTACCTTGTTGTTTGTAGTGTGAATAGATGATGTGTTCTGAGAGCTTATGAAATATTTGATTCTGCTACTATGGCTCCTGGTCACTATCCTTTTAATATCCAGCTCCTCCTAGATCTGCTGCGGCCTTGATGAGCTTTTACTGATCCATCTTCTCCTTTTATTCTTCTCCTCCTTGATCTGCTACTGGACTCCTTCTAGATTAGATAACCATAGTGGCTGTGATTTATGGTGGTTTGTTGGTCACTGCAATCTCAAGTAGTGCTCTAATATATGTGTGGAAAATGGATAATATGGGGGTGTTCTTATGTATTCTTGAGAGAAAACTGATGCTTGTTCTGTGTATTGTGAACATACTCTAATGTTTTATGGAATAGAGAAAGAAAGAAGCAAGCAGGTGCTTTGCTACGGTTGTGCTGGCTCTGTTATATGCTTGGTACTTTATCTGTGGTGTGGACAACACATCATTTGCATGCATGACAGTGCTGCTTGCAGCTAGGCCCCACTGGGTGCAAGTTTCCACAAGTGGGGACTTGGTGTTGTGGATGTGCTTCAGCTAAGATGGTAGCATTCTTCTGGTGTTGATACTTCCGTTTGCTACCAAATGAAATTTGCCCCAAATGCCAGTGAAGCAATGCTGAGGCAAATGATGCACTGATAAGAACAGATTTACTCAATGGTGAAACTTGCCCCAATATTTTTGTCAATGATGTTGGACTGAGACAACTTTTGATAAGAACAGATATCCTTATTTGGTGAAACTTGCCCCTATTAAAATATGCTCAATGATGAAAATAGCAATGCATTTCATTGCCATACTGAGAGCAAAACTAATCAACACTAACTCTATTTCTTTTATATTCTATTTGGTTTACATTATGCTTTTACAGGAACAAGATCAAAAATTTAGAAGATGTGAAATGAAGATTAGTTTTAGGATTTTCTTATTATTTCATTTACAATTTGTAATATTCATAATTGTTGTAACATCTCCCTTGGAATATATTTACTTGTACCTATTAGTTCTTATTATAATATTCTCATCTATTTGAGTAAATATAAGGACATTGTAATATTTTTTATTAATGTAATAAAGCATTCCTTTATTATAAAGGAACATTGTTGCATATATTATTGTAATAAAGAATTATTTTTTCTTTATTTCTTTCTGATAATTTATTTTCCTTTTCTTTATTCTTTTATTTATAAAAGAATATTGTAATGTTGGTCTTAAATAATCTTTGTACTTTTATTTATAATACTTACATGTGTATTATTTATAATTCAAATTTTCTCCCCTCATAATCCACTAAATCAATAAAGGTCATGTCAAAATTCATTGCACTCACTAAGATGGCTAATTTCTAATCCATCAAAGAAGGAGAGATCCTGATCGCTCTAGGGTTTTAGTTTGCGAAAAATTTACCCGGATTTTCAGATGCATGCATGCAGATGCACAAAATCCTAAATCTACCCTTCGTTTAGTCCTAAATGCTGGGATGTTACACCAATGACCCCAACCCTAACCTCACCTACTCCAGATTGCCTCCCCTCGCGCCGCCGGTTCTCTCCTCTCAATATCATCGATCGACCCTCTCCCTCCCTCATCTCTCCGCCGCCACTCCTATCACTCCCGATCACCGATCTACCCTCGCCCCCATCACCGATCTACCCTCGCCCCCATCACTGATCTCTGCCAGATCGACGCGTACACGCCGCCAGAAGGCCTTCAGGGAAGGGTTTCCAAGGGATCTCGTGTACACGCTACTCTACACGCGTGACGGCGACGGCGCGCGACGAGGGTGGGGTTGGTTGGACAACGCCAGCAAGCCGATGATCTGGCTGCCCTAGTTCCGCATCCACAGAAGCTTCCCAAGTTCACCGTATGCTCACATCGTCCAGACCCCCATGAGCTGCCCGAGCTACCTCATCGTCATCATCAAGTAACTCGCTGCTGAGGTAAACCCCATCTCCTATCCCCTCATTTTGTTCTCCCCGCCGCTGTCTCATGGTCATGTAGCGGTACTGCCCAGTATCCACACCATGTTGCTCCCCAAGAAGGACGACCAGGGAAAGGGGCACCAGGTCTGCTTCCCAGGAGTCCATAGCCGTCTCACCAGAGATTAGCTCTCAACAATAACTCAAAATTTATGCAGTGATACAATGTTTTGTCTTATTGTGTCGTTGAATCATTGGTGCTAATCAACAAAAAAAAATATAGGCTACTTAGATATGAGCAGCTCCTTGCCCTTATGATTGCCTGACACTCGATTTGCTTGTGATTCATCACTTTGTTCTTGGAAAATCTTTAAAGCTTACATAACATTTTCACCGAACATAAAAGGATCTATATGTAGCATGTTTATTAGTAGCGTATGCCATGAATCTCATGATTGCTTCTTTCACATTTCCTTTGCTATGGAATTTCTTACGACTTTTCCACATTCTTATTTGGGAGCAGCTTAGCTAGATGTTTTCACGTTAGATTATCACCTATAAATGGCCTTATCAAGTATAGTCAATGTCTATTCAAATTCATGTTAATATAAGTTGCACCTGGTTAGGCGAACCCCCGTTATACTTGCCGAGCTCTATTCTAGAACTACAGTTTCTTCATTTCTGCTGTGAAGTAACCGAGCATCGACTTTTATTATGTAGATACACCAGAATCTTATGCTGTGTTTTAACTTCTTTCACAGGATTCAGTTTCTAGTAGTGGTGAGAGGATCTGGGTTGTTGGCAACAAGACCTGCCACCCCTTCCGTGTTCAGAAATTCAAGGCTTGAGCATATATGTTGTGACTAGGTTTCCATCATATTTTTTTCTTCGAGTGGACCTTATGCAAATTCTACAGCACTTATGAACTCTTCGAGTGGACATAGAAGCCGCAGTATGTAACTTATGAACTCTTCGACCATCTAGCCCAACTAGCTTTATCGTGTCGTTTACTTTCTACCGCACTTTTGGTTCTTGCTGAATCTGTTCAGGTCTTGGGCTGGTCTCTCTTAGAGTATTCTTTTCTAGCTTCAGCACATAACTGGGCTGTATGAATGGAGATATTAGAGGATTCAATGCTTACTTCATGCAACTAAATAATGGCTATGTATAGTTTGTTTCAAGTATGCATTTAGAGTGTTTCCCATTAGATTTAGTGGAACTGAATTGATTTTGGAACTTGGATTTGTTTAGATATGTGCAAATGCTCAATGTCGACGTCCTCCTATCAATGACCAGTTTCTTAGCTCTAATGGTAGTTGCCTCGCCTATCTTATTACTGTGATTCATGTATTGCTTGTTCTTCTTTTTGACTCTGTGATCACTAAAGTAGTTTACTTTCTAGAGTTCAAGGAGTCATTGCAGATATCTTGTGCTACCATATGTGTGTTACTGAACAATATGCTCATAATCTGGAGCTACATTCTCACATATATGTGCTATTGGTTGATTTGATATAAGTATAAGCAGTCAACCATTGTATATTTGTTTTGTATTCTTTATAAATGACACTATTTATTTATAAATGATAAAAAGAAAGATGTACAATCAGGCCATCGTGGTCTCCATCACCTGGTGGGCGCCTCATTGGTCTCCTCGACAAGATCCTCTCATGCTATGTCTTCCTCAACGGCTCCTGCAGGAGTGCATGATGGACTTCTACATTGACAAGAACCTACACCATCCCTGGAGTATGCTGCCAGCCTCAAGCTAATAGAAATGCTCCCACCTGCTCTATTCTTTTCTTTTGTGAAGATAGCTTAACCTGTGGCTTTCCATTCTAACATTTCTTGGCCAGTACAGTAGATGCAGAATTGTACTTTAGTTAATTAGAACACTAGTTATATGATTGTGTTATGGCTCCAAATCAGGACTCTTTAGATCCTAATTATCTTGGAAGAGTGCATCATTTTCTTATGGTTGTCTAGCCAGTCAGTGATTACAATTAACTTTACTTGGAGTTAAGGCATAACTGTGTTAAAAGTTAAGTTACTAGTTCTGTTTAGTATGCATTATGTTTTCGTGTTCTCCTGTCTCCCCCAAGTTTTGGAATTCCTAGTATCTAATGGAGGTGATGTTTTAGCATATGGGTAATTTGAGTGCTAATGGAAAGGATACATACAAATATATAGTTTCCTTGCCGTCAGCATCTACATTGCTTGCATGTACATTACTTTTGCCCATACCAACAAATATATCTTTTGTTTATTTACATTACTGTATGGTAGTAACAATTAGAAGTTTGTCCTCTTTGAACTGAAGGCCTAGTTATTACTTAACTGAATTTTATCTCATTTCCAGGATATCCTCTCTTTTACAGGAGCTACAGGTACATGATGAATAAGATAGAGGAAGAGGAAGAAAGAAGAAGTTCTAGATCATCAAAGAATAGCTAGATATCTGATGTGAAATCTGATATGTGCATCATTGTATATATTGGTAGCTGGATACATGATGTGAAATGTGCAAGATTGTAATGAGTTGATGTTATTTGAAATATTATTCATGAATTTGCTCTATTTGAATAAAAAGAATTGCATGTATTCTCTCTGGTGTGAAGAAATTATGTATTGTTTAATTACTGTCAATGTGGCAAAATGAAAAATGACAAGTGGGACCTGGTCTAGGATCCGTGTCAGCCTAAATAGAAAGCTCAAAATGAAAAGGCCGAAAATGAAAATAAATGCTTTGTAGAAAGGCCATGGCCCAGAAAATAAAAATGCCAGAATATTGTTCTTGGCCCATGTAGTTGACCAGATTTCAGAGGTTGTTGGGTTGAGCCCATGTAGACTATAGAAATGGACCGGGATGAATTTGCATTACGACGATCTCATTTCGTCATAGTTTTGCCACGTCAGATTGGCCATGTAGGATCTGACCTAGCCTGGCTAGATGACTCGTGACGATATTGGATCGTCATAACGGTTATGACGATCCAATATCATCATAGACGATTATGACAATTTCAGTTAAAACGTTGTTGTGTGCAATTACTGACGCTCAGTTTTTGACGATCTGTTTTTCGTCATAAGATCGTCATATATTATAGACAATGAAGATTCTGTGACAAAAATGGAGGTCATGTATCAATAGATTCCTTGTAGTGTTTAAATGCATGGTTTGTTTCAAATAAAAGGCGTGAGTAAATTGGATCCTCCAAGTTATGATGGAGTGTCCATTAGTACACTTACCCTCGTTTACACCCATATTTACCCTTTAGATCGAGGATGATATGCTTAGCATCTCCCCTCTTGGAAACTACGAATTTTTGATGAAAAAACTATTTTGGGTTTTACTCTACTACAGAGTTTTCAAAACAAAACCCTTGGAAAGAGGCATCATTTCCAAGTGGATGCTTTATCAAAGTAAAGAATAAAGAAGATAAGGAGAAAGTCAAGCAAGATAAAGAGAAGGGATGTTCTATGCCTTTACCAGAATAATTTATTCGTGCAACCACACTACCCCAGGAGCTGGGGATTAGCTCGTAGTTTATGGTCTTTAGCCGGGGAAGCTTGTACTTTCTAACTGGGAGAAATATCCTGAATTTCGAGTGGCCTCTACAACATATCGACGGATCTGGAGCCTATAGCCTGCTATGGCAGGAGCATCGATGCAACAATTGGGTCTCCCGCAGACGGTATGCTTAAGGAGTGGAGAAGGAAGTGGATTCAAACTACTATACGCCAAGCTACAGTTTGGGTATAGGCTTGTATGGGAGGGAGGACTATGGCGCTAGGCCACATAATCGTTGCCGAGGAGAACAAACCCAAAAAGGAAAATCCGCCTTTGATAGGGATGGACAAATGAAAAGTTAGGTTTGATTATCCGAACCCCCGTCTACCGTGTGTAGCGGGCCATGGTTGTATCTCGGCAGATGTATTGATTCTTATGGGTAAAGTGCACAAACTCTGAAGAGTCTAATCTATTCGAATAGCTGTGTCCACGGCCAAGGACGGTTGGAAAGGTGAATACTAGGAGTACCCATGGGGATGTGTTTGAGATGAATAAAGAGGATGTGACTTGGTCACAGGGAAGTATGATAAAAAGCTTTGTTTTGACCAAGAATGGTCAGAGATGTTTTAAAAAGGGTTTTTCTTCAACAACCGTTTTCAAAAAGGAGGCATGTTTTCTAAAAAATATTTTTCAATAAAGATGTAGAGATGCCAGTTTAGGCTCTTCAAAAACAACTATAGTGTAGAGCCACCTTGCCACGACCAAATATGCATTATCCTTGTTTACCTTATCTCGGTGGTGTTGCGAGTACATTCAAAAGTACTCGCGGATTTTTCCCTGGTTATTTAATTGGCCAGATTCTCAAAAGCAAGAGAAATGATGAAGAAGTTGACGTCTATGCAAGCTAGGGAGTCTCCCAGTCAGTTGCTTGTAGGTTGAGGCATGGCATGGGCTCTATGCTTGAAGACTTCTGCTATTTGTGTTGTAATTGCCATAATGGCTACCATGTAAGCTTTGTATCTATAAATGTATGGATGATGTAATGATACTAGTCGGTTATGCTCACGGCTCACTGATCATGAGAACGTGAATTGCAGGCATAACGGGGATTTTCGGACCATAAATCCGGGGTCCCACAGACTTGGTATCAGAGCCATCCTGACTGTAGGAGACCTTAGTTAGCATGGACGTTAGACATGAAAACCACTATTTCAGAAAACCTCGGCCTTCGAAAACTACTTTCTCAAAAGCTTTTTGAAAGATCCCTCATCTCATATTCTCTGACTTAAACTATTTGAAAATGGCTTACTCTATCCCTCGTCTACCTTCAAATGCTCCGCTTTCAAAAACAAATCCAACTTGTAAACCGCGAAGATGGAGGTACCGAGATGAAGAAAAGAAGAGACAAGCAAACCCAAGGAACTACCAACAACGAAAGACACTACAATATCGTTCTATCAATGGAGTCCTTCCATCGCCCTCAATGGATAAAGTGCGACGTCAACAACCCCGGATGGCGAGACAAAAGTCATGACCTTCTATAACGTCCGTACTTAGGATAAATACCCTCAACATAGGATTCACCTTATGGCGCGTAGTCACCCCTTGGTACCTATGGTACGCATTGTTTGTTTGTCATGTGCTAATGTGAATGCTTGAAATATGTTGCTTGTCTGCCTCGGATCATTCAATCCTATGGTATGACCACCTCGTTTGTTTTCCACGACACGAACCTTCGTAAGCCCTTAACCTGAAACCTCTCCTCAACAGGATGGCCACATAAAGAAACCCTCGACAACCCCTATGCGTGCCTAATCCCAACCACCCCCAAAAGAATGGCGAATCCTATTCAACCCTATGCCAAACCAACAGGAAGTCCTCGCCATAACACAAACGCCCCAAGAATTCCGAAGATAAGCAGACCCGAAGACAACGAGTCTACTTCGTCATCGAATCAAAGCAACACAAAGAAGTCCAGTGAAGACCACCTCACTGAAGCGAAATGCCTCCACCCCGACTGAAGACCAATAAGAAGCGTCGCGAACCACTAAAACTACCCCGAGTTAACCCTTACGGCTTTATTAGGTAACCACCATAGCAAGGTAGTTGCAATAAGGCGTCACTCAAAGACCTCACTTCAAGTGTCACGTCAATGCTCCAAGACGAAGGATCTACCCCAGCCTCGAGGACCCCAAGTAAAGCTCTAAGGTGGAAAGACTGTTTCTTTACACTCAATTCTAGAAGACCTCCTACGATAAGATAATCCAAGAAGATATCCAATCCAGGAACCTGCCCCAACCACCACCTCGAGAGTCGTCAGAAGAACAGAAAACAAACCTCATCAACAATCCTCAGAAGTCTGCTTGATCCTCGTAATACCCACAACACGCAGAATTAAGATGACAAGACTACCCGCCACCGCCACACTGCTATCCAACAAGTTGAAAGAAACTAAAAGGATTCAATATTCTCTAAAGACGTCGTGAAGAAACTTCTCTGCCATCTCTGTTAAAGATCAAAGCAGTTCCCGGAGAAGGCGTGACCCTCACCTTACTGACAAATTTCGATATGTCCCCGAGGAACTGCAGTAACCAAATCTAGTACACCAACCTTAGAATGGCGACAAGACTCAAGAAGTTCCCATGGAATAGTCCCTCGCCCATTCCAACTCACCCGCCTAGCTTAATGTAGAATTAGGTATCATCTCGGAACATGTTTTGTAAAACCCCAAACACTTGACACCTTTCTCCTCCTACTGGATTGCCATGTAGGAACCCCTTTGTATGATATGCCAGTCGGATGTGTCCCTCTTTGCATGTTTTACCCATGACGTTGCATCAGACGGAACCCGGAACGACCCCCATCCTATAGGACCGCTTTCCGAGATCGCCATCCGAAAACCGGCATCCTCCTAGCTAGATACAACACTAGCCAGCTCAGATGCCTCTCAAGAAGTAGTATCTGCAAAGTCGACTGAAGAAACCTAACTCAGGACAGAAGGTGCACCCCTTTTTCCAACAAAGTCCAACAAAGAAGGTCTACGACTTCACCAAGCGCCCCTAGTATCGCTCTAAGGGGGAAAGACCGTGTCTTTCCTGCAAAACCAGAATAACCCCGAGAGAGTCAACTCCTAGTCTTCATCAGGTGATAACCACCCTCTAGTAGAATCATGGACAGCGAAGAAGGACAACAAATCGACACTTCTTTAGAATCAGAAGATACCTCGAGAAAGTTCCCCAGAGCAAATTCGACCGTCCAGCCAACACTCCCGGCATATCAAGACCAAGAAGGAAGAAAAGCTGACCTCAGCAATAAAGGATCGAATAAGGCTGAACTCGTCGTCTCGCCTCTTGAATAAGACTCGATCCTACACTGAACCTACCTAGACTCATCTAGGGGGAAAAGACTGCGTCTTTTCCAATATCTTAAACTAAAATACTGAAGCGTAGCAACTCGGCTCCAACCAGTAGCCAACCAAGCCAGTTTGTTGTAACCTCCTTTATCATCTAAGTAATTCCACTACTGCAAATTGTTAAGCCGATGTTCTTACCTAATCCTACTCCTCCCAAATCTCGGGACGAGATTATTTTAAGGGGGAAAGGTCTATAACATCCCAATTTCAGCAACCTTGAATTGTTGTCAAAAGGAAAAAATCAGGGGAACAAAAACTTTTTCTTGTTAAGTGCTGCAATGTTTATTAATTGTTTTCTTGTGCTTATGCAACTGATTGTGTGTTAGATGATATACTCCTCAGCTCAACACCAGTTGACAAAAACTATTTTACAAAAGAGATGTCTTGGCTCATCTTTCATATTCTCAAATTTTACTACCTTTCAAACTTGAGACAAGATGACTTCAAAAAAACCAAATATTTTATTAGTTTCTATTTAACCAAAACTATGGAGACCTACATATAATCTCCTTATGTTTTCAAGACAGATCTTTCAACTACTCTTATCTCTAGGTTTTCCAAAAACCTTTTGATTCTAATCTTGGTTGAAATACCAATATGGTTCCTATCTTACTTCAAATCACCACCTCTTCAAAACACCCATGCTTACCTCAAGATAGACTTTATGGTAACCCTAGTAGTAGTTGGATAAGACTGTTTAGATAAATTTATTTGATCTGCTGTGTGATGACTTGCCTTCTTAGGAACTAGAGTGAGCTAATCTAGTATCTCATCCCTTAGGACCCAAACCAATGGTTAAGATCAAAAAATATTGAACCAAGAACCCTAAGATGGATCCATCTTAATCCCCTCAAGTGACCCTCTAATCAAATTAACCAGATCAAACCTGAGCTAATCCTTTGTATTAGCTTCCAACCCATCAAAGAACAAATATACACTTGGAAACCCTCTACTTAAAGCTATACTTCAGTGTCATCCCATTTGTGATAATAATAAACCATTGCATTCCCTCCAAATGTTTCCCTCTTTCAAACTAGTTCAAATCCACGAATCTGCCAAATTTGGCTAAGTCTGAAATCCTTATCTGGATTCAATCTTTGGGACTCCACCCATTCCAACTAGTGTGCATGTTTGAGAATGTACCTGAACAGTATTGACGTACATAATGAGTACTACCAAGGCCCATTCTTTCCCTTGAATGATCCATTCTTGTACCCACTCATCCATGTTGGTTTTGTAGTCAAGATAATAATCTTTTCTGCAAATCTTATCATCTTGCCTACTTTGGTAGAAGCTCACATCCATATGCTATCTTATTTTGGCCAACTATTTGCATGGTTATGATATACTAACCATGGTATATCAACACCCTCATCACGTGTTCCCATTGGAGATTTGTGCTTCTTAAACCCACATGGTTTATGAGGCATCATGACTCATTTGCTATGATAGCCTTGTTTTCAACAAAGTTTGCCATCAGTTCTAGATCACCTAAAATACAACCAAGACCAAATATTGGAATCATGATAATCTAAAAAACTTGGTATATCCATCCACCTATACCTTGTATCTAGGTGAGCTCTGAGCTCCGTAATCCAACCATGTTTAGGTGGTATAAAAATATCCAAACCCTAGATCCTCAAAATCTAGTTTTTTTCCTTTTCCAAGATAGCAATTCAATACCCAAGGTTGATCATGATAGATAATTAAATTTGACATCATCCACCTTGGATATATTTATCTACCAAAGAATTTCCATAATTATTTGTCACCTCAAACAAATTAAATTCCATTTTTGGCAAAATCCTCAAAAACATCTTTATAAAGGCAATTTTGTTTTTCTACAAACTACTTTGCCATATCAAGGAACATTTGATACCTACATATCCTACCCTATATTTCCATCTCAAAAAATAAATATTTTTGAGATTCTTTATTATTTATTTTTCCCTTTTTCTTAAATGGCAGAAACAAGAAATAATAACTTTAAAGTACTTTTCTATTCAAATAAATTCCAAGGAAATTCTCCAAAGTGTGATATGGTATTTAGGACCATATCACACCAAAAACCAGCTTGCCTAATGTAAAAATATCACATTAGATTCTATAAACCTTTTCTGCACTTTTTGAATAATTGAGATTAAGTGGTCTAATAATCTTTGGAAAAATCCCTAAAAATTCCCAGAGTTGTGTTATGACCTCATATACCCACCAATAATATTTGATGATGGTGTTGATGGTGATGATCTCCCCTCTCCGGGAAGGAATTTCCCCGTTAGAAATCTGTCTGCCAGAGAGCTCTTTCTCTCTCGGTGTTTTCCGCCCTGCAGAGGCGGCGAAATCTTTCTATGGTCGCTCCCATGTATTAGGGTTTCGAGGAGAAGATATAGGCGAGAGGGTGGAGCCAGAGGTGGTCCAGGTGGGCCACACCCCCTGTAGGTGCGACCTAGGGTGGCCCGCGCCTGTGGGGTGTGGGCCCTCTGTCACTGGCAGAGCTCTTGGTAGGGCGAGGTCGGGCGCGATGAAAACAGACATATATCTAAGTATGTTCGTGTACGATTGTATCACTAGATGGGGTTAGGAAAAAAAGGAACGAAGACTACGTTGGCTATTTGGGCCTAGTATCGCTAGCCTAGGCCTAGTATCGCAAGCGTCGTATGTCAGGGATGGATCACCACAGGCAGGGGCACAGCTGCGTAGGGCGTTGTTTTTGGCGGACAGGCGGCGACATAACCTCCAGTGCCATGTCGAAGGAAGCCGGGGCCAGGCGGGACCTCCAGCGCCACGTCGAATGACTGGCGGCAAGCAACCGGCGGGACTTGGATCTCAAGAGGTCGGCCACTCGCCAGCGTCGACGCTGAAAGGTGTAAGATTTCGGTGACTCTGACACTTGAAATTAATCTAGAACTCTAGATCGAAGATGAACAAGAATAAAAAGCGGGTAGCCAAGAGGAGAAAAGGTACTTCCTCCGACCCATATTAGTTGACTTAAGTTTGTTTAAATTTAGATGAATCTAGACACTATTTAGTATATAGGTTCATCTAAATTTTAACAAATCCAAGTCAACTAATATGGGTGGTATGGAGTACATTTTTTTTCAGAATTTTGCATATGGGTTGAAAACTTCTGTCTTATTTGATAAATTTGTAAATTGTAACTACATGTATAAGGTATTCTGTGACGCTGGCTAGTAGCACTAGCTCTAAACCAAACGCTCATGAAAGTGAAAATGTCATGATAGATCAAGAGCACGAGCATGGAGTGGAAAGAGAGACTAGAAAATATTAATTTGCTGATATTTAAATATGTTTATACTGATATTTAAATATGTCTACTTTATTTAAATATGCTGATATTTTTATTGTCCAAGTGATTATGATTATAATCATATAAATTATTAATGTGTCTAGAGAACTCTTTCTTTTTCCATTAAAAATTTTATGATCTAGATTTCGCCCGACCTTAATTTTATTTCGTCCTCCGCCACTGCCGTCTGTGGCCCAACTCCGCCTCCCCTTGTGGCATTCTTCGTCTTCTGGGAAAATAGGATTTTCCGTAGTTTTTCTGGTATTTTTCTGATCTTCGTGAAATTGCATCGAAAGACCTCTTTTTCCATCAGAATCCTGACTCCGGCAGTTCATCCTCCAAGAATCATCCAACATGCAAAAACAGATGAAAAGACATAAGTAACACCTCTTAATATGAAATATATCAATGAATAGAGGAAAATTATGATATAGAATGGTGATGCAAATTGGACGTATCAGAGCTCGTCGGAGGTCGTGTCCATGTCCATAGCCTACCACCGGAGGCATGTGCGGGAGGCCATGGCCATGGTGGTTACCAAAGATGGTGGAGGAGGATGAGGCCGTCGGAGTGATGACCCATAAGTATAGGGGATGTATCATAGTAGTTTTGATAAATATGAGTGTCGATCCCAACGAGGAGCAGAAGGTGTTGACTAGTGGTTTGGAGCAGGAAATCTCTGTAAATACTTAGAAAATGGATTTTTAGGGGATTTGATAAAGCAAAGAAATAAAGTGCAAGTAAATAAAGACAGAAAATAATTGCAGCAAGTGGCCAAATCCTTTCTTAGCAAAGGACTAGCCGGTTATAATACTTATGACGACCAAACGTTCTCGAGGACGCATGGGAAGACTGTCAAGTGATTTCGTTTCTTATAGCTGATTAACCTTCTTTGGTTTGGTAAGTGTTGTGTGGGTGAACCTATGCTAATGTACCGACCTTACTAGGACTAATACATACTTGTGATTAAACCCCTTGCAAGCATCCGCAACTACAAGAAAGTAATTAAGATAAAAACCTAACCACAGGCTTAAACTCTGAGATCCTACAATCCCTTGTGCAAAGGTTTCGTAACGGGGGTTCAGGTTTCTGTCACTCCGGCAACCCCACGATTAGTAGCCAAATACACAATGCATTCCCCTAGGCCAATAAATGGTGAAGTATCATGTAGTCGACATTCACATGATACCACTATAATAATAGCACCACAACTTAAATACTAAACCATTGAATAATAACTCAACACAATTCCACTACTAACAACATGACTTCTCCCATGTCCTCAAGAACTAAACGAACTACTCACAAGACATCATATGGATCAAGATCAGAGATGATATGATGATGAATAACAATCTGAACATAAACAATAAGTCAATGGTTCCACTCACAAGCATCAACTAGAAAAGTAATTAACACGGGGGAAGTTTCCCCTAAGAACTATGAAAAATTCAACACAATTGTTACAGCGGGATGGAGTGGTGATGATGGTGCTGGTGGAGATGGTGGTGTGGATGATGACATGGTTATACCCTACGGGTACGTAACTTCAGCATACCTAGTCCAGCCCAAGGAAGGCCCACAGCAGACATACGCTGGCCTATGAAGATTTTCGGGTGGCCAAGGCCCATGACGTCTTCGGATCCTTGGAGAGCAAGACTAGAGGAGATAGGAAATTCAAAGGGGTAAAACCCTAGAACTTGTAACCGACTAGGACTATGCCCGGGACCTGCCTAAGTCTATATAAAGGCCAGGAGGGCACGTCCTAGGGCAACTCGACTCATACTTTCGCACACGCATCTACGCCAGATCGAATCTGCGCACCCTGTAACCTTCGGTTCCGCCGTAATCAAGAGCAGACAAGCAGGAGTAGGGTTTTCCCTCCGGGGGCCTGAACCTGGGTAAATCTCGTGTCCCCTGGTTGCTTGTCTGTTAACCGTTCCACGATCTCCAGCATCCCCATCTTCTCCAAAACCCAAGTCGACTTCCCCGGGATTTCTTCGTCGGCCTTGAACTTCAACAGCGCGCGAAGAGCCTTGTCAAGTTCCACCTCGGAGATTTTCTCACTCAAAACCCTCGTCAGATCACGGCGCCCAGAGTAAAGAAACATCGAGTGCGCCCTAGTGTAACACCCTCAGAATCGGCCCTATGCAAGTTTCAGCGATTCTCGCCAAACCCGCATAGAAACGATTCGAAGGTGCCCACCAGGCACTTTCGTGCGGGTGGAAAACAAAGTAATAACATTACACAACAGTCCTCGATGGGACCCACAGGACAGATATATATACAACACGACTCCATGAGTCAAGAATACAGATATACAGAACAAAGATCCAAATCACCTTGAAAACGATACAGCGTCCAGCTACGGACAAGATGCAAATGGGGCTAAGAGCCCTGAAGAATAACCAATGGCGTCCATAACCCTGCCCAGGCCAAGCCGGAAGGGTAACCCTGCTAACGATGTCGAAACCTGCTAATACAAAAGGGGTGCCGACAAAGGGCAAAGGAAAAAGAGGAGCGTCAGTACTGAGGCCAGTACACGGCGAGACTAGAATTCGGCGGTCCCCGCCTACATAGGTATGGTGGACTGAGCGGCAGCGGTAGCATGCACTAAACAAACTATAGAGACTCGATACAACTGACGGTTATCAGAGAGGGGTAAGAATGACCTATTCGGAACCAACCTGATACTACCACCAAACAAACCCATCCTGGTGTTTCCCCCTCGAGACCAAACGAGGAAGTCAACCGAGGAACTCACACAGTTGGCAATTTTATTTATTCAGTTATCGTTGCAGCAATTACTAGTCAGGTATAGATGGTTATCCTGATAAAATAAGCAGTGGGCACTTTTAGTTAACCATTCCGTTGTAGTTGCGACACTTACTAATCAAATACAATTAGCATGAGATGTCCCGAAAACCCAGCAGTTGTTGGTACTTTTAATTAGCCATTCCGTTGCAGTGAAGCTGATTACTAGTCATATCGGATGCAAGCCAATTTATAACAGTAAACTTTAGTTATAGTTGTCTATGATCAAGCACTGTGCTCCAAGTCGTCCATAACCGCGGACACGGCTTCTCGAAAAGATTAAACCCTGCAGTGCACCAAAGTATCCACACGCACTTCGACCCTTTTTGCCAGATCAGTTAACATACACCCATCGGTATGTCGGCGGGGCCTAAGTCATGACGTTTCCCAGACCCAAAGCAAGCACGGGGGGCCACCCCACTAAGTACACCCGCAACGAAGTCGGCCGGTCTCCGAGACGGACTCAGGGTTTGCGCCAGTGGCTGTAAACGGCAGCGAATCCCAAAACTGGGACTGTCGATACCGCGAAAACACTCCGCTTCCAAAACAGTACAGCGTGCTCCTCACACAATCGTAAATAAAGCAGTAAAGCATGGCATAAGTACAGGATAGTAATAAAGCCCCAAACTACTTGTGGCCCCCAGTACAGTACTTTGAAATCAGGTAATAAATCGATGGGGGGCCCATATCTCCCCACATGTGGTTAGCGCGCTCGATCTCGGAACAGGTGTCAAGAACTCGGGTCCTACGGGACACAAGTGGACGGGCAACAACCAAATAACATATATTGCCCACCTGTGCCTCTGCTTACCTACTCCAATTTTAGTTGTTAAACAGTAATTAAAGTGAACAATAAATAAAGCCATGGTCTTCTCCAACATTGAACATGCGGCAATTCTCCAACAACTGTGGTACTTGACGACACGCAACAACACTTGAGCAAGCGACTACGACGCGCAGGTCCAACTATCTACCAAACAACAGGTAATAGGATGTGTCCAAGGCAATATATGGCTGCAAGGGATATCACGGGTACGGAAAACTAGAGCATCGCAACACAGATAGCAATAGATCAACAGGAGGGAATAAATACTATAAAAGTAAGATAGGTAGAAAGGGGAAGGTGCTCGCCTGAAAACATTGCCGAAGGTTCAACCGAAGATCGGGGCGAAGATCACATCAACTCAACGGCCCAATCCGCGAAGAAGCAAAACACTAGAATAAACACCGGATGCAATATTTAATACTACGGTAGAAAATCGGGCATGATGCATGTATGATGTATGCCATGGCAAAGATGCGATGCAATTAGGTCATATTAAGTGGAACCGGGGTCCCGACAATTAATTATATGGTTCGAGTTATTTATCTACCCCGCAAATTAAATGTTGTATTAACAAGGCAAGATAAGTTACCTATTCGCTACACAAATTTAAATGAGGCCAATATAAGGCTAGATTTGCCCGCATATGGGCCCCATATTTAATTATCAGGTGAATCGGCATAAGGCCCCCAAACCACACAAATATGCATGCGAGTATGACAATTTAATATGCAACAGGTTTTATAATTAGCATTTATAAAATAGGGGCTCGGGAAAAGGTTCACACATTAGGGTTCGGCGATCTTGGGTTCCGGGGGTTCGGGGTCCGACAGGGGCTCAGGGTTCGACGGAATCGTTCTCGGATAACTGAGGTAGATCTTGGCGTTCCGGGAAGCAGGACTTGGTTCGTCGTCGGGGCGTAGCGGGTCCGCCCTGGTCGGTGCCGATCTTGTCGTTGCGCAGATCTTGTCGGGTCCTCGAGTCGGGTCGGTCTTGGCGTTCGGGGTGACGTGCTTGTCGTTCTATGGCAAACTTGGCGGCTTCGGATCCAGAAAGAAGCACTCGACATTCCGGGGGGGAAGACCTTGATGTCCTATATTGAGGTTGTCGGGTGTCGGTGCCGGACTCGGGTGTGGCGTCGATGGTCTTGCGTGGCCCGATGGTTCCATGCAGGAGATTTACGGGTACCGCGGCGGAGTTCTTGGGTTGCATAAACTCTAAAACGTCTCCACCAATCTTCCACCACTGCACGTCATCTCCAAAACAGCACATCTTAGCAAAGCCACCATAGTACCAATATACCACACGCATACAGTACAGGTGCTACCCGTGTCTGTGAGTGGTAGCTACTGCCAGAACAACACAGACAGCGGGAACCCATTGGTACAGTGTGCGACAGGGGCGGTGATAGAGGCGCACGGCCGCGGTATGCAGAGGCGCAGGGGGGTCTCGGCGTCGCATCCAGCAGCCGACGGAGGGACGAGGTTGGTGGTGGCCTGGGCGGCGGACGGCGGCGCCCGCGGGGCTGGCCGGAGGCAGAGGGCGGCGCTCCGGGGGGGTTGCTGCAGCGGAAGGGACGAGCGGGGGTGGGGAACCTCGCGGTGAGGAGACCGACGGGGGCGCCGGCGGCGGAGCTTGCAAGCGGAGAGGCGGCGTCGGGTCCGGCGACGGCGGCGCGCGGGGCCCGCACGGAGGGGCGCTGGAGGGGGAGCCACGACGGCGGGGCGAAGGGGTGGCAGCGGCGGGCGGCACTTGCGGCGGTGGAAGCGAGCGAAGGGAGGGGAGGAGGCGGCCGAGGCGAGCGACGGGCTCCGGGCGGGGACGGTGGCGAGGGGGTCGCCGGAGAGGAGGGTGAAGGGGGTGGGGCGCGTCGGGTTGGGGGTGGGGGAGAGGAGCGGGCCGGCTCCGGCGAGGCGGGGAGGAGGAGGAGGGCGACGCCGCGGCCGGAGGCGGCTCCTGGGCGGCGGGCGGACCGGAGGAGGCCGGCGCGGGGTCGGGGCGAGGGCGGTGGAGCGGAGAGAGGGGGCGAGGCGAGAGCGCGGGGCAGAGGAGGGAGGAGGCTGCGGGCTAGAGGAGGAAGAGGGTGGGGGAGGGAGATGAGCGCGTGGGAGACGGGGTCGCTGAGGTGGGGTCGGGGCGGGGAGAGGAAGGTGACTAGGGGGAGAGAGGAGGTGACTGAGGGATGGGGCCAGGCGCGGGTGGGTCCGGCCGGTCAGGGAGAGGAGTGGGGAGTGGGTCGCGTGGGGGCGAGTGGGATGGGGTGGCCAGGCTGTGTGGGTGGGGTTTGGGGAGGTTGACCAGGGGGAGAGAGGGAGTGGGGTGGCTGATGTGGCAGGGGGGATTGGGTGGTGGAGAGAGGAGAGGTGAGGTGGCGAGAGGGCATTGGTGAGGGTGAGGTGGAGGAGAGGGCTGGGTAGGCTATCTGGTAGCAAAAGGGTTTAGGTTAGGTAGATTTTTATCTGGAGGTGGCCGGCTGGGCTTTCGGGCCTGGCTGGCTGCCTCCCTAAAATAATTTAAATGATTTCATTATTCAAAACGGGACTTTTGAAAACCATTGCCAGACGAAACAAGATTATCCGGAGACCCGGGTTTGTTTTGAAATAAGACGAGGGGATTAATATAGAAAACCAAAATAGGGTTTTTAGCAAAATAGTTTTAAACATATAGATGCATGCTGATGTCATGATGATGCACAGAGACAAGACATGCGAATATGATAATGCAATGCACAAAACAACGCGATTTTCTAGTAGTGGTTTTGCGGGATGCCACACCTAGCTTGGAGAGGCTGCACCCGACACTCAAGAAACGTCCGGATGATGTCGACACCGTTCACCTCCTTCTCAGGAATAAGTTGGAGATCCTCCACCCGACGGTACAGGGCCTCTATCTCCGCCACCTCACCATCTAAGATTTGGTTTTTCCAGGATCTTTTCTTCTCAATCAATTGGGAGGGGTCAAAAGGAACGAGACCAAAATCTTGCCCAGGCAGTACGGAATCACGGATGTAAAACCATTTCCTCCGCCAGTACTGGACAGATTCGGACATGGAAAAGGAAAAGAATTGCACATTGGGACTGAGGGAGATGATGAAACCCCCAATGGTATACACACCATCCGAACCAGACTGCCTCTTCACGGAATAAAGCTTCCGGAAGAGGCCAAAGTGCGGCTCAATGCCAAGCCAACACTCGCAAAGCGTGATAAAACACGCAATGTGGAGAAGGGAGTTGGGAGACAGATGATGGAGTTGAACCCCATAGAAAAAAGCAGTCCACGGAGGAAGTCATGGACCGGAAAAGAAAACCTGCGAATCACGAAGGCAACAAACATAACCCGGTACCCAGATGGGGGACGGGGTATTACCTCATTGCCGGGGAGTCTCACGGCCGTCGTGTCTTGCGGGATCAGGCTCCGCTCGCGCAGTTTGCGGAGATCGCTCTCCCGCGTTTCTGATCGCCGCCAGCCACCGTCGGTGACGCGAGCAGTGGCGGTGCCCTTCTTGCCTCCGGCGGCGCTGGTCCCAACCGCAGATGAGGAGTTCTTTGTTTTACCCATGGCGCTACGGCGGTGGTGGCGTTGCCAACAAAGAAAGACAAAGGAAATGTGGAGGAAACTCTCAGCGCGCAGCAAGAATAGCTCAAGAACAAGGAGGCAGTGAATAGATGAACTGCTGCAGTGAAAAACAAACCACGATTTCACCAGGGATTATAACAGCAAAGATGACGCACGCTGGCCATCCATCGAGAAGACCTAACGCCAACGGTAGATCTGGCCGTACACGTGTCAGCACCAAAACGAACCATCGTTACCACGCCGTCCACTACGCGCGGAAATCGAGGAGACACCGTAATCATCTCCACGCCGCGCGTGACTGGTCAATTCAAAGTCAGCAAGTGGGACCCACGCTTCGTCCAGTCAAGTCATCTCTGGCATAGCAGACGCTTGAGGTCATCGATCGTAAGCACTGACGTCATCAAAAGCTATACTAGCACCACCTCGGCTCCACAGCTAAGAGTACTCACTCGAATCTACGATTCGACTAAATACTCGGGGGCTACTCCTATCAGGAGCGCTGGCTGCGCACCCGACAGACAAATGAGGACAAAATTACTTCTCTGAGTCCTACGTCGAGTCTACGACTCCACTATGGACTCGGGGGCTACTCCCATAGGGAGGGTGGATTTAAGCATCCGAAAATTTTCGAGTCTTGCGGACTTAACGACAGAAACAATGCTTGAACTAAAGTCTCCGTTCGAGTCTACGACTCGAACAGACACTCGGGGGATACTCCCATAGGGAGCACTGGTCGCGCACCCTATGAAATCTTCGACTGCGATCTTCCGGATCCGCACGCAAAAACTTTTTGGCAACTCTGCCCCAACAAAACGCTAAGTGAGTGACAATCTCCTTGGCCACCCGAAGCACCTCCGAGGTGATAAATGTTCGGATGCTGCGTCTGCGACGCAAAGATAAGACCTGCAGATATCATCTGATGGCCTGGCAACGCACCTGACTGCGCTCTGCTAGTATGAATCCGTACCAGCAGGTACGATGAAAAATCCCGACAGACGCGTTGGGTACACCAATTAAAATCACTGGAATTCCACTCTTATAAGTCCTCCGCGGCCTGAGTTGAATTACGCCAGCATATGTTCCAGGCCCGGGTTAAGGGACCCGAACCTGAAGAAGATCGTGTTTTTTCGTCCTAAGACAGTTAACTGACCCTGATCCGTCGGGTGAGTCAGGCACACGCATCAACAATCCCTACACACATATATTATTAACATATAGCTGCTCCCGAAGGATGGAAGAGTCCTCAGCCGAATCTACGATTCGACTGATCACTCGGGGGCTACTGACATGGTTATACCCTACGGGTACGTAACTTCAGCATACCTAGTCCAGCCCAAGGAAGGCCCACAGCAGACATACGCTGGCCTATGAAGATTTTCGGGTGGCCAAGGCCCATGACGTCTTCGGATCCTTGGAGAGCAAGACTAGAGGAGATAGGAAATTCAAAGGGGTAAAACCCTAGAACTTGTAACCGACTAGGGCTATTCCCGGGACCTACCTAAGTCTATATAAAGGCCAGGAGGGCACGTCCTAGGGCAACTCGACTCATACTTTCGCACACGCATCTACGCCAGATCGAATCTGCGCACCCTGTAACCTTCGGTTCCGCCGTAATCAAGAGCAGACAAGTAGGAGTAGGGTTTTCCCTCCGGGGGCCTGAACCTGGGTAAATCTCGTGTCCCCTGGTTGCTTGTCTGTTAATCGTTCCACGATCTCCAGCATCCCCATCTTCTCCAAAACCCAAGTCCATAACAATGGGCATTGACGAGATTAAACCTCGTCAGATGATGATGATGATGATAATCCCGATGAAGTCTAGCTTGATGATTGTGTTGATGGCGACGATCTACCCTCTCCCGGAAAGAATTTCCCCGGCAGAAACCTGTCTGCCGGAGAGCTCTTTCTCTCTCTGTAGTTTCCGCCCCGCAGAGGCAGCAGAATCTTTCTATGGTTTCTCCCATGTGTCTTAGTGTTTCGAGGAGAAGATATAGGCGAAAGGACAGAGCCGGTTGTGGCCCAGGGTGGCCACACCCCTGGTGGCGTGGCCTAGGGTGGCCCGCGCCTGGGGGGTGTGGGCCCCTTGTGGCCCATCTCAGCCTCCCCTTCTGGCATTCTTCTTCTTCTGGAAAAATATGATTTTCCATAGTTTTTCTAGTATTTTCTGATCTTCGCGAAAATTGCATCCAAACACCGTTTTTTCCATCAGAATCCTGACTCCGGCAGTTCATCCTCCAAGAATCACCCAACATGCAAAAATAGATGAAATAACATAAGTATCACCTCTTAATACGAAATATATCAATGAATAATATCAAATTATGATATAGAATAGTGATGCAAAATGGAAGTATCAACTCCCCCAAGCTTAGACCTCGCTTCTCCCCAAGCGAAAACTGAGCTCGGTAAACATGCCCACAGGTTTATGGATTAAAGTGTCGATAAAAAGAATACGGACAAGAAGCATCACACTTACCAATACACAACTCATAATAGAAAGAAACTCACCATTATATAACTTAACTTGCAACGAGTATGGGAGTCATAATAAAGATGAATAAAGATAAATCATAATTAGTAATGGCAAACTTTGTTCTTGGTCAGAGAACAGTTGACAAATCATACTTTTTCAAGCAAAGATTTTGTAAAGAAGTTTATAACAGGAGTCCCTTTGCTCAAACATAAAAGGCTTTTCACAATGATGGCTTTCAAAGTAATACTCATTCAGATAAGAACAATGTGCAAAACAAGGAAGATAAGAAACATGATTGAATAAATCATCATATGAATGATTGAAACACAACAACTCAAATTCTTGCTGGAGATAGAAAGGAATAGGTTTACTGACTCAACAAAGAAGTAAAAGAAAGGCCCTTCGCAGAGGGAAGCAGGGATTTCAAGTTCATAAAGAGCTTCCAAAAGATTATGGTACTTACTAGCTTTGATCTCTCATTGCTCGTATCATAAGCATATTGAGGTGATTAAGGTTAAAGTGAACAAAGATGGAGTATATGCTTGACAAAATATAAGTTGGCAATCTCATGTCCCTTGAGTACGAGGGCCGCTCCTCATGCTACTCAACTTTAGTCACCGGTAAGTTCTTGTCATAGTAAGTATATGTGTATCATAGAGAACCGCCAACGGGGTACCCCTTGCCCCATGATACAGGAGCTATCCCATATCAAAATGACAAGGCAAGCAGACAATGAGCATCTCAGTGATCTTTTTATTTGCTATTTGCATAGGTTTTTATTGAGGATGCTTCACAAATTGCTCACTATGGTTATGCTGCAAGTTTCCACCATGATTAGGCATGGCTTAGGCTAGCGGCCCAGACGTTTCTCTAACACACATACATAACTCCATGGACTTACAAGCTCCCCTTTTATTTCACACCAACAACATCCATAAACAAAAGAGCATGATATCAACTAGGTAGATATTTACATGTGTTGAAAGCGTTCCACGTGACAACACGGTTCAAGCATATACAACATATATAACACAATGGTTCAAGTTTATTAGGGGCAAGAAAATAAGGTGTGCCATCAAGTTTGTGAGAGATTTACTAACCAGTTTTCACATAACAAAAGAATATTTAATTTGAAAGATAGATGAAGCTTGAGGATTTACTTGGAATAGAAATAATGCTAATAGGTAGATATGGTGGACATAGATGGCATAAGTTTTGGTTTAAAAGGATTGGATGCACGAGAAGTATTACCTCTCAGTGCAGGTTTTGGCTAGCAAGGCTAAGTAGCAAGCAAGAGAGTTGAAGGAAACAAGCAAACATACAAGTGATAAAGTCAAACATGCAATATTCCTTGAAAAACACAAAAGATCTTAAATAAAGAATACTAAGCTTATGAGCCAATCAAGAAAGAAAGAAAATGATATAAAATACCTCTAAGTGCTTTTCTCTTTTCCTTTCAAACCTCAAAAAAGTGTTGCTACTGACCAGAGCTCAGTTTGCCAAAAACAATTTAGATTTACTTGATGCTCCCAAAGTGATACCAATACTAATCAAAAAGATCAATCATATAATAGAGATTGCAAACTAAAATAAGAAGTGTAAAAGGTAAAATATGAAACTTCTCATTAATATTCCATAAAGGCACTCACACCAAGGGATACGTAGATGATTAATACTTCCACAATGCAAACCATCCTATATGATAACTTATCTATTCAAGATATGAATCTACTAAAAAGGTAAAAAGATGAAAGATAATGATGTGATACAGCGACACTACCCCAATCTTGGAACAAACCAAGGGGATGCCAAAAACTGATCACGAATTACTCTTTCGGTGGTGGTGATCTTCCCTTGTCATCGTCAGACTTCCAAGGTAAAGGATCCCCATCCACAAAGGATGTCTTGGTTTCAAATATCCTGAAACTAGCAGCAGAACTTATGCGTTTAAACCTAGCCTCATACTCACAGGTTTGATTTTGTATGTCGTAGAGCTATGCTTGTAATTGGTTGGTGGTCTGATGCAGTGAGAGAATTTCATCTCGAAGATCGACAGTCTCCCTCTTGTGCTCGGCGATGAGTTCTGAACTTATCTTATGGATGACGTCCACTTCGCGTTCCACCATCTTCTTGTACCTAAAAACTTCCTGCTCCAATGCTTCCACCCTATCTTCCAGAATGCCTTCTCCTTTAGGGCCCTGAACTTCTTTTATCTGTACCTTCCCATCCTGGAGTAACAACTCCTTGGGGTGAACCTTCAACTCATACATGTACGGGTTGATGACGTCCGTGGAGGAATCCTCCATGGGTGATCCAGAGGAAGACATTGTGGCTCAAAAACTACACAATGCATTCCCCTAGGCCAATAAATGGTGAAGTATCATGTAGTAGACGTTCACATTGCACCACTAGAAGAATAACACCACAACTTAAATACTAAACCATTGAATAATACCTCAACATAATTCCACTACTAACAACATGACTTCTCCCATGTCCTCAAGAACTAAACGAACTACTCATGAGACATCATATGGATCAAGATCAAATGATATGATGATGAATAACAATCTAAACATAAACAATAAGAACTATGCAAGATTCAACAACGGAAAGTTTCCCCTAAGAACTATGCAAGATTCAACAGAATTGTTACAGCGGGATGGAGTGGTGATGATGGTGCTGGTGGAGATGGTGGTGTGGATGATGATGATGATCCCGATGAAGTCTAGCTTGATGACAGTGTTGATGGCGATGATCTCCCCTCCCCGGGAAAAAATTTCCCCGGCAGAAATCTGTCTGTCGGAGAGCTCTTTCTCTCTCTGTAGTTTCCGCCCCGCAGAGGCAGCAGAATCTTTCTATGGTCGCTCCCCCGTGGATTAGGGTTTCGAGGAGAAGATATAGGCAAAAGGGCGGAGCCGGAGGTGGCCCAGGGTGGCCACACCCCTTGGTGGCGCGGCCTAGGGTGGCCCGTGCCTGGGGGGTGTGGACCCCCTGTGGCCCATCTCAGCCTCCCCTTCTGGCAATATTCGTCTTCTGGAAAAATATGATTTTACATAGTTTTTCTAGTATTTTCTGATCTTCGCGAAAATTGCATCCAGACACCGCTTTTTCCATCAGAATCCTGACTCCGGCAGTTCATCCTCCAAGAATCATCCAACAGGCAACAATAGATGAAATAACATAAGTATCACCTCTTAATACGAAATATATCAATGAATAACCGCATATTATGATATATAATAGTAATGCAAAATGGACGTATCACGGAGGTTGTCGCTGGAGGTGGTCGTCGGAGGTGGAAGAGGAGGAGGTGGTCGGTGTGGTTGTGGAGGCCATGGGCGCAGTGGTCGCTGGTGAAGGAGGAGGTCGCCGGAGGAGGAGAAGGTCGCTAGAGGAAGAGGAGGAGGAGGAGAGTGGAGGAGGAGGAGAGTGGAGAAGGAGGAGGAGAAGGGGAGAAGCAGAAGAGGTGGAGGAGAAGGATAAGGATAAGGAGGTGAGGTGGTAGGTTTTATATAGATGTGGTAGGTGGCTGTTTCAAATTTGAATCCGGCCAGGTTATAGGAGGCACATATTGCTCCATATGCGCCTCCTATACTTGAAACTATAGGAGGCGCATATGACCATATACGCCTCACATATGCGGCCACCTACCTCCACCCGGTCCACAGGAGTTACTTGAGGCGCACTCTACTACATGCGCCTCGCATATTTTCAAGTATAGGAGGCACATATGACCATATGCGCCTCACATATTTGATCACCGACCTCCACCCGGGCCTTCACGCTTCCTCCAACGACGACTTGCGCAAGAGAGGTGGAGGAGAAGTGATGGGACATGTTGTAGATCTAGAGGAGCAAGAGACTTCACTTACATATGAGTGTCAACCAATGGAGGTTGAGCAAGCTTCTATGGTGACTCAATGGTGAAAATGAGGTGGGGAGGAGGGGGTGACCAGATTTGTCTTGGTGGAGGAGGAAGAAGTGAGACAAGTGAGTGGGGTGGTAGTTGGATCCATGTGCCAAAAGCTGCAAAAAAGGTGGTGCCAAGTTATACAAGGCGCATATTTCTCCATATGTGCCTCATATACTTCAAACTATAGGAGCCTCGCCTATGCGGACACCTACCTCCACCCGGGCCTGTAGGAGTTACTTGAGGCGCACTCTGCTGCAAGGGCCTCGCATATTCGACCATCGACCTCCACCCGGGCCCACACAGCTTATGCGAGGCGCATATGGGAATGCGCCTCACCTATCTGATATATAGGAGGCGCATATGATTAGAATGCGCCTCACATAATATGGGGCTGTAAGATTTCGTCCATACAGGGATTATAGGAGGCGCATTCTAATCATATGCGCCTCGCCTATTTTTATACTAGAGGCGCATAGCAAGGAAGTGCGCCTCGCCTATTTTATAGGAGGTTCATATATTATAAATGTGCCTCCTATAAGAACGTCTCCTATAGCCTTTTATATAGTAGTGAAGAGTGGGATTATCCATCCAAATGACGGAAAGATATACTCAGGGCCCTCTCGGTGATATCACATTGATATAGCTTGCAAGCAAGTGATGGGGATGACTAGATTGTTATATCCGGGAACGACAAAAAGAGTACATGTTGGTAATGAGATCAAACTAGGTATGGGGATACCGATGATCGAATCTTCGACATGTAAAATATCATGAGACAAAATTATTTAGTTACAGTGTTAAGGTTCTCACAATCAAAATAAGTCATCGTTGAATGTGTACGAGTCAGTTCGGATCTCTAGGTCCCGCTGCTGATTATTGATCGGAGAGGGGTCTCGATCATGTCTGCGTTATTCGGGAACTGTAGGGTGACACACCTAAGGGATATCGACACCATTTGGAGCAAATGAGTTGCCAGAAAAAGAATATCAAAGCGTTGGAATTATTTCACTAGACACCAGAATTGTTTTAGATGAAATTGTTGAAATTGGTTCTGTATGTGAAATTGAAAAGTAGAAAGGGTTTTATGTGAATGTTTGTTAATTAATGTAATTTAAAAAATTCTGAATAAATGAATAGAAGGAGTTTTATTTAATGAGAGATTACATTAAATTTGGTGGACATTTAATGGGATTTGAGTGGGAGTTTGAGTGGAGGAAATCGAGAGTCAAATTTGTGAGTGGGAGCTCCACTCACATGAATGGAGGAAGGGGTGGGGGCAGCCCCCATGGCGCCGGCCGTGCCCCTTGGGGTGCCCCATCCTCCTATAAAAGGACTCCCTCTCCCTCTCTCCCACTCGCACCTCCTCATGAAGGATCTCTCTCCCCCTCTAGTAATATTCCCCCATTGTCTCAGCTTAGCAAGATACATGTTCCCAGTGGCTTTTAATGGAGCAAGGATTTGCTACTTACTCTGCTCTGCTGGAGCGAGGTCGTGGATATTGTCAGGGTCCTGGACGTGTGTGCGATCACGGATGATCCGCTAAGTTGCGGTGCTGCCGGATTTCCAACGATCTTGAGATCGGTAAGAGATCAACTACATCACCAACGAGTCCATACTCGTAAAGCTTTGTCGGTCTTCAAGGGTATGTATTCTGGATATATATCTACCTGTTGATTGTATCTAGATAGATGGATTGTGGTGTATACAGTTCCCATTGTAGGAATTTTTTTATTTTCTATGTTGTGAACCCAACAAGATTACCCCCTCGCTGCCCAGAACATGGAACCACTCCATGGATTGAGACCAAACCCGGCACCTAGCTCCCTCTCGGCATCACAAGGAACATCTCCAACTAGAGATTTCATGGTCATTTGGAGAAATCTTGACTTTCCATTTTCTGAACCCGAAAGACTGGTGTTTTCCAAAAGGAGTTATGAGATTAGAGCGCGCCCAGGGGCCGAGGCAATTTTCACGCATGCTACACAATGGTGTATGGACATTCCCGGTAGGTGGGTCTTTATCTCGTGGTACTAGCATATATTGTATTTTTTGAGTTATGGCCCGGAAAATGCGATTTCTAACTGTAGGTATCCTATAAGACACTCTCAATTTTAAGGGGAAAATATTTTGGGGTGCCCCATGGGGTACCTAGGCTGGATGCATGCTATGGTCCAGGATTGCACCGACAGTTGCGTTGTCGTGGCCGCCGACGAGTTTTGCCTTTTTTGCGCAGCACCAAACAAAATCTAGAAAAAAAATCAAAAAATGGGAAAACAGCTCCTGGAGCCCTTGCATGTTACCCAATACCATCATAAAATCATAAGCAAGACATACCAGGTCCTTTGGCACCCAAGGCACCACCAGGATGTCTATCGAGTGTGAGTTAATTAACATGGCTTTCAACCCTAGATTCCCCCTCGCTGCCCAGAACATGGAACCACTCCATGGATTAAGCACAAACCAGACACCTAGCTCCCTCTCGGCATCACAAGGAACTTCTCCAACTATATATTTCATGGACACTTGGAGAAATCTTGACTCTCCATTTTATAAACCCGAAAAATCGGTGTTTTCCCAAAGAAGGTGCAAGATTAGGGTGCGCCCAGGGCCCCGAGGCAATTTCACACATGCTACACCATTGTGCATGGCCATTCTCGGGAGGTGGGTATTTATCTCGTGGTGCAAGCATATACTGTATTTTTTTGAGTTACGGCCTGGTAAATGCGGTTTCTAACTATAGGTACCCTATAAGCACTCTCAATTTTAAGGGAAAAATGTTTTGGGGTGCCCCATGGGGTACCTAGGCTGGATGCATGCCTGGGTCCAAGATTGCACCGAATGTTGCGTTGTCGCGTCCGCCCGCGGGTTTCGCCTTTTTTGGGCAGCACCAAACAAAATCTAAAAATAATCTAAAAAATGTGAAATCAGCTCCTAGATCCCTTCCATGTCACCCGTTTCCCTCATAAAATGATAAGCATGGCATATTAGGTCCTTTGGCTCCCAAGGCACCACCAGGATGTGTATCGAGTGTGTGTTAACATGGCTTGCAAACCTAGATTCCACCTTCCCCCTTACTGCCTAGAACAAGGAACCACTCCACGGATTGAGTCCAAACCCGACACCTAGCTCCCTCTCGGCATCGCAAGCAACTTCTCCAACTAGAGATTTCTTGGTCATTTGGAGAAATCTTGACTTTCCATTTTTTGAACCCTAAAGGCCGGTGTTTTCCCAAAGTAGGTGCAAGATTAGGGTGTGAGCAGGGGCCCGAGGCAATTTTCGTGCATGCTACACCATGGTGCATGGCCATTCTCGGGAGGTGGGTATTTATCTCGTGGTGCAAGCATATATAATATTTTTTTGAGTTATGGCCCAAGAAATGCGGTTTCTAAATGTAGGTACAATATAATACACTCCCAATTTTCAGGGAAAAATGGTTTGGGATTCCCCATGGGATACCTAGGATAGATGCATGCCTAGGTCCAGGATTGCACCGACCATTGCGTTGCCGCGGCCACCGAAGGGGTTTTGCCCTTTGTTGGGCAGCACCAAACAAAGTTAATTTTTTTTTGAAAACAGCTCCTAGAGCCCTTTCATGTGACCTACTATCCTCATAAAATTATAAGCAAGGCATACCAGGTCCTTTGGCACCCAAGGCAACACTAGGATGTCTATCGAGTGTGAGTTAACATGGCTTTCAACCCTAGATCCCCCCTCGCTGCCCAGAACTCGGAACCACTCCATGGATTGAGACCAAACCCGGTACCTTGCTCCCTCTTGGTGTCGCAAGGAACTTCTCCAACTAGATATTTCGTGGTCATTTGGAGAAATCTTGACTTTCCATTTTCTGAACCTGAAATACTGGTGTTTTCCCAACAGAGATGCAAGATTAGGGCGTGCCCAAGATCCCAAGGAAATTTTCACGCATGGTACACCATGGTCAATTACCATTCTTGGGAGGTGGGTATCTATCTCGTGGTGGAAAGCACATACATTATTTTTTAGTTACGGCTTGGTAAATGAGGTTTCTAACTATATGTACCCTATAAGACACTCCCAATTTTCAAGGAAAAATGGTTTGGGGTGCCAAATGGGGTACCTAGGCTGGAGGCATGCCTGGGTCCAAGATTCCACCGACCATTGCCTTGCCATAACCGCCAGCGGGTTTTGCCTTTTTTTGGGCAGCACCAAACAAAATCAAAAAATGGGAAAATAGCTCCTGGAGACCTTGCATGTGACCCAGTTCCCTCATAAAATCATAAGAAATGCATACCAGGTCCTGTAGGGGTTCATAGCATGGATAAAGAAATTCTACTGCATGAACACACATGAAAGAACATGTTGGGCCCCCATGTGTGGTTTTGGTAATTAATGACAATCTTTATGGACTAATGTGTGTATTAAGTTATACTTGTAGGATTTGTCCATTGGCATCGCTTGGAGCATGTGTTGGCTTCAAGGTCGATGAAATGAAAAGAAGATATGTTGTGCAAGCTCAATATGCGGGGTCGATGATGAGGAATTAAGAAAGGCTTTCCATCTTGAGAAAGGCAAGACCGTCTACATCGAGCTCAAGTGGAATACTCAAGGAAAAGGTATAATCTTGATAGGTTTTCCCTTTTGCCAGTCTCATGTTGTGTGTAGGAGACCGGGTTTAGGATAGATAACTGTACTATCAAGAGGGGCTCTCGTATGAGTAATTTGGTCACATCGTTCGGAGAGAGATCAAACCTTTGCATACTTGCATCATCTTATTTGGTTGTTATTTGGTCTTATCCATGTGAGGATATAGGGCTTGTGTTAATCTCCATAACAAGTTCTTGTTCATCAAAATCGGAATCTCCGTTTGTATCTTGTTGCGATTTTGATTTATGCGACTTTTCGGTTTCCCACCAAGTGAGGTATCTCACATTATTATACTTGATACTTTCTCACTTGGTGATAATCAATATTTCCACTTTTTATTTGGAAGCCCTTGTCGTCCTCTATCCAACGCAATTTGAATCGGGTCAATCGGAGCTTCCAGTCAAAAGTTATTGCCGTTTGAATATTTGCCTGCCAATCTGTTTTCTCGGCCGAGCGGTAGTACCGCCCGGGCGGGCCGGTACTACCGCCCGGGCCTAAAAACGGCCTGTTTTCTTTCTACCTGGCTAGATACCTAAATCCGGTACTACCGGCCGGCCCGGTAGTACCGCCCGGGTGGGCCGGTAGTACCGGCCGACCCAGTTTATTTGTCCAGATTTTGTTCTACTCCCTCCGATTCATATTACTTGTCATAAAGATGGATGTATCTAGCACTAAAATATGTCTAGGTACATCCATTTCTGAGACAAGTAATATGGATCGGAGGGAGTAGATCCAGATCTGCTCCCTGGCCCAGCTCACCGCGTTGACCTGCCGCCGCGTCCGCCTCGCTGCGCGCGCTCGCCCTCCCTCCCGCGCTGCTGCGCGCGCGCTCGCCCCTGGCCCCGCCCTGCTGCTGCCGCTGCGCTAGATGCGTGCGCGCGCGCGTTGACGCGCTGCTGCCGCTGCACTTGACGCGGATGATAACCTGAAGGTGGACTTCTAGTCATATATGCAGTGCAGTTGGATGGCGGTCTATGTATATTGTTGTATTGCCCAATCGAATCTCATAGGATCTTTTTGTCTAGTATTGCATTGTTAAGCCTTGCTTAGTCCTGTCAATTGCCCTGCTATAATTTGTTTACCCTGCATGCCATGTTTTTTATCTAAGGAGAGCACCTCTAGTGAACTATGGACCCCGGTCCAATCATTACCATTGATACATCTTCCACTGTTAATTGTTTACTTGTTTCAAACCATCATCACCTTCCACACCATACAGTTAATCCTTTGTTACAGCAAACCGATGAGCTTGACAACCTCACTGTTCATTGGGGGCAAAGTCTTGAGTTTGTGTTGTGCAGGTTTCCACGTTGCTTGCAACACCTTTGAGACATTTCCTTCCTCCTACTGATTCGGTAACCTCGGTTTCTTACCGAGGGAAGACTTGCTACTGTGATCTTCACACCTTGCTCTCAGGGTTTCCAACAAAGCACTCCCAAGTCAATACTGGGCGCCATCATAACTCTACTAGTACTACCTAATTTCTTCTAGAATGTTGTACAATATACCAGTTGTATAGCAGTTCTATAGTTTTGCTTCTTTTTTCACTATAGTTTAGGTCCTGTAACAAGCTACTGTAGGTAAGTTGGACGTGTTGGTACTATGCTCTAACTGCATGCGGTGGAACATGAAGTTTCCAAGTTTATCAGTAAAAACATGTCGCTTATTATGGCATCATGATACGTCGTAAACATATCTATAATTTTTTATGCTCCATGCTTGTTTTGAATCAACTTTCTTATGTTTTGTCTATACTTTGAGGTATTTTTATACATTTTTTGGAACTAACCTATTAAAAAGATGTCGTAGTGCCAGTTGCCTGTTTTCTTCTATTTTTGGTTTTAGAAAAGCTAGTAAGGAAATATTCTCGGAATTGGACAGGACAAAAGCCAAAGTCAATATTTTACCAGAAGGAACACGGAGTCCAGAGGGCAGCCGAAGTGGGGCCACGAGGCGGCCAGACCTGGTGGCAGCGCGGCCAGGGGGCGCGCCAGCCCTAGGTGTGGGCCCCTCGGGCTCCCACCAACCTTGCCCCTTCGCCTATAAAAGCACCCCGATGCAGAAACCCTAAGCACCGATCAAATCTCCACGAAACAATCTGTAGCCGCCGCCATCTCCATCCCTATATCAGGGGGGATCTGAAGCTCTTTCCCACACCCTGTCGGAGGGGGGATATCATCCGGGATGCCTTCTTCATCACCAGGCCAGACTCCGGAGTGATGCGTGAGTAGTTCACCCTTGGACTATGGGTCCATACATGAGCTACATGGTTGTTTCTCCTCGTTTTTGATATCATGTTTAGATCTTGTGAGCTCTGTTCATGATCAAGATCATCTATTTGTAATCATACATGTTGTGTTTGCAGGGATCCGATGGATATTGAGATACTATGTCAGATTGAATATTAATTCTATCATGTCTATGTTATTTGTGATCTTGCATGCTCTCCGTTGTTCGTAGATGCTTTGTCCAAGTAGATGCTTGCAACTCCAAGAGGGAGTATTTATGCTTGATAGTAGGTTCATGCCTCTAGTAATCTGGGGAAGTGACAGAAATCTCTAAGGTTGTAGATGTGTTGTTTCTACTAGGGAGAAAACAACAATCCTTTGTCCATGGGGCAATAGTATTGTTTACTTTTCACACATTGCTTAATGTAATTATTTGTTGCTTGCAACTTAATACTGGAAGGGGTTCGGATGATAACCTAAAAATGGATTATTAGTCATAGATGCAGTTTGATTACGGTCTATGTATTATGTTGTAATGCCCAATCAAATCTCGTAGGAGTCAATATGTATAGTATATCCATTTGTATGCTTCCTCAATCTATCAATTTCCCCGCTGTAATTTGTTCACCCAACATGCTATTTATCTTATGGAGAACACCTCTTGTGAACTGTGGACCCCGGTTGTTAGCAACACATTGGAGTCGTTTCCTTACTCCTACTGGTTCGATAACCTTGGTTTCATAACTTAGGGAAACTTGCTGATGTGATCATCATACCTTCCTCTTGGGGTTCCCAAAAAGCTCTACATATCTGAGCCATCACATCGCTAGTGATTTGACAAGGAAATACTATACGACGGTGTGCTATTCTCGATGAAGCTAGCTGCAGTTAGTAGCTGCCGTAGAAGAGAGAGATGGAGGGAGTTTTGCACACGCCGGTGCACGTGGCAACGCGTTCTTTCCGAGAAAATCTGAATTTAACTCCCTCACAGGCCTCCCCCCACGCACATACAATCTCTTTAGTCTGTCCCTTCTTCCATTGACTACCGCGCTCTGGCCTCTCGCTCCATATTGTTGCCGGCCAGCTCCTCGGCTCCGTCCTCTACGGGTGGCAGAGAGATCGGTGCGGCAACCTTTTGTAGGGTGGCGACGCATGTGTCATCCCTATCCCACGACGACAGTGGTAGTTTGTGAAATACTATAACACTCATACTTATTCCCTCCGTTTCATAATATAAGATAGTTTAGCTTTTGTGAAAAGAGTGTATCTAGATTCACTCTGAACTTACATGATAGAGTTGATGATGGAGTTAAATTTTTATTGTCTATTGCGCAGCATTATCATGTGTAGAGTAGTTCTTATATCGGTTATGCATCCTTTTTTGTAGACTAGGATTGCATGGAAACTTGGTTTCTAGGCTAGACCCCATAACTGAGAACAGTGGGGATCCGTTCAAAGTTGGTAGTTCAACAACACAAACTTTTCTACATTTGCATATGTTTGACAATCAACATCATGTAGTAATTGGTTAACAATATTACAACTTACTGTAAAAGGAGATAGGGGATGGAGCCAAAAAGTGGATTCCTGATGAAATAGTTTCCAATTCTATGAATTCTACTATACCGGATGACAAGGTAAATCAATTGAATGACATATGTTCTTGCGTCCCTCGCAAATGCTTTGGTTATAATCTCTGTTTATCCTGTAACTGAAGAAGCACAAAGTTGAAGAAGACTCTCAGTTTCCTAATAACAGAGTTGAAAATGGATGTCAGATTTCTACACCTAAGAAGCCACCTTGTTCACCTTATGTGGAGATGCCACCTTATTTAACATCTATAGAGACTGCCACAGATGCAGCTGGTACTGATGAGCCTGCACTGCCATCGTTGTGCCAGACGATGGAGGTGGTGGATTCGTTTTACCATCGGCTAAGACTCGTGCGGCTGGAGCTGGAAGTGAAGAGCCTCCAGCAGACATTGTGGTGCTGGATAGTTCAACTATTGTGGAGACTCATGCTACCAGTGTTGGGGCTGCTGTTGGTGTTGATGATCTTGCTCCCGAAATCATCATGCCACCTGAAGGAGGTGGTGAATTGGGTTTACAATCTGTAGACACTGTTGCACCTAAAGGTGGTGTACTGTGATGTGCAGTTGTCTTTCTTATGATTTGTATTCTTTTCTCCGGAACCTGTATTATGGAGTTACCTTACACTTTTGGTTGTTGAACTATAGTGGGGAACTGGAACTACTCCAAGTATGTAATCATATTTGGATGCTTAAGTGTTATCGATGATAAAGCAATGCTAACTGAGCTACACGGGAATTGTCCTCTGCCACTTCTAGGCATGGTTCCTGTCTCATCTCCTTTCCACAAGCACGGTGAAAAGATGGTTCTGTTCCTTTTCTTGTAATTTCATTATGCTCGTGCTATTGATCTGGCAACTTCGTGCTGAATTTGTTTGTTACCCAATTAGCTTTTTTTCTTGAAAAAATCCAATCATCTTTTATGACTCGACATGCAAACATATTTGTTCACATGACTTGAACAGAAAACTGTATCTTTTTTGGATCCACTAACACAAGGAGACATGCGATTTTTTTTTGAAACAAGGCAAAATATTTGCTATTTTCATTGAAAGAGTGGGACATGCAATTCAATTACATTAAGATAACTACTCGTACAAGTCATAGAATGGTAGGGATTGCCATAGGAAATCATCACCTCTAGCATCTTGTTCTACAGAAGGTGGTATACCAGATCCACAACCTTCTTTTCTATGGGATGACAATTTCAAGTGAAGGATTTCAAGTTTACACGCAATCTAGTGCAGGTTCATCAGGATGACCTCCGGCTGCATCAGTCTCCATAGAAGGTACATCAGCGCTATGGCAGACACCATTGGAAATTCTTGCTGAAGCTACTCCTATCATCACGACCATAGATAAGGGACAGAAATTCAAGCTCCAAAATCTAGTTTTACAAAATAGACAAGAGGTTATCCCATGCGGAAAATTCATAGACAATTCACAGTGCAATTTGAGAGTCTTATATGATCCTTAGACCTTATTAGTCCATTCGGTCTTTTTATTGGTGGAACGAAATTTGCTGGTACTTTTATTTCTATGAAGAAACTATAAAACATAGCCAAGTCATACATCTGAATATATCTAATTTTGGTACAACCTACTTGTATATATGAAGATGTCTTTGCATAACACTCACTTAGCAATATATCTACGGATATATTCCCACTCCGTGGAAATGCGAAGTGGACGTTCTATAGGGTACATCCATCCATACTGTACTGTACCTCTAAGTACTTTCTTGTGAGGTACATCAACAGCTAAATGCTTCATCGTATCAAAAAAGTATGGGGAATATATCAGGTAAAAAGCTTGCATAAGATCTCTGCCAAGTCCTTTTAAGATGTTTTCCAACTCTTTCCAGAGCTTTACTCTAGATTTATCTAGCCAAATATGCAAGCACCATGTAAATCTACATGGTCAGAAGGTTTAACTATTTCTATGAGAGGTGGAGTACAAACCAAAGCCAAGAAGAATGTACAATGCTTAAATCTAGCAGGTGAAGCTTGGGGATCGCCCAGCTGACCGCTTGCTGGTGCGTCTCATGAATAACGGCGTGGCCAATCGTGATAGGCCGACACTGCTGATACAAAGGTGTCGAGAAGTCTTTTTTAAAGGCATGTGGAGAAGTTCCTATCCTGGTTCTAATCTGGTGCATCTATGGTGTAAAATTTGAAGAGATGGGGCTGGTTGCTCGATTGAAGGAGTTTGGGGTCTCGGCGGAAAGTTTTGGCACGCACGGGGTGATTGTCCCAATTTGTCAACATATATCACACAAATATCGGTAAATATTTTATATCTTTTTTTTTCGCTAGTATACTTCTTTGCTTCGAATCTGGCGATCCCCAGCACGTATATTGGGATTTTAACTATCGAGCCAAATAAATTTGCCCATAGGACTGCATTATAGCACAAGATATTCTAATTCGGCGTTTTCTAGGTCACTCGGCCGCCGCAAAGAGCCCATGGAGTATAGCCCATGGAAAATATCCCATCAACTCCTACCTGGCCCTTTTTTATTTAATTCGGCCTTTTTGAGCATTGTTTCCCCACCCCTAAAAACACTCCGCCTATCCATGTTTTTAAGTAGAAACTACTACCTACTACATTATGTATAGAATTGTTTAGTTGGTCTGCCAGCAATCATGCTTAGCACATGGATAAGAAAATTTAGGAGACAATAAATAAGTTATATACCATGTTAGAATACATTTTTTAACATTTTATAAAAGCATAACATTTTATTTGCATAGTGGCAAGGAAGGCCATTTGCTTGTGCTTAAGTCTCGAGTTTGAAGTTCGAATCCTACACTTATAATGTTGCTATGTAGATTACCATTTTATCTTTAGCAATATTTCTATACTAAGAGGCTGACATGACCAACCCACCTACCTGCAGCTAGGACCCATCAATCTTACTATACAAGAGATCAAGTTTATCGAGCGGGTTTAAAAGTACTCATACAATAGTCACGACCGAAAAAAAGAACAAGATAGACACATTTATTGTCCAGAGAGGCTGACATGTGGGCCTCAGCAGCAAGACCATACACGGCTGCCGCATCGAGCAACATTACCATGGTCATACCGGTAGAGGCGACCAAAAAAATGTTCAACATACACATGTTTCCTATACACAGGAGGCGGACATTTGGGACCCAGCAGCAAGACCATATACAGTGAAGGCATCGAGCAATGTTGCCAAGTTTGAAACAAGGAGGTGCGAGCGATAAAAAAGTCCAGGATGCACATGTTTCTTCTAATGAGAGGCTGACATGGTAAACCCACCAGCTTATATAAATCGCTGATGCATCGATTAACGTTGCCAAGTTTGAAAAAGGGAGGCGCGAGCGAGAAAAAAGTCCAGCGTGCACACGTTTCTTCTAATGAGAGACTGACATGGTGGACCCACTATCCTATATAAATGACTGGTGCATCAAGCAACGTTGCCAAGTTCTAAACACGGGGACGCGAGCGTGAAAAAAGTCCAACATACACACGTTTCTTCAATGAGATGCTGACATGTGGGACCCAGTAGCCTATATAAACGGCTGATGCTTCGAGCAATGTTGCCAAGTTCGAAACATGGAGATGTAGACGAGAAAAAAAGTCCAATATGCACACGTTCTTCTATTAAGATGCTGGCATGTGGGACCCAGCTGCATGACCAAATGACAAATTTTTCGAGCAACGCTATCTAGTTAGGAACAGGATATCCCTAGAGAAGAAAAAAATTCAATCATATACACACGATTCTTCTAATGTGAGGGTGACATATGGGACCCACCAGGCTAAATAAACGACTGATGTAGTGAGAAAAGATATCAAGTTTGGAATAGGGTAGCGCGACCGAGGGCAAAAAATCCATCATACACACGTTTCTTCTAATGATAGGATGACATGTGGGCCTAGATGCGTGATTAAATGGCAGCACAATCATGTTCGGAAAAGGGTAGCGGGAGCGAAGGAAAAAATTTCATCATACACACGATTCTTCTAATGTGAGGCTGGCATGTGGGACCTAGCATCATAATTAACAACAGGTAGATCGAGCAACGTTATCGAGTTCAAATCAGGGAGGCACGAGCCAAGGAAAAAAATCATCATGCACACATTTCTTCTAATGTGAGGATGACATGTGGGGCCCATCTGTGTGATTAAACTGTAGATGCATCTAGCAGCGCAATCAAATTCAGAACATGGTAGCGGGAGTGAAGGAAAAAATTCCATCATACACACGATTCTTCTAATGAGAGGCTGGCATGTGGGACCCAGCATCATGATTAACGCCAGATAGATCGAGCAACATTATCGAGTTCATATCAGGGAGGCACGATCCAAGGAAAAAATTCATCATGCACACATTTTTTCTAGTGTGAGGATGACACGTGGGACCCAGCAGCCTGATTAAACGATAGATGCATCGAGCGAAACTATCAAGTTTGTAACAAGGAAGGAAAAGAATTCCATCATATACACGATTCCTCTAATGTGACTATGTGAGGCAGACATGCGGGACCCAGCAGCCTGACTAAACAGAAGAGGCATCAAACAATGTTATCAAGTTCAAATTAGGGAGGCGCGACTAAAAATTTTGGTCCACTAGAGTCACTAACGTCTGGGACCCTCACGCAAAAAAAACTTGGCGAGTCAACATCTTGTGAGGAAGCGAAAATCTTACTTCTGCCATGCACCTGTCGAGCTTTGTCCATGTTTTTAGCGGTTTCGTCATAGTAGAGGGGCGCAAAACCAGAAAAAATATGTTTTCCATCGGCCACGGTCGAGCCTAGAATTTCATCGCGGAATACACGCCTTCTACGATGACCGATGGGGCTAGTCATTGCGGAAGAAAACATTCCTTTATTGTACTTTTGGGTTTCGAGTCATTGACAGTCGTTCTCGCAAACCCTGGGTCCATCTCAGATCCAGCCAACTTCGTTGCGAGTAGCTTAGTGGGGGTGGCCCCCTGAAATATTTTATGAATCTTGTGATTTCTTTGTCCTGATGCCTCGTTTGGTTTTTATTTGGTTTTCCGAGGTTTATCGTGTGTGTGTTGCTATTTGTGCTTCCCTGTAGTGTAAATATTTCTAAAAGTTGTGCCGACGATTATGGATGACATGGAGCACAGTATATTGATCATAGACAACTATAACTAAAGTAGTGTTATAATTTTGACTTTGGCATGACTAGTAATCAGCTTCGCTACAATGGAATGAGTAAATAAAAGTGCCAACAACTGCTGGAATTGGGTTCCCTCATGTTATCTGTATCTGACTCGTAAGTATTGAAACTACAACAGAATGGCTAACTAAAACTGCCCACTGCTTATAAAATCAGGATGACTCATGCTATCTATATCTAACTAGTAAGTGTTTCAACTATAATGGAATGAATAAAGCTGCCAAACGTGTGAGTTTTCCTCGGCAGGACTTCCTAGTTTGGTCTCGAGGGGGGAAATATCAGGATAGGTATGATTGGTGTTAGTACCAGGTTGGTCCCAAATAGGTCCTTCTCATCTCTCTCTGATAGTTGACGGTTGTATTGAGTCTCTATAGGTTGTTTAGTGCATGCTATAATGCCGCTTCAGCCCACCATACCTATGTAGGGGAGAGCCGCCGAATTCTAAGTCACCATGTGTACTGACCTTAGTACTGACCACTCTCTTTTTCCATTGCCCTTTGTCGGCAACTATTTTGTTATAGTAGGTTTGAGATCGACGTTGTTAGAAGGGTTAACTTCCTTCTTGTCCTGGGCAGGGTTATGGACGTCATTGGTTATTCTTCAGGGCTCTTAGCCCAATTTGCAGCTTATCCATACTCGGATGTGTATCATTTTTAAGGTGATTTGGATCTTTGTACTGTATATCTGTATTCTTGACTCATTGAGTCGTTGTTGTATATTTTGTTTTGTGGGTTCCATTGTGAACTATCGTGTAATGGTATTACTTCGTTTTCCACCCGCACACAAGTGCCTGGTGGGCATCCTTGAATCATTTCTCTGCGGGTTTGGCGGGAATCACTAAAACTTGCATAGGACCGATATGAGGATGTTATAGTGCAAGAGTCTCCACAATTTCTAAGAGTCTATTTGACAATTTAAACTTGGGGCTTTTACAACTACTAAAGTAAGACTCCATCTTGTTGATTCAACTTATAAACAAGCTGTTGGGATTAAGAAAAACATAGTTGTTGAAATTAAATATGTTCTACTCTTATTGATCTTGTTATAGCGGACATTCTTGAAGATCCCATATCACATATAATTATAGGTAGGCCATTCCTAAGAACTATTAAAGCTTTGATCAATCTACATGAAGGTAATGTGAGAATAGGACTACCATCTAGAGATCCTTTTAGAGTCCACTTCCCTAGGAAGAAAAAGGCCAAGTCTAATAATGCTTATGGTATAATCACAATAAAAAAATGCTTTAGAGTGGGTGTTCCACTCACAAAGCCTAAATGATCGCCATCAGGATCAAGATAATTGACCTTAACTAGAAGCGCTTCATGGGAGGCAACCCATGTGAAATAAAGTTTTATACTCTTGTGTTAGTTTTTTTGTTTTGTTTCATTTTTTTAATAAAGAGTGTTCAAGAAGTCCTTTGGAGAGAGAAGAAAATAAGGCAATCCTCGATCTTTTATTTACTAACACATGGCCTGTCATGGGAATGTCCACGACAAATGATGCGATTGGAAGGGAGTAGTAGAATGAGGGGAAAGGGCGGTCAGCCATCTGCGGTGCAAGATGAGGGCGGAGACACAAGGTTTTACCTAGGTTCATCCCCCGGAGGGTAAAGACCTACTCCTGCTAGATTGTATTATAGAGATATTACAGTGGTGGCAAGATCGGCAGCTAAGCAGCGAGTCGATGGGGTGTATGATGGAACGTGAGTACTAGAGTATCCTATGGAGGCTTATATAGGGGTACCTTTCTAGGGTTTACAAATCTACAACCGAGTTGGATAAGGACTCGGAGGGTTTTGACCTAATCTGACTGGGCCTAGCTATGCTTCTGGGCCTTCAGCTTCCAGTCACCTAGCTCCTCCTTGGGTCTTGATCCAGTTGCCGTCCTGTAGGCCCACTCGCTGGAAGTGGGATCCAATAGGGAACGTCCTGTTGGGTATACCCCACTCGGCATATCCCCATCAGTAGTCCCCGAGACCGTCGTTGATTCATCGCAGGTGTTCTTTGGCAGTCAGAGTATACAGATCCAATTTGGACGCCTAGTCGAATCGACGGTGGACTCCCTCAATGAAGGAAGGAATCCTCAGCATATATCTTCAGTCGCAATATCGGCAAATAGTCGAATCTCCAATTTAGTAAGTAATCAAATCGCGTGGCGAATGGGTCGGCAAGTAGAGTAGACAAAGTTGGACTGTCATTTAGTCAAACTAGCCGTTGGGTAATCCAATGGTAATATTGGCATAATTACTGTGGGGTAACGGCTCCTCGGAAATTGGCGGGAGGCAACCGCTTTTATAAGGAGGTGACATGGGAGTTGCGAGTCTTCCTCACATTTCCTCCGATCTCACGCGCCCTTCAGTCTTCCATTTCCTCCCGATCCGGAATTTCCAGAGCGAGCTAGCGAATCCAAATCCATCCTCCTATGGATCCTCCGAAGGAGCAGTGGGGCAAGTCCAAGTGCACCATGGTGTCATTGAAGTCGTTCCAAGATGCGGGGATCCTTTGCAAGGGGAAGTGGCGGATCCCTCCGGCCGGAGAGACGGAGCCGGATCCTCGCGCTAGCGAGTTCATCTGCTTCACCAGCCACCTCGAGAGGAGGCTCAGGTGCCCCATGTCGATATTCTTCCGGTGGTTCTGCGCCTACTACGCCATCAAGCCCTCAGATTTGGGACCCCACAGTATCGAGCAACTCGCCATTTTGGTAGTGTTCTGCGAGTGCTATCTGGGATGCCGCCCGTACTTCCCTCTATGGCAGGAGTTGTTCCACGGGCGCATGAGTCGCGAAGGGGCAGGCGGCCCGATGCTGGCTGCGGGCGGCCTCACCTTCCAATTGAAGAACAAGTCCCCCCTTCCTCGACCTTGTGCTGCCGAAGAAGGCTGCCAGCAAATGGAAGAAATTATGGTTCTACGTCAGCGAGTCGACATCGGATGGCGAGGTGCCGCTCCCAACATTTACCGCTGACAGGAGCGAGCCGCGCCGGCTGCTGGTGGCCAAGCTCCCCCACGATCAGAGGATGCTCGTGGATGAAATGCTGACGATGATCCGTCAGCTCGAGAAGGATGGGCTTGAAACTATGAATTTGTATAACTGTTGGCTTGGACGGCGATTGGTGCCGCTGGCCAGTCGCTCCCACTAGATGTACCAATACACCGGCAGGGATGATGGGATCAAGGCTTGCACGGCCGATTGGAGCACCAACATTATGCCGCCGCGCTGAGGAAGATCACCGACGCGGAGTACGTCAGTCCGAAGGCCGGGATCGCTCCGTATACCGCGAAATGCCAGGCAACGACGGTGAATTTCTTTATCCTTTCTACCTTCAAAGTCGCAAAGATGCAGTCGCAGTTTTGCTAACATGTGCTTGTCCTTTTCAGCTGGTCCAAGTCCTAGAGGGTTGGCTCCCTCCCACTAATGAAGAGAGCTCTGAGGAGTTCGAAGGGGATTCAAGCGAGTCCTCCGACGATGATGACAAGGCGATGGAAGTTGCCGCGCCTGCCGCCACAGCTCAGAAGACCCGCGGGCAGCGGCAACGCGAACTCGAGGCCAGTCGGAGCCTCGAGGGACATGATGGGCGCGTGGCCACTTCGTAGAAGAAGAAGTCGCCCACGAAGAAGAAGGCACCTAAAGTGGCGTCTTCGGTCTATGAAGAACTCCAAGTCGGGCAGCGAAGCCAACGACATAGAGGCCGAAGCTTCAATGAAAGCTCCAGAGGCGACGGATCCAAGAGCCGAGGATGTGGTGGAGAATGAGATGCCTCTTGCGGCGATCCCACCACCATTCTCAGTGGTCTCGAGGCTTGGAGCTGGTCCGGCTGCGGAGGCCTCTCCGTCGAAGGAGGCACCAGTGTCGATTGGAGCAGAGCTTCCTACGGCCGCGGCCTCGTCGTCAAAGAAGGTTGCGGTGTCATGGTCCCCGGCCGTGTTCGAGACGGGCATCAGTCGCAGGCTGGGTCCGAGGTTGGAGAAGCCGGCGCACGTCCACACTGGTCTGCGCTTCATTCCGCTCGCTCAGTAAGGTCTTCACCAAGTTGATTCGAAGTAGTGTTTGTAGTCGTTGATTGAGTCACTAATCGTTCCTTTTTACAGGACTGGTGTGAAGAAGATTGGTCACCCATCGGTGGATGTTGGTGTATTATTGACGCCTCGTTGGGATACCCCAAGAGCAAGGTGTGATGAGCACAGCAGAAAGTTTTCCCTCAGTAAAAAACCAAGGTTATCGAACCAGTAGGAGGAAGGAAACGACTCAAAGGTGTTGCTAGCAACTTGGAGACCTGCACAATACAAACTCAAGACTTTTCCTGAAGAACAATGAGGTTTTCAATCTCACCGGTTGCTATAACAAAGGATTAACTGTATGGTGTGGAAGGTAATAGTGGTTTGCACCAAGTAAACGGTAACAATGGAAGATGTATCAATGGTAAAGATTGAACCGGGGTCCATAGTTCACTAGAGGTGTTCTCCTTAAGATAAAAAAACATGGCATGCTAGGTAAACAAATTACAGCAAGGCAATTGACAGGACTAAGCAAGGCATAACACTAGAATACTAGACATTCATGATCCTATGGGATTCGATTGGGCAATACAACAATATACATAGACCTCCATCCAACTGCATCTATGACTAGAAATCCACCTTCAGGTTATCATCCGAACCCTCTCCAGTATTAAGTTGCAAGCAACAGATAACTGATTTAAGCAAAGTGTGTAAGGTAAACAATCCAATTGTTCCATCAACAAGAGACCATTGTTTTCTCCCTAGTGGCAACAACACATCTACAACCTTAGAGATTTCTGTCAGTTCCCTTATATTAAATAGAGGCATGAACCCACTATCTAGCATAAATACCCCCTCTTGGAGTCAGTAGCATCTACTTGGCCAAGATAGCTACTAGAAACGAAGATCATGCAAGATCACAAACAACAGAGACATTCTAGAATCAATAAGACAAAACCATTAATCAATCTGACATAGTAATCTCACTATCCATCGGATACCCGCAAACACAACATGCATGATTACAAATGGATGATCTTGATCATGAACAGAGCTCACAAGATCTAAACATGGTAGCACAAAGGAGGAGATACAACCATCTAGATACTACATGGACCCATAGTCCAAGATGGAACTACTCACGCTTCATACCGGAGGATGGCATGATGAAGAAGAAGGCCTCCGGGATGATCTCCCCTCTGGCAGGGTGCCAGGAAGAGATTCAGATCCCCCTGATCTAGGGACGATGGTGGCGGCGGCTACAGACGGTTTTGTGGAATATTGATCGGGTACTTAGGGTTTTGGCATCGGGGGGTCTTTATAGGCGTAGAGGCGAGGCAGGGGGCGGCCAGCATGGTCACACCCCCCAGGCGCGGCTAGGGCTAGCCCGCGCCACCAGGAGGTGTGGCCCCCTGGTGCCTCCCCTTCGTCTCATACTTTGGCTCCTTGTTCCCCACGGTAAAATATTGACTTTGGCTTTTCTCCCGTCCAATTCTAAGAATATTGATTTTCTGCCTTTCTAGAACCAAAAACAGAAGAAAATAGGCAACTGGCACTATGGCATCTTGTTAATAGGTTAGTACCAGAAAACATATAAAAACACCTGAAAGTGTAGACAAAGCAAAGCAAATTAGATACTAAACAAGCATGGAAGGTCAAATTATAGATACGTTTCCGATGTATCAAGCATCCCAAAGCTTAACTCCTGCTTGTCCTCGAGTAGGTAAGTGATAAAAAGAATAATTTTTGAGGTGACATGCACCATGAAAATCAAGATCAGACCATTTGCAAGCATTGGAAGCTGGGATCAAAGAACTCTAAACATGAGCATGAAAGATGGAGTTCTAACAGTAAGACAAAGTAACTATGCATGCAGCATGAAAGGCTACAAACAAAGATCGTGAATAACATGCATTGAAAAAGTTTGTTTGTTTCACATAGAAAACATGGCCTAGTGGCATTCAGTTTGTCCCTCATGGAGTAGAAAATAGATGCATATGACACCTTCAAAGTTCATAAGAGTGACTAGATACAAATAGCACAAGAACAAGTAATATCAACAATATGCATCAATAAATAAGTTTTGGGACAATGCACATAGAACTAAGAATGACACCTATGCTCTCTTAACTGGTGCCTAAAGGTATAAGGTGGAGACTCAATATAATAGTGGAAGAAAGGCCCTTCATAAAGGGAAGAACGGATTTCAAGTTTCATTAAGAGCTTCAAAAAATTATGGTACTTGTTAGCTTTCATCCGTCATTGCCCCTATCATAAGCATCTTGAAGTGATTAAGGTTAAAGTGCAAACTATGGAGTATATGCTTGACAAAGTATAAGTTGGCAATCTCATGTCCCTTGAATATGAGGGCCGCTCCTCATGCTACTCAAGTTTAGTTACTTGCAAGTTCTTGTCATACTAAGTATATGTGTATCATAGAGAACCACCAACGGAGTATCCCTTGCACAAGATACATGAGCTATCCCATAATCAAAATGATAAGGCAAGCAAACAATGAGCATCTCAGCATTCTTCTTATTTACCATGGGAATATGGTGTTTTTTTCTCTCTTTCATCTTTTCTCATATTTTTTCTTTTTCTCAATCTCTTTTTTTCATAAGAAGAATGCTTCATAGATGTCACTATGGTTATGCTGTAGGTTTCCACCATAATTAGGCATGGCTTAGGCTAGCGGCCCAGGCATTTCTCTAACACACATACATAACTCCGTGGACTTACAAGCTCCCCTTTCATTTCACACCGACGACATCCATAGACAAAAGAACATGATATCAACTATGTACAAAGTACAAGTGCAATGTTGAAAGCGTTCCCCATGACAACATGGTTCTGCTAATTCCAATGTATAAGTGCAAGAATATACAACGTATATGACACAATGGTTCAATTTTATTAGGGTCAATAAAAATAAAGTGTGCCATCAAGTTCATGAGAGTTTTAATCACTAAGTTTTCACATAACAAACAACTTTTGAATTGGAAGATAGATGAAAACAAGAATATATTTGGAATCGTATAACACACCAAGCATAGGAATTTATAGTGGACACTTTGGAATAACTTGATTTCTTGTGAGTTGGATGCATGAGTAGAGCTTACTCATACAAGTGGAGGCGAGCAAAAGACTGGGAGCGACCAACTAAGAGAGCAATAATGGCCATAATCATGCAGAGCAACAAAAAATTACTAATCAAAGCATAAAGTAGTACTACAAGTCAAGGACTAAATGATCATAGAGTCTATGGTGACTTGTTCATAGTCATAACATGGTGTGAGCATGTGCCAAGTCAACCCAAACAAAGCATCCAAGGAGGATACCACAATACTAAGTTTTTGTATGCTAAAACAACACATGATTCCTTCAAGGCACACTAAGCAATCCTAATTGTTTGGAACAAGTCATGCTACAATAATAATCACTAAGCATAAGGTCAAAACATCACCTAGCATAATATGATAAAGTCTAAGTCACAGTCAAAGCAAGCTCCTCTTGTACTACTCAAGCAAGAACTTTCTACTCCTCTCCAACACAAATCAACTTATTTGAAACAAAACAGCGAGAATGGGGGTCCAAACTACTTTATTCAAGCAAACTAAGAAAACCAAACGAAAACTAAGATGCTCCAATAACAACACAACAGTGCATAAAACAATAAAAGAAGTGTCTAGAAAGACCTGAGCTTTTTATTGATGAAGAAGGGGATGCGTTGGGCATCCCCAAGATTTGACGCTTGTACATTTTGAATATTTCTTGGGGTGACACGGGGTGGCATCCCCAAGCTTAAGCTTTTGTCAATTTTTCATCTCATTACATCATTCTCTCTCTACACCTAAACTTTTTCCTTCATACAAAACTACACACAATCTTCATTAGCAACATTAGTGTATTCAAAAGATAATAGACCCTTGGGTTTAGCTTTAGAACAGAAAAAACTTTCATTAAAAACACAAGATACTGTAGCAATTCCCTCAAAAAGCTCAATTTCCCAAAAAGAACCCAAAAAGGAATCAATAAGAAGCAAATGCAAATAATGGCAGAAATCTGTCAAAACAGACCAGCGGGTAGAAACCGATTTTTTCGAAGACCTTCTGTTGCTCCAATCAAAAAGTGTTGAACTAATGAAAGTTATCTAACATACTGGCGGATTTATTCAGAAAATATCAGCTCAATCCGACTTACAAAGGTTCCTCACGAATTTTTACGGTGGAGCACCAAAATCTGTTTTGGACAGCAACTCTCCAAATCTTACACTACAAGAAGACCCCCTCTACAACAACGCACTTATGTGTATATAAATGACAATATAGGCGTTGCTAGTGACTTTATCAACGGATAAAAATGTGTTGTGTTTTTGGGTGTTGCAAGGGTATAATGCAACGCATATATGGGCGTTGGTAACCATTGGGATAAACGTTGCAGAGTAGCTACATAATCCAAGCAACAGATGTATGCGTTGTAAGAGGCATTCCATAGGGGTTGAAAACTTCCTATTATAATTTTTTTACAGGAAGGATTGATCATTCTAAAAGGTTGCAGATTTTCTTCTCTTGGAGAACTTAGTTCATATGAGACACGCCACATCAGACACAAATCATAAAATATCAACTTATTGCATCACAAATAATACAATATTTATTATTGGAACACCATTCCATACACAAGAACTATTTGAAGAGTAGACAACTTACAATCTTGCATACAATATGATATTCTAACTAGTTCTATATATTTTCTTTCTAACATTTTGTCTAACATATCCAGAGCTAATTTCCAAATGGCAAGTCTTGCTGACGTGTCGGACCTGCAAATAGAAATCTCGTTTTCACTATTAAAGTGGCAAAAAGAGTGAAAAAATTGTAGTTGAACTCTACTAAGCACTTACTTAAAAATTTGTAGTTGTACGCACCTTCATGGCATGCCAAATCTAAGTCAGCATGCAAGAAATTGTTCCTATCCCTCTTATTGGAAATAGCTTATCCGGCCTACAAATCATACTGGTTACAACACAAATGTAAATAAGACGGATATATGAGCGGAAATCCAGATAAGAAATAACCATGGTAGGATCTGGACAAATCCATCAACGACAATATCAAAATCATTTAATAAAGTAGAGCTAGATATTCCATGCAAGGAGAGTATACAGATTTTCAACTTCGCCAGAAAATCCAACCTTGTTCCTCCACTGTTTGGGGTGAAAGCGACCTCTGCCTAATGGCACAAGCCATAGCTGACTTTTTCATGTTGGCCCATTTCCTGCAAAAATGGAGTAATTGGGCTGAACAATAGATATTAAAACAAAGTATTTTAAAACAAGTTCCTGCATCGATCAACGCCTTCAAAGGACAATCATTCATCTTACCTTAACCTTCAGAACGCATAGATTCTTGACTGATCACTTAGAACGAGTGGCCTAAACTACTCTTGTGCTTTTTGTCTTGTTCGCTATTCCAAGCATCAGACATAACATGTGCTGATAGCACTGCTGCAACAAGAATGATTACAACCTTATTTTTAACCGCAAGACTGATTTTTGGCATAGAAATTAGAGACAATCCAAATGCCTACATGGCGCATGATTGAATTTCTCACCTGAGGCAATAGGAAAAGAACTCCATGTGAACCTTTTCATCTCCATGTCGTCGTTGTAGATGATGTTAACATCACAGAGTTGTCCACATCGAGATTTACCGTCGTGGAAGAATTGCCGCTACCAACACACATCGACATGAGGTTCTTCTGGGCGCTTATGTCCCCACCTCAAGGAGAGACAACACATCGCCATCACGGCAAGAAGGGATCATACATGGAACTCAGCTTGGGTATCCGGCTGCAACTAGTCAGCGGGGATGGAGGATCGCGATCGCCGGAGAGGTGCACGGGAGGCGGCTAGGTTTGGGGGAGGGAGGGTGAGATAGGTACGTGTGTTTTCTGGATGGTGGGTTAGAGAAATTAAGGGGGGTCGTGGTTAGTGGGCATGGGCTATTTTCTTTCACACGTTCACACATTGTGATCTGATAATGGACAACGAATCTTCTTGCAACGCACACACGTGTATCTAACATAAAATTTTGCAACGAATATTTTGAGCATTGTGAAGTATACGTTGCTACATGGGGTTTCTTCTTGTAGTGTTACTTCCCTCTCATTAGAGGTTATTCTTGGCATAAAAAGCAAATAAAAAGGATAAGGAGAGGTAATTACTGAAGTTATAACTTCCAAGACTCAAGAAAACTTTTGGATTATCTCCTAATAAGTACTTTTCTTTAACACCTTTAAGTTAGACACAATAGGCAAGAATCAAGTATTTTCAAATAAAGAGTTAAGATCAATACTTGCAATCTCTTCAACTAGGAAAGGTATCTCATCCAAATGAGTTTTGGAGGATCCCGTCTCATCTCTCCTTGGTTCACTACTTTCATCAAATGAATTTTCAGGAACAATTCATCCAAAATTATTTTCTAAGGCTTCATGCATTCCTACAACTTTAAAAGGTATGGGTACCTTAATTTCCTCTATGGGTTTGGTTCTATCTAAAGTAACCATAACATGTAAACATGAGCCTAGCATATTAAAACTTTCAAAAACCTTTTTGGCTTCCTTAGCAACATCATTGAACTCTTTTAGTAAAATGTATCTTTTAGGATCCTCTTCTTCTTTTAGTTTGAGAAACAAAATTTGCATCATGGGGTTAATGTTAACAAACCTAGCCTCCAACATATGAACTAAAGAAGTTGCAGCAATTTCATAATTAGGAGCAAGTTCTGCTATAGATCAATCCCAAATATCCTCATGTTTGCTAACATGATTAAAGACTTCTTCAATATTTTCTTTCCCAATTATGAAGCCACTACCTATTGAAAGGTCTTTCAGGGTGAACTTGGAGATCAACATGGTGAGCTAGAGCAAGGTGACAACTAGAGTAGGAACTAATTTTTTTGTATTTTTGATAAGAGAATGCAAACCAAACTAAACTAATTTTTTTTGTAGTTTTTGATCAAAAGAGGCAAACAAAAACAAGCAAAAGAAACTAAGAATAACAAAAACAAAGTAAAGAGAAAGGTTGTGAAGGACTCCCCTTGTGAAGACGTCCTTAGCCTCCGTGGCAACAGCGACAAAAAAAGCTTGTTGGCGTGTTATTGACGCCTCGTTGGGAGACCCCAAGAGCAAGGTGTGATGAGCACAGCAGAAAGTTTTCCCTTAGTAAGAAATCGAGGTTATAGAACCAGTAGGAGGAAGGAAACAACTCAAAGGTGTTGCTAGCAACTTGGAGACCTGCACAACACAAACTCAAGACTTTGCCCCAACAAACAATGAGGTTGTCAATCTCACTGGTTGCTATAACAAAGGATTAACTGTATGGTGTGGAAGGTAATAGTGGTTTGTAGCAAGTAAACGGTAACAATGGAAGATGTATCAATGGTAAAGATTGGACCAGGGTCCATAGTTCACTAGAGGTGTTCTCCTTAAGATAAACAAACATGGCATGCTGGGTAGACAAATTACAGTAGGACAATTGACAGGACTGAGCAAGGCATAACAATGCAATACTAGACATTCATGATCCTATGAGATTCGATTGGGCAATACAACAAGATACATAGACCACCATCCAACTGCATCTATGACTAGAAATTCACCTTCAGGTTATCATCCGAACCCCCTCCAGTATTAAGTTGCAAGCAACAGATAACTGCTTTAAGAAAAGTGTGTAAGGTAAACAATCCACTTGTTCCATGAACAAGAGACCGTTGTTTTGTCCCTAGTGTCAAGAGGACATCTACAACCTTAGAGATTTCTGTCACTTCCCTTAGATTAAATAGAGGCATGAACCTACTATCTAGCAGAAATACCCCTCTTGGAGTCACTAGCATCTACTTGGCCAAGATAGCTACTAGAAATGGAGAGAATGCAAGATCACGAACAACACAGACATGATAGAATCAATAAGACAAAACGATTAATCAATCTGACATAGTAATCTCAATATTCATCGGATCCCCGCAAACACAACATAAATGATTACGACTGGATGATCTTGATCATGAACGGAGCTCGCAAGATCTAAATATGGTAGCACAAAGGAGGAGATACAACCATCTAGCTACTACTTGGACCAGTAGTCCAAGGTGGAACTACTCACGCTTCATACCGGAGGCTGGCATGATGAAGAAGAAGGCCTCCGGGATGATCTCCCCTTCGGCAGGGTCCCGGGAAGAGCTTCAGATCCCCCGATCTAGGGACAATGGTGGCGGCGGATACAGATGGTTTCGTGGAATATTGATCAGGTACTTAGGTTTTTGGCATCGGGGGGTCTTTATAGGAGAAGAGGCGAGGCAGGGGGCGGCCAGGGTGGTCACACCCCCCAGGCGCGGCTAGGGTTAGCCAGCGCCGCTAGGGTGTGTGGCCCCCTGGTGCCTCCCCTCCGTCTTGTACTCTGGCTCCATGTTCCCCATGGTAAAATATTGACTTTTTCTTTTGTCCCTCCAATTCCTAGAATATTATTTTTTGCCTTTCTGGAACCAAAAACAGAAGAAAATAGGAAACTAGCACTGTGGCATCTTGTTAATAGGTTAGTACGAGAAAACATATAAAAACACCTCAAAGTGTAGACAAAGCAAAGCATAGTAGATACTAAAAAAGCATGGAACATCAAAAATTATAGATACGTTTCCGACGTATCAGTGGCCAAAGTGCCACCAGTCTCCATGGGTGGGGAGGTTGACCCCTCGAAGAAGAGGAAGGGTGACGAAGCCGAGGCGCTCGCTGAGGGCGCGAAGAATAAGAAGGGCGATGACTCCATCATGAACGTGTACGAGCCAGCCGATGCACCCAAAGAGTCGCCGACTGAAGTTGACACGGCCACGGAGGCCGAAGTGGTTGTGGGGTCGCAGTCGGGTGAGCCGACCGCGTTGGTGGGGCATCGGAACCCGCGACTCGCGCTTTCGAGGCGGTGGCGGCTACGTTTCCCCAATTTATGACGAATGCCTCCGCCGTGGGAGCTATGACGCAGTCTCCTTAGGTACCTGAAGTTTTAGACACAGACATCAAGCAGTGTCGCGGGCGAACGCCCTGTGCGCTATCATCAGTGGATGCTGTCGATCTGCACAGCATGCTGGGCACAACTATCCAGGTATGTCCAGTACCGGAGGATCTACTCGCTGAATTTCAGCGGGTAGAATCTTATTTTTTTTTTGTCTAGTCCCCGAGTGGCTAGTCGCTGAATTTCGGCGGATAGGCACTTAGAAACTTTGTTGTCCAGTCACCGAGTGGCTAGTCACTGAATTTTAGCAGCTAGGCACTTAGAAACTTTGATGTCCGCTTATGTTTGTTTCATCTTTGCAGGGTCTTTAGCATGAGTTGGCGGAGCGACAAGCCGCAAAGGAGCGCTTGGAGCACGACCTCCGATCTGTGCAGGAGGTAAACTAGTAGCTTCGGGCGACTGCAGGCAGGTGTTCGAGTATTAGGCAATTCCTTTTCTTTTGTTTTTTGGAATCTCACTTTTATTTTCTTTGCAGAGGAACACTCTTCCGCTGTTGCTAAGGCCCGCGAGGGTATTGTCCCAGCCGTCGAGTTGGATACTGGTAGGTCTTTGTTGACTGTCGCGGAGGGTCGGGTCGCCGAGCTAGAAAAGGAGCTAAAGGCTACAAAGTCGGAAGCGACCACATCGAAGGAGATGGCCAAGGCCGCTCTCGCTGTGGCAGCGGACGAGCGAAAGGTCTCCGACACACTTATCGCCGGGTTGCAGGATGAGTTGACGGGTCTTCAGGAGTTCACCACGGGGCTCTGTCGTCCACTTCTTGGTAAGCATATGATCGAGTTGCTTTGCTGGCGAGTCCCTAAGTGGGCGAGTTGCTTTGCCGGTGAGTCCCCGAGCGGATGAAGTGTTTCTGATTTGTTGTTGTTTGTAGGGAAATTATCTGCCGAAGACCCTGAGGTGCAGTCCTATGACGCCAAGAAACGTGTGACCACGCTGGTGGACTCGGCCGCCATTTCGGCGACGTGCATTCGCGCTGTTCTCCAGGAGATCTTGCCCACCGAGGTGATTCCTAGCAAGCTGACAGAGGTATGGTGTTATGTTTAGAAGGCGCCGATAGTGGTCGAGTACATGGCGCGGTTGGCGTTTCACCGTAGAGCCGTGACTGCGCTGATTCTGGAGCTCGCGCATTTCCTCGATGACTTTGACCTCGACGATGTCACCAACGGGTACCCGTCTACGACTGGCTCAGTGGAGATCTCCGAGGTTTTGAAGTTAACCACGAAGGCAGCCACGTACTCCGAGCGGGTGCTGCCGATGGGTGATCTGCTGTCGTACCAGGAGACGATGGTGGCACCAAACGACCCCGAGCCGGTGCACTGCGATCTCAAGTCGGAGCAGCCATTCCGGTCGGCGATGGCGAAGAGCCTGACGACATACCCAGCGAATCCGTGGATAGCCTTCATCCGGGTCCATGGTAGTGGCAACGCGTCGACCTTGAAGCCTACGGAATAAATATTTGGTGATCGGTGTTTTGTATTAGTATAAGTGGCTCTGTATGTATCCTTGCCTGCGAACAATATATTTCACTGCTAAGGAAATGAGAATGTGTTGGGTCAGTTGTGATTTGACTTTGTGATTTGTTTGTTGAGAGAGTCACCGAGCGTGTCCGCCCTTTAATGGGTTTACTTCGCGTTTGTTATGTTTGGTTGTTTATTGACTGTTAGTTAGTGAGGGTCGACTCTCCGTGGCTTGGGAAGCCAGTCGCTTGGCGACCCCAAGGGGTGCTCTATACTTAGCTATTTTCCCAGATGCGAACGGGGTCGCGTTAGCAGAGTCCCCGAGCGTGGTACTTAGCCGTTCTAGTCGCATGCCCAAGGTAGGTGAGGATGGGGCGCGTTGTTTGTGGCGCATCACTCCACCTGGCTCAGAGAGCCAGTCTGTGGCGCCCCGCAAAACCACTGCTAGAAAATCGCGTTGTTTTTGTGCATTGCATCATCAGGACCGCATGCTCATGTCATCATGCCACATTGCATTTGAGCATCGTCATCATCATGCATTCGTTTGTCTGAAACTTTTTCCGAGAAACATATTTGGTTTTCTAAATACCCCGCAATTTATTTCAAAATCCAAAACCCGGGCCTCCGGATTATTTTGTTTCGTCTACCAATGGATTTCAAAAGCCCCGTTTTAAAATAATAAAATATTTACTTTATTTTTTTTTTGGGGCAGCCGTACTGGGCCGATCCGACCCAGTCGGCCGCCTCCAGATAAAACCCTACCTATCCCAGAAACACCCAAACCTTTTCTACCAAAAACCCTACCCTATTTTCCTACTCAAACCCCCTCCACCTCACCCCGGCCAATCGCCAACCGCCACCTCACCTCTCCCTTTCCTCCCTCCAATCCCCTGCCGCCACCTGGGCGCGCCACCCACTCCACCTGCCCCAGCCGCCTGCTGGCCCCACCACCTGCCCCTGTCCCGCCTGTCTCCACCCCACCATCTCCTCACCAACCCCACCCCAAATCCCCAACGCCACCACACACACACCACCGCCCATGCCCAACCACCTCTTTCCCCTGGACCCGGCCCCACCACCCCCGCGTCTCCTCTGCCTCTCTCCTCCTTCCTCTCGATCCCGCCGCCAAGGCTCCCGCCTCGCTGGCCGCTCGACGCCCCTTCCTCGCCATCTCCCCGACGCCGCCGCCAGCATCTCCCTCTACTGGCCCTCCCCTGTAGGAGCTCTGCTCGGCCCGCATGTCTCTGCTCGCCCCTCTTCCCCACGACCCCTCCTGCGCCTGACCACTATCTCGCCAGGCGCCGCCCGTCGATCTTGCGCCGGCCTCGCCTCCCCTCCTCGAGACCATCCCGAGCGTCCCCTCCGGTCGCCATGACCGAGCTCGACCACGGGCGCCTCTGCCTCCTCTGGCCGCCAACGCGCCGGCGACCCCTCCTCCCCGCCTCTGCCTTGTCTCCGTCGGGCCTTGCATCTCCGCCGCGTCGGCCTCACCCCCCTGCAGCGCCTCGTCTGCGAGCCCCCCTCGGCGCGCGACCCTGCCCCCGCCGCAAGCACGTCCCCCTGCCGCCGTCCTCCGTCCGCGTCCGGGCCCAGCGGCCGCCTCCGTTGCCTTGGCTCCCTCGCGTCCAGGCCCTGCCGCCTTCTTCCTCGCCCCGACGGCCTCGTCCAGCCTCTGCCCGCGAGCGCCCGCCAAGCTCGCCGCAGGCCCTGCTTCGCGGGTCCCTTGCGCCCGGCCACCTCGAGGAGCTCCGCGGTCGCCTCTGCTGCTTTGGACGCTGCAGCGCCGCCCTGGGTTGACCCCGCCTCCCCGTCATGTTGCGCAACATGGGGTTCCCTTGCCCCTGTTGCTTTGTGGTATTGTTGCCCCACATCATTGGAGCCCTTGCCGTTTCGGGTGAGTTGGTACTGTTGTAGGTGATAAGATGGTGGATCTGCCAAGTCCAAGATGGAGAGCCGCACTAGTTGCCAAGGTCCGCAATGCCAAGATCTCTTCATAGACATGGTCGTGATACCCCGAGGATGTGCGTATATGACAAGTTCGGGAGCCTGATTCCATCGACGCCAATCCGAGCCCGACACCGACCCTCGAGAACTTCATCACGGAACACCAAGGTTTCCTCCCCGGAACCGCCATGACCTCCGTCACGGATCCGATGCCCGAGAACATGGAACGACAGGATCACCCACACGGACTCGAGTACCCCGATGCCCCGATCCGAAGACCGATCCCGGCGCCCGAACCCCGAACCCCCCAAGATCGTCGAACCCCAAAGTGTGACCCTTATCCCGAGACCCCTAATTTCATAAATGATATAAACTTGTTGCATATTAATTGTTCTCGCATGCATATTGGTGTGGTTCGGGGGCATTATGCCAATTCACCTTATAAATAATTATGGAGGCCATATGCGGGCTTATCTAGTCTAATATTGGATCCATTTAAATTTATGTAGCGAACCGAAGCCATGTTTTGCCATGTTAAGACAACATTTAAATTGCAGGGTAGCTAAACAACATGAACCTATCAATTAGTTGTCGGACCCCGGTTCCGCTTAATATTGCCTAATCGCATCGCACCTTTGCCATGTCATACATCATACATGCATCATGCCCGATCTTCTGCCGTAATCTTAAATATTGCATCCGGTGTTTATTCTAGTGTTTTGGTTCTTCGCGGATAAGGCCGTTGAGTTGATGCGAGTGTCGACCCGATCTTCGGATGAACCTTCGGCAATGTTTTCAGGCGAGCATCTCCCCCTTTCTACCTATCTTACTTTTATAGTATTTATTCCCTCCTGTTGATCTATTGCTATCTGTGTTGCGATGCTCTAGTTTTCGTACCCGTGATATCCCTTGCAGCCTTATATTGCCTTGGACACCTCCTATTACCTGTTGTTTGGTAGATAGTTGGACCTGCGCGTCGTAGTCGCTTGCTCAAGTGCTGTTGCGTGTCGTCAAGTACCACAGTTGTTGGAGTATTGCCGTGTGTTTAATGTTGGAGATGATCATAACTTTAATTATTGTTTAATAACTAAAATTGAAGTAGGTAAATGCAGAGGCACAGGTGGGCAATAGATGTTATTTGGTTTTTAACCGTCCACTTGTGTCCCGTAGGACCCCGAGTACTTGATACCTGTTCCTTGAATATTCGCGCTATCCACATCCGGGAGGATTATGGGACCCCCCTGAGCCAGAGCTTGATTCATTCTTATTTCTTGGGGCCACAAACTAGTTTGAGGTTTTAATTACTATCCTGTACTTATGCCATGCTTTACTGCTTTATTTAAATTGTGCGAGGTACTGCACCTGTACTGTTTAGGGAAGCGGAGTGTTTTCGCGGTATCGACAAGCCCAGTCACACTTTCGGGTTCCCAGTCGTTTACAGCCATTGACACAAACCTTGAGTCCGTTTCCGAGTCAGCTAACTTCGTTGCGGGTAGCTTAATGGGGTGGCCCCCTGAAATATTTCTGAATCTTGTGATTGCTTTGTCGTGAATGCCTCGTTGGGTTTTGATTTGGTTTTTCCGAGGTTGATCGAGTGTGTGTTGCTATTTGTGCACCCCTGCAGGGTAAAACTTTCTGAAAGCCGTGTCCGCGGTTATGGACGACTTGGAGCACAGTATCTCGATCATAGACAACTATAACTAAAGTAGTGCTATAAATTTGACTTTATAACGACTAGTAATCAGCTTCACTATAATGGAATGGCTAAATAAAATTGCCAACAATTGCTTGTTTGGGTTGTCGCTTGCTACCATTGTATCTGACTAGTAAGTATTACAACTATAACGGAATGGCTAAATAAAAGTACCGACAACTGCTGGGTTTGGGATATCTCACGCTTATTGTATCGGACTAGTAAGTGTTGCAACTACAACGGAATGGTTAACTAAAATTGCCCACTACTTATTATATCAGGATGATTATCTATACCTGACTAGTAATTCCTGCAACGATAACTGAATAAATAAAACTGCCAACTGTGTGAGTTCCTCGGTTGACTTCCTCGTTTGGTCTCGAGGGGGAAATACCAGGATGGGTATGTTTGGTGGTAGTATCAGGTTGGTTCCGAATAGGTCTTTCTTACCCCTCTCTGATAGCCGCTAGTTGTATCGAGTCTCTATAGGTTGTTTAGTGCATGCTGCGCTGCCGCTCAGTCCACCATACCTATGTAGGCGAGGACCGCCGAATTCTAGCCTCGCCATGTACTGGCCTCAATACTGACCGCTCTCTCTTTTTCCTTTGCCCTTTGTCAGCACCCCTTTTGTTTAAGCAGGTTTTGAGATCGACGTCGTTAGCAGGGTTACCCTTCCGGCTTGGCCTGGGCAGGGTTATGGACGCCATTGGTTATTCTTCAGGGCTCTTAGCTCAATTTGCATCTTGTCCGTACTCGGACGCTGTATCGTTTTCCAGGTGATTTGGATCTTTGTATTGTATATCTGTATTCTTGACTCATTGAGTCGATGTTATATATATATCTGTTCTGTGGGTCCCATCGAGGACTGTTGTGTAATGTTATTACTTCGTTTTCCACCCGCACGAAAGTGCCTGGTGGGCACCTTTGAATCGTTTCTATGCGGGTTTGGCGGGTTTCGCTAAAACTTGCATAGGGCCGATTCTGAGGGTGTTACAGAGTGGTATCAGAGCTCAGCAGTTGCGATACCCCACAAGTCCAGCCTGTAGGATAACCTAGCAAACGGCCGAAGTAGAGTGTCAAAACTATTTTTTTGCAAAATCGGTTGGATAGTTCTGATTAGGTCTGATTTTACTCCTTACCCCTCTGCTCCTCTCCTCTCACCTCTGCGTGTTTTGAATCCGCTCTCTTCTCTCTCTTCGAGTCCATGATTTCTCGTGGTTGGGTTCCGTCGTACCTTCAGGGTTTCACTTCCTCCTTTGATAACGGTGTTCTACCATCCGGTGTTCATGCTGTTTGAGGAATCCGTCTACTGTGGTACCATTCTTTGTTCCTTGTTTGTGCCTTCCGGTGTTTTCCGACGCGACGACATCATCTACGCCAGATCCGATGCAGAGTCTGCATCACTCCTTTGGTTCTGAACCTCGTTTGTCGAGATCTTCAGTCTGAATTCCGAGAGTTGGTTGCATAATCCGCCTATTCGTGTGCAGAGTAATGGTTTGGGTGCGCAATGGACTGATCACCATCCGACTACTCTTATCATTCGCTCTTGTACATCGAATCAGTGGATCCAGCAATTTTACTCCGTCCACGGAAGCTAGAGGTGGCTTTATTTGTTGATACCTCTACCTTCGACCTTTTGTTTCCGGAGTGTTTCCCTCGACGGTCACGGACAACGACCTCTTGTTAGTGGTGTCGCGAGGATCTACACGAAGCGAGAAGATGCAGATCACCGACCTTCTTTCCGGTACCATGAGGTGGATCTCGAGGGCGAGATACATTGTTAGTGGTGTCGAATTGTGGCGCCCCGCAAAACCACTGCTAGAAAATCGCGTTGTTTTTGTGCATTGCATCATCAGGACCGCATGCTCATGTCATCATGCCACATTGCATTTGAGCATCGTCATCATCATGCATTCGTTTGTCTGAAACTTTTTCCGAAAAACATATTTGGTTTTCTAAATACCCCGCAATTTATTTCAAAATCCAAAACCCGGGCCTCCGGATTATTTTGTTTCGTCTGCCAATGGATTTCAAAAGCCCCGTTTTAAAATAATAAAATATTTACTTTTTTTTGGGGCAGCCGTACTGGGCCGATCCGACCCAGTCGGCCGCCTCCAGATAAAACCCTACCTACCCCAGAAACACCCAAACCTTTTCTACCAAAAACCCTACCCTATTTTCCTACTCAAACCCCCTCCACCTCACCCCGGCCAATCGCCAACCGCCACCTCACCTCTCCCTTTCCTCCCTCCAATCCCCTGCCGCCACCTGGGTGCGCCACCCACTCCACCTGCCCCAGCCGCCTGCTGGCCCCACCACCTGCCCCTGTCCCGCCTGTCTACACCCCACCATCTCCTCACCAACCCCACCCCAAATCGCCAACGCCACCACACACACACACCACCGCCCACGCCCAACCACCTCTTTCCCCTGGACCCGGCCCCACCACCCCCGCGTCTCCTCTGCCTCTCTCCTCCTTCCTCTCGATCCCGCCGCCAAGGCTCCCGCCTCGCTGGCCGCTCGACGCCCTTTCCTCGCCATCTCCCCGACGCCGCCGCCAGCATCTCCCTCTACTGGCCCTCCCCTGCAGGAGCTCTGCTCGGCCCGCCTGTCTCTGCTCGTCCCTCTTCCCCGCGACTCCTCCTGCGCCTGACCACCATCTCGCCAGGCGCCGCCCGTCGATCTTGCGCTGGCCTCGCCTCCCCTCCTCGAGACCATCCCGAGCGTCCCCTTCGGTCGCCATGACCGAGCTCGACCACGGGCGCCTCTGCCTCCTCTGGCCGCCGACGCGCCGCCGACCCCTCCTCCCCGCCTCTTCCTTGTCTCTGTCGGGCCCTGCATCTCCGCCGCGTCGGCCTCACCCCCCTGCAGCGCCTCGTCTGCGAGCCCCCCTCGGCGCGCGACCCTGCCCCTGCCGCAAGCACGTCCCCCTGCCGCCGTCCTCCGTCCGCGTCCAGGCCCAGCGGCCGCCTCCGTTGCCTCGGCTCCCTCGCGTCCAGGCCTTGCCGCCTTCTTCCTCGCCCCGACGGCCTCGTCCAGCCTCTGCCCGCGAGCGCCCGCCAAGCTCGCCGCAGGCCCTGCTTCGCGGGTCCCTTGCGCCCGGCCACCTCGAGGAGCTCCGCGGTCGCCTCTGCTGCTTTGGACGCTGCAGCGCCGCCCTGGGTTGACCCCGCCTCCCTGTCATGTTGCGCAACATGGGGTTCCCTTGCCCCTGTTGCTTTGTGGTATTGTTGCCCCACGTCATTGGAGCCCTTGCCATTTCGGGTGAGTTGGTACTGTTGTAGGTGATAAGATGGTGGATCTGCCAAGTCCAAGATGGAGAGCCGCACTAGTTGCCAAGGTCCGCAATGCCAAGATCTCGTCATCGACATGGTCGTGATACCCCGAGGATCTGCGTATATGACAAGTTCGAGAGCCTGATTCCATCGACGCCAATCCGAGCCCGACACCGACCCTCGAGAACTTCATCACGGAACACCAAGGTTTCCTCCCCGGAACCGCCATGACCTCCGTCACGGATCCGATGCCCGAGAACACGGAACGACAGGATCACCCACACGGACTTGAGTACCCGGATGCCCCGATCCGAAGACCGATCCCGGCGCCCGAACCCCGAACCCCCCAAGATCGTCGAACCCCAAAGTGTGACCCTTATCCCGGGACCCCTAATTTCATAAATGATATAAACTTGTTGCATATTAATTGTTCTCGCATGCATATTGGTGTGGTTCGGGGGCATTATGCCAATTCACCTTATAAATAATTATGGAGGCCATATGCGGGCTTATCTAGTCTAATATTGGCTCCATTTAAATTTATGTAGCGAATCGAAGCCATGTTTTGCCATGTTAAGACAACATTTAAATTGCAGGGTAGCTAAACAACATGAACCTATCAATTAGTTGTCGGACCCCGGTTCCGCTTAATATTGCCTAATCGCATCGCACCTTTGCCATGTCATACATCATACATGCATCATGCCCGATCTTCTGCCGTAATCTTAAATATTGCATCCGGTGTTTATTCTAGTGTTTTGGTTCTTCGCGGATAAGGCCGTTGAGTTGATGCGAGTGTCGACCCGATCTTCGGATGAACCTTCGGCAATGTTTTCAGGCGAGCATCTCCCCCTTTCTACCTATCTTACTTTTATAGTATTTATTCCCTCCTGTTGATCTATTGCTATCTGTGTTGCGATGCTCTAGTTTTCGTACCCGTGATATCCCTTGCAGCCTTATATTGCCTTGGACACCTCCTATTACCTGTTGTTTGGTAGATAGTTGGACCTGCGCGTCGTAGTCGCTTGCTCAAGTGTTGTTGCATGTCGTCAAGTACCACAGTTGTTGGAGTATTGCCGTGTGTTTAATGTTGGAGATGATCATAACTTTAATTATTGTTTAATAACTAAAATTGAAGTAGGTAAATGCAGAGGCACAGGTGGGCAATAGATGTTATTTGGTTTTTAACCGTCCACTTGTGTCCCGTAGGACCCCGAGTACTTGATACCTGTTCCTTGAATATTCGCGCTATCCACATCCGGGAGGATTATGGGACCCCCCTGAGCCAGAGCTTGATTCATTCTTATTTCTTGGGGCCACAAACTAGTTTGAGGTTTTAATTACTATCCTGTACTTATGCCATGCTTTACTGCTTTATTTAAATTGTGCGAGGTACTGCACCTGTACTGTTTAGGGAAGCGGAGTGTTTTCGCGGTATCGACAAGCCCAGTCACACTTTCGGGTTCCCAGTCGTTTACAGCCATTGACACAAACCTTGAGTCCGTTTCCGAGTCAGCTAACTTCGTTGCGGGTAGCTTAATGGGGTGGCCCCCTGAAATATTTCTGAATCTTGTGATTGCTTTGTCGTGAATGCCTCGTTGGGTTTTGATTTGGTTTTTCCGAGGTTGATCGAGTGTGTGTTGCTATTTGTGCACCCCTGCAGGGTAAAACTTTCTGAAAGCCGTGTCCGCGGTTATGGACGACTTGGAGCACAGTATCTCGATCATAGACAACTATAACTAAAGTAGTGCTATAAATTTGACTTTATAATGACTAGTAATAAGCTTCACTATAATGGAATGGCTAAATAAAATTGCCAACAATTGCTTGTTTGGGTTGTCGCTTGCTACCATTGTATCTGACTAGTAAGTATTACAACTATAACGGAATGGCTAAATAAAAGTACCGACAACTGCTGGGTTTGGGATATCTCACGCTTATTGTATCGGACTAGTAAGTGTTGCAACTACAACGGAATGGTTAACTAAAATTGCCCACTACTTATTATATCAGGATGATTATCTATACCTGACTAGTAATTCCTGCAACGATAACTGAATAAATAAAACTGCCAACTGTGTGAGTTCCTCGGTTGACTTCCTCGTTTGGTCTCGAGGGGGAAATACCAGGATGGGTATGTTTGGTGGTAGTATCAGGTTGGTTCCGAATAGGTCTTTCTTACCCCTCTCTGATAACCGCTAGTTGTATCGAGTCTCTATAGGTTGTTTAGTGCATGCTGCGCTGCCGCTCAGTCCACCATACCTATGTAGGCGAGGACCGCCGAATTCTAGCCTCGCCATGTACTGGCCTCAATACTGACCGCTCTCTCTTTTTCCTTTGCCCTTTGTCAGCACCCCTTTTGTTTAAGCAGGTTTTGAGATCGACGTCGTTAGCAGGGTTACCCTTCCGGCTTGGCCTGGGCAGGGTTATGGACGCCATTGGTTATTCTTCAGGGCTCTTAGCTCAATTTGCATCTTGTCCGTACTCGGACGCTGTATCGTTTTCCAGGTGATTTGGATCTTTGTATTGTATATCTGTATTCTTGACTCATTGAGTCGATGTTATATATATATCTGTTCTGTGGGTCCCATCGAGGACTGTTGTGTAATGTTATTACTTCGTTTTCCACCCGCACGAAAGTGCCTGGTGGGCACCTTTGAATCGTTTCTATGCGGGTTTGGCGGGTTTCGCTAAAACTTGCATAGGGCCGATTCTGAGGGTGTTACAGAGTCGCATGGCGAGTCTGGGGCGCGCTCTCATACTTGGTGTGTTCCCAAGCCGCGTGGGTTTAGACTTGGGTGAGTCCCCGAGCGTGGTACTTAATCGTTTGAGTCATTGCGCCGAGGATGTGGAGGACCGGTCGCTGTATGAAGCATGTACGGTTGTCTTGGCCCAGTGGGCCAGTCGAGCAGGGCGAATCTGATGGGGGCTCTGGGTTGGCGTTTTTGTGGACGACGCAAGGCTCGAGTTCCTTCGGTGCCCTTGCGCCACACTACTTAGCCGTGCTGGTCTCGCAGCCAAGGGTTGACTTCCGTGAATAGAGTTTTGATGTAGTTACGAGTGCGATTGGCACAAGACATGGAGAGTAAGCACAATTTGTACGAGTCGGATTTATTTTTATTGCATGGTGGGGGGAATACAGGTCGGAGTTCTACATGTAGAACTTACTTAGGTGATTTACATTCCACGGCCGCTTGACGTCGAGCTGTTCGTCGCCTCGAACGTCGATGAGGTAGTAGGCATCATTGTCGAGGACTTGCCCTATGGAAAATGGACCCTCCCATGGGGGAGAGAGCTTATGCATGCCCTTGTCCTAGATCAGTCGCAGGACCAGGTCGCCCACCTAGAAGGTGCGAGTCCAGACTCGGCGGCTGTGGTAGCGACGAAGTCCCTCCTAATAGATGGTCATGCGAGAGCAAGCTAGGTCACGTGTTTCGTCGAGCTGGTCGACCCCATCTTGGTATGTGAGATCGTTGTCGGCCTCCACGTAATTGACGACCCAGGGCGAGTGGTGCTCCAGGTTGATCGGCATGACTGCTTTGGCTCCATATACCATGAAGAAGGGTGTGAACCCTGTCGACCGGTTGATGGAGGTCCGGATGCCCCATATGACGGAGGGGAGCTCTTCAACCCAGCATCCCGGAGTTCGCTCGAGGGGAACTTGTAGTCGCGGCTTGAGGCCATGGAGGATGCTTTGATTAGCGTGTTCCTCCTGGCCATTGGACTTCGGGTGGGCGACTGAGGCGAGGTCAAGCTATATGTTGTGCTCCTCGGAGAATACGGCCATGGCACCCTTGGAGAAGTTGGTGTCGTTGTCCGTGATGATGTTGTGCGGGAATCCATAGCGGTAGATGAACTCGCGGAGGAATTTGGCCACGGTCTTCCCGCCGCACTTTTGAACTGTCTTGGCTTCGACCCACTTGGTGAATTTTTCGACTGTGACTAGAAGGTGGGTGTAGCCGGAGGGGGCCTTCTTGAAGGGCCCACCATGTCCATGCACCATACGGCGAATGGCCAGGTGATGGGGATCGTCTTGAGCGCCGAACTAGGGATGTGCATCTGGTTGGCATAATTCTGGCACCCGACGCAGCGTTGGACGATGTCGATGGCGTCGGCATGCGTGGTAAGCCAATAGAAACCGTGTCGCATGGTCTTGGCGACCAGAGACCGGGTGCAAGCGTAGTGGCCGCAGTCGTCAGCGTGAATGTCTTGGAGGATCTTCCGTCCTTCCCCGGGTTGCACGCAGCATTGGAACACGCCTGTTATGCTGCTCTTTTGGAGCTTGTCATTGATGATGACGAAGGATTTGCATCGGCGCACGATCATGCGGGCTTCTGTCTCGTCCACTGGCAGGGTCCCGCTCTCGAGGTAGGCGAAGTATGGCACGGTCCAGTTGCTTGGTTCTGCGACCATGGCGACCAGGGCAGGCTCTGGTTGTAGCGGGATCCCGAGGTCAATATCCTTTGGAGGAGATATGGAGGGCGTGTAGATTGTGTCGAGGAATACGCCCACGGGTGGGGTTTTCTTAGCCGACCCAATGCAGGAGAGGGTGTCGGCCTCCTCTTTCTTGCTCATGTCGATCCACTCGACGGAGTAGCTGGCGAAGTGGCCCCCCAGCAGCCCACTGCTTGGCGGTATGCCGCCATAGTGGGGGAGATGGCGTCGCAGGTACCGACGACTTGCGTGGCAACGAGGCTAGAGTCGCCGTAGCACCGTAGGCGTTTGACGTTCATCTCCTTGGTGGCTCACATGCCATGAAGGAGTGCCTCGTACTCGGCCATGTTGTTGGTGCAGGGGATGAAGTCGAGGTACAATACGTAGCGGAGCTTGTCACCCTTGGGCGAGGTGAGTATGATTCCAGCCCCTGGGTTGTCCGTGTTCTTGGATCCGTCTAAGTGGAGCGACTAGTAGTGGAGGTAAGGCAGCTTCTCTGGCTACTGTGCCTCTTCCCAGTCGGTGAGGAAATCCACTAGAGCCGACGACTTGATCGCCTTGCGTGGATCATACTTGATGTTGTGGACGCCGATTTCGATGGCCCACTTGGCGACCCGCCCAGTCGCCTCGCAGTTGTGAATGATTTCCTGCTGTGGCACGAAGGAGACGGCCATGATTGGGTGCTCCTAGAAGTAGTGCGGTAGCCGTCGCTGGGCTCGGAAGACCGCGTACACCAGTTTATGGTATTGCGGGTAGCGCTGTCGTGAGTCTGTGAGGACTTCACTGATGTAGTAGTCTGGGCGTTATATGGGGCTCTCCTTGCCCTCCTCTGGTCGCTCGATGACCATGATGGCGCTGATGATTCGCTCGGATGCCGCGACATAGACGACCATCAGCTCCTTGTCGATAGGGGAGATGAGTAGGGGTGCAGTGAATATCACTTCGTTGAGTGTGTTGAGTGAGTCGTCCACCTCCTTGTCCCATTGGAATGTGGGGTTCTTGCGCATCAGGCGATAGAGAGGCATTGCCTTCTCGCCTAACCGGGGATGAAGCGACTGAGAGACGCGACTCGCCGGGCCAGCTTCTGGACGTCACGGAGGCACTCAGGTTTTCTGAGCTGTGCGGTTGTGTCGATCTTGGTGGGGTTCGCCTTGATGCCTCGCTCGGAGACTATGTACCCTAGGAGCTTTCCAGTGGGTATGCCGAAGGTGCACTTCCCTAGGTTGAGCTTGATCTTGTACCTCCGCAGATTTGCGAAGGTCTCAGCCAGGTCGGCGAGTAGGTCACTCTGGCGATTGGAGTTGACCACCACGTCATCGATGTAGACGTGGATGTTGCAGCCAATTTGGCTCGCAGGGCACTCCTGCATGCACCGCTAGTAGGTCGTGTCAGCGTTCTTGAGGCCGAACGTCACAACGGTGTAGCAGTAGGCGCCGAATGGCGTGATGAATGACGTCTTATCCTCTTCCTCGACCACCATCTTGATCAGGTTATACCCAGAGTACGCGTCGAGGAAGCATAGAGACTCCAAGCCCGCAGTCGAATCGATGATCTGACTGATGCACGGGAGGACGAGCTGCTCCTTTGGGCAGGCGCTATTGAGGTTGGTGTAGTCGATACACATCCTCCAGGTCTTCTTCTTCATGACCAGGACTGGGTTTGCCATCCACTTGGAGTACTTGATTGGCTGGATGAAGCCTGTAGCGAGTATACGCTGCACTTATTCGGTGATTTCTCGGTGGCACTCTTCATTGTAGGGCCGCAGCGACTGCTTGACAGGTCGCTCTTTGGGGTCGGTGTTGAGTTTGTGCTCGGCGAGTTCCCTCGGGACACCTGGCATGTCAGATGGCTTCCATGTGAAGATGTCACGATTCTCACAAAGGAAATCGATGAGCGCGCTTTCCTATGTGTGGCTCATGACCGCCCTGATGGTGACCGTCTGGCTGGAGTCACCTGGGACAAGATCAACGGTGTGGGTGTGCGTGGTGGGCTCGAACACGGTCGACCCGACGTTCTCCGTGTTGGGCTTCTTCAGGATTGTGGGGTCGTCTTTGTCCACGAGCTGTGCGCCTTTTTCCTCGCACTCGATGGCCATGTCGGGTTTGCCGTGTACGGTGATGATGCCGCATGGTCCTGGGAGCTTCATCATCTTGTACACGTAGTGCGGTTCCACCATGAACGCTTGTCGCCCTAGGACGCAGTGGTAGGGGTTGTTGAAGTTCGCCAGCTTGAAGACGATCCGCTCGGTGCGGAAGTTGGCTGGTGTGCCGAAGGTGACTGGAAGCGTCACCTTGCTGATCGATACGCCTTCCGCCGGGGAAGATGCCGTGGAAAATGGTGAGAGTCGACTTGATCACCGACTGCGGCAGCCGCAGTCGCCTGAATGTGTCTAGGTAGACGATATTGATGGATCTCCCGCCATCCATAAACTTCTTGGGGAGCTAGTAGTCACCCACTTTGGGCTTGACTACCAGGGCGACTCGCTCGGGGTACTCGATCCGTGGCGAATGGTCCTCGCGGATCCACGTGATAAGATGCTCAGACCAGTTGAGGAAGCGAGGGACGTCGACCTAGGACACCGCATTGATGGCGATGGCATGGGCAAGGATCTTCTTCTCGCGCTTGGTACCGAGCCCGGTGAAGGTGTGTAGCGAGCCAACATCGTTGCCGAATGCCCCGCCATTTGGCAGTTTGTTGTTGGGGTCCTCCCTTGCTCGCCGTGCCTTCTCGATCTCCTTCAAAGAGTGGCAGTCGGTAGTTGTGTGTGTCGCGGGTTTCCCCTCCCTGCTGTGAAACACACAGGGTTGGTTGAGGAGAGCTGCGGGGTCGAATTTTGTCCTCGCCCGATAGTTTCCGCTATCGCGGTGCTGTCCTCCGTCGCGACATAAGCTCTTGGGGTCGTGTGGCGCGTAGTCGTCGTTGGTGACGAAGTTGACTCGCCTGTCACAGCGGTGCTTGCCGGTGAGGTGAGTGTTGCTATAGCGCAACTCGCGATGCCTACCATTGTCGTGGCCGCTTGGGCGGCGATTCCCTCCCGACCCATCGTCGGTTTGCTGGTTCGGATCTTCCTCCGCGTATCGTTTGGTGATCTCGAGGAGGTAGGGGATGTTGTCGAGCGTCTTGTACACTCTCCTGATCTTGGCGACCAGTGGCTCATATTGGCACGTGTTCTTGAAGAAGTGGATCGCCGTGTCCGGGTGAATGCTGGTAGCGTTGATCCACAGGTCCTGCCACTGTTGGACCCAGTTGCGGGTCGACTCGCGGGGTCCTTGGACGCAACGCTCCAGGTCCTCGATGTTGGTGGCGCGGGTTTAGGAGCCCTCGAAGTGCCTGACGAAGGCCTCGCGCATGTCCTCCCAGGAGTCGATGCTGTCTGGGGGGAGGGTGTTGATCCACTGCCGAGTCGCTCCCTCCATTATTAAGGGGAGGTCGCGGCGAGGAGGTCGGTGTGGACGGCGATTCCCATCGCCATGAGGTATGTGTCCAGCGACAAAATTGGGCCGTACGTGGGGTCATACTTCTCGATTTCCTTTGGTGCTTTGAAGTTTGTCGGGTATTTCTTGCCTCAGATCATTGGTCCGAAGCACTGGGGGCCGACTCTACTAAGGGAGCCCCTTGGCTCGCTGTTGTTGTGGTTGGTGAGGGTGTGCCTCAAGTCATTGGGCTGGCGTGCGCGCCAGGTTTGGTTGTTGATGATGTGGATTTGCGCGTCGATTGGCTGCCCGTTGGCGGCGACCGTGTTGTTCGGCGGTCGTGGGTCGTTGGTTGAGAGTGCTGGGTGCGCGACCCGTGGTTAGTGCTGCAGGGGCTCAGGTGGCGGGTAGTTGAGGGTGTTTGCCATCGATGGGCGGATGCTCAAGGCCGCCCTGCTTCCAGAGGAGCGGGAGTACATTCGTCCACGTGAGTTGGCTCCTGCGACTTTCTCCTCGACGGCCTTGGTGAGTAGGGCCTGGGCGTACTTGATTTGCAGCGCGCCTTCCTCTGTGATGTTGAGGTTGGAGATTGTTGCCTGCCCCGCGATGACGTTGTCCATCGGGAGGCCGTTCACGACTTGCTCTTGCAGGGAGATGCAGACTCTCGGCTGGTTGGGAGGAGGCGTGCGGCCGGGTAGCCATGGTGGAGCTCCGCTTGCTGGCGCTCCTAGTGGCGGGCGGGTGATGAAGCCTGGCGGTGCATTCTCACAGATCATGCACTCGGCCACGTGAGCAGGATCGTTGTCTTTGTCAAAGTTAGGGTTCAGGCGCGTCCTAATGCGACGCTGGTGGTAGAGAGATAGCTTCGGTGCCATTGCCTGCTCAAGGCAGAATTTTTCGCGCTTGGCCTGCTCTTTGCGCTCCACGTCCTCCAGGCGCTGGCGAGCTTCCTCGACCTCCGTTGCTATCGCGATTGGTGGGATCAGAGTGGAGAAGGGGTGTGGCGGGGTGCTGGTGCCACTCGCCATGTAGGTCACGATGAAGCGACCGAATCCGGCGTGGAGGTCTCCAGAATTCTCCGACCCAGAGTCGGAGTCCAAGATCCCGAGGATGGGCGGGTCCTCGAAATCTCCAACATGGGAGACTCGCGTGATGGAGCCTTCTGGTGATGCGGCGATGATGGATCCAGCGACCGAGGCTGGGGTCGCCGAGTCGGCGTCGTCATGGAGGGTTGCATCGTCCGTGGCCGCCTCAGTCGTGACCACTTCGCTGTTGGCCGAGTTGTACTCGGAGGCGAGGTGGTGGCTGGTGTGAACCTGGCTCTCAGAGAGACGATCGCGTGGCGGCGACTCGCTAATGAGCGCTGACTCTTCGGAGACGATGACATCTGTGAAGTCGACGAAGAGGTTGATGGTGCCAACTGGAATGATGACGATGTGCGTGACCGGGCGACGCCGGGACGTAGCTATTAGGCAAGATCTGAAGGATCTCGCCGCGCGCGATCATCCGGCCGGTGGCGATCGACCGGTTTATTGGTGATGTTGGCTCAGCTGATTGTTGAGCTTCGTTGGGAGACCCCAAGAGGAAGGTATGATGAGCACAACAGCAAGTTCTTCCCTCAGTAAGAAACCAAGGTTATCGAACCAGTAGGAGGAAGGAAACGACTCAAAGGTGTTGCTAGCAACTTGGAAACCTGCACAACACAAACTCAAGACTTTGCCCCAATAAATAGTGAGGTTGTCAATCTCACTGGTTTGCTGAAAACAAAGGATTAACTGTATGGTGTGGAAGGTAATGGTGGTTTGCAGAAAGTAAACAGTAATAGTGGAAGGCGTATTAATGGTAAAGATTGGACCGGGGTCCATTGTTCACTAGAGGTGTTCTCCTTAAGAGAAACAAACATGGCATGCTGGGTAAACAAATTACAGCAGGGCAATTGACAGGACAGAGGAAGGCATAACAATGCAATACTAGACATTCATGATCCTATGAGATTCGATTGGGCAATACAACAAGATACATAGAACGCCATCCAACTGCATCTATGACTAGTAATCCACCTTTAGGTTATCATCCGAACAACCTACATTATTAAGTTGCAAGCAACGGATAACTGCTTTAAGGAAAGTGTGTAAGGTAAACAATCCACTTGTTCCATGAACAAGAAACCGTTATTTTCTCCCTAGTGTCAAGAGGACATCTACAACCTTAGAGATTTATGTCACTTCCCTTAGATTAAATAGAGGCATGAACCCACTATCGAGCATAAATACCCGCTCTTGGAGTCACTAGCATCTACTTGGCCAAGATAGCTACTAGAAAGAGAGAACATGCAATATCACAAACAACACAAACATGATATAATAAATAAGACAAAACCATTAATCAATCTGACATAGTCATCTCAATATCCATCGGATCCCCGCAAACACAACATGCATGATTACAAATTGATGATCTTGATCATGAATGGAGCTCACAAGATCTAAACATGGTAGCAAAAAGGAGGAGATACAACCATCTAGCTACTACATGGACCCATTGTCCAAGGTGTCACTACTCACACTTCATACCAGAGGCTGGCATGATGAAGAAGAAGGCCTCAGGGATGATCTCCCCTCCGGCAGGGTGCCGGGAAGAACTTCAGATCCCCCTATCTAGGGACGATGGTGGCGGCGGCTACGGACTGTTTCATGGAATATTGATTGGGTCCTTAGGGTTTTGGTATCAGGAGGGTCTTTATAGGAGAAGAGGCGAGGCAGGGGGAACCCAGGGCGGCCGCACCCCCCAGGTGTGGGCCCACCCAGGCCGCGTGGCCAGGGGGTGTGGCCCCCTGGTGACTCTTCTCTGTCTCGTACTCTGGCTTCGTGTTCCCCACGGTAAAATATTGACTCAGGGTTTTGTCCTGTCCAATTCCGAGAATATTGATTTTCTGCCTTTCTGGAACCAAAAACAGAAGAAAACAGGCAACTGGCACTGAGGCATCTTGTTAATAGGTTAGTACCAGAAAATATATAAAAACACCTCAAAGTGTAGACAAAGAAAAGTAGATACTAAACAAGCATGGAACATCCAAAATTATAGATATGTTTCTAACATATCAAGCATCCCCAAGCTTAACTCCTGCTCGTCCTCGAGTAGGTAAGTGACAAAAAGAATGATTTTTGAGGTGACATGCACCATCAAAATCAAGATCAAACCATTTGCAATTACTGAAAGCTGGGATCAAAGAACTCTAAACATGAGCATGAAAGATGGAGTTTTAACAGTAAGACAATGTAACTATCCAAGCACCATGAAAGGTTACAAACAAAGGTCATGAATAACAATGCATTGAAAGACGTATGTTTCATTCACATATAAAAAACATAGCATAGTGATATTCAACTTGTCCCTCATGGAGTAGAAGATAGATGCATGGGACGCCTTCAAAGTTCATAAGAATGACTAGATACAAATAGTTCAAGAACAAGAAATATCAACAATATGCATCAATCAATAAGTTTTGGGATAATGCACACAAAACTAAGAATGGCAACTATGCTGTCTTAAGTGGTGCATAAGAATAGAAGGTGGAGACTTAATATAATGGTGGAAGAAAGGCCCTTCATAAAAGAGGGAAGCAGGGATTTCAAGTCTCAAAAAAGAGCTTTCAAAAAGAATGGTACTTGTTAGCTTTCAGCTCTCATTGTGCCTATCATAAGCATCTTGAAGTGATTAAGGTTCAAGTGAACAAACTATGGAGTATGTGCTTGGCAAAGTATAAGTTGGCAATCTCATGTCCCTTGAATATGAGGGCCGCTCCTCATGCTACTCAACTTTAGTCACTTGTAAGTTCTTGTCATAGTAAGTACATGTGTATCATAGAGAACCGCCAACGGGGTACCCCTTGCACATGATACATGAGCTATCCCATAATCAAATTGACAAGGCAAGTAGACAATGAGCATCTCAGCAATTCTCTTATTTACCATGGTAAAATGGTGCTTTTTTCTCTCTTTCCTATTTTTGGTATGTCTCTTTTTTATAAGAAGAAAGCTTCATAGATTGCTTACTATGGTGATGCTGCAGGTTTCCACCATGATTAGGCATGGCTTAGGCTAGCGGCCCAGGCGTTTCTCTAACACACATACATAAATCTATGGACTTACAAGCTCCCCTTTTATTTCACACCGACGACATCCATACACAAAAGAGTATGATATCAAATGTGTAGAAAGTACAAGTGCAATGTTGAAAGCGTTCCCCGTGATAGAACGGTTCTGCTAATTCCAACGTATAAGTGCAAGCATATACAACATAGATGACACAATGGTTTAAGATTATTAGGGGCAAGAAAAATAAAGTGTGCCATCAAGTTTGTGAGAGCTTTAATCACTAAGTTTTCACATAACAAAAAGACTTTTTAATTGTAAGGTAGATGAAAACAAGAATATACTTGGAATGGTGTAACACACCATGCATAGGAATTTATAGTGGACACTTTGGAATAACTTGGTTTCTTGGAAGTTGTATGCATGAGTAGAGCTTACTCATACAAGTGGAGGCTAGCAGAAGACTGGGAGCGACCAACTAAGAGAGCAATAATGGCCATAATCATGCAAAACGACAAAACATTACTAATCAAAGCATAAAGTGGTACTACAAGTCAAGGACTAAATGATCATAGAGGCTATGGTGACTTGTTCATAGTCATAACATGGTGTGATCATGTCACATCCCAAGATTTTCCAAATCTTGTAATGTGAAAAATAAATGAATAAAATAAAATTTTGTTTGATTTTCAGGGCCAGAAGAAACTTTTGAATCCAATTGGAAATCTTCAAACCTATTTTGAACAAAGAAATCCTAAAGGGATTAAAACGATAAATATTTAGTAAAGGAAAAATAAAAATATTTTACTACTACTTTGAAATCTTTTTATAAAGGTTTTGGTTTTCAAAGGGAAAAGAAATATTTAAATAAAGATTATTTTATAGAGCCAAATTAAACCTTGGCCAATATTTGAAATAAAATGTTTTGTTTTGATTAAAAATAGTAAAGGTTTATTTAAATAAAACAATAAGGATTTAATATCCAATTTTATTTAAAGTAAAAGCTTTTCCCATTTTAAATAAAACACTAAAACTTATTTATTTATTTTAAATAAGTTTTCTAAAGTATTTTATATTCTCGAATAAAACCTACTGAAGTGTTTTGGTTTTATTTTAGATTTCAAAATAAATATTTTAATAAAACAAATCCTATTCGATTTAATAATGAGGGTCTATTGTATTTAATTATTCATGGACCCTAAAATAAAAATGTTATTTTGTTTTAAACAAAATTTCCAAATATCTTTTATTTTCAAATAAAACCTACTGATTTGGTTTTGAAAATATTTGGATTTCAAATGAAGATTTTATTAAATAAATCAAACCCTATTTAATTAAATAACTAAAGGTCCATTTTATTTAATTAATGAATGGATCCTAAAATGAATAAAAATATTATTTTATTTTGGGATTTGGTTTATGTTGATAAACAGAACCAAAAACTCATTACAAGTTTGGAAGTGTTTGAATTATTTTGAATGTTTGATTTGTTGTTTGATTTGTGAATTGATTTTCAAAACAGAAAATAGATTTGGAAAAAGAAAAAGATTCAGACAGGAAAAAAATGTGAGAACAGACTGACCCAACCCAGCAGCCCACTAAGGCCCAACCAGCCCAGTTTCCCTCCCTCCCGAAGAAAACGTTCGGCACCAACTTACTGACCCACGCAGACAATGACAACTGGACCCTACACTCACGCACTCTCTCTCACAGACAGCCAGGACCCACCTAGCCACCACGTCGTCATCAAGCTCGCGCGCCCGTTGCCAGAGATTGATTCTCGGCTTAAATTCGCTCTAATGCAATCTTAATCACCAAAACCATCAAGACCCTCTTAATCCCCTCTGAATCCTTCTCATTTCCCCTCAACAACCACCGCTAATGAGCCACTGAGCACCTCGAATTCAAGCTCAACGTCTCGCCGACTCCGACGAGGTTCTCGACTGATTCCGGCGAGCACGAATCGCCCCACTACCCCTCGACCACCCGAGCGTGACCCCATCTCCCTACGCATCTCCCAGCACCAACCACTCGTCCGCGCGTGCTCTAGAACGCCGACAACAAACACGACAGAGCGCCGCCGTCTTCACGCTCGCATCACCACTGTACCTTTGTGCGTCTTACAGTGCTTTCTGTTTTTCTCCTCGAGGACCACAGCCTCGCCTCCAACGACGTCCGTGCGTACCCGTGCCAGATAACAACTCCGGTGAGAAATTAACGCCACCCTCGTACGCCCCCTGCTTCCCCGAGAGCACGTTGAGCATCAGCATCAGTCAGCGAACCAGGTGAGCACCCTCTCCCTCCTTCTCGCTTCCTGTAACGCCGGTGACGCCACTGACAAGCCGCCGCCGCCACGCGTCAGAGTTCAGCGCCGCCAGTTTCTGGTCGGGGCACTGAGAGCCGTTAGATCTAGATCGGAGCGATAGGATAGTTCACTTAAACGAAAGGGTAAGCGTTGATCTGAGCCGCACATGCCCCTTTTAATCCTGTGGTCTGTATCGTCCACATGAACCGTTTTCGTCCAGTCAGAGACAGACACGTGGCCTGTAGATGATTTAAAAGATTGAATTGATCTATTAGGATTCCAATTTTGTAAATTGCACAACTTTTACAAATTTGGTATCATTGGAATCAGTAGAACAAACCCTAGCCAACCATGCCCTTGGTTTAGCAAATAGTATCTGTTAGAGTGTCTGTTTTTGCAGAAACATTTGTATGCTTGTTAAGGATGTAAAAATTGTTTAAAAATGAATTTGGGGTTAAAATCTTTTGCAATTGGATTGCTTTGAACCTACTGACCATAGGAAACACTTTGTGGATTCAAAAATGAATTTGGTGAAACAAAATAATGATTCCTTGATTTAAAACCATTTCTAGTCAAATAGAAATGTGGTTTATCTATTAAAAATGATTTTAAAGGAAAACTTTTGGGAAATGTTTTGTTTTAAACTCTCTGACCCCAAACACCAAGTTTTGTGGGTTGAAAATATATTTGTGAACCCTATGGATTAATGCCTTAGTAAAAATATTTCTACACCACATGAAATGATACTTTGTTTTGAAAATGGTTTTTAAAGTGAAACCTTTTGCAAATGACTTTGCCACTTTACAAAATGACCATTAGGTGCTTTCAAATGCTTATGACCCATTAGGAACCTCTTTTTCAAACAAAACAAAACTTGGCATGCTTGCATGCATTACTTTGACTTTGTCATTTTATGTGTTGTTTTGCTTGATTGGTAGATTGAGTTTGTGCCTTGCTTGATTGATTTGTAGTGACTTGAAGAGTGTGATTGTTGCAAGGACAAGGAGTGAACCCATACTCTACCAAAAAGGCAAGTGATGCTTCATACTTTTTGTCCCATTACTTTCACTATGCATTAGTGATTTTCTCTAAGTAAAACTTGCATGGAATTTTGCTAAGTATAAACCCTGCTATAGGAAAACTAGTAGATGAAACCTTAGTGGAAATCTTCCTAAGTTAAGATTCCTATTACTATCAAGCTTAGCCTAGCTAGTAGAAAACAAGGGTGGAAATATATTCACACTATGGAAAAGAATTTCTAAGTCTGAGGACTTGTGATTTTGTTTAATAAAACAACTAAGTTAATGAATCACCTGGGTGGAATGGGACTTGCTTGGTGGTTTTTGGTTGAGTGGTTCACAAGGCCCATGTTTATGGTTTACCTTGTGTATCTCACTTGTGGATGGCCACCCAGGAACAAAGAGATTTGAGATGTCAAATGTTGAGAAGCTTCAAGTGCAACCACTTGGCAATATGGGCTCTGCCATGATCATATAGGTTGCAAGAACTTAGCCATATGGACAGAGGGTGGTAGTGTTTGATAGGTTGGAACGCGTCCATTTTTGGTCTAAGGGAAGGCTTCTGAAAGATCTTGTCTTGGGAAACCAAGTCTTGTGGGGAAAGTGCACCACCTCTGCAGAGTGTAAAATCTAAGTACTTAGCCATGTCCCTGGTAAAGGACAATTTGAGCATCAAGACATGGAAGCAATCAAGAATCTCATCATTCAAATTTCTAAGTTAAAAACTTGTGGTTTGAACAAGGGTTATTTGAAATCTTCAATCTTTGATTGAGAGAAGCCTTGGAAAAGATTTTGTCAAAACAAAAACTTAGTATTTTCAAAATGATAAGGAAATCTATTTTGAGCAATGCAAGCCTCACCTCCACTTAGCCAAATGCATATAGATGAAAGACTCCACTATACTACCATAATATCACTTGCCAATACAATTCAAATGTATTGACCCTTGTGGCTGTAACTTGTATGTTGCAGGTTTGATTGTTTTAGTGAAGATTGATTGATTAGGAATACAAAGTCTACAACCAACATCTGCCTGTGGCACTTTGAAGATGAAGGACCCCATGACTATAGTTATTCCGCTTCAATGTAATGTAATAGCCAAATGAGCTATGTATGATGTAATAAAATTATGTTATTCCTGGTTATAAAGCTATATTATGACCTTTGTTTCTTGATATTACATCTAAACTGTGGATGCTAGCTATTGATCCAGGGACTAGCATTGCAATCACAGGGATCCTTTTCCTTTACAAAGGAGGGATCCTACAGATGGTATCAGAGCATTGTGTTGCCTGTAGGATTTGTAAACCTAGGATTGGACAAAAAACCTTAGAAAAATAGGAGTTGTACTTGTTCCAAAAACTTATTTAAAAAAACACTTGTAAACTCTTTCCTCAACCATTTTGGTTTCAACTCTACTTCTCTTCTATTTCAACTTGATGGAAAAACCAACCCCATGGCCAAAGACTACACCATGTGCAAAGGACTATTTCAACTCTAATGACTTCAACATCTTCAACTCTAATGACTTCAACATCTTCAGCATGATCACCAAGGACTTCCAACTTGGAAACCACTAAGGACTACAAGAGAAACAAGGAAATCTTGCTCAATATTTAGAGACTGAGGGAATGCAAAAGTTAGAAGGAGCCTACATCATTTGAAGTATTGCAACCAAGAGTTTTTCTCAAGGAAACCATGATCTCATACAAGAAGAATCAAGAAGGAAGGAAAGATCACAAGTGAACCATATAGATGGACCACCATACTTTATTAAGTCAAACCCACCAACTTATGTGGTGTAACAAAAATATTTTTGGTTGCCTAAAAATTATGCTTGAAACTTGTTGGTAGAGTGGAATGTTTGTTTGTGATTGCTTGCTCATTGCTTGTGTGAATTGTGATGTGTGTGATTAGAATTATTCCCTTAGAAATATTTTGCCTATTCTAAATCCCAATTCAACCCAAACAGATGACTTCTCCAAGAAACTCCAACATCAAAGTTGATGACAACAACAACAACCACAAGGACAACATGAGAGAACTCATAGTAACCCAAAACCAGTTGAGCCAAGAGACAACTCAGCTTTTAGCCAACAACAATGGACTAGACCCAGCCATACAAAGGATTTTGAAACTTCAATCCCAATTGTTGCAAGGATTGGTTACTCAAATGATCAACATGGGAGAAAACCTTTCCCAAAGAGCTAATGACAACAGGGATGACAAAGATATTAATCTAGAAGGAAACCAAGCTAGCAATATTTGTGGAGGCAAATATCATGCATCCAAGGAGCATGAAGATCAATGCCCCAAGAAGAGAGAAAGATCTCCCAACTATGAAGAACATGAACTAGAAGAACTCCTAGCTTTGGAGAGACCCAAAAAGAAGAAGAAGAAATGCCCCAACCCTAACAAGAAGGATATTACTCAAGTGCAATGTTACAATTGCAAAGAGATGGGACACTATGCCAATGAATGCCCAGAAAAGAAGAAGAACCAAAGAAACAAACAAGAGGCAATGATACCAAAGGAAAAGAAAGATATCAGCCAAGTGATGTGTTTCAAATGCAAGGAACTAGGCCACTATGCAAGCAATTGTCCAGAAAAGATGAAGAACAAGTTAAACAAGTCTATGAAGGATCTCAACCTTGGTCCATGAGTCAAGTATGGAAACCAAGGACACCATGCAAATGTTTGCTTAGAGAAATTTTCCCCAGGATCCCAAGAAGGACAATATGTAATTTTTGTTTGAAATTTTTTTAAGGGTGGTAGTACCCTAGTTGTTTTGAGCCAACTTGTAACCCTAGCCTCCCCAAATCTCGGGACGAGATTTATTTTAAGGGTGGTAGCCTGTCACATCCCAAGATTTTCCAAATCTTGTAATGTGAAAAATAAATGAATAAATAAAATTTTGTTTGATTTTCAGGGCCAGAAGAAACTTTTGAATCCAATTGGAAATATTCAAACCTATTTTGAACAAAGAAATCCTAAAGGGATTAAAAAGATAAATATTTAGTAAAGGAAAAATAAAAATATTTTACTACTACTTTGAAATCTTTTTATAAAGGTTTTGGTTTTCAAAGGGAAAAGAAATATTTAAATAAAGATTATTTTATAGAGCCAAATTAAACCTTGGCCAATATTTGAAATAAAATGTTTTGTTTTGATTAAAAATAGTAAAGGTTTATTTAAATAAAATAATAAGGATTTAATATCCAATTTTATTTAAAGTAAAAGCTTTTCCCATTTTAAATAAAACACTAAAACTTATTTATTTATTTTAAATAAGTTTTCTAAAGTATTTTATATTCTCTAATAAAACCTACTGAAGTGTTTTGGTTTTATTTTAGATTTCAAAAAAAATATTTTAATAAAACAAATCCTATTTGACTTAATAATGAGGGTCTATTGTATTTAATTATTAATGGACCCTAAAATAAAAATGTTATTTTGTTTTAAACAAGATTTCCAAATATCTTTTATTTTCAAATAAAACCTACTGATTTGGTTTTGAAAATATTTGGATTTCAAATGAAGATTTTATTAAATAAATCAAACCCTATTTAATTAAATAACTAAAGGTCCATTTTATTTAATTAATGAATGGATCCTAAAATGAATAAAAATATTATTTTATTTTGGAATTTGGTTTATGTTGATAAACAGAACCAAAAACTCATTACAAGTTTGGAAGTGTTTGAATTATTTTGAATGTTTGATTTGTTGTTTGATTTGTGAATTGATTTTCAAAACAGAAAATAGATTTGGAAAAAGAAAAAGATTCAGACAGGAAAAAAATGTGAGAACAGACTGACCCAACCCAGCAGCCCACTAAGGCCCAACCAACCCAGTTTCCCTCCCTCCCAAAGAAAACGTTCGGCACCAACTTACTGACCCACGCAGACAATGACAACTGGACCCCACACTCACGCACTCTCTCTCACAGACAGCCAGGACCCACCTAGCCACCACGTCGTCATCAAGCTCGCGCGCCCGTTGCCAGAGATTGATTCTCGGCTTAAATTCGCTCTAATGCGATCTTAATCACCAAAACCATCAAGACCCTCTTAAACCCCTCTGACTCCTTCTCATTTCCCCTCAACAACCACCGCTAATGAGCCACTGAGCACCTCGAATTCAAGCTCAACGTCTCGCCGACTCCGACGAGGTTCTCGACTGATTCCGGCGAGCACGAATCGCCCCACTGCCCCTCGACCACCCGAGCGTGACCCCATCTCCCTACGCATCTCCCAGCACCAACCACTCGTCCGCGCGTGCTCTAGAACGCCGACAACAAACACGACAGAGCGCCGCCGTCTTCTGCCATTCTCCGACGAGCCCCACAGGTAGATTCCGACCGCGCCTCTCCTCCTCCTTCACGCTCGCATCACCTCTGTACCTTTGCGCGTCTTACAGTGCTTTCCGTTTGTCTCCTCGAGGACCACAGCCTCGCCTCCAACGACGTCCGTGCGTACCCGTGCCAGACAGCAACTCCGGCGAGAATTTAACGCCACCCTCGTACGCCCCCTGCTTCCCCGAGAGCACGTTGAGCATTAGCATCATTCAGCGAACCAGGTGAACACCCTCTCCCTCCTTCTCGCTTCCTGTAACGCCGGCGACGCCACTGACAAGCCGCCGCCACCGTGCGTCAGAGTTCAGCGCCGCCAGTTTCTGGTCGGGGCACTGAGAGCCGTTAGATCTAGATCGGAGCGATAGGATAGTTCACTTAAACGAAAGGGTAAGCGTTGATCTGAGCCGCACATGCCCCTTTTAATCCTGTGGTCTGTATCGCTCGATCCACACGAACCGTTTTCGTCCAGTCAGAGACAGACACGTGGCCTGTAGATGATTTAAAAGACTGAATTGATCTATTGGGATTCCAATTTTGTAAATTGCACAACTTTTAAACCACACGTCCAAAAATTGCAAATTTGGTATCATTGGAATCAGTAGAACAAACCCTAGCCAACCATGCCCTTGGTTTAGCAAATAGTATCTGTTAGAGTGTCTGTTTTTGCAGAAACATCTGTATGCTTGTTAAGGATGTAAAAATTGTTTAAAAATGAATTTGGGGTTAAAATATTTTGCAATTGGATTGCTTTGAACCTAATGACCATAGGAAACACTTTGTGGATTCAAAAATGAATTTGGTGAAACAAAATAATGATTCCTTGATTTAAAACCATTTCTAGTCAAATAGAAATGTGGTTTATCTATTAAAAATGATTTTAAAGGAAAACTTTTGGGAAATGTTTTGTTTTAAACTCTCTGACCCCAAACACCAAGTTTTGTGGGTTGAAAATATATTTGTGAACCCTATGGATTAATGCCTTAGTAAAAATATTTCTACACCACATGAAATGATACTTTGTTTTGAAAATGGTTTTTAAAGTGAAACCTTTTGCAAATGACATTGCCACTTTACAAAATGACCATTAGGTGCTTTCAAATGCTTATGACCCATTAGGAACCTCTTTTTCAAACAAAACAAAACTTGGCATGCTTGCATGCATTACTTTGACTTTGTCATTTTATGTGTTGTTTTGCTTGATTGGTAGATTGAGTTTGTGCCTTGCTTGATTGATTTGTAGTGACTTGAAGAGTGTGATTGTTGCAAGGACAAGGAGTGAACCCATACTCTACCAAAAAGGCAAGTGATGCTTCATACTTTTTGTCCCATTACTTTCACTATGCATTAGTGATTTTCTCTAAGTAAAACTTGCATGGAATTTTGCTAAGTATAAACCCTGCTATAGGAAAACTAGTAGATGAAACCTTAGTGGAAATCTTCCTAAGTTAAGATTCCTATTACTATCAAGCTTAGCCTAGCTAGTAGAAAACAAGGGTGGAAATATATTCACACTATGGAAAAGAATTTCTAAGTCTGAGGACTTGTGATTTTGTTTAATAAAACAACTAAGTTAATGAATCACCTGGGTGGAATGGGACTTGCTTGGTGGTTTTTGGTTGAGTGGTTCACAAGGCCCATGTTTATGGTTTACCTTGTGTATCTCACTTGTGGATGGCCACCCAGGAACAAAGAGATTTGAGATGTCAAATGTTGAGAAGCTTCAAGTGCAACCACTTGGCAATATGGGCTCTGCCATGATCATATAGGTTGCAAGAACTTAGCCATATGGACAGAGGGTGGTAGTGTTTGATAGGTTGGAACGCGTCCATTTTTGGTCTAAGGGAAGGCTTCTGAAAGATCTTGTCTTGGGAAACCAAGTCTTGTGGGGAAAGTGCACCACCTCTGCAGAGTGTAAAATCTAAGTACTTAGCCATGTCCCTGGTAAAGGACAATTTGAGCATCAAGACATGGAAGCAATCAAGAATCTCATCATTCAAATTTCTAAGTTAAAAACTTGTGGTTTGAACAAGGGTTATTTGAAATCTTCAATCTTTGATTGAGAGAAGCCTTGGAAAAGATCTTGTCAAAACAAAAACTTAGTATTTTCAAAATGATAAGGAAATCTATTTTGAGCAATGCAAGCCTCACCTCCACTTAGCCAAGTGCATATAGATGAAAGACTCCACTATACTACCATAGTATCACTTGCCAATACAATTCAAATGTATTGACCCTTGTGGCTGTAACTTGTATGTTGCAGGTTTGATTGTTTTAGTGAAGATTGATTGATTAGGATTACAAAGTCTACAACCAACATCTGCCTGTGGCACTTTGAAGATGAAGGACCCCATGACTATAGTTATTCCGCTTCAATGTAATGTAATAGCCAAATGAGCTATGTATGATGTAATAAAATTATGTTATTCCTGGTTATAAAGCTATATTATGACCTTTGTTTCTTGATATTACATCTAAACTGTGGATGCTAGCTATTGATCCAGGGACTAGCATTGCAATCACAGGGATCCTTTTCCTTTACAAAGGAGGGATCCTACAGATGGTATCAGAGCATTGTGTTGCCTGTAGGATTTGTAAACCTAGGATTGGACAAAAAACCTTAGAAAAATAGGAGTTGTACTTGTTCCAAAAACTTATTTACAAAAACACTTGTAAACTCTTTCCTCAACCATTTTGGTTTCAACTCTACTTCTCTTCTATTTCAACTTGATGGAAAAACCAACCCCATGGCCAAAGACTACACCATGTGCAAAGGACTATTTCAACTCTAATGACTTCAACATCTTCAACTCTAATGACTTCAACATCTTCAGCATGATCACCAAGGACTTCCAACTTGGAAACCACTAAGGACTACAAGAGAAACAAGGAAATCTTGCTCAAGATTTAGAGACTGAGGGAATGCAAAAGTTAGAAGGAGCCTACATCATTTGAAGTATTGCAACCAAGAGTTTTTCTCAAGGAAACCATGATCTCATACAAGAAGAATCAAGAAGGAAGGAAAGATCACAAGTGAACCATATAGATGGACCACCATACTTTATTAAGTCAAACCCACCAACTTATGTGGTGTAACAAAAATATTTTTGGTTGCCTAAAAATTATGCTTGAAACTTGTTGGTAGAGTGGAATGTTTGTTTGTGATTGCTTGCTCATTGCTTGTGTGAATTGTGATGTGTGTGATTAGAATTATTCCATTAGAAATATTTTGCCTATTCTAAATCCCAATTCAACCCAAACAGATGACTTCTCCAAGAAACTCCAACATCAAAGTTGATGACAACAACAACAACCACAAGGACAACATGAGAGAACTCATAGTAACCCAAAACCAGTTGAGCCAAGAGACAACTCAGATTTTAGCCAACAACAATGGACTAGACCCAGCCATACAAAGGATTTTGAAACATCAATCCCAATTGTTGCAAGGATTGGTTACTCAAATGATCAACATGGGAGAAAACCTTTCCCAAAGAGCTAATGACAACGGGGATGACAAAGATATTAATCTAGAAGGAAACCAAGCTAGCAATATTTGTGGAGGCAAAGATCATGCATCCAAGGAGCATGAAGATCAATGCCCCAAGAAGAGAGAAAGATCTCCCAACTATGAAGAACATGAACTAGAAGAACTCCTAGCTTTGGAGAGACCCAAAAAGAAGAAGAAGAAATGCCCCAACCCTAACAAGAAGGATATTACTCAAGTGCAATGTTACAATTGCAAAGAGATGGGACACTATGCCAATGAATGCCCAGAAAAGAAGAAGAACCAAAGAAACAAACAAGAGGCAATGATACCAAAGGAAAAGAAAGATATCAGCCAAGTGATGTGTTTCAAATGCAAGGAACTAGGCCACTATGCAAGCAATTGTCCAGAAAAGATGAAGAACAAGTTAAACAAGTCTATGAAGGATCTCAACCTTGGTCCATGAGTCAAGTATGGAAACCAAGGACACCATGCAAATGTTTGCTTAGAGAAATTTTCCCCAGGATCCCAAGAAGGACAATATGTAATTTTTGTTTGAAAATTTTTTAAGGGTGGTAGTACCCTAGTTGTTTTGAGCCAACTTGTAACCCTAGCCTCCCAAAATCTCGGGACGAGATTTATTTTAAGGGTGGTAGCCTGTCACATCCCAAGATTTTCCAAATCTTGTAATGTGAAAAATAAATGAATAAATAAAATTTTGTTTGATTTTCAGGGCCAGAAGAAACTTTTGAATCCAATTGGAAATCTTCAAACCTATTTTGAACAAAGAAATCCTAAAGGGATTAAAAAGATAAATATTTAGTAAAGGAAAAATAAAAATATTTTACTACTACTTTGAAATCTTTTTATAAAGGTTTTGGTTTTCAAAGGGAAAATAAATATTTAAATAAAGATTATTTTATAGAGCCAAATTAAACCTTGGCCAATATTTGAAATAAAATGTTTTGTTTTGATTAAAAATAGTAAAGGTTTATTTAAATAAAATAATAAGGATTTAATATCCAATTTTATTTAAAGTAAAAGCTTTTCCCATTTTAAATAAAACACTAAAACTTATTTATTTATTTTAAATAAGTTTTCTAAAGTATTTTATATTCTCTAATAAAACCTACTGAAGTGTTTTGGTTTTATTTTAGATTTCAAAATAAATATTTTAATAAAACAAATCCTATTTGACTTAATAATGAGGGTCTATTGTATTTAATTATTAATGGACCCTAAAATAAAAATGTTATTTTGTTTTAAACAAGATTTCCAAATATCTTTTATTTTCAAATAAAACCTACTGATTTGGTTTTGAAAATATTTGGATTTCAAATGAAGATTTTATTAAATAAATCAAACCCTATTTAATTAAATAACTAAAGGTCCATTTTATTTAATTAATGAATGGATCCTAAAATGAATAAAAATATTATTTTATTTTGGAATTTGGTTTATGTTGATAAACAGAACCAAAAACTCATTACAAGTTTGGAAGTGTTTGAATTATTTTGAATGTTTGATTTGTTGTTTGATTTGTGAATTGATTTTCAAAACAGAAAATAGATTTGGAAAAAGAAAAAGATTCAGACAGGAAAAAAATGTGAGAACAGACTGACCCAACCCAGCATCCCACTAAGGCCCAACCAACCCAGTTTCCCTCCCTCCCAAAGAAAACATTCGGCACCAACTTACTGACCCACGCAGACAATGACAACTGGACCCCACACTCACGCACTCTCTCTCACAGACAGCCAGGACCCACCTAGCCACCACGTCGTCATCAAGCTCGCGCGCCCGTTGCCAGAGATTGATTCTCGGCTTAAATTCGCTCTAATGCGATCTTAATCACCAAAACCATCAAGACCCTCTTAATCCCCTCTGACTCCTTCTCATTTCCCCTCAACAACCACCGCTAATGAGCCACTGAGCACCTCGAATTCAAGCTCAACGTCTCGCCGACTCCGACGAGGTTCTCGACTGATTCCGGCGAGCACGAATCGCCCCACTGCCCCTCGACCACTCGAGCGTGACCCCATCTCCCTACGCATCTCCCAGCACCAACCACTCGTCCGCGCGTGCTCTAGAACGCCGACAACAAACACGACAGAGCGCCGCCGTCTTCTGCCATTCTCCGACGAGCCCCACAGGTAGATTCCGACCGCGCCTCTCCTCCTCCTTCACGCTCGCATCACCGCTGTACCTTTGCGCGTCTTACAGTGCTTTCCGTTTGTCTCCTCGAGGACCACAGCCTCGCCTCCAACGACGTCCGTGCGTACCCGTGCCAGACAGCAACTCCGGCGAGAAATTAACGCCACCCTCGTACGCCCCTGCTTCCCCGAGAGCACGTTGAGCATCAGCATCATTCAGCGAACCAGGTGAACACCCTCTCCCTCCTTCTCGCTTCCTGTAACGCCGGCGACGCCACTGACAAGCCGCCGCCGCCGCGCGTCAGAGTTCAGCGCCGCCAGTTTCTGGTCGGGGCACTGAGAGCCGTTAGATCTAGATCGGAGCGATAGGATAGTTCACTTAAACGAAAGGGTAAGCGTTGATCTGAGCCGCACATGCCCCTTTTAATCCTGTGGTCTGTATCGCTCGATCCACATGAACCGTTTTCGTCTAGTCAGAGACAGACACGTGGCCTGTAGATGATTTAAAAGACTGAATTGATCTATTGGGATTCCAATTTTGTAAATTGCACAACTTTTAAACCACACATCCAAAAATTGCAAATTTGGTATCATTGGAATCAGTAGAACAAACCCTAGCCAACCATGCCCTTGGTTTAGCAAATAGTATCTATTAGAGTGTCTGTTTTTGCAGAAACATTTGTATGCTTGTTAAGGATGTAAAAATTGTTTAAAAATGAATTTGGGGTTAAAATATTTTGCAGTTGGATTGCTTTGAACCTACTGACCATAGGAAACACTTTGTGGATTCAAAAATGAATTTGGTGAAACAAAATAATGATTCCTTGATTTAAAACCATTTCTAGTCAAATAGAAATGTGGTTTATCTATTAAAAATGATTTTAAAGGAAAACTTTTGGGAAATGTTTTGTTTTAAACTCTCTGACCCCAAATACCAAGTTTTGTGGGTTGAAAATATATTTGTGAACCCTATGGATTAATGCCTTAGTAAAAATATTTCTACACCACATGAAATGATACTTTGTTTTGAAAATGGTTTTTAAAGTGAAACCTTTTGCAAATGACTTTGCCACTTTACAAAATGACCATTAGGTGCTTTCAAATGCTTATGACCCATTAGGAACCTCTTTTTCAAACAAAACAAAACTTGGCATGCTTGCATGCATTACTTTGACTTTGTCATTTTATGTGTTGTTTTGCTTGATTGGTAGATTGAGTTTGTGCCTTGATTGATTGATTTGTAGTGACTTGAAGAGTGTGATTGTTGCAAGGACAAGGAGTGAACCCATACTCTACCAAAAAGGCAAGTGATGCTTCATACTTTTTGTCCCATTACTTTCACTATGCATTAGTGATTTTCTCTAAGTAAAACTTGCATGGAATTTTGCTAAGTATAAACCCTGCTATAGGAAAACTAGTAGATGAAACCTTAGTGGAAATCTTCCTAAGTTAAGATTCCTATTACTATCAAGCTTAGCCTAGCTAGTAGAAAACAAGGGTGGAAATATATTCACACTATGGAAAAGAATTTCTAAGTCTGAGGACTTGTGATTTTGTTTAATAAAACAACTAAGTTAATGAATCACCTGGGTGGAATGGGACTTGCTTGGTGGTTTTTGGTTGAGTGGTTCACAAGGCCCATGTTTATGGTTTACCTTGTGTATCTCACTTGTGGATGGCCACCCAGGAACAAAGAGATTTGAGATGTCAAATGTTGAGAAGCTTCAAGTGCAACCACTTGGCAATATGGGCTCTGCCATGATCATATAGGTTGCAAGAACTTAGCCATATGGACAGAGGGTGGTAGTGTTTGATAGGTTGGAACGCGTCCTTTTTTGGTCTAAGGGAAGGCTTCTGAAAGATCTTGTCTTGGGAAACCAAGTCTTGTGGGGAAAGTGCACCACCTCTGCAGAGTGTAAAATCTAAGTACTTATCCATGTCCCTGGTAAAGGACAATTTGAGCATCAAGACATGGAAGCAATCAAGAATCTCATCATTCAAATTTCTAAGTTAAAAACTTGTGGTTTGAACAAGGGTTATTTGAAATCTTCAATCTTTGATTGAGAGAAGCCTTGGAAAAGATTTTGTCAAAACAAAAACTTAGTATTTTCAAAATGATAAGGAAATCTATTTTGAGCAATGCAAGCCTCAACTCCACTTAGCCAAATGCATATAGATGAAAGACTCCACTATACTACCATAGTATCACTTGCCAATACAATTCAAATGTATTGACCCTTGTGGCTGTAACTTGTATGTTGCAGGTTTGATTGTTTTATAGAAGATTGATTGATTAGGATTACAAAGTCTACAACCAACATCTGCCTGTGGCACTTTGAAGATGAAGGACCCCATGACTATAGTTATTCCGCTGCAATGTAATGTAATAGCCAAATGAGCTATGTATGATGTAATAAAATTATGTTATTCCTGGTTATAAAGCTATATTATGACCTTTGTTTCTTGATATTACATCTAAACTGTGGATGCTAGCTATTGATCCAGGGACTAGCATTGCAATCACAGGGATCCTTTTCCTTTACAAAGGAGGGATCCTACAGATCACGTGCCAAGTCAACCCAAACAAAGCATCAAAGGAGAATACCACAATACTATGCTTTTGTATGCTAAAACAATGCATGATTCCTTCAAGGCACATTAAGAAATCCTAATTGTTTGGATCAAGTCATGCTACAGCAATAATCACTAAGCATAAGGTCAAAACAATATCTAGCATGGCATGATAAAGTCTAAGTTATAGTCAAAGCAATCTCCTCTTGTACTAGTCAAGTAAGAACTTTCTACTCCTCTCCAACACCAATAAAATTATTTGCAACAACATAGTGAGAACGGGGGTCCAAACTACTTTATTCAAGGAAACTAAGCAAACAAAAACAAAAACTAAGATGGTCCAAGAACAACACAACAGTGCATGAAACAATAAAAACGAAGTGTCTAGAAAGACCTGGGGTTTTTATTGATGAAGAAGGGGATGCCTTGGGCATCCCCAAGATTTGAAGCTTGTAACTCTTGGATATTTCTTGGGGTGACACAGGGTGGCATCCCCAAGCTTGAGCTTTTGTCCATTCTTCATCTCATTACATCATTCTTTCTCTACACCTAAAATTTTTCCTTTATACAAAACTTCACACAATCTTCATTAGGAACATTAGTGTATTCAAAAGATAATAGACCCTTGGGTTTTAGTTTTAGAACATCAAATATTTCACTAAAAACACAAGATACTATAGCAATTCCCTCAAAAAGCTCAGTTTCCCAGAAAGAACCCAAAAAGGAATCAATAAGAAGCAAATGCAAATAATGGCAGAAATCTGTCAAAACAGACCAATAGGCAGAAACCAATTTTTTCGAAGACCTTATGTTGCTCAAATCAAAAAGTGTTGAACTAACAAAAGTTATCTAACATACTTAGGGATTTATCCAGAAAATATTAGCTCAATCCGGATTACAGAGATGTTACACGAATTTTTATGGTGGATCACACAAATATCTTTCGGACAGCAACTCCCCAAATCTTACTTCCCTCTTATTAGTGGTTATTTTTGGCACAAAAAGCAAATAAAAAGGATAAAGAGAGGTTATTACAGAGATAATAACTTCCAAGCCTCAATAAAACTTTTGGGTTATCTCCCAGTAAGTACTTTTCTTTAACGCCTTTAAGTTAGACACAAGAAGCAAGAATCAAGTATTTTCAAATGAAGAAGCTTTAAGATCAATACTCGAAATCTCTTCAACTAGGAATGGTATCTCATCCAAATGAGTGTTAGAGGATCCTTTCTCATCTCTCTTACGTTCACTACTTTCATCAAATGGGTTTTCAGGAACAATCCAATCAAAATTCTTTTCTAAGGCTTCATGCATTCCTACAAGTTTAAAAGGTATAGGTATCTTAATTTCCTCCCTTGGTTTGGTTTTATCTAAAGTACCCATAACATCTACACATGAGCCTATCATATTAAAACATTCAAAGACCTTTTTGGCTTCCTTAGCAACATCATTGAACTCTTTTAGTAAAGTTTCTAGTATATAATCTCTCTTTTCAGCATCTTTTTCTTTTAGTTTAAGAAACAAAATTTGCATCATGGGGTTAAGGTTAACAAACCTAGCCTCCAACATGTGAACTAAAAGAAGATGCAGCAATTTCATAATTAGTAGCAAGTTTTGCTAAGGATCTATCCTCAATATCCTCATGTTTGCTAACATGATTAAAGAATTCTTCAATATTTTCTTTCCCAATTATAGAGCCACTACCTATTGAAAGATATTTTAGGGTGCACTTGGGAATCAACATGGTGAGCTAGAGCAAGGTGAAAACTAGGGTAGGAACTAATATTTTTTTGTTTTTGATAAGAGAAAGCAAACCAAACGAAACTAGTTTTTTGGAGTTTCTGATAAAAAGAGGCAAACAAAACCAAGCAAAAGGAAGTAAACAAAACAATAACAAAGTAAAGAGAAAGGTTGTGAAGGACTCCCCTTGTGAAGCCGTCCTTAGCCTCCCTGGCAACGGCGCCAGAAAAATCTTGATGGTGGCTCAGATGATTGTTGAGCTTCGTTGGGAGACCGCAAGAGGAAGGTATGATGATCACAGCAGCAAGTTCCTCCCTTAGTAAGAAACCAAGGTTAACGACCCAGTAGGAGGAAGGAAACGACTCAAAGGTGTTTCTAGTAACTTGGAAACCTACACAACACAAACTCAAGACTTTGCCCCATCGAACAGTGAGGTTGTCAATCTCACCGGTTTGCTGAAAACAAAGGATTAACTGTATGGTGTGGAAGATAATGGTGGTTTGAAGAAAGTAAACAGTAACAGTGGAAGGTGTATTAATGGTAAAGATTGGACCGGGGTCCATTGTTCACTAGAGGTGTTCTCCTTAAGATAAACAAACATGGCATGTTGGGTAAACAAATTACATCAGGGCAATTGAAAGGACTGAGCAAGGCATAACAATGAAATACTGGACATTCATGATCGTATGAGATTCCATTGGGCAATACAACAAGTTACATAGACCTCCATCCAACTTCATCTATGACTAGTAATCCACCTTCAGGTATCATCCGAACCCCATACAGTATTAAGTTGCAAGCAACGGATAACTGCTTTAAGCAAAGTGTGTAAGGTAAACAATCCACTTGTTCCATGAACAAGAGACCGTTGTTTTATCCCTAGTAGCAACATCACATCTACAACCTTAGAGATTTCTATCACTCCCCTTAGATTAAATAGAGGCATGAACCCACTATCGAGCATAAATACCCCCTCTTGGAGTCACTAGCATTTACTTGGCCAAGATAGCTACTAGAAACAGAGAGCATGCAAGATCACAAACAACACATACATGATAGAATCAATAAGACAAAACCATTAATCAATCTGACATAGTAATCTCAATATCCATCGGATCCCCGCAAACACAACATGCATGATTACAAATAGATGATCTTGATCATGAATGGAGCTCACAAGGTCTAAACATGGTAGCACAAAGGAGTAGATACAACCATCTAGCTACTACATGGACCCGTAGTCCAAGGTGGAACTACTCACGCTCAATACCGAAGGCTGTCATGATGAAGAAGAAGGCCTCCGGGATGATCTCCTTTCTGGAAGGGTGCCAGGAAGAACTTCAGATCCCCCCTGATCTAGGGACGAAGGTGGCGGCGGCTATAGACTATTTCGTGGAAGATTGATTGAGTCCTTAGGGTTTTGGTATCGAGGGGTCTTTATAGGCGAAGAGGCGAGGCAGGGGGACCCAGGGTGACCGCAACCCCCCAGGCGCGGGCCCACCAAGGCCGCGTGGCCAGGGGGTGTGGCCCCCTGGTGGCTCTTCTCCATCTCGTACTATGGCTTCGTGTTACCCACGGTAAAATATTGACTTTGGCTTTTGTCCCGTCCAGTTCCGAGAATATTGATTTTCTGCCTTTTCTGGAACCAACAACAGAAGAAAACGGGCAAATGGCACTGTGGCATCTTGTTAATAGGTTAGTACCAGAAAACATATGAAAACACCTCAAAGTGTAGACAAAGCAAAGTAGATACTAAACAAGCATGGAACATAAAAAATTATCGATACATATCTGACGTATCAATTGGGAAGTAGGGTCTCGCCGCAGAACTCAGGCCTGACCGGCCAGGCCCCACGGTGGGCGCCACTGTCGTGGGAATGGCCATGGCAGATGCTGCGATTGGCAGCAAGTAGTAGAACGAGGGGCAAGGGAGGCCAGCCATCTATGGTGCGAGATGAGGGCGGAGACACTAGGTTTTACCCAGGTTCGCCCTCCCCGGAGGGTAAAGACCTACTCCTGCTAGATTGTATTATCGAGAGATTACAATGGTGGCAAGATCAGCGGCTAGGCTGCGAGTCGATGGGGTGTATGATGGAACATGAGTACTAGATGTAAGATCCCTCCTTTGTAAAGGAAAAGGATCCCTGTGATTGCAATGCTAGTCCCTGGATCATTGCTAGCATCCACAGTTTAAGATGAAGTACACAGATACAAAGGTCATTTATTACATCCATTCTAGAGATGAAAATATAGTCTTTTACAACTCAAGGCCACAGGACTAATACAAGAGTTTGGAATAAGTAAATAAACATAAGTCTTCATCTTCATGTGCCACAGGCAAGCATGTTGAGTGTAGACTCATGACACCTAATCATCATCGGAGTAACCTGCAACATCACAAGTTACAGCCACAGTGGGTCAATTCTTTGGAATAGTATTGGCAAGTGATACCTTAGTAAATTTTAAGTGGACTATATTACTACATGCACTTTGGCTAAGTGTAGCTTGGCTTGCTTTGCTCAAAATAGGTTTTTCCTATTAGTTGAAATCACTAAGTTTTTCTTTGTCAAAAACTTTTCCCAAGAAACCACCAATAGACATTGGGGTCCTTCACCCTTGTTCACCCACAAATTTTTACTTAGAAGTTGGAGTGATGAGATTCTTGATAGCTTCCATGTCTTGATTCTCAAGTTGTCCATTGCCATGGACTTGGCTAAGTACTTAGATTTTCCATCTACAGAGGTTGTGCACTTTCCCCACCAGACTTGGTTTCCCAAGACAGGACCTTTCAGAAGCCTTCCCTTAGCCAAATGGACGCGTTCCAACCTATCATCCCACTACCACCAACTGTCCAAATGACTAAGTTCTAGCAACCTATGTGGTCAAGGCAGAGCCCATATTGCCAAGTGGCTGCACTATAAGCTTCTCAACACTTGGCCTCCAAAATCCCTTTGTGCCTGGGTGGCATACCACAAGTGAGATACACAAGGTAAACCATATACATGGGCCTTGTGTAACCACTCAACCAAAAACCACCAATCAAGTCCCATTCCACCCAGGTGATTCATTGACTTAGTTGTTTTATTAAGAAAAACATAAGTCAAAAGACTTAGAAATATTTTCATTATAGCATGTATATACATTACCAACCCTTGTTTGCTACTAGCTAGGCTAAGAATGGCATAGTAACTTAACTTAGGAATTTCCTAGCAATTCTATATCTACTTAGGATTTCCCAACATGGCATTTGGCAAAAATGGTAACATGCAAGACTTAGCAAAATATTTCTAATGCTTGTATAAAACATAGGAATGGGAATATTCATGAAGTACCACTTGCCTTGGTAATGGGGAGAGTAGCACTCTTCACAATCACAATCACTAGCACCAAAATCTATACAAAATGATAGCACAAAATTACACACAATTCATATACAAACATAAATATATGCATGCATGCAAAATGCTAAGTGATGATTTTTAAAACTCTACCAAGCAAGTGCATAGTACTGAATCAATACTAAGTTAAAAACTTGCTAAATCAAGTTTATTTTACACCAAAACAAAATCCTAAATAATTTCTATACTCAACATAGCTTTAAACAAGTTTCTGCAAATAAAGTCATTTTAACAGAAACTTTTCACTAAACACATTGCATAAACAGAAAGGGCTTGTCTCCCTGATTCCAACGGTATAAAATTTGCAAAAATCTAACGTGGGAATCAAAAGTTATAGCCTAATCAAATTTGAATCTAAATCTGTTTTAAATTCTGTTTTAAACACAAACCCTAGCCACGCGTCTTAATTCTATTGGTTGATACCGTTTCGCTCAGGATCACCCTCCCGCGCCGTCGGATCTACTTAAAACACGCGGCTCAAATCTACCCATAACGATTCGTTAAGTGATCTAATCCTATACGCTGGATCCAGATCTGACGGCTCTGGATCAAACGACCAAAGCGGGGCGGCGCTGGCGGCGGCGGGCTCTGTCTGCGGCGGCGCGGCGCTACAGGTCGTCCGGAGAGGCAGGAGGATGCTCACCAGGTTCGCAGCGTCGAGGAGAAGCTCAACTTAGCAGCGGCTTGACGAGGGGCGCACGGGCACGGTCGCTGGGGCTCGTCGGAGTTGCGGGCGGCGTCTGTCGCTTGTTGTCGAGGTCGCTGTCGAGGCTCCGTGTCGTCCTAGCACAAGGCAGAGGGTTTAGAAGATGCGCAAGTGACTAGCGAACAAGTTGGTAACAAAGGGAAGGCAAGGGGCGCTCAGTTCTTACCACTATTGCTCGCCGGAGTCGAGCGGATGCGCTGGTGGTTGCGGGCTTGAACGGAAACGATGACCTGGGTCACGTGCAAGCAAACCAGAGGCGTTAGCAGATGCACAAGATCATGCTGGTTGCAGTGGTTTGAACGAGAGGCAACGGGGCGGTCTGAGCTTACCGTGATTCGTCGCCGGAGCGCGTCTGTCTGCGGCGGCGCAAGTGCGATTGTGGGCAGCCTGGTGGCGATGTGGAGGCATTGAGTGAGGGGAAATGATCGCGGTGCAGAGGGGGTTATGTAGGCGAGAGGGGAGCGGCGATTAAGCGCGGAATCAAGGGCAATTAAGCGAGGAATCAACGCGGCAGTGATGGGCGGAGGAAACGGCCGGCGAAGTGGTCGGGCGCGATTTGGGGAAGACGAGGGTGAGCTGTCGAGGTCCACCAGTCAGCGAGTGAGACGGAGAGGGGGTGGGGTCCGAGTGTCAGTGCCTGTGTGGGTGCGTCTGTGCGTGCGAGTGAGAGAGAGGGATGCCGGGTGGCTAACTGGGCCGGTTGTGCTGTTGGGCTAGATTAGGAGCGTCTGGCCCTTTTCTTTTCTTTACTCTTTTTCTTTTTCCAGAATGAATTTCAGGAATGGTTTTCAAATGAATTCAAACTCCATTTGAATTCAAATCTATTTGGGATTTTTGCAGTGTGTAACAGTCTCAATTCTAGGTATAAAACCATGGGGTCACTTTGAAAAGGCTTGGTCATTTTTGGAGAAACAAAATAACAGGGACTTTGCACTTGATTTGCAAATGTTTGAAAAAATGGTTTTTGAAACCATTTCAATTTTGTAAAGTTTGGTTCAAATTCCACACTCAATCCATTCAACAAGGGAGATAAACAATCTAGGTTTAAGACATTCAAACTCTCAAATGGGGATGGACATTTGATATAAGTTTGTTCACATAAAATGATAGCACTATGTGCTTCTGTTTTCTGAAATGAGTTTTGAAATTGATCTCAATTCTATATGCATGCATGAATGATATACAATCTTTGAAATCATGATTTTAGGGATGTTACAAATCTAACCCCCTTAAGGTGAATCTCGCCCTCGAGATTCGGATTGGCTAGCAAATAGGTGAGGGTGGTCCTTCCGAAGATCATCTTCTCTTTCCCATGTTGCTTCCTCTTCAGAATGATGATTCCACTACACTTTGCAAAACTTGATAGTCTTTGTCCTTGTGACTCTTTCTGCAGTCTCAAGAATTTTGATAGGTTTCTCTTCATAAGTGAGATCACTTTCTAGTTGAACTTCCTCCAAAGGTATAGTATCCTTCAAAGAAGTTTCCTCCATTTCTGGGTGACATTTCTTAAGCTGACTCACATGAAACACATTATGGACAGCTGATAGAGATTCTGGCAATTCAATTTCATAGGCAACTTCTCCTTTGCGACTCAAGATCTTGAATGGCCCAACATATCTTGGTGCCAATTTTCCTTTGACTCCGAATATTTTCACTCCGCGAAGTGGTGATACTCTAAGATAGGCTCTATCACCCACTTCGTAGGTGACTTCTCTACGCTTAGGATCCGCCTAGCTTTTCTGTCGGGACTGTGCTATCTTCAACCTGTCCTTAACCAATTTGAGCTTCTCTTTGGCTTCTTTGATAAGATCTGGCCCGAATAAACTTCTTTCTCCCACACCATTCCATAACAATGGGGTGGTACACTTTCTTCCGTAAAGAAACTCAAACGGTGCCATCTCAATGCTGGCTTGATAGCTATTGTTATAAGAAAATTCTGCGTAAGGCAGACTTTCATCCCAACTGGCTCCATAGTCTAAGGCACATGCTCTCAACATGTCTTCAAGGATTTGATTTGTTCTTTCTGTTTGTCCATCTGTTTGAGGATGGAAAGCAGTACTGAATTCCAATCTCGTTCCCAATGACTCATGTAGCTGTCTCCAAAAATGGGAAGTGAATTGAGTTCCCCTATCAGACACAATACTCTTGGGCACTCCATGTAGACATACAATTCTACTCATGTAGATTTTGGCTAACTTAGCACTTGTATAAGTTGTCTTCACGGGTATGAAATGAGCCACTTTAGTTAGGCGATCCACTACTACCCATATTGAATCATATCCTGACCTGGTCCTTGGTAATCCGGTAATGAAATCCATACAAATTTTGTCCCACTTCCAATCAGGAATAGGTAGTGGTTGAAGCAAACCTGCTGGTTTCTGATGCTCCGCTTTCACTCTACTACACACATCACACAAAGCAGGCGATGTCCCTCTTGAGATTGTTCCACCAAAACCTTTCTTTCATGTCCATGTACATTTTGGTGTTACCCGGGTGAATAGAATACAGAGAGTTGTGTGCTTCCTGCAAAATCAGTTTCCGCAACTCCGGATCTTGTGGAACACGGATACGTTTCCCATGCCATAAAGTACCCTCTTCGTCTTCGTGGAAATTTTTAGCTTTCCCTTGGCCAATCTTTTCCTTAATCTCTTCAATTTCCTTATCGGTCTTCTGAGTTTCTCGGATCTTGTCCAACAAAGTGGGTTGAACATCCAAAGACATGAGATGTCCTTCGGGCACAATCTCCAATCTGAGTTTTCTGAATTGGGTACACAAATCATCTGGCAATTCCCCTTTGGTAAGGCCATTCACAAATACCTTACGACTTAGAGCATCTTCTACAACAGTTACTTTACCGGGGTGGTATTGCAAACTTAAGTCATAGTCCTTGATAAGCTCTAACCATCTTCTTAGCCTCATATTGATTTCCTTCTGGGTAAAGATATACTTCAAACTCTTGTGATCAGTGAACACTTCACAACGCTTTCCCAAAAGGTAGTGTCTCCATGTTTTGAGTGCATGGACAACAGAGGCTAACTCTAAATCATGAGTAGGATAGTTCACTTCATGAGTTTTGAGTTGTTTCGAGGCATAAGCTACAACTTTACCGTCTTGCATAAGTACAGCACCCAAACCTTGATGAGATGCATCACAATATACCTGGAAATCCTTTTCCAAATCTGGCAGACATAACACTTGTGCTGTCACAAGTCTCTTCTTCAACTCCTGAAAGCTGAGTTCACAACCTTCAGACCAAGCAAACTTCTTGTCTTTCTTTAACAATTCAGTCATGGGCTTAGCTACCTTAGAGAAATTCTCAATAAACCTTCTGTAGTAACCTGCTAAGCCAAGGAAACTACGAACTTCTTTCACGGACTTGGGAGATTCCCATTCTGTCACAGCTGAAACTTTAGCAGGATCAACTGCTACACCATCCTTTGTCATAACATGACCAAGAAAAACAACTTCCTCTAACCAGAACTCACACTTGCTGAATTTGGCATAAAGTTTATGCTCCCGTAATTTCTCAAGTATCAAACGCAAGTGTCCTTCATGTTCTTCTTTGCTCTTGGAGTAGACTAAGATGTCGTCGATGAAAACGACAACAAACTTGTCAAGAAATTCCATGAACACCTTGTTCATCATTTTCATGAAGTATGCTGGAGCATTGGTCAAGCAAAATGGCATCACAGTATACTCATACAATCCATACCTTGTGGTGAATGCTGTTTTAGGTATGTCTTGTTCTCTTATCTTGAGTTGAAAATAGCCTGACCGGAGATCAATCTTTGAGAACACACATGCTCCTTCTAGCTGATCAAACAAGTCATTGATTCTAGGCAAAGGATATTTGTTCTTTATAGTTACCTCGTTGAGTGAACGGTAATCTATGCATAACCTTTGACTTCTATCTTTCTTCTCTATGAACAAAACTGGGGCTCCCCAAGATGAAGAACTTGGTTGAATGAATCCTTTCTGCAACTGTTCTCCAAGTTTCTTCTTGAGCTCTTTCAGTTCATCAACTGACATTTTATACGGTCTCTTTGCTATTGGTCCAGACCCTGGTACCAAATCTATCAGAAACTCCACATCTCTATCTGTAGGCATTCCCGACAATTCTTCCGAAAACACATCCGGATACTCACTTACAATTGGCACACTATCCATGCTAACCCCCTTAAGAGAATTTAGCTTACTTCCTTTAGATTCAAAGTTGGACTTGAACTTAATCCATTTTCTTTCCGGGGTTGTGAGTGCAACAGTACGATTAGCACAATCTAGTACTCCTTCATACTTAGCCATCCAATCCATTCCCAATATTACGTCCAGTCCTTGGGAATCTAGGATTATCAGGTTAACGGGAAACTTATACTTCCCAAATTCTATGACTAGATCATGGCATCCTGAATTCACTATCATTTCTCCACCAGGAGAACTTACTTTTATAGGACACCCAATAGTTTCTACCGGTAGTTCATTTCTTTCAACAAATGCTCTTGATATGAATGAATGAGATGCACCAGTATCAAAGAGTACAAATGCTGGAATAGAATTGAGTCTGAACTTACCAGCAACAGCATTAGGCTCCTCATAGACCTCCTCCACATTGATGTGGTTCACCTGTCCTTTCTGGAAAGGATTGGGCTTGACAGGTCCTTCAACTTTCTTTTCGGGGCACTCATTTGCATAGTGTCCTATCTTCTTGCATTTGAAGCATTCAACCTGACTGATGTCTCTCTTAGCAGGCTGACTTCCACTTCGACTTCCATTACCACTGTGGTGGCTCTTATGTCCACTCTTGTGGTTCTTGTACTTGTCATTGTCATGACTGCGGTGATGCTTGTTGTCATGACGGTTGTGGTTGTGGTGCTTGTTGAATTTCCCATGCTTGTGGGATCCTGAGCTTCCGCTATCATCATAGTGAGATCGTTTGTGAGACGATCCCGAGCTGTGCTTGTCGGAGTGCTTTCTCTTTCTACTCTCGACTTGCTTCATTTTATTCTCCAATATTGCAGCTTTGTCACAGAGCGACTGATAAGTGGGAACATATGCCACAGCCAGTTGCAGATTCAGCTCATCATTCAAGCCTTCCAAAAAAATTTCCTTTCTCTTCGCATCTGTGTCAACCTCATCCGGTGCATAACGCGCCAGATTATTGAACTCCTCAATGTACTCAGCCACGCCGCGGTAACGCTGCTTCAGATTGTGGAACTCTTTCTTTTTCAGGCTCATTATTCCTAATGAGATATGAGCAGTGCGAAAGCCATCCTCAAAGATAGCCCAAGTCACCTCATCTATAGGAGTGGTGATCTGGAAGTTGTCCCACCAAGTGGCGGCTGGCCCTTCCAGCAGATGTGCTGCAAATCTGACTTTTTCAGCATCCGTGCAGCCCACGGTTACTAAGTCCTTATTTACAGAATGTAGCCAATCATTGGCCACCATGGGATCAGTCATCCCCGAGAACTTAGCTGGCCTCAATCGCAGAAATCTGGTGAGCATATCAAAGCCCGGAGGGTTGTTGTTGTTATTGTTGTTATTGTTGTTGTTATTGGGGTTGTTGTTGTTGTTGTTTTGGTTCTGAATGAATGTTGTCATCATCTACATCAGCTGTGTTTGAGCAGTCATCATTTGTTGCATTTCTGGTGTGATGTTGTTGTTGTTGTTGGGGTTGGGGTTTGCGCGACGGGGAGGCATCTGTGGTTTGTTCAAATAGAGATAAGAATGAGATACCCATAGATGTTTTCATGCACATTACATCACATAAGCCAACACATAGCATGCAACACAAAGATAAAAGTTCAACAACAAGATAACAAGTTCACAAAGTAAAACACACAAGTAGCAAGCCATCCACATGTCGGATGGTCCAATAACAAGTTCTCAAATAACAAGTACGATAATAAAAGATAAACGAGTAGTCAAATCTACTCATCAGCATCAATCTCCTCCTCGTCAAAGGTAAGACCTGCGTTCTCCATCGCGGTCTTGTTCTCCTCAATGGTAGTGGTCAAGGACTCAATCTTGGCCTTGAGAGCCCTCTTCTGGGAACGAAGCCTCTTTATCACCGTCTGCTGCTGCTCTAGCTCGAAGTCCTTGGATTACAGTTCTTCAATCATGTCCCGGATCTTCTTGTTCCTATCCTGGACACGCTTCTCCTGACTCTTGAACTTCCTGTCCTGGGTCTCGAACCTTGCCTCCATTTCCTTGACTATCTCGTCCTGCTGCGCGAAGAGCTTGTCCTTCTCGCGAAGCTGCACCTGGAGCTCGTCATTACTGAGCATGACATTGGTCCTGTCCGTGTCCACGTGCCTAATGAGAGACTCTAAGTCCTGGAGATACAGACGTATCGGCTCTGCTACATCCCTCGAGTCGTCCTCGAAGTCGATGGACTCTCCATCCTCATCACGTCTTCCGAAGACGTGGAAGTGAGTGCCTCTAACCTGTCGGGAGTGTCGACCTAGCAAACGTCCTATCAGGTCCTGCATAACTACCTCCATGCCTCTCTCCCTGTCATCGTGCATAAGCTTGAAGACGATGGCCTCCGTAGTAGGCTCTGTCTGGCATCCGGGCTGGTTCACCTTGAAGCCCCAGGGGTCCTTCCTCTCAAACTTGGTGAGTGGATGCACCATGATGGTGGGAAGAGGGAGATTGAGAAAAGTTGTAAGCTCAACGATACGAGGACCAAAGCGGGTAACCTGGAACTCCTCAACAGTGCTGATGGTAATAGGCATCTATTTATAAGATAGAAAAGTTAGAACAACACAACTTAAGATAAAACAAAGTCAAACATCACATACATATCCTTGGAAAACAAAATCACACAAGTCATGCATACATGAATCCATTACATCAACCAAGGTCCAATCTTATTTAAGGTATCATTTTGGAAAATAAGGTGATAAATGGTGGTCCAACTAACGAAGTACGTTTACAATCCTATCTCACTGGATCTGTTGGCTAACACAATGTTCCTAGAGGCAATCAGCCTATCTTGCTCACATGATTCCATCACTAAGTCTATAATATCTCATATTAAGGTTTGGTTGGTGGCTTCCAACTCTTGGGTAAGTTCCTTCTCTTTTATCAAGTCTTTTTGGAGGTTGAGCATTCTGCACTTGACTCTTGCACTAAGTTCTTTGATAGTCCTCCAAGCTGCTTCTCTTGCTGACTCAAAGAATGTGGTGTGCACCACTGTGCTGGTGTACATGCAGGATCCTTTTTCTTTGTAGTTGTCTTCCTTGTTTTTATACAAGTGAAGTTGCACCCACCAGTACTCAACTCCTTCATCCATCACTGGAAAGCCTTTGTACACAGCTGCACCATGTATTTCCATTGCCACCATGAGGTCCTTGAGAATTTTGGGAAACTCAGTCTCACACTCCAAGGTCATGGTCATGAGTGATCCTTTCTTTACGGCTTCGTTGATGGAGTTCATCTACAAATAGAGATGAGAAAGAGAAGATTAGAAAAGTTTACGAGAAGAATAGACAAGTGTAGAAGTAGTTGAAAATTTTCCTTAGTGGTTTCCAATCCTAGGGTCATAATCCTACAGGCAACACAATGCTATGATACCATCTGTAAGATCCCTCCTTTGTAAAGGAAAAGGATCCCTGTGATTGCAATGCTAGTCCCTGGATCATTGCTAGCATCCACAGTTTAAGATGAAGTACACAGATACAAAGGTCATTTATTACATCCATTCCAGAGATAAAAATATAGTCTTTTACAACTCAAGGCCACAGGCCTAATACAAGAGTTTGGAATAAGTAAATAAACATAAGTCTTTATCTTCATGTGCCACAGGCAAGCATGTTGAGTGTAGACTCCTGACAGCTAATCATCATCGAAGTAACCTGCAACATCACAAGTTACAGCCACAGTGGGTCAATTCTTTGGAATAGTATTGGCAAGTGATACCTTAGTAAATTTTAAGTGGACTATATTACTACATGCACTTTGGCTAAGTGTAGCTTGGCTTGCTTTGCTCAAAATAGGTTTTTCCTATTAGTTGAAATCACTAAGTTTTTCTTTGTCAAAATTTTTTCCCAAGAAACCACCAATAGACATTGGGGTCCTTCACCCTTGTTCACCCACAAATTTTTACTTAGAAGTTGGAGTGATGAGATTCTTGATAGCTTCCATGTCTTGATGCTCAAGTTGTCCATTGCCATGGACTTGGCTAAGTACTTAGATTTTCCATCTGCAGAGGTTGTGCACTTTCCCCACCATACTTGGTTTCCCAAGATAGGACCTTTCAGAAGCCTTCCCTTAGCCAAATGGACGCGTTCCAACCTATCATACCACTACCACCAACTGTCCAAATGACTAAGTTCTAGCAACCTATGTGGTCAAGGCAGAGCCCATATTGCCAAGTGGCTGCACTATAAGCTTCTCAACACTTGGCCTCCAAAATCCCTTTGTGCCTGGGTGGCATACCACAAGTGAGATACACAAGGTAAACCATATCCATGGGCCTTGTGTAACCACTCAACCAAAAACCACCAATCAAGTCCCATTCCACCCAGGTGATTCATTGACTTAGTTGTTTTATTAAGGAAAACATAAGTCAAAAGACTTAGCAATATTTTCATTATATCATGTATATACATTACCAACCCTTTTTTGCTACTAGCTAGGCTAAGCATGGCATAGTAACTTAACTTAGGAATTTCCTAGCAATTCTATATCTACTTAGGATTTCCCAACATGGCATTTGGCAAAAATGGTAACATGCAAGACTTAACAAAGTATTTCTAATGCTTGTATAAAACATAGGAATGGGAATATTCATGAAGTACCACTTGCCTTGGTAATGGGGAGAGTAGCACTCTTCACAATCACAATCACTAGCACCAAAATCTACACAAAATGATAGCACAAAATTATACACAATTCATATACAAACATAAATATATGCATGCATGCAAAATGCTAAGTGATGATTTTTAAAACTCTACCAAGCAAGTGCATAGTACTGAATCAATACTAAGTTAAAAACTTGCTAAATCAAGTTTATTTTACACCAAAACAAAATCCTAAATAATTTCTATACTCAACATAGCTTTAAACAAGTTTCTGCAAATAAAGTCATTTTAACAGAAACTTTTCACTAAACACATTGCATAAACAGAAAGGGCTTGTCTCCCTGATTCCAACGGTATAAAATTTGCAAAAAATCTAACGTGGGAATCAAAAGTTATAGCCTAATCAAATTTGAATCTAAATCTGTTTTAAATTCTGTTTTAAACACAAACCTTAGGCACGCGTCTTAATTCTATTGGTTGATACCGTTTCGCTCAGGATCACCCTCCCGTGCCGTCGGATCTACTTAAAACACACGGCTCAGATCTACCCATAATGATTCGTTAAGTGATCTAATCCTATACGCTGGATCCAGATCTGACGGCTCTGGATCAAACGACCAAAGCGGGGCGGCGCTGGCGGCGGCTACTGACGGCGGCGGGCTCTGTCTGCGGTGGCGCGATGCTACAGGTCGTCCGGAGAGGCAGGAGGATGCTCACCAGGTTCGCAGCGTCGAGGAGAAGCTCAACTTAGCAGCGGCTTGACGAGGGGCGCACGAGCACGGTCGCTGGGGCTCGTCGGAGTTGCGGGTGGCGTTTGTCGCTTGCTGTCGAGGTCGCTGTCGAGGCTCCGTGTCATCCTAGCACAAGGTAGAGGGTTTAGAAGATGCGCAAGTGACTAGCGAACAAGTTGGTAACAAAGGGAAGGCAAGGGGCGCTCAGTTCTTACCGCTATTGCTCACCGGAGTCGAGCGGCGGCGCTGGTGGTTGCGGGCGTGAATGGAAACGATGACCTGGGTCACGATCAAGCAAACCAGAGGCGTTAGCAGATGCACAAGATCATGCTGGTTGCAGTGGTTTGAACGAGAGGCAACGGGGCGGTCTGAGCTTACCGTGATGCGTCACCGGAGCGTGTCTGTCTGCGGCGGCGCAAGTGCGATTGTGGGCAGCCTGGTGGCGATGTGGAGGCGTTGAGTGAGGGGAAATGACCCGGTGCAGAGGGGGTTATGTAGGCGAGAGGGGAGCGGCAATTAAGCGCAGAATCAAGGGCAATTAAGCGAGGAATCAACGCGGCAGTGATGGGCGGAGGAAACGGCCGGCGACGTGGTCGGGCGCGATTTGGGGAAGACGAGGGTGAGCTGTCGAGGTCCACCAGTCAGCGAGTGAGACGGAGAGGGGGTGGGGTCCGAGTGTCAGTGCCTGTGTGGGTGCGTCTGTGCGTGCGAGTGAGAGAGAGGGAGGCCGGGTGGGCCAACTGGGCCGGTTGTGCTGTTGGGCTAGATTAGGAACGTCTGGCCCTTTTCTTTTCTTTACTCTTTTTCTTTTTCCAGAATGAATTTTAGGAATGGTTTTCAAATGAATTCAAACTCCATTTGAATTCAAATCTATTTGGGATTTTTGCAGTGTGCAACAGTCTCAATTCTAGGTATAAAACCATGGGGTCACTTTGAAAAGGCTTGGTCATTTTTGGAGAAACAAAATAACAGGGACTTTGCACTTGATTTGCAAATGTTTGAAAAAATGGTTTTTGAAACCATTTCCATTTTGTAAAGTCTGGTTCAAATTCCACACTCAATCCATTCAAGAAGGGAGATAAACAATCTAGGTTTAAAACATTGAAACTCTCAAATGGGGATGGCCATTTGATATAAGTTTGTTCACATAAAATGATAGCACTATGTGCTTCTGTTTTCTGAAATGAGTTTTGAAATTGATCTCAATTCTATATGCATGCATGAATGATATGCAATCTTTGAAATCATGATTTTAGGGATGTTACACTAGAGTACCCTAGGGAGGCTTATATAGGGGTACCTCGCTAGGTTTTTCAGATCTACAACCGAGTTAGATAAGGACTCGGAGGATTTTGACCTAATCCGACTGGGACTAGCTATGCTTCTGGGCCTTCAGCTTCCAGTCTCCTGGCTCCTCCTTGGGTCTTGATCCAGTCGCCGTCCTGTAGGCCCACTCGCTGGAAGTGGGATCCAGTAGGGAATGTCCTGTTGGGAATACTCCACTCGGAATATTCCCATCATGGCCTTAAGGTATTGCTGATTTTAATTGAGTTTACTTACTATTATTTTGTCGTTTGCTAAGATGTGCAAAGTCGCGGGAAGCAACTAACTCAATTCCACAAGTTTTTCAGCTTCCAGGGCGCGTAAAGACCATTGGTATGACTGGGAGACCGCGTATAGCATGCCCGTACTACATCATAGATCGAAAAGATAGAATTTTTTTTTGCACGCTACAGTGGCCATAATGACCACTGGTAAGACCAGAGGCGGTCATACCGCCCGCCTGTACCATACCCTGAGCAAAACATCGAGTTTGAGGCAAATGTACTAACCGAATAACGACCCGTAGTATGGGCGCGCACAACCGTACCTCGTGCCCATACCGAGTGCACCGTCAGAAGGGTTTCGTCAACCCCAAGTTATGTCACTTAGTAAGGGGGGCTCTGGCCGTACCGCCCGCCCGTACCATGTACTCGGCCACGATATTATCACAAGAAGAGGTAACCCTAAAATTCCCAAAACACAAATCTCTCTTTCTTCTACCTCCAAACTCCAAACGACCTCTAGTGGATCTTTAATTCTAGTCATTCTTTTTTCGATTCCTCGCACCCATTAGATCTAAGGTATGTTTCTCCTCCGATCCCCAAATTCTTTGCATCAAAACCTTCATCTATCTTTCAGAATTATCAATCTAGGATTAGGTCTTATTCTTGGGATAATCTTGATTATGAGCATGCTTAGTTTTGTTTTTAGAGGAGTTTATTTTGTAATAAGTATAGATGATCATTTATGTTATGTTTCTATTGGACCAAATTTTTGATTAGCTTTATTATTTGTTTTGTTTTAGATGAATACAAGGAGTCGTACACATGTGATGGCTACGGAACGAGCCACAACATCCGTTGATACGCTAACCCCCGAGTCACATGGTATCGAGTTCACCGAGGAGTTTCAGCTAAACCGTTTCAATTGTCTCAAGCTCTGAGAGATCAAGTCCACCAAGTGTACATGTCCTTACATCCTGAACCAACTGGGTATTCGCTATGATTTTGATTTACTTTGCAATAATGTTGGTTTGTATGACTTTGTTTTTCAGGATGTCATCACATACCGCTTCTTGATGCTTGAGTTCCTCGGTACCTTGACACATTCGGTGTGCTCACGCTACTGCCCCGAGTAGCAAATGTGTAGAGTATTCCTTGACTCTCGACAAATGGGCTTAGTACTTTGGGTTTGCCAACAATGCCACCAACATATGATCCACCAACTTTGTCCTTAATCCATCACCCTTGTCCTATTTTAATAAGATGAGAATTCGTGGAAACACACTCAATGGAAACCAAATTGAACACCCTACTGTTCGTTATTTGTTTTATGTTATTGCTAACACTTTGCACGCACATGGTGTGTTTACTAGAGTTAATGAGGAGGATATGATAGTCCTCGCTAGAGATGCTATTTCTAACTATAACTTAATGCCAAATTTGGGCGCCCTTCTTTTGTTTTATCTTAAGCATCAAGCTATGTAGCCTCATGATTCCATATGCGTAGGAGGAGTCATAACCATGCTTGCACGTGCCCTTCACGTCAACTTAGGTAATATCCAACCGTTGGCAGGAGGCCATCGTCTTGGTTTTCTACTCTGAGTGCTTGTGGTTGAGGAAATTCTACCCCAACAAGAAGTACCCAAGGGTGAAGAAGGAGAAGATGAAGAAGTAGAACAAGAAGGACCCGAACAAGATGCGCAGCCACCAAACTTCTACACAACCTATGATGATATCTTTGCTCTCAAAGGAAATATCCAAAACATGAACAACCTCTCCATCAACCTTCGAGATGCTACTGCCAACCTCTCCACCAAGTTCAACAATTGGAGCAGCTAATGGAACATGGGATATTTTCCACCACCACAATGAGCAATAAAAGGGCTTGCAAAAGCCTGAGCTTAGGGATGTGTCCCCTGGTATTTTTATTTGTGTAATAATGAGGTTTTACTCTAGCTCATTGTACTCCAGCTCCTTGAGAGCTTTCAAACACTCGTGTTGGTCTGTTCCAACACTTTGCTTTTCTTCTGTTTTTCGTTTGCTTTTGTTTGTATTTTTTTCTTGGTTCCTTTTTTGGTCATAAGTTCTTTTCTATTCTTTAATCCCCATCCTCAAAAATACAAAAAGATTTTTCCCTTTTTCCTTTTTTGCGAAAGTGGATTTGTCTATTTCCTCTTTTCTTTAACATTATTATGAGAATAATCTTGACTTGAGTTTTGAAGGAACACATCCCCATAAGGAAGAGGATGATGAAGTCACTCCTGGGAGGTATGTACTATGTCTCCCATTTTAGAAGTTTGAATTGTTTATCTTAGTTAGTTGATGTGATAAGATATTATGCTAGTGGGAGTAATCCAAAATAGTTAGAGTAAAGCTTTTATTTGCATGAATAATTATCTGTGGAAGCTTTTGCTCTTGTTCTTGTAGCTAACCGAGTCTTGCCTTGGAAATAATATTGTCGAACAAGCAGGGGCGGAGCCAAGGGGGGCGAGCAGGGGCTAGACACCTCCCAACTGTTTGCGACCCTCAAGGATTTACAACAGCTAGTAGTAGTATTAGGCCATGAATCGATAGACTTGAGCCTAGATTAAGTGTTTGTGCAAGAACTAAAGCAACCCAATAGGTAAAAGTATTGCCCGTCCTCTTGTGTACCCACGTATAGGCAATAAATGATCATTCAATTCTGGTCATTTTACAATTCCCTCTAGCAAATTAGATCTCTCTATTAATCGATCCAGGGTGCGAGGAAGCCTACCGCAGCTGATGTTGGACTTTGATTGTTGGTTTATCTAGGCAACCGAGTAGTACGATGGCAGTTGATCTATTGGTCTCTACCGTGAGTCCACAACATCATCCTGAATTCACCATCAGATTAGTCAAGGTACACACTCTATGCACAATTGCACATAGTACTGCTAATTCAATCTAACCCTTCTAGTTTATTTCTATAGTTTAGCTATACTTTGTTCGTTAATAAATGATGAGAAACTATGTAGTAGATGGATTTGTTCTTCCAAGTGATTCGATCTTGAATCTTGCCAAGAGTTGCACATTCGAGAATCAGTCGTTGGTAACATCTCGGTATTTTAAATTAATGAAAAAATTGGAACCTTGTTGGTGTTGCCAAACATCCGACAGTTTTCTTCCCAATTTTAATGATTATTGTGATATTATATATACATGTTATAATAGGCCAAACATATGTTGATATTCCATGTTGTTATAGCCTTGATGTCGTGGTATAGTTGACCTAGCGGTGCGATATTGGTCAGCCCATATATACCATTTTATGAATGATAGGAATAGACATTTACAGTGGTCTCACCCATATTGAGGTTTCCGGGCTTTTGACGATATAAACGCATTGCTCTCTCTATCTTAGGTCCATCCTTTCACCCATATACATTGGTCGGCTAACTCCTGGATTTTCATCGCTCGCCCCCCTAAGTATAAATCCTGGCTTCGCCCCTGCGAACAAGTACAACGAGAAAAAGTCTCAAATTTATGACTTGTTTGATGAACGATTGTCTTGAGAGTTTACTTTGAAGATACTTAACCCCATAGATGTTTTGGTAGACTACATAGCACTATTGAAAGGAGTTGTTTTATAGAGATGAAGTCTAGAGGTAAATGTGATCCATGCCAAATCTAACCTTGTGGATCAAACTGTGGTACTATTTAAAAAGTTCTATATTTTGATGCACCTTTGGATGCCAAAAACTCCGGTGGCCTACGAATGATCAATGGTACAACCCCTGATTCCAGTTATGAGTTGACGACATGGGTGGCACTTGTCACCATAATGGGAAAAAGTATTGGTACTCCCAAAGGTTGTGCAAACAATTGTTTAAAAGAATCACTCAATGATCCTTGTTGAGAATTATCCTTGAAATAATAAAAAAAATGAAGATCCACATAACAAGTCCTTGGCATGGTCTCATTACTACTTTATGAATTTTATTGAAAGACAATGAATGGAATAGAAGTGTTTTTATAGTCTTGATTTACGATGTGGGTGTCAATAAGACACTTCACTACTATGCTACTTAGGACAAGAACTCTCTTACTTGATCTTGCTATTATTAAACATCCTAGTGTTTCTTGGGCAGCTGAGAGTTAACTAGAGGAATTGGATTGATTGTTACACTTCTAGCTATGTATACTTATATTAAACTCCACATTGATTGTTTTGAGTTATCAAAGCTTGCACGGTGTTCTTGGCATCTCTCTAACTTTGATGAGCTTTTCAATTGGAAGAAGTGCTAGACGCATATGACTACCAACTGTAAGTGAATTCATATTCTCGTATTCTTAGTTTAAACGCTGAGTTCTTTATGGTTTTGTTGTTTTTCTTGCTCAAGGAGAAACAAAGTTTGAGCTTTGGGGAACTATATGGTTGTGAAAGTAGCCATCTCTTTCCGCGTTTAAACCTTGTTTTTATCTAAGAAATTGGCAATAACCTCTCTAGCTTTGCCACTAATGACTAATTATTGAAAAGAGGTGTAATCCATTGCTTGGAATTGTGTTGTGTAGGAAAGCAAGCTTTTAATGCAAAATAAGGAGTCATAAATGATGATTTTGAGTAAGTTTCCATGGCCAAGTAATCCTGGAGCAAATACCAGGCGCCATAGGCCATAAAAAACATTGGTACGGGTAGGGCCCGCCTGTATGGACTACCCATACCATGTGGTGGTGGCTTCGTCTCGTCAAACCCTACGAATTTCATGAAGGCGCCTATATATTTTGAGGTCGCAGCCGTCGCGCAGAGGGATGCCATTCTTAGATTGCATCACAACACCACCAAAGGACATCCACACCATAGTTTATCCCCTCCATCCTCTCCATTAGCCCTATCCATTATCTTGTACTTGAGATCTTCTTGTGATTCGACAACCATTGTAAGAATATTTGATTTTAATCTAAGTATTTTGCACAATGTTTTCTATACTTGATCTTATTGTTATGAGTGAGTCGTCCTCATGAACTACGGTTTGGGGTGAAACCTTGAAATGATTATGTGCATATAATCTATTGGAGCATTGTGTATTGTTTGAATAAGGGATTTGTATCTTTGTTTCATTGTCTCTTGCCTCGATCTTTGTACTTTTATGTACCCAATACCCATAAGATCGATAAAGGCTTGAGGTGAGATACTTGGGTAGTGGTGATCTCATACAAAACCCAGTGATAGAAAGAGTTGTACAATCTTTGCTTTGCGACCCATTTGGGAACAACAACAGCAACACCACTTCTTAAGGCTATGATATGTTTCTTTCACTTCATAAATGTTTGTAGCCCGGTACTTCATGGTGCAACTGGTTGTATAAAAAGGCTATTTCTATGCTTGTGACTCATAGGGACTTTAGTATATCAGGATGTCCTTCCCACAAAGATTATCTCTATTAAAACATTACACATGTATAATCTTATTAGTATATTTATCCCATATGATGTGCATCTGCAGGTGAATCTTCAACCCTGGCCTATCTCCATCCATTGAAACAACCTATGATGTAGAGTAAACTAGAGTGGTCCGGTAAACGAAGGTAAACAAAGTCTTGTAGGCGTGTCCTTTTTAATTCCTTTTAGCATTGTTTCCTAAGGTTCGATTAAACCTAGGTCTACTATGTAAAAATACTATTATACTACTTCCATGAATCTAGATTGAAGGTATCAGCCTGTCGAGGCGAAATCGTTAACAGTATCGATTACCCAGGTGAGAGTGAGGTTTCCAGTAGTCTGCTGCCTCCTGAGCGAATGCCGGAGAAGGGTGTCGGGCCTAAGCCCTTCGACAAAGTGGTACACGACATCGTTGGTGCGAACTCCCTCAACGGAGGCCCTCATCCTTAGCCATCTGGCGAGGTACTCACGTGGGGACTCACCAGTCCTTTGAACACAGCGAGCCAGATTGAAGATGGTTATGACACCAACAAAGTGTGAACTATGCTTCTCTATCTCTTGGGGGTCCCAACAGTGTTGCGTTGGCCTTCCACCACCTTATCCTGCACAAGGGCGGTTTGTGTGGGCCTTGATTTGTTTCGATCTAAGCTTAAAATTCCAAAGAGAGATCCGGGCTTGATCCTTTCATGAACATGTTTTGCTGGAGGCGGTCCATGCAGGCCTTGATGCGTATCTAACTTCCCGAGAACTTGATCCCAAGCCGGTTTTTCCAATGAAGATGTGGATGGCCCTGATTGGAACAATTGAGCAGTGGGTGGGGTTCGCCTTCACCGGGATCCAGAACATGTCCGGTGTGACGACCAGAACTTTTCTGAAGAAGAGGACACGCCCAATGGCTAGGGTTTCGCTAATTCTAGCAAAGATTTTTGGGCCTCGCCCGATGTAGAGCTCGAAGCACCTTTTTCCCCATGGTGGGGAGCCAACTGTCGTGGTATTGCCGACAAGTACACCAGGGAGGGTTCCTCACAGAGTGTGTTTAGAGAGGTGGGGGAAAGCGGCGACTTGGCAGGTATGAGGTAACACAACTTACCTAGGTTTAGATCCCACGATGGTGGCAGAATCCTACTCCTGCTATAAGTCACTATAATGGCAATACGCCAAGTTAAAAAGATTGGTTCGCTGTGCGATGTGTTGTAATTTATATGAATCCTTTCCCAAAAGGATCCAGAGGTCCGACTTATAAAGGCACCAGAACCTAGGGTTACAGGGGAAAGTCCTTGCCGAACAGGTCACATAGTCCTACACTAATACTAACTAGTCTTCATGTCTTGCACTCTAAGGCTTCAAGTTGGTCTTTGACTGTACAGTATCCATCCTTTATCCGGCATGGGCCTCCCTTCTAGATCCGGTTAACTGGGTTGCCCATCAGGCTATAGGACTTCGCTACCAGCTGTGGGCCACCCGGGTTAGCCGGATTAGAGATGTGCTATGGTGATACCTATTTAGCATATCCCCAACAATACGATAGAGGTTTTACAACTAAAATAAATAAATACAAACTAGCTAAACTAAATCGCCCTTGGCCACGTATATCGACATAGCTAGTTGTGGCATAGCCGACAACATTGCGTAGCTACTCTTGGCCCTCGCCACCCACGTCGCCGGAGTTTCCTTGGCCCTCGCTAACCATCGCACCGCAGGATCTTCCTTGGCCCTCGCAGCTGAAGCGTCATTATCCCTCTGCTAAAACATCGTCCCCCGACATGCTACACTAGCATGGCTTCTCTGGCCTAGCGGTGCCTCTCGGTGGCCATTTGGCACCTACTGAGCTAGGCAAGGCTCATGCAAGCTCGGCTACCTCCTGATCCCTCGTCTCTTCCGCTTGGGAAGCATATGCGACTTCCCTAGAAATTGTCATATCTGTCACCGTCCACGCCATCACAACCATGTCCACCCGCAATCTGTAGGTTCCCATCTACGCAGCAATGATGGAAGTCTTCTGGCGGCGCACCTCTTCCACCACCAGCATGGCATAGGATAACACCCTGATGGCGGTATGCCTCCTATTCTGTCCGGGCTCTCCTCTCGTCTACCATGAAAGGGGTGTCGCGCTCTTCCCTCTAGGCCTTAGCTCGGGACATATTGATGATGTTGTCCTTGATTGGCACATCAGAGGTATCCAAATATTTTTGTAGCGTGTGATTTGGAAGGACTGGAAGAGGGCAGTATGCTCCTCAGTTGTTGGCGTCTAGAGGGGATCCTCTTTGACTTCTTCATCCCGCTCCTCCTTGTCCTCCTCTTCTGGCTTGGGTCCAGCCTGGCTAATATGCACGAATGTAGTGGGAAGACGACGAGGCATGGTGGATGTGATATTGTCCAACTCCGGGTGGCTCGATCTTAAAGGCGTGGTGGCCCTGGGCAGGAAATAGAGGTCGGATCACTGCTGGGCGAGAAAAGGCGGGCTAGTGGGAAATGATTACGCAGGCGGAGAAGGTAGAAGTAAGGGTGTCGGCCTCCATTAATGGGGTGCTAGCATAGGGAATGGTGAACCGCGGCCTCACAAATGGACTAACGCATCAGGTGTAGTCATAGGCAGATCCACCACCCCTATAAGTCGGGCAGCCGCCTAGGGTTACTGACACGCTATGACTTGCATTACTAACTTTGTATATTGATGTTGTCTGAAAAAATGGCATCTTAAGCATGTTTTTCTAGGATTCTGAAAGTTTCTAGGTCCGCCAATGGGTGCATTGACACATATTGTGGGGACAAAGGCATATCCTCCACAAACCGCAAATAGAGCGATGGGACAATTTTGGTGGTCGGAATGCGAGGGTGGGGGCGTTGGAAGTGGGGGTGGACTTCCATCGTCAACAATACTAAGAGTACTAAAAATAATAAAAAGTAAAATAGGTCGATGACTACATACACTAGAATGAGCTGAAGTAATCCCTTAAAGGCCTCGAGTGATAGGGGTTAGCCTCACGGGTGTCCCTATCTTCATAGATCCCGTGGTAAAAACGATGGGAAAAGCGAGGGAAAGTGAAAAGGTAGAGGAAGAGAACACACACCTCGCTAATAACATGACGACACACGCAAACTCACACTATACAAGGCCTATTGCTCCCAAACGGCAGCCACCGGTCCAATAGGAATCCTCACAAGAAAAGAGCGGTCAACGTTCTCCCATCAAATCCACAACAAAGAGGTAAGAAATCCTTGGGGAGGATCTTGACAACTACACTCACGATCACGCAAGATGTAGGCCTTGTACAACTAAGTATGATCAAAGTACATATCCATAGAGGTTGGTGAGGATAGTCGGTCCCCTTGTAAGGGGAGGAGGCAAAAGTAGAGAGATTCCACAACGGGTTGTCTTCCAATCTACATCTATGCCTAAGGGATACACGAGGGGGTGGGGGCTCTATATATAGGCCAGCCACAAAACAAGGGGTAGTTTAGGAATAAAATAGGAAAAAGGGTGTGGCATCCCGCAAAACCACTACTAGAAAATCGCGTTTATTTTGTGCATAGCATCATCATGAAATCATCATGCATATTATTTTTTACCTAAAACTATGTTGCGAAAGACTATGGTTTTCCGAAACTAGCCCTCCTTCTATTTCAAATTAAACCTCCGGATGCTTCCGGATATTTTGTTTGTCTAAAAACTATTTACAAAAGTTTATTGCAAATTAAATAAAAGTTATAATATTTTAGGGGGGGCAGTCGAACGGGCCGATTCGACCCAGTCGACCACCCCCCGTACAAAACCAATCGGTCCACCAAAATCCTAAAACTACCCAACCTAGTCTACCCACCCCTCCAGCCACCTCACCCCACCCAATCCTCTCTCGCCACCTCACCTCTCTCCCTCCTCCCACCACTCATCTGCTGCCACCTCACCTCCCACCTGCCAGCCCCCCACTTCCCCAGCAGCCCTCACCCTGGCCCGACGCCACACACACACACTCAGCACACCACACAACACCACACAGCCAACCCCCCCACTCACCGACCGCCGGGTCCCACCGCGCCGGTTCCCACCCCACAGCCCCACTCCTTCCTCCACCGACCCAACCACCCCTGGCCCCACCGGCCCCACCTACCTCTCCTCCCACCCGCGCCCGCATCTCTCTCTCTTCCTCCCCCGCGTGGCCCTCTCCCCCACCTCCCTCCTCTCTGCCTCTCTTCCCTCCCCATCGCCCGCTCCCGCTCCCTCTCCGCCGCCGGCGACCCTCCCCGAGCACCTCCCGCCAGCGTCGCCGCCCCACCGCGCGTCCCCGACCGCCTCCGTCGCCCCCTCCTCTTCTACCAGCGCCGCCCCGCCGCCGGCGCCTTCCCGAGCGTGCCCCTCGCCGGCCTGCCTCGTCTCTCCAACCTCCGCCCCACCGCCGTTCGCCGCCGGCCTCCCTCTGCGCCGGCACGACCCCGCTCGCCCGCAGCCTCCTCCTCTCCGGCCGGCCTCGCCGCCCAGCGTCCCTCCGTCCCCGCCGGCCCCACCTCGCCCTCGCCACCGACCCTGACCGCGAGCTCCCCGCCGGCCCCGCCTCGCCCTCGCCACCGATGCCCGGCTCCTCCGTCCTCTGCCCCTCTCCGTCGAGCGCCGCCACCTCGTCATGTCCCTCTGCCCCGGCGACCCTGCTTCCGTCGGGTTGCGCCACCGTCTGTCCCAGAGCCGTCCGCCACCTCCTTCGTCGCCTCCTGCCGAGCCCGCCCGCTGTCGTCCCCGACCCGATGCCCCAGGCCGCCTCTGCCTCACTCGGCTCGTCGCCGTGTATTCATGTTCTTATGTTGGGATATGTGCTGTTGGTACTACAACGAGCTCGTGAAGACGTGTGTGACCAAGTCAAGAATGACTATGTGCAGTGAGGTGAAGAGGTTGCTGCGTGTGTAATCTACTCGAGGGTTTCATCCTTTTGGTGTTTTGTTCCGTCAAGTTTGTCGAGAGGGGACCGACGACCCCGGTCTCGAGGATCCGATGCCCGGACGTCAAGACCGCCACGTGGAAAAACCCAAGAACCCGAAGACCGATTCCGCTGAAACCCCAAGGTCGTCGACATGGAACCATCGGGCCACGTAAGACCATCGACGCCACACCCGAGTCCGGCACCGACACCCGACAACCTCAACATATGACGCCAAGGTCTTCTCCCCGGAACGTCGAGTGCTCCTTTCCGGATCCGAAGCCGCCAAGATCGCCATGGAACGACAAGCCCTTCACCTCGGACGTCAAGTCTGACCCGAACCGCGGACCCGACAAGGACTTCACGACGACAAGAACGACATCGACCAGGGCGAGTCCGATGCGCCCCCGGCACCAAACCAAGTCCTGATTCCCGAAGGCGACAAGGTCTACCTCCGTTATCCGAGACCGATCCCGTCGAACCCCCGGAACCCTGAGACCGAACGCCGAACCCCGGAACCCAAGATCTGCCGTACCCTGATGTGTGAACCCAAACCCGAGCCCTTATTTTATTAAATGATATATAAATTGTTGCATATTAAATTGTTCAAGCATGCATACTTATCATGTGGTTTGGGGGCCTTATGCCGATTCACCTTATAATTAAATATGGGGCCCGTATGAGGGCAAATCCAGTCTTATATTGGTCCCATTTAAATTTGTGTAGCGAACCGGTGATATATTTTGCCATGTTAAGACAACATTTAATCGCGGGGTAGTTTAATAACTTGAACCATCTAAATAATTGTCGGGACCCCGGTTCCACTTAATATAACCTAATTGCATCGCATCTTGCCATGTCATACATCATACATGCATCATGCCCGATCTTCTGCCGTTGTATTAAATAGTGCATCCGTTTTTCTGCTAGTGTTTTGGTTCTTCGCGGATAAGGCCGTTGAGTTGATGTGAGCTTCGCCCCGATCTTCGGTTGAACCTTCGACAATGTTTTCAGGCGAGCATCTTCCCCTTTCTACCTATCTTACTTTTACAGTATTTATTCCCTCCTGTTGATCTATTGCTATCTGTGTTGCGATGCTCTAGTTTTCGTACCCGTGTTATCCCTTGCAGCCTTATATTGCCTTGGACACATCCTATTACCTGTTGTTTGGTAGATAGTTGGACTTGCGCATTGTAGTCGCTTGCTCAAGTGCTGTTGCATGTCGTCAAGTGCCACAGTTGTTGGTGTATTGCCGCATGTTTGATGTTGGAGATGATCATGGTTTTACTTATCGTTCACTTTAATTCCTGTTTAACAACTAAAATTGAAGTAAGTAAGCAGAGGCACAGGTGGGCAATAGATGTTATTTGGTTGTTAACCGTCCACTTGTGTCCCGTAGGACCCCGAGTACTTGATACCTGTTCCTTGAATATTCGCGCTATCCACATCCGGGAGGCTTATGGGACCCCCCTGAGCCAGAGCTTGATTCCGTCTTATTTCTTGGGGCCACAAACTAGTTTGAGGTTTTATTTACTATCCTGTACTTATGCCATGCTTTACTTCTTTATTACGATTGTGCGATGGATAGCACACTGTACTGTTTAGGTAAGCGGAGTGTTTTCGCGGTATCGACAAGCCCAGTTTTGGGTTCCCAGTCGTTTACAGCCATTGACGCAAACCTTGAGTCCGTCTCGGAGTCAGCTAGCTTCGTTGCGGGTGTACTCAATGGGGTGGCCCCCTGAAATATTTCTGAATCCTGTGATTTCTTTGTCGTGAAGGCCTCGTTGGGTTTTGATTTGGTTTTTCCGAGGTTGATTGCGGGTGTTGCTATTTGTGCACCCCTGCAGGGTAAAACTTTCTGAAAGCCGTGTCCGCGGTTATGGACGACTTGGAGCACAGTATCTCGATCATAGACAACTATAACTAAAGTAGTGCTATAAATTTGACTTTATAATGACTAGTAATCAGCTTCACTATAATGGAATGGCTAAATAAAACTTCCAACAATTGCTTGCTTGGGTTGTCGCTTGCGACAATTGTATCTGACTAGTAAGTATTGCAACTATAACGAAATGGCTAAATAAAAGTACCAACAACTGCTGGGTTTTGGGATATCTCATGCTAATTGTATCTGACTAGTAAGTGTCGCAACTACAATGGAATGGTTAACTAAAATTGCCCACCGCTTATTATATCAGGATGATTATCTATACCTGACTAGTAATTGCTGCAACGATAACTGAATAATTAAAACTGCCAACTGTGTGAGTTCCTCGGTTGACTTCCTCGTTTGGTCTCGAGGGGGAAATACCAGGATGGGTTTGTTTGGTGTTATTATCCGGTTGGTTCCGAATAGGTCTTTCTTACCCCTCTCCGATAGCCGCTAGTTGTATCGAGTCTCTATAGGTTGTCTAGTGCATGTTGCCGCTGCCGCTTCAGTCCACCATACCTATGTAGGCGAGGACCACCGAATTCTAGTCTCGCCGTGTACTGGCCTCAGTACTGACCGCTCCTCTTTTTCCTTTGCCTTTGTCGGCACCTCTTTTGTTAAGCAGGTTTTGAGATCAACGTCGTTAGCAGGGTTACCCTTCCGGCTTGGCCCTGGCAGGGTTATGGACGCCATTGGTTATTCTTCAGGGCTCTTAGCTCAATTTGCATCTTGTCCATACTCGGACGCTATATCGTTTTAAAGGTGGTTTGGATCTTTGTACTGTAAATCTGTATTCTTGACTCTCTGAGTCGTTGTTGTATATATCTGTTCTGTGGGTCCCATCGAGGACTGTTGTGTAATGTTATTACTTCGTTTTCCACCCGCACGAAAGTGCCTGGTGGGCACCTTTGAATCGTTTCTATGCGGGTTTGGCGGGAATCGCTGAAACTTGCATAGGGTCGATTCTGAGGGTGTTACAGAGTGGTATCAGAGCCCAGCAGTTACGATACTCCACAAGTCCAGCTTGTAGGATAACCTAGCTAACGGCCGCAGTAGAGTGACAAAACTATTTTTGCAAAATCGGTTGGATAGTTCTGATTAGGTCTGATTTTACTCCTTACCCCTCTGCTGCTCTCCCCTCACCTCTGCGTGTTTTGAATCCGCTCTCTTCTCTCTCTTCGAGTCCAGGATTTCTCGTGGTTGGGTTTCCGTCGTACCTTCAGGGTTTCGCTTTCTCCCTTTTATAACGGCGGTGCTACGATCATCAAATCTGCAACTTGTCTGTTGTACCCTTCATCCAATCTTTTGTTCTTGAACTCTTTATCTATCTGTGTACCTTGCTGGATATCTGTATCGTTGAAAAACATATGAGAAGGATGAGCATTGGTGAAGTTGGAGTATACCTTGAGCATGTGTTGTTCATGCCAATGGAACCATCGCGGAACCTAATCATTGTGTCTTTCACACGATTTCTTTTGTATCTTCCGGTGTTTTCCGATGTGAAGGCCTCATCTACGGCAGATCCAATGCAGAGCTGGCATCATCCCTTTGTTCCGAATACCGCTTATGAAGATCTTCATTCTAAGTTTCGAGAGTTGAGTTGCCTGATTTTCCTATTCATGTATAGGGCTGATAGTTTGGGTACGGGATGGACTGATCACCCTACCCGACTCTTACTGTTCACTCTTGTACGTCGAACTGGTGGATCAATGTAACTTTTCCTCTTCTCATGGAAGTTAGAGGTGGCCTAATTTTTCGATACCTCTACCTTCGTCCTTTGTTTCTCCGGAGTGCTCTCGTAACGAGCATGAGCGCCGACCTTGTTGGTGGTGTCGCCGATTTCAAGATGGAGAAGGAATCATTGTTAGTGGTGTTGCGATGATCTACCCGAAGCAAGAAGATTCAGACCGTCGGCTTTCTTTCCGGTACCATGAGGCGGATCTCGAGGGCGAGATCCATTGTTAGTGGTGTCGAATTGTGGCATCCCACAAAACCACTACTAGAAAATCGCGTTTATTTTGTGCATAGCATCATCATGACATCATCATGCATATTATTTTTTACCTGAAACTATGTTGCGAAAGACTATGGTTTTCCAAAACTAGCCCTCCTTCTATTTCAAATTAAACCTCCGGATGCTTCCGGATATTTTGTTTGTCTAAAAACTATTTACAAAAGTTTATTGCAAATTAAATAAAAGTTATAATATTTTAGGGGGGGCAGTCGAACGGGCCGATTCGACCCAGTCGACCACCCCCCGTACAAAACCAATCGGTCCACCAAAATCCTAAAACTACCCAACCTAGTCTACCCACCCCTCCAGCCACCTCACCCCACCCAATCCTCTCTCGCCACCTCACCTCTCTCCCTCCTCCCCACCACTCATCTGCTGCCACCTCACCTCCCACCTGCCAGCTCCCCACTTCCCCAGCAGCCCTCACCCTGGCCCCACGCCACACACACACTCAGCACACCACACAACACCACACAGCCAACCCCCCCACTCACCGACCGCCGGGTCCCACCGCGCCGGGCCCCACCCCACAGCCCCACTCCTTCCTCCACCGACCCAACCACCCCTGGCCCCACCAGCCCCACCTACCTCTCCCCCCACCCGCGCCCGCTTCTCTCTCTCTTCCTCCCCCGCGTGGCCCTCTCCCCCACCTCCCTCCTCTCTGCCTCTCTTCCCTCCCCATCGCCCGCTCCCGCTCCCTCTCCGCCGCCGGCGACCCTCCCCGAGCACCTCCCGCCGGCGTCGCCGCCCCACCGTGCGTCCCCGACCGCCTCCCTTGCCCCCTCCTCTTCTACCAGCGCCGCCCCGCCGCCGGCGCCTTCCCGAGCGTGCCCCTCGCCGGCCTGCCTCGTCTCTCCAACCTCCGCCCCACCGCCGTTCGCCGCCGGCCTCCCTCTGCGCCGGCACGACCCCGCTCGCCCACAGCCTCCTCCTCTCCGGCCGGCCTCGCCGCCCAGCGTCCCTCCGTCCCCACCGGCCCCACCTCGCCCTCGCCACCGACCCCGACCGCGAGCTCCCCGCCGGCCCCGCCTCGCCCTCGCCACCGACGCCCGGCTCCTCCGTCCTCTGCCCCTCTCCGTCGAGCGCCGCCACCTCGCCATGTCCCTCTGCCCCGGCGACCCTGCCTCCGTCGGGCTGCGCCACCGTCTGTCCCAGAGCCGTCCGCCACCTCCTTCGTCGCCTCCTGCCGAGCCCGCCCGCTGTCGTCCCCGACCCGATGCCCCAGGCCGCCTCTGCTTCACTCGGCTCGTCGCCGTGTATTCGTGTTCTTATGTTGGGATATGTGCTGTTGGTACTACAACGAGCTCGTGAAGACGTGTGTGACCAAGTCAAGAATGACTATGTGCACTGAGGTGAAGAGGTTGCTGCGTGTGTAATCTACTCGAGGGTTTCATCCTTTTGGTGTTTTGTTCCGTCAAGTTTGTCGAGAGGGGACCGACGACCCCGGTCTCGAGGATCCGATGCCCGGACGTCAAGACCGCCACGTGGAAAAACCCAAGAACCCGAAGACCGATTCCGCTGAAACCCCAAGGTCGTCGACATGGAACCATCGGGCCACGTAAGACCATCGACGCCACACCCGAGTCCGGCACCGACACCCGACAACCTCAACATATGACGCCAAGGTCTTCTCCCCGGAACTTCGAGTGCTCCTTTCCGGATCCGAAGCCGCCAAGATCGCCATGGAACGACAAGCCCTTCACCTCGGACGTCAAGTCTGACCCGAACCGCGGACCCGACAAGGACTTCACGACGACAAGAACGACAGCGACCAGGGCGAGTCCGATGCGCCCCCGGCACCAAACCAAGTCCTGCTTCCCGAAGGCGACAAGGTCTACCTCCGTTATCCGAGACCGATCCCGTCGAACCCCCGGAACCCTGAGACCGAACCCCGAACCCCGGAACCCAAGATCTGCCGTACCCCGATGTGTGAACCCAAACCCGAGCCCTTATTTTATTAAATGATATATAAATTGTTGCATATTAAATTGTTCAAGCATGCATACTTATCATGTGGTTTGGGGGCCTTATGCCGATTCACCTTATAATTAAATATGGGGCCCGTATGAGGGCAAATCCAGTCTTATATTGGTCCCATTTAAATTTGTGTAGCGAACCGGTGATATATTTTGCCATGTTAAGACAACATTTAATCGCGGGGTAGTTTAATAACTTGAACCATCTAAATAATTGTCGGGACCCCGGTTCCACTTAATATAACCTAATTGCATCGCATCTTGCCATGTCATACATCATACATGCATCATGCCCGATCTTCTGCCGTTGTATTAAATAGTGCATCCGGTTTTCTGCTAGTGTTTTGGTTCTTCGCGGATAAGGCCGTTGAGTTGATGTGAGCTTCGCCCCGATCTTCGGTTGAACCTTCGACAATGTTTTCAGGCGAGCATCTTCCCCTTTCTACCTATCTTACTTTTACAGTATTTATTCCCTCCTGTTGATCTATTGCTATCTGTGTTGCGATGCTCTAGTTTTCGTACCCGTGTTATCTCTTGCAGCCTTATATTGCCTTGGACACATCCTATTACCTGTTGTTTGGTAGATAGTTGGACTTGCGCGTCGTAGTCGCTTGCTCAAGTGCTGTTGCGTGTCGTCAAGTGCCACAGTTGTTGGTGTATTGCCGCATGTTTGATGTTGGAGATGATCATGGTTTTACTTATCGTTCACTTTAATTCCTGTTTAACAACTAAAATTGAAGTAAGTAAGCAGAGGCACAGGTGGGCAATAGATGTTATTTGGTTGTTAACCGTCCACTTGTGTCCCGTAGGACCCCGAGTACTTGATACCTGTTCCTTGAATATTCGCGCTATCCACATCCGGGAGGCTTATGGGACCCCCCTGAGCCAGAGCTTGATTCCGTCTTATTTCTTGGGGCCACAAACTAGTTTGAGGTTTTATTTACTATCCTGTACTTATGCCATGCTTTACTTCTTTATTACGATTGTGCGATGGATAGCACACTAGACTGTTTAGGTAAGCGGAGTGTTTTCGCGGTATCGACAAGCCCAGTTTTGGGTTCCCAGTCGTTTACAGCCATTGACGCAAACCTTGAGTCCGTCTCGGAGTCAGCTAGCTTCGTTGCGGGTGTACTCAATGGGGTGGCCCCCTGAAATATTTCTGAATCCTGTGATTGCTTTGTCGTGAAGGCCTAGTTGGGTTTTGATTTGGTTTTTCCGAGGTTGATCGACTGTGTGTTGCTATTTGTGCACCCCTGCAGGGTAAAACTTTCTGAAAGCCGTGTCCGCAGTTATGGACGACTTGGAGCACAGTATCTCGATCATAGACAACTATAACTAAAGTAGTGCTATAAATTTGACTTTATAATGACTAGTAATCAGCTTCACTATAATGGAATGGCTAAATAAAACTGCCAATAATTGCTTGCTTGGGTTGTCGCTTGCGACAATTGTATCTGACTAGTAAGTATTGCAACTATAACGGAATGGCTAAATAAAAGTACCAACAACTGCTGGGTTTTGGGATATCTCATGCTAATTGTATCTGACTAGTAAGTGTCGCAACTACAATGGAATGGTTAACTAAAATTGCCCACTGCTTATTATATCAGGATGATTATCTATACCTGACTAGTAATTGCTGCAACGATAACTGAATAATTAAAACTGCCAACTGTGTGAGTTCCTCGGTTGACTTCCTCGTTTGGTCTCGAGGGGGAAATACCAGGATGGGTTTGTTTGGTGTTAGTATCCGGTTGGTTCCGAACAGGTCTTTCTTACCCCTCTCCGATAGCAGCTAGTTGTATCGAGTCTCTATAGGTTGTCTAGTGCATGCTGCCGCTGCCGCTTCAGTCCACCATACCTATGTAGGCGAGGACCACCGAATTCTAGTCTCGCCGTGTACTGGCCTCAGTACTGACCGCTCCTCTTTTTCCTTTGCCTTTGCCGGCACCTCTTTTGTTAAGCGGGTTTTGAGATCGACGTCGTTAGCAGGGTTACCCTTCCGGCTTGGCCTGGGCAGGGTTATGGACGCCATTGGTTATTCTTCAGGGCTCTTAGCTCAATTTGCATCTTGTCCGTACTCGGACGCTATATCGTTTTAAAGGTGATTTGGATCTTTGTACTGTAAATCTGTATTCTTGACTCTCTGAGTCATTGTTGTATATATCTGTTCTGTGGGTCCCATCGAGGACTGTTGTGTAATGTTATTACTTCGTTTTCCACCCGCACGAAAGTGCCTGGTGGGCACCTTTGAATCGTTTCTATGCGGGTTTGGCGGGAATCGCTGAAACTTGCATAGGGTCGATTCTGAGGGTGTTACAAAGGGTATGTAAAGGGAATATTCCAGGGCATCAAACCAAGATCTATGCATAGATGGGTGGTTCTGGTGGTAAGTCTGACGGTACTAGATCTGGCGATAGATGGTTCCGGTGGTTGCCAATTTATTACGATCATTACCGGATTAGAGTACTAGCCGTGGTTTCGGCGTTCTGATCCATCGACCGCCGGTTTGGTTCGGCGTGGGATCCGGTGGCGCCGAAACCTATGCTTGTTTGGCTCTTCCTCTTCCTTCTCCTCTTCGAAGGCACTGTCTTGTCGGGCTTGAGGTTCCAGGCTTCCTCCCTTGTCTCTATGCTTGTCAGTATGAACCTATCATGGTCACAGGACGGAGTATGAAGTAGTATACCATTCAATATGGTAGGAAGCTAACTCACATAGAAGATATGATTCACCTTTGAAGTCCATGACAACTTGGAATTACTTTGAGACCATGATATGGTAACAACCGTAGGTCGGGCTGTATCATCTCCCACCTCTTCAAAAAGTGTCGTCCTCAACTCTATACGCTCATCACCATGTAGAGGAGGTCGAGAGACATTCTTGATCCTCGGTTTTACCATGTAGTCATCCTCAGGAAGATTGATGTGGCAACTCTTCGATATTTCTTCACTTTCTATGAAGCCTACAAAGCACACAACAAAACAGAAGCAACACTCAAATAGTAGAAAATTCATAAAGATTATAGCATGATTCCTTAAGTAGAAGGAAGTCACCTTAGGGTGTAGAGATAGCTCGTAGAAGCGCATCCATAGGTAACTCTCCATATTTCTTATTGTCAACTCGTGGTTGGTAGAGGTTGACGTGTATGAATTTCTACCTTAACACAACAAAGATCAAGAAAAATATTTTTGTGCATGATAGAGCAACATGTCATTTGTGGCATGTCCAATCTTGTTCACAACACTATTAGCACAATACATGTATAGCGAATGGAATGCATATGCAAAGTCAATGTGCATGGAATTCTTTTGAACATCATCCAAATGTGGGAACTCGAAAATTCCATAAAATGTCCTAGTGTGGAACTCAAAGCATTGGACTAAAATTTTGATCAACATCTTTGATGCAAGATAGGAGAATTCAGAAAAAACAAATGAGGAAGGATATCCAAAATAACATCATTCATGCAAATAAACCATTTTAAAGATAAAATGTTCCTTATGTTTGTTGCAACAATAATACGAGATACTTGCAAGCTCTTACGGCAATACATGCTCATAGTGGCATTATGGTTGCACACAAAACATCAGAAATAAAAAAAAATTCAACATTTTTGTTGAAACACACAAAGCATCAATTTTAATAGCAAAAAAATGATTGTCACAAGGTGAAAGAATACCATCAATATGCTTGCAAGCAAACCATAGGAAAACGCAATTTCTCAACATGAAAGATGAAAAGCATGCAAAAGATATTTATGCCGGATTCGATCTATAACTCACATTGGGGATGTTGTCATGATCTTGTTTTGTCAACTCATGCTCAACCAAGGTTGACATTATAGTGCGGGCACCTACACACATCATACACAAAAGTAAGTACGTATGTGCATGGTAGATAAACAAATCATCCATCATGATGCATCTTTTCTTGTGCACATCACCATTAGTGTCAATCATATATGCATGGTGAATATGCGAGTGGGGAAAATTCTTATCATCGAAATCATCAAAAACTCCAAAATTTGAGAAATCTATGTGGGAAATCTCATTATAAACCATATGATAATTATTGTTGCAAGCAAAAAAGTGAAAGAAAAATTATTCAACTTATTGCAAGAAACGGGAGAAAATGAAGAATTTTCATGACAAGGCATGTCCGAAGAAATAGCATTGTTGCCTAAAGCATATGGAAAGAGAAATTGTTTGTCAAGTTTGTGCAACACAACAAGCAATTTTATCATCATTGCAAGCAAAACATTTGAAAGAACAATTGTTCATCATCTTGAAAGCAATGTAAGAATACAAAAAAATGTTTATAGCATAGCATGTATATGGCAACATCATTACAATCAAATAATTTCACACGATCAACATTATGCAAAGTAAAAGCATCACATGGAAATATGAATGAATCATATGCAATGTCACAAGTATCATCCATAGCATGCCAATTATCACAAGTCATCATGTCCACTAGTGGGATCATGGCATCATCAACACCCATATTTTTACCTTGTTCATACCTCTCATATGAGGTGTTTGTTGTGGTATTAGTGGCCTCCATGTGTACGAATTTGTCTTCTTAATGTAGCCATGGCGTAGCCTCATTTTTATCCACCATGTACATCTTCTCTATTTTAGCCAACATCGCTTCACGGCTTGATGCTTCTTCATTCATGGAACCTAGAACAACATAGGACAACACAATAGAAGTAGAGAGTAAGTCATTAGAAATCAAAATGGTCTCACTTGACCTATCAACTACCACTATGAACTCACTTGGTGTATCACTCATGCCCTCCAAGTGGAAACACTTAATGTCATATATGGTGGAGTCACTCATCTCACTCTTTTTCTCACTCAAGTGGGCTAAGTGACTCTCATACTCACATGGGATTCGCACCACATCCACACTCAAACATATAGGCATAGGTTCGGTTTACTCAACTACATGTGCCTCCTTTGGTGAAGGGAAAGTCATATGGTCACAATCATCCACTCCATTGCCTTCCAAGTTGGATGCCATTGATGGGCATCATCACTTGCCTCCTTGGTCGAAGGGAAAATCCCATGCTCGACCGTTATGTCGCCATCTTGTATTAGTGGTGGAAGTAGGCTCATGTTGTTGTCGACAGCGGTTCTCGGATCGACTTCATCACATACTTGACCTTGTATTCCTCCATCTTGAAGTGTAGACTCTTCACTTGTAGCTTGCTCATCATATTGCGTGACCACCTTGGCTTGTGTAGTGGTGCCTCCCAGATGTATGACCTTGGTGTTGATACTTTTCGCATATGATGTTTGGGCATGCCCACTAGTAGTGACCTTGGTCATTGCACTTGTAGCATAGGATTTTATCCTTTTTTACTTGGGGTTCCATTGTGGTGGTGGCACTAGAAGGAGATACCACATGTTGAGGAGTGTGATTGTAGCTTGAGCTGCTTACTCTTGGGTCCATTGTGGTAGTGACCCTAGGGGTGGAAGGTGCCTTGTGGTGATCGTGTCTACGGATGTCATTGGTGTGCCTTGTCAAAGGTTTATATTGGTGACGCACTTGGTCATCCACACGACTCTCACGATGAAGATCCTTTATGTTGGAACTCTTCTTGTGATGGTCATGCCTTCTTGAGCTTGACTCATTGACGTCGAAAAACATGCTCATGGTCTTGGCGAGGATGTCATCCATGTTGTTCTTGATCTTGATGAAGTTGTCGTCCATGTCATTATTGAACTTGTCAAGGGTGCTTTCCAACTTGTTTATTTTACTGTGGAAGTTGGCATTGTATAATTTGAAGCTCCGTCGTGGTTGATGTGTCTTGAGGAGCTTGTCATTGTTGTTGTAGTACTCCATATCTCCTAAGCATGTGGAGCCATTGCAGATGTAGTGGTCCATCATGTTATCTATTCTTATAGAGTTGATGTCGGTGTGGCTCATCATGGATTATCCATAGTATTCTTCATTGGTTCCGGAGTCCCTAGAAATGATACACAAGACCAAGTGGTGTATATGGGAGTGGTAGTTGGTATTAGAGAAACAACGTCAAACCTTACTTTACCTTGTAAGACAGTATCATGCAAGTGGCCACACTTGAGAGCAATAAACCAAGCAAAGTGAAGTGACAAAGCAATCTAAACCCAACTACACATAACACACAAAAAAGGCTTATGGTGGATAGATATGGAAATTGGCATGTCAAGGCAACAATCTGAATCAAGATATTGTAATGGCAAGTAAAGAACCATGATGATCACAAAGCAAAAACAATTCAACCCATAAGATATAGGAATTATGTTCAAGGAAACACACATTGTGGGATAAATGAGACTTGTGCGACAGAAAAAATGAGCTAAGAACCAAATAAGGACCTATCGAAGACTATAAGCTTGTGTCGTGAAACTGCAAGGAGAGACGCTAGTTCGATTGCATATAATTTGTGGGCTACAAGATTTGCATAATAAGTATAACACCTAAAAGATGTTCATCGAGCTTGCGCTTCCTATTCTATGAGGCACTTGTATCTTTCTTTTTCTTTTTTCTATATATTTCTATCACTTTTTTTAATTTTTCAATTGTCTCTTCCTTGTGCCAACAACTATACAATATAACTATATGAGATATCGCTCATAGAGTTTGCTCGGAGTTCTACAAGATAAAAAATGTGCAAAGTCCAAGTAATCATAGGGGGAACTAGTCTCAATAGGTATTTTTTGGTCGCAAACATAGTGTGGATCACAAAGGAATGCAAGTCAGAAGAAGTCGCGGAACATTTGTACCTTTCGTCGATGATCTTCACCTTTTATTGTTCGATTCTGTCTTGCGCACAGAATTTGGATTGCGTAGATAGCATGAACAACATGAATGATGATGTAGATATCCTTGTCCTCTTCAAAATGAGCTAAAGAACACCAAAATCCGAGTTCGAATGCATAAGTTATGCTCAAAACAGTGCGGAGATGAAGCTTTTGGCGGGCAAATTAGAGGTGCCGGGTCTGTCGCCGAAACGATTTCGACTACGCCGAAAAACATTTGCGGTGCCAGAATGGTTTAGTGAAGGCAATTTTACCGGGGCACCAAAATTTGCTGTCTCCTACGGATATGTCGCCAGACCAATTTCGGCGGCGCCAGACTGTTTGCCGAAACAAGTTCGTGAACACGAAAAACACGATTTCTGCAGAAAAACTTGATGGAAAACTCCAGATTTCAGGGGAAAATTATGGAATTAGGCCATGGGAACACAGGAAAAGGTAGATCAACAAGTTTAGCAAGTAATCCATGGATCAAAACCTACCAAAACACACTCGAATCACAAATCGATCCAAAACACAAAATTGGGCTATTTTTGGTGGAATTTTCGAATGTATGGTGGATAGAAGAAAATTTTGGGGTGAAATCTGTTAGAAACTTGGGCTCTGATATCAAATCATAAGGGTTAACCTCAAGGATGGCCCGATCTTCATGGATCTCTTGGTCAATTCGTTGGGAAAAGTGAGAGAAAGAGAAAAGGTAGGGGAAGCGAAAACACACCTCGCAAAGAACATGACGAACACACGCAAACTCACACGATACAAGGACTATTTGTCCCGAACGGCGGCCACCGGTCTAATAGATTCCTTGCGAGGAAAGATCGGTCAACGTGCTCCCATCAAATCATATTGAAGAGGGAAGAACACCTTATGGAGGATCTTGATAACTACACTCACGATCACTTAAAATGTAGGCCTTGTACAAGTAAGGATACTCAAAGGCCAAATCCATAGAGGTTGGTGACGATAGTCGGACCCCTTGTAAGGGGAGGAGGAAAAACTAGAGATTCCATAAGAGGGTTGTCTTCTAGTCTATCATCTATGCCTAAGAGCATCTCCACTCGGTTGTTCCTAGGCTGAAATCCGGACCTAAATATGGCCAGACGAAACACGTTTTCAGCCTGGAAACGCCAAGTTTCCCACTCACATTCCTAGGATGAGTTCTCATGACGTCTTTTTCCGCCCAAATTCGTCTCAAATACGACCAGGTTTCGGCATAATTCGGCATCATATGAATACAGAGCAATTCCGGCCAAGTTCGGCATAAATTTAAACATAGTTTGGCGTAAAATTAAAATATTTCGGCATACAATAACAATACAACATATTTCAGCCTAGTTCGGCCAGCTCATGCGTGGCATCTACGTGTTCCCCTGCGTATCCATAGGTGCTCAACCAGATCATCCTGCAGTTGTTGATGCACTACCGGATCTCGGATCTCCTGACACATGGCGATGAAGGCAGCCCAGGTTGGAGGCACCTAGTGATCAGGCTTTGCAAGAGGTCCCTGTCTGTAGTATGGCTAGTTCTACTCGACCAAACCCACTAGGTCCTTCCTATCATCCTCAATGATCATGTTGTGCCAGATCACACAACAGTTCATCACTTCCCGCATCTGATCTTTTGACCAGGTCATAGAAGGGAACCGGACAACTGCAAACCTTTCTTGGAGCACACCAAATGCCCTCTCCAATTCCTTCCTACAAGCTTCATATTCCTTGGAAAACTGAGCATGCTTGGGGAGCATCGGGCTTGAGATAGTCTTCACAAATGTTGGCCATCTTAGTTAGATGCCATCTGCAAGATAGTATCCCTTGTTTTAGTGGTGCCCATTGATATCAAAGTCCATCGGGGGAGCATGACACTTAACAAGCTTGGCAAAGACATTTGAGGAGTTAAGGACATTGATGTCGTTGTTCGATCCTGTCACGACAAAGAAGGAGTGCCATATCCAAAGATCATGTGTAGCAACTGCCTCGAATATCACAGCGCAACCTCCTTTGTGGCCTTTGTACATTCCATGCCATGCAAACAGATAGTTCTTCCACTGATAATGCATGCAGTCTATGCTTCCAAGCAACACAGGAAATCCTATATTTCATTGACTGCAAAGATCTGAGCAGTGTCTTCAGCAGTGGGTGTTCTGAAGTATTGTTTCCCAAACACTGCTAGCACTACCCTGCAGAACCTGTACAAGCAATTGATGGTGGTGGACTTGGCCATGCGGAGATAGTCATCGGCACTGTCACCCAGCACTCCATATGCAAGCAACCTCATCGCCACTATGCACTTCTGCAGTGAGGAAAAACTACCCATGTCGGTGCAGTCCTTCTTGCACACAAAATAGGGGTCGAACTCCCAGATGGCATGCACGATCTCGAGGAAGAGCTTCCGGCTCATCCTGAAACGATGCTGAAACATGGAGTCTTCATGCAGCGGCTCGTCGGCGAAGTAGGTTGTGTACAACATGCAGTAGCCCTCCATCCTCTATGTTGACTTGCATTTCCGGCTACCCTTAGCCGAACCTCCATGCTTCGGCGTTGCCGTCTGCACATATAGACAGGTGAGGGAGGCGAGGATCTGCATATGCTCTGCATCTTTGGTGGCAGCAGTGTTCTCCTCCTCCAGAAACACGGCGAACATCTCCTCATCATCGGAGTCCATGGCTGAACCAGCAAAACACCGAACACTTGGCGGGCGAGGTGGTGGGAGCTTGCAGCAAAGCCGAGCTATGGCAAAGATTGGGTGGCGAAAGATGGCCTAGGCCAAGGAGAAAGGGGCGGCGACTATGGCGAGCCAATCTAGAGGCGTGGATATGGCTCGGCGTGGTGGAGCTTCGCCGGCGAAGTCATGGAGACAGAGGCAGCCGGGGAGTTCTTCGCCGCAGTGTAGGCGATTGGGTGTGAGGAATGGGACTCTCTCACCGACAAGGTTGGCCCATGACCATTTCCACTTCGTTCAGTTTTCCCAGGGCGTTCCCAGCAACCCGGGAATGCCTTGGGAAGTCCAGACCAAACTTGGCCCAAATCCGGACGAAACCAAGGGTCCTGGGAACGCGACTGGGCCAATTTTTAGCGTCCGGACCAAAAAATCACCCTAGGATCAGCGTCCTGGGAACCCGAGTGGAGATGCTCTAAGGTATACATGAGGGGATGGGGCTCTATATATAGGACAACCACTAAACAAGGGGTAGTTTGTGGATAAAATAGGAAAAAAGTATGTAAACGAAATATTTCAGGGCATCATACCCAGATCCGCACGCATACGGATGGTTTCGGTGGTCGTCGTTTATTCCGGTCTTCACTAGATTAGCATACTGGCAACGTTTTTGGCGGGAAGCCGGTCTAATCCGGCGGCCGCCATTTTTGTTTGGCGTGGGATCCGGGGGCGCCAGAACCTATGCTGGTTTGGCTCTGCCTCTTTCTTCTCCTCTTCCAAGGCAACGTCTTGTCATGCTTGAGGTTCTTGGGCCTTGTCCTTTGTCTCTATGATTGTCGGCTTGAATCTATCATGGTCATAGGACGGAGTATGAAGTAGTATACCGTTCAATAGGACAGAAAGTGAACTCACATAAAGGATAGGATGTACCTTTGAAGTTCATGACGACTTGGCATTAGTTGAAGATCTTGATATGATAACGATCGTAGCTCGCAACATATCATCGAGCCTAACCTACCTAGCTCTCAAATAGACCGATTGAGACACTTTGATGATGAAGAAATGGGGGCGTTGGAGTTGCACTAACAGTACTCCCCTTAAACTCCTTAGTAGGTGTTCCATAGCAACAAAAAGATAGCAGCATCCCTTAAAATTCATAATTTTGGCATTATAGGGAGCAATTATACATGGCACACTGCTCAAAATGCACAAGCTATTTGAAACCATAGTATATACAAGACAATCATCAAAATAAATTCACCCGCAGAATCATCATATAAGCCTGAAGATTACATTAAGTGGAGACTCACTAGTAGAAAAAGGGCCTTTGGTTTGGGACATTAGTCCTGGCCGTGGTTGGGGCCGAGACTAATGGTCCAAACTGGACGGCCCGAAACCCCCTAATTCATTTTTCCTGGCCCGTAAGAGACCATTTTTCCTGGTTTGAGATACAAACCGGGACTAATGGGTCTAGTCCCTACTGCACGGTCCGAGCACATCCATTGGTCCCGGTTTGTATCTCAATCCGGGACAAATGAGCCGGCCCTATATATATTGCACGACTCTCATCTATTTTTTCATGGGGTAAGGTGTGGCATACTTTGTGCTTGATTTTTTCTCTTATTAACTAGAGGTGCTCGATGAAATGCCTGTGAGAGCGATGCCACTTGAGTTCACACAATACAAACATGATATGAGGTGTTTGAGACACACTTAAGCTTTCTCCTCTTTGTTTCCAAGTGTCCTAAAAGGTTAGCAAGTATTTTCTTGTTTATTAGACAAACGTGATTGCGTTTGATATATATGGTTGTATGATGCACGGTGACCGATGATCTGACGATCATAGAGAAGGCGTGCATTCTTTTTTCCTTGTGGACGAGGCAGACAAGCAGCGGGATGGTTTTATGTGTTGTCCATGTGTTGAATGTCGGAATGAGCAGGCTCACACCTCCTCAAGAGTCATTCAGAGCCACCTTCTTCGGTCCAATTTCATGTGTGGCTATAATGTTTGGACCAAGCATGGAGAAAGAGGGGTTATGGTGGAAGATGGCGATGAAGAAGAGAACGATGATGCAAGCTACTGATCTATGTTCCCTGGATATGCTGATATCACAATGGAAGACAATGAAGAAGAAGGAGGTGAAGAACAGGCACCAGATGAGCCCGCTAATGATCTTGGTCAGTTCATTTATGATGCAAAGCGAGGGTTCGACACAGAAAAGGAGAGGTTGCAGTTCGAGCAGATGTTATAGGAACACAACAAATTGTTGTACCCAACTTGTGAAGATGGCTAGAAGAATCTGGGTAGCACACTGGAATTGCTGAAGTGGAAGGCAGAGACCGGTGTGACTGACGTGGGATTTGAAAATTTGCTGGTACTAATGAAGAATATGCTTCCAAGAAATAACGAATTGCCCACTAGTAAGTATGAAGCAAAGAAGCTTGTCTGCCCTCTAGGATTAGACATGCAGAAGATACATGCATGCCCTAATGACTGCATCCTCTACCGCGGTGAGAAGTGCGAGAATATGGATAAATGCCTGGTATGCACCACATTGCGGTATAAGATCAGAAAAGATGATCCTGGTGTTATTGAGGGCGAGCCACCCAGGAAGAGGGTTCCTGCCAAGGTGATATGGTATGCTCCTATAATACCATGGTTGAAACATTTGTTCAGAGACAAAGAGCATTCCAAGATGTTGCGATGGCACATTGAAGACCATAAGAAATACGGGATGTTGAGGCACCCTGCTGATGGTCGGCAGTGGAGAAAAATCGAGATAGACTTCCTGGACTTTGCTGGTGATGCAAGGAACTTATGGTTTGGTATAAGTACCAATGGCATGAATCCTTTTGGGGAGCAGAGCTGCAGTCATAGCACCTGCCCGTGACTCTATTTATCTGAAGAAACATCATATCGTGAGTATAAAAATTATTTTTTAAAAAATCATTAGAGTTAGATCATGTACCTGTAGTTCAAACTGGACCCACTTCCTGCCGATTCGGCAGACATTTGTCTTTTTCACCGGGAAGTACGGAAAGGTTTGAGATATCCTGGTTGGGAGATCTTCCATATAAGGTGTTCTAGTATTTTTGAAAAATGCGGTGGTAGCATTTTGAAACAGCATTTTGGTGGTTGCTTCACAAAATGCCCCGTTTTTTGCGCTCAAAAATGGAAAATTGCTTTTCTGATGGACAAAAAGGAAAACTTCCTCCTACAACAGTGTTCGCCATCCCAAGATGCACATGCATGCACAATATGGGCATATTATCACAAACTATGTCGCGACTCTGCACATAACATTCGTCATTTCGACCGAAAGCCATGAAACCTCGAAGATGATAGGTCATTTTGTGAAGGTTTTTTGAGACATAATCAATATACCAAGTTTGGTATTTTTCATTACAACTATGTCACATAATATGACACCATGCGAAGGATTTATATTGTTCGGACCATTTTTAAATTTCTTATACCCGTTTCAAATATTTCCCGTTTGAAACTATGGTCAAAACGGCGGGCATGAAGATAGGGGATGAGCCTTGTTAAAACTTGCATTGGATCTCTGAAGAAACATCATATTGTGAGTCGAAAAAAGATTTTTTCAAAAAATCATGAGCGTTAGATCATGTACCTGTAGTTCAAACTGGATCCACTTCCTAACGATTCGGCGGACATTTGTCTTTTTCACCCGGGAAGTACAGAAAGGTTTAAGATATCCTGGTTGGGAGATCTTCCTGATAAGGTGTTCTAGTATTTTTGAAAAATAGGGTGGTAGCTTTTTGAAACAGCATTTTGGTGGTTGCTTCACAAAACGCCCTGTTTTTCGGGCTCGGAAAATGGAAAATGGCTTTTCTGATAGACGAAAAGGAAAACTTCCTCCTGCAATATTTTTCACCATCCCAAGATGCACATTCATGCACAATATGGTCATAGTATCACAAACAATGTCACGATTCTGCACATAACATTCGTCATTTCGACTGAAAGCCATGAAACCTCAAACATGATAGGTCATTTTGTGAAGTTTTTTTGAGGCATAATCAATATACCAAGTTCGGTATTTTTCTTTGCAACTATGTCACATAATATGACACCACGCGAAGGATTTACATTGTTTGGACCGTTTTTAAATTTCTTATGCCCGTTTCAAATATTTCCCGTTTAAAACTATGGTGAAAATAGCGGGCATTAAGATAGGGGATAAGACTCGTTAAAACTTGCATTGCGTCTCTGAAGAGAAACCATATTGTGATTCTAAAAATGATTTTTTTCATAAAATCATGAGCGTTAGATCATGTACATGTAGTTCAAACCGGACCCACTTCCTACTGATTCGGCAGATATTTGTCTTTTTCACCGGAAAGTACGGAAAGGTTTGAGATATCCTGGTTGGGAGATCTTCCATATAAGGTGCTCTAGTATTTTTGAAAAATGTGGTGGTAGCATTTTGATACAACATTTTGGTGGTTGCTTCACAAAACGCCCCGTTTATCGCGCTCGGAAAATGGAAAATGTCTTTTATGATGGACGAGAAAGAAAACTTCCTCCTGCAACATTGTTTGCCATCCCAAGATGCACATGCATGCACAATGTGGGCACGGTATCACAAACTATGTCGCGATTCTGCACATAACATTCGTCATTTCGACCGAAAGACATGAAAACTCGAACATGATAGGTCATTTTGTGAAGTTTTTTTGAGACATAATCAATATACCAAGTTTGGTATTTTTCCTTGCAACTATGTTACATACTATGACACCACGCGAAGGATTTACTTTGGACCGTTTTTCAATTTCTTATGCCCGTTTCAAATATTTCTCGTTTGAAACTATGGTGAAAAAGGCGGGCATGAAGATAGGCGATAAGCCTCGTTAAAACTTGCATTACATCTCTAAAGAAACACCATATTGGGAGTCTAAAAATGATTTTTTTCAAAAATTCATGAGCGTTAGATCATGTACCTGTAGTTCAAACCAGACCCATTGCCTACCGATTCGGCAGATATTTGTCTTTTTCACCCAGGAAGTACGAAAAGGTTTGAGATATCCCGGGTGGGAGATCTTCCATGTAAGTTGTTATAGTATTTTTTTTAAATGGGGTGCTAGAATTTTGAAATAGCATTTTGGTGGTTTCTTCACAAAACGCCCCATTTTTCACACTCGGAAAATGGCTTTTCTGATGGACGAGAAGGAAAACTTCCTCCTGCAACATTGTTCGCAATCTTAGGATGCACATGCATGCATAATATAGGCATAGTATCACAAACGGTCCAGCCACAACCCGGGACTAACACTCATGGCATTTATTAATATTAAAAACCGAGAATACGGAATCGAGACTAAAGGCCCCCTTTAGTCATGCTCGTATATAGCCCTATAGTACACAACTCCAGGGTCGTCTTTGTCTTCGTCATCGCTAGGTGCGCGTGGATGGATCCTCAGTCTCACCATAGCATATTCCAGGAGAACCTGTCACTCCTGCCTTGGATTCACGACGCGTGCGGGAGGGGTCTCTCGGATGACGACGCTGCTACGCCAACGGTATTCACCACCGCCTCCCTTCTTATGGCTGTGTGGTGGGTGCGGGAACCTTAGGCGAGGATGATCTCACTTCACGATGTAGCGTATCACGCTGATGATAGTTTAGTTCTCCCACCACAGGCGGCGATCGGCTTCGTTGTGGCTCGCCGGGGGAGGGTCGTCACCCTCGTACCAGGCGAGCTCCCTTTCTCGCCTGTTAGCAAAGAAGGCATTACATGTGTTGTAGTTGTCAGGATCCTAATGGAGAGATCCATCCTCTACTCCGGTGTGAGCTCATGGTAGAAGTAGTTCATGATGGCCACCTGGCGGGCGGAACCTTGAGGCACAAGAGGGACAGGAACCCCTAGCGCTCAGCATCCAGCCGGCGGGCAGGCGGTAGCCCGGCGGGCATGGGTAGCTAGAGGCACACAGCATATCACTCTCCTCTAGGGTCAGAATGGCCCAGAATACGGTGTCCATTATTGTGAGAGAGGAAGTTGTGGATGTGTGGATGGCCATGGAAGTCGGCCTAGATATAGAGGGAAAGGCGGGAAATATGGCGGAAAGTGGAGGGAAATGGCGGGAAATAATGACGCATATCTTGACGGCTCTGAGAAGGGCGGGAAATATCTTAAGTCCCGGTTATTGGCTCCAATCGAGACTAAAGTCCCCCGAAATATCTTTAGTCCCTCTTCCTAGTTTTAATAGTTAAACTAAATATTTTATAAAACAGAAAATGGTTTTGGATTATTCTATCAAATTCAAATCCTAGAAACCTAAACCCAAAACCATAAACCCTAAACCCTCAACCTTAAACCCTAAACCATAAACCCTAAAACTGAAACCCTAAACCATAAACCCTAAACCCGAAACCCTTAAACCTAAAATATTGTAACTTTTATCAAATTTAATAACATTGATATATACTAGTTTATTTAATAAAATTGTATGCAATACGGCAAGAAACAGAGTTTGTAGTCAATTTTTTTTAAAAGGAACCTTTAGTCCCAAAGGGTTGCGGTTAGCGTGCAGCCTGTGGGCTGGTGCCGAAAACCCTTTAGTCTCGGTCGGTGGCATAAGCTGGGACTAAAGGTATGTCTTTAGTCCCGGGTCGTGCCACGGACCGGGACTAAAGGTCCATCCCCTTATATCCGGCCTCCACCACACGCGCCCCTTCACTTCCCCCAAAATATCCATCTCCGCTAGGACGACGACGCAGAGGACGCTGGCAGGCTTCCCGAAAAATTCTCGGCCACCATCACGCACCCATTGTCCCCCTCACTACCGCGAATGCGTGCACGTCCGTCCACGGCCATGTGCGGCCGGCCCCCTCCCTTTTATTCCCCCATCCAGCATCGGCGGCGGCGGCCGTGCATGCCGACGGCGGCGCCGGCCACTACGGGCGAGCAGGCCAGGGCGGTAGCCGTGCACGCCGGCGGGGGCGCCGGCCACTATTTTTTCTAGTATTTTTCTTATATGTTATTATTATTGTATAGTGTATAAAAATATAATATATAGTGTATAGTGTAATATATAGTGTATTTTTTAGTGTATATATAGTGTAATATATAGTGTATAGTGCTCGCTGGCGATCGGAGTTAGGGTTAGGGTGGTGTTGCTCGCGGGCCCCTAGAGTTAGGGTTAGGGTGGTGGTTCTCGCGGACAACCGGACTTAGGGTTAGGGTGGTGGTGCTCGTGGACGACCGAAGTTAGGGTTAGGGTGGTGGTGCTCGCGGTACCCCGGAGTTAGGGTTAGGGTGGTGGTGCTCGCGGGTGACCAGATTTAGGGCTAGGGTGGTGGTGCTCTCGGGCTCCCGGAGTTAGGGTTAGGGTGGTGGTGCTCGTGGGCGATCGGAGTTAGGGTTAGGGTGGTGGTGCTCGCAGTCCCTCGGAGTTAGGGCTAGGGTGGTGGTGCTCGCGGGCGACCGGAGTTAGGGTTATGAGTGCATCACTAGAATTTTGCTATTATTTAGTATTACTGTAGAAAATTAGGAGTACATATTATTGTTTAGTATTATTTATGTAGCAATATTGTATGCAAAAATGATATTGTGTGAATTTTGCAAAAAACTATGGATCCAATCCAGAGAGACATGGCACAGGAAGAAATTTTCGAGAATATTATTAACGACTCCCCCCGTGTTCATCCACCCGAATCTTCGTCGATGTATCTGAACCCCTCCGGTGATGGTGAGGAGGTTGACCAAACTAAGGGAGAAGCCGAAGGCTCTGATGATGGAGAAGCCGATAGCTCTGGTGGACCCTTAACGAAGTCCAGCGAGGTATATATATGAAGTCCGGTGATCAGCGGATGCATTAATTGAGTTGTACATATATAAATTGACGAATATTTCTTCTCTTAGGCCTCCAAATCGAGCAAAAAATATTCCAATTGAGGACCCGGCCAAAAATTTGGACGCATCTACTCGTTATACAATTACGACGATATCACCACGGAGCGAACTGTTGGAATCTAAAAAGGCTAAAAATGTAATTGTACAACAACGCGGAGTTATGGTTTGGGATCTCATCCCGATCACCGTTCGAGAGTGGAGTAAGACTAATGGGGCGGAAGAGAGTGAGTATGTCGCCGACAGGTACAAAGAGGCTCTTTGGAATGACCTCATGGCACATTTCACCCTGCCAGAATATGAGGATGATGCTGACACAGCTGCATTGAGAAATAAAGTCAAGCAGTGAACTCTTACGAAGATGGCCGAACTATTCAAGAACTGGAAGAAAGCATTATGGCAAAACTATTAGAAGTACAAGACTCCTCCAAAATTCGAAGTATGTCTAGCAAAGCAGTAGCCTTACTGAGATGCATTTGTGAAGTACAAGAAGTCAAAACTTGCTAGAAAATGTCAGAAAAAACAAGATAAATGCCACGAAAAATAAATATCACCATCACCTAGGGCCAGGGGCTACTCGATTTCCATGCCAAAGTGGGATGAAAAAGAGAAATACCTTCTTGCTAAAGGGATCACTCCAGAACCAATACGCGAAGAATGGGATTTGAGGGCAAGAAATTGGTTCCTTGAGCATGGGAGTGAGTATGAAGAGATTAAAGGGGACCTTGTTTGCATTGATGGGATTAGGATACCCAGGGAGACATGGCAGAAAGTGGTGAAAGAAATTAAAGAGGGGAAAACAATGTTCCATCCTGATAGAGAGAAAGACTTGCTGACAAAGGTCCTCGGGAATGATAAACGTGGAGGACGAGTACAAGGCCTTGGCCCTAGTTTTACGTGGGAGATGGGGTTTCCCAAAGACCAAGATACTTATAGAAGCCGAGAGAGAGAAAAGAGGCGACGGCGGGAGGAGGAGGGACACAAGTTCAACCTGTTGCTAGGAAAAATTCAAAAGCAACATAAGTATATTGACGAACTTAGAGGAGTAGCGCGCCTCCAAGATCATGCACTCGATATTACCGCCAGCCCATCTCAGCGGAGAAGGACCGTGGCTGAATCGGCGGTCCCGTCTGACAATGCACGGATGATAGATGGTGGTCCCGGCTACCCCGTGGATGGAATCAAGGAGCAGATATCTTGTGAGCTCTATTAGAAGGTGAAGAATATATCCCCGAAGGTGGTGGTCGGATGTGCTTTATCTTGTCCACCTGACGCACGTTGGCATGGCCATGAGATTCCAGCTGGCTATGCTAAAGTCGGGTGGATGAAATTGTAACGGGGTGGGACTCAATGGAGCTTGACATCCCTGGACCTGAAGGTGAGAGGACACTCAGAAAAGTACTGGGTGGTATCATTCTATGGTACAAGAACAACATCAAGCTTCTAGGCTTGTCGCCAAGGCCAACACCGCCTCCGAGTTGTCGCATGTCACCTTCACCTCCATCACCTCCAAGAAGCCCACCCCATGACTACGACCACCACAGCACGAGTCCATCTCGATCTCCGCCGTAGGGTCAGCCGTCTTCGCCGCTTGATAAGGAAAATAAGCGGAAGCGTGCCCCTTCAATGAGTACTAACCGACACAGCAGTCCAAAACGACAAATGTCGCCCCTCCCGAGAGTACCTCATAAGAATCTTCCCATTAGACCTTACGATCGTACTCATGAGGAAAACGCAGTGATCGTACAGGCCCAATGTGATGCGCATTTTCAAAAGAAGAAACCCGATCCCGCCCTGGTATACACTGAGAAGCAAAAAGCGTATGCACTTGGTTTTCTGAACACAAAATCGCAATATGAGTTGCACCATAAGTCAGATGACTATCTACGCACACTTCAGAAGGAAGTGAAGAAGAGCAAATCAAGTAAAAGTGCAAACAAACTAAGTGAAAACAATCCAAGCGGGAGCAAAGCAAGCGGGAAAAGAAGGGACGTTCCCCTGCTTGGGAAACAGACTGAACAATCGATCCCACCCCTCAGGGTGTTATCCAAAGATGTTCCCCAGCAGGATATGGAAGAAGTTGCAAAGTGAGCGGCCACTATGAATGTTAATGTTGCTGAATTGCTAGGTTCCCAAGACGACAAGTTACCCAAGGCCAATGTAGTACCTAGATATGTCCCAGGGATGCCTCTGGTCAGCGATGAGCAGTACCAACAACTGCCAACACAAATGCAGAGTTTACATACCTGGTACTTGAGAGTCGTAAAGGGGGTAGAATAATGATCGTGGAGAAAGTCCCACATGAGTACTACATCCTAGCCGAAGAGGTATATGTTGAGTTTGAAGAACTCTTCTAGTTATACAATTTTGATGCCCTCGACAAATCTCTCATGAGTTGCTATTATCTGTAAGTTGTTGAATTCATTATCTACATATAAGTTGTTCAGTTTATTGCATGTAATTATCCTTATTATATCTTTTTGTACTCTATTATTATGCAGAATGATGATCCAGGAATGTAAAAGAAAGTCACTCTATAGTGTTAGGTTCATTGACCCAGATACAATACATATAAAGACGCTAACGGATAAACCTGAGGGGACGCGGGATAACCTTCTAAGGTTTCTAACGGAGCAAAATTTATGTGACCACATACTGTTTTCTTATTATTTCAAGTGAGTGTCTTATTCTGTTGTACACATTCACTTTTGCTTACTCGATGTTAAGTGTAATTGATGAGTTACTGATGTATATATAAATGTGTGCAGGTTCCACTAGATTATGCTAAACATTCAACTTGATAAGGGAATAGTTCAAGTTATGGACCCATTAAATAGACACCTGGAAGAGTTTAGGGACATGCAGGACATGCTCCAGAAGTAATTTTCACGCTATATCGGTCTCTTTCATTGATTTCCTGAGATACCAGGTAATAAATAACTCATTCATTCATTTTTTATCGGGCAGGGTTTGGAACCTGTTCAAGAGTGTGGTTACGGGTTTCTTTAGTAAGAAGGTGACGTTTAAGCCTGTATCGGTAAGTAATACGTGATATGTCCACGCATCACTTTACTTCTAGTTTCAAAACAATTATGATGCTAGATTATTATTTTGATTGAATTATATTCTCGTAAAGTGCGCGAGGCAACCACAAGAGACAAATCTATGTAGATTCTACGTTTGCGAGTTCATTCGCATGTTTACCACTGACACAAAGATTATAGAATCGATGTAAGCAATACATTCACAACATTATTTTATTATCGTCACTTTTTATTATGATAATTGATATTCATATTGATCTCCTTTTCTTATATAGTTCGAGAGCATGCGGGATCAGCTCCTACTAGAACAACGCGTATTAGGAATTGCAGAAGAACTGGCGGAATTCTTGTTGAACAAGATGGTAGATGACACCAGAGAATTTAGTGTGAATAGGCGCTACCGATGATCCCCAACCGTGTAATCGAATAGACGGGCTCTAGTCCCGGTAATTGTGATCTTAATGTAACTATCATGTCTATATTTATATGCTCGATCTTAAGACAAGTTATCTTATATACAGTTATGTGGTAGCGTAGAAATATTCGAAAACTATTTTAAAATGAAAATAGAAATAAATAAAAGGATACAAAAGAATTATCTACTGCGTCAGAGAACCAATTGTCCCATTCGTGGACGCCCATTAGTCCTGGCTGGTAACCGTACCGAGACTAGTACATGGGCTTTTAGTCTTTATTATTTAGTCCCGGTTCCAAAACCAGGACAGGATAAAAGCCCCTTATAAGTCGGAACTAAAGGCATGTTCTCTACCATAAAAACCGTATATGCCTAATACTCTAACACTCCCCCGCAGTTGAAGCGGTAGCTTCGTGAACAACAGAAACGTCGTGGACGGTCCTACTGGAGAGAAACCGAAGTAGAATCTAGTAGGCTGATATCCCTCCACAGTAGCAGCGGGAGTGTTGTAGACGGCGTGTCGTGGCGCGAATGCTTGGACTGTAGAGGAAGCTTATGAGGTGCTCAAGCGAGGTGGTAACCCTTGTGCCGCTGTCGAGGGAGCCGAGAGCTTGAGGCGGTGCCGAGGTCAGGGTAGCCATTGCGAGGGGGCGTTCTGGTTGATGTTGGGGCTGGGATTGCCGGTGTCGAGGTAGCCATACATGAAGCCACATGCGCATAGTGCGCGAGGAGGAATGCCGGAGATGTGTCGAGGTAGTCGTCGTGGGGCTGCAGCAGCTTATCGAGGGCCGCGAAGGCTTGCCGAGGGTCCGCGGAGGCTTGCTGAGGGGCCATGACAGCTTGCCAAGGGGTGTCGATGACGAAGTCGATGCAGTCTGAGCCATCGACGACGAGGTGCGGCCATAGTTTTGCCAGAACTAGGCGCGCATCGGGGAAGAACGCACACTTCGGTTTTGCTAGAACCGAGTATGAAAAGAAGAACTTGTCGCTGATGCGGTCAAGCCAGTCATAGAGGAAGTTGTCGATGCCGAAGAAGACTTTGTCGAGGACCACGAAGACGAGGCGCCGATCCAAGATTGCCAGGCTCAGGGACACGTCGGGGACGAAGGAACACACCGGTGTTGCCAAAATCGGGCACGCAAGAGCAGGGACCATCATGAACCTGTCCGTCGGTGTCGTAGGGGACAATATGACGATGGCGACGAGGTTGTTGTGGATGAAGGTGTAGAAGACGGCGAAACCAGCGGCGACCTAGAGTGGCCATGTTAGACGCCTAGAGAGGCGCGGCGGCGGTACTCAATGTAGGCGAAGAAGAACTCGGAGTGACAAAGACCTTATGTGGACGTAGGCGGCCCGCACCGGGGTGGGTAGCACAAAGATAGCCTAGAGCGTCATTGCATGGGGACGGTGATGTAGACCGCATGCAACGACGATATGACCCGAGGAGGCGCATAGCTGCATGGCGCGAGTCAATACATCAGCTGGAGCCACCGGCGCGTACACGCTTGTGAGTCGCGTTTTGCAGATAGTTGCAAGGACCAAGGCGGCGGCGCTGCGGCCCAAAGGGGAAGTGTTGCGGCAGCCCGTAGCTCGATGGTGGTAGACACGTGCTCGGGGACGTCCTTGGCATAGACGGATGCAGGATTGGTTGATCGGACCGACGGTGTGCCATATGCGCCATAGTATGGATGACGCGTAGATCGGAGACGATGGCGACGTTGTCGGTGAAGTCCTAGGCGATGACGACAAAGACGATCCGAGGGGGACGGCCACAGTATCCTACCGAGGAAGGCATAGAATCCGGCCGAGGTAGATCGTAGATGCCGATGGTCGGAGTATAGGCGCGAAATGACGACGGTGGTGGGATACTCAACCTGATCTATGATCGGTAAACCAAAAAATAAGACCGGCCATGCGACCGATAGAGAGAAAAACCGATCTAGAGATCAGAAAAGACTCACTAGGATAGCCGATCACAGATCGGCGAGCGAACCCTGCGACGGATCGCGCTGCCCTCAGCGGAGATCATGAAGATCGACCCCCCCGGGGGTGGCGCGACGGAAGCGTGCGGCTAGGGTTTGGACCGATTAGTCTGATACCATGAAAGAGTATGAGTTTGGAGAAATATGATGGATGTATTATTGAGCCTCATGGGAGAGTATATATAGGCGTACAGGGGATCATCTTGGAGTACAAGTCAAGCTAGGATTATACGTAAATAGATCTTAACTCTATCTAAACTACCATAACAACCATATATGCCTAATACTCTAACATAGATGATCTCCACATGGCCCCGCGTAATGCGCTGGGCTGGAGGACATTTATTACCGGTTCATAACACCAGCCGGGACTAAAAGTGTTCTACCACGGCAATGTTTTGGGGCAATCGGATGTCGCGGTAGGAGATGGGGTTTTAGGGTTATCTTTTTTCTTTTTTATGTTCAATTATTTTTCATTTTGTGTTTTCATTTCAAAAAAGTTTTTGTATACATAATCTACGCTATTACATACTGTATACGTTGATGCATATATAATATAATTTCTCTCACGAGCATACAAACATATATACAACTTGGTATATGAGTCCCAACCGGGACTAGAGTCCGTCTATTTGATTACATGAAGATCACTATATTACATGGATACTTTATTTTCAATCTATATTGTATTATCCATTTGGATATATGACCTCCTCAAGCAAAAATCCCAGAATTCCACTTGAATTGCTAGTAGGTGTTCCCGTGGTAGGAGATTATCTCGCGTCGCATCCAACTATATATAAAGAACGATATCATTATAAATGAAACTCAACACAAATTATGGTATAAAATAAATTGTGAATATATTGTTTACATACTCGAATAAAGTTTGTTCCCTTCTCAGTACACCCGCGAATGAACTCGCAGACGTAGTATCCACATAAATTAGTCCCATGTGGCTGCCTCACGCACTTTTCAGGAATAAAATTCAATCAAATAATAATCAAGCATGATAATTGTATTGAAACTAGAATTAAAGAGATGCACAGACCTAGCTCTCACACTACTTAACAGGACCAGATGAAAAGTCAGCTCCTTACGTCATTCACCCTTAACCTTCTTCTTGAACCATTTCCAAACCATGCCTGGCAAAAAATGAATGAATGAGTTTTTAATTACTTGACATCTCAGAGAATGAAAGAAAGACACCGATATAGTGCGATAATGATTGAAATTACTTCTGTAGCATATTAAGAATGGCGTGGTACTCTTCCATGCCTTTTTGTAACGAGTCCGAGATTTTAACTCTTGCACGGTCAACGTCAATATTTAGCAGAATCCAGTGAAAGCTGTACACGTTTATATACATGGGTAACTCATCAATTATACTTATCATTGAGTAAGCAAAAGTGAATATGTACAATATAGTAACACTCTCACATGTATTAGTAATAAAATAGTATTTGCTTAGTGAAATTTTGCTCCTTTAAAATAGTAGCAAGTTAAGCTCCGTTTTCTCGAGCGTCATCCTTAGCGTATATTCAATAACTATGTTTGGATCAACGAACCCAACGTAATAGATTCTCTTTATGCTACATTTCAAAATCTTTAATCTGCATAATAACATACCAAAGAATATAGTGAGAATAATTACAGGCAATAAATTGAATGAGCTGAGCTAGATACTTAATTACAGAAATATATTAATCACTTAAAGACAATAGCAACTGACAAGGGACTTGTCGAGGGCTTCTTGGTTGAATAACTGAAATAATTCACAAAGTTCAATAGAGATATCGTATTTACGGAATTATTGCTCCTCTCTAACTTTCACTACGAGAAATTCTCGCTCTTCCTTTGTGACTTTCAAGTACCGCTCATGCAAATTTCGCATTTGTGTTGGCAGATGCGGGAGTGTCTCATTGCTGACCAAAGGCTCCCCGTAGACATATTTCCATGCTACATCTACCTTGGCGAATTCTCTGCCTCCTAGAAATTCTTCAAGACTCATATTACACTCCCTGGCTAATTGCTTAGCTTGTTCCATATCTGTTGGATCTTCGGGATCGGGTAACACCTTAAGCGGGGGGATTGATTGTTTTGCCTGTTTTCCAAGATGGGGAACATCTCTTAAGCTTCTCCCGTTTGAACTACTGTTGCTTGATGTCTTCTCTTTCAATTTCTTCATAAGAACATGTGTATAGTCTTCATTCTTATTTAAGTCATATTGGGATGGTTGCGCAAGAAGTTCCTGAAAGTGCTCCTTGACTTTTGGAGGTGATGGATTGCTTCTCGAAGGAGACTATGTCCTTGGAGATGATGGCTTGGTTCTTGGAGGAGACGATGGCCTTGGCGCCGAGCCTAGAAACACGATTGATACCTTCGATCCGGATTACGGATGTATTATAGCTCTTTTTCCCTAGTAGACCTTGGTTATCGAATCCTCGGGAATCAGAAAGCATAGTAAGGTTACTTAAACGGACCTTCGGGAGTTTTAGAATTCCTTTTGTGTTTTCACTTGACCAAGAGTTTGTGATCTTTTGTTGTTTTTGACGATGGAGGGAGAGGGCCTGGGGCTTTCGGTTTCACCAGTAGCTGTGCAAAACATCTGATGGGAATAAAAAATAAATAATAAAGTATACATGTAATTGTTAGAGCAAGATAATTATATATGGGCAGTGCATCCATAATTGCTATTTCCTCTGCAACCGCTTATAGCAATAACCTACTAGTCTCATCCATAGAATAAACAGAACTAATGATATGCACAGTGATGTCACCATTAATCACAATTAAATCCCTCACATATAGCCGTACTACCCCTTCTGTCACTAGGGTTCCATCCTGCAGATTAGTCATTACTCAAACTCCATATACCTAGATCAATCCTTGGGGTCTTAGGTACCTGACAAGTCCTTAGATTGAGGCAAGAAAGAGTATAATAATCATCATGTCATACAAACTAATACATGATCCCATCTATGATAAATAACATGCACAAAAGCTACATGGCTATACCGAATCCCTTAGCCCAAGGAGAATTACTCACACACAGAGATGAAATCAACAACCAAAAACATTGTACTGGAAATCATGAGATTGTTAATAATAGTCTTACAATGTCGCCAATTGGAGATGAGATCTACTATTACAAGTGGAGGAATATGGCTATGTCGATGGAGAAGGGTTTGGAGATTAGATCTGGATCTATCCCTCCGGTG